>CAWUFW010000862.1:0-694239 GCA_963921515.1 Calotriton arnoldi
GCGTTGGGTGTTGTCTGTGAATTGGGCGTTGGGGACATGTCTGTGGCAGGCCTGTCACGTGTCATGTGCGTTCGGGGTGGGGCTGATGTGTGTGCTGCTTGGTTGTGTCCCTGTGTCTGTGTGCGACGCATGCATGGCGCTGCGGTTGGCCTCTGCGTTGTGCGCATGTGTGGCGGCGTCATCGCCGCTTTGGGGCCGTGACGGGGTCGTTGGTTCCTAGTCCCAGGTGGTGTGTACACATGTGTTACGAGATGTTACGATTTGGCCTGTGTGTCATATGTGGATGCAATGGTGGATGTGTAGTGTACACGCGGGGGTGGGGGTTGTCCGCTTTTTCCGCCCTTGCACTGTGTGCGCTGTTTGCGTGCACTTGTTGTGTGTGTGCCTACCTGCGTCTCCGCGGTACGTTGCGTCCTTGGTGGTGCATCAGCAAGAGCATGGGGAGGGCCTGCAGTGCTGGATTCATGCTCGGGGAGCCGCTTCTTCGGTGTCCGTGCTCGGCGTCCGTGTTACCGCTTCGGTTTGTCGTACGGTGTCTCTTAGCCGTGGGAGCCGTTTGTTTGCGGCATCGTAATTTGTACGCCGGGCGGGACGTGATTTCGTCGGACGGTGTGTGTCAATTAGCTGCGCCGCTACGTGTACGGACGCACTTTGATGGCGGACGGTGTCGCTGGCTTGCCGGCGGTGTTTGGCCGACTTTTCGCATCGTAATAGGGCGGGCGTGTGGACTGCTGCGTGCCGGCGGTAACTGGTGGTTTTTGCATCCGCCAGCACGGCGGTTGTGCTTCCGCCCGCCATCGTAATGACCCCTATATTATTTACAACGATATTTTGGATTCAATATTTTTGTACTTACCTGTTTGTAGATAGGAATTCGATATTTTGGCATTCTATATTTTATCCACTATATTTTTGCAGGTCGATATTTTGGCATTCTATATTCTGTCAGTGATCCGTCAATATCATCTCATATCTAATTGTCATATGTGTTATGTTAGTGGTTGTAGTATGTTGCTTGTTGGGACCTGCAGTGCTGGACTAAATTAAAGCCCTCATTGGCCAGCGACATGTGGCAGATCTTTCAGTTATTGCATGTTTGTTCAGTTGGTAATAGGTGGTCTATTGCTGTGGCTGGATGCCATCCTGGGTGATGGACATGAACACGTAGCAGTTTTATCGTATGTGAGTATAAGAGTGTCAAGCAGTATATGGGAATTATTATGCAGCCTGTATGAACTGCAATTGACTGCCTGGCCTCTGAGTTTTGTGGTATTCATATTAATGTGGACCAGGGGGGTCATATATTGTATGGTATTGTAATTGCATGTTTATAGCGCTTACTACCCCATACGACACTTTGAAGTGTTTTACACTGGGCCGAACGCTGCTGTGGGACCCAGGGTTAGTGGTTTTTTCCAGTGATTGTTGTTTCTTCTTTGGATTAGTCTATTAGTAGATGAGCTATAGTAAATTAGGTATTGTTAGATTCCAGTGCTATGACTTTAAGAGGTTATGATCTTTGAAATGAGGTGTGGGCAATTTGCAGAAATACAATAATAGAGATTAAGGAATGGGTGAAATGGAATGGAATAGTATTTGTAAAGCGCACTAAACCAGAAGGCGTCATAGCGCTAGAGCGGGTAAAAAAAAAATCCACGGAGACCAAAGGACTGCAATTAAGGAAGGGAAAAAAGCCAGGTTTTAAGTTTCTTAGGGAATATCAAGAAGGAGTCCAGACTCGCAATGTGCACAGGCAGAGTAGCCTCCGCTACCAAGAAGGAGCGGCCACCCCACCTGGCTTTGCAGAATCTGGGGATGGTCACCTTCCTGAGAGATGATGATGTGAGCAGTCTTTTAGGGATATACCAGTGGAACAATGTTCTGAAATGGGCAGGCCCTTGACGGTGAACAGCCAAATAGACCTTGCAAAGAGCTTTCTATATCACCCGCATTCTAACGGGAAGGCAGTGAAAGGAGCTAATGCCTTCCCTCACCGAAAGATGTTTAGGCTTATTCAGGACCAGGCTGGCTACCGCATTATGAATGACGTGTAGTCTATTTAACGAGGACTTGTTGATGTTCAAGTATAAAGTGTTACAATAGTCTAAATGAGATGTAATTAAAGCGATGACCACTGCCACTCTGAGTTCAGCTGGAATTGGAGAAAAGTTCTTTTTCAAGGTTCTGATAATGAAGAAACAGGAGCTCACAGTCCTGCTGACCTGGGTGTCAAAAGTAAGAGTGTTATAAAAACAACCCCCAAGATTTTAGCAGATTCAACCAGCGATGGTAAAGGACCACAAGTCTCTGGCCACCAAAGTTCAGACCACACTGACTGCTGTCCCCAAATACCAAGATCTCCATCTTTTCGGCATTTAATTGTAGGCAATTGTCATTCATCCAGGGACGGTGATATCATATCAAATGCCACGGACAGATCCAACATTACCCATGGTCTACTTAGCAACAAATGGCATCTGCAGTGGCAACCAGCGCCAACTCTGTGCTGTATCAACTTCTGAACCCATCCTGTGATGGATCTAAGAGGTCTTGGGAAGCAATAAACTCAGCCAATTCATGATTAATATATTTTCCAAGCATTTTTGTCGGCATGGGCAGTAAAGAGATGGGGCAAAAGTATTTGAGGTCCTCTGGGTCGGCATTAGGTTTCTTTTGAACAGGAATAACAACTACTTCCTTCTAAAGACAGGGATACACTCCCGTTGTTAATATATTTTTGAAGACTTTGACCAAAAAAGTCACAATCTGATCTGGGGTAAGTTGTAAAACTTTTGGTGGGTAGGGATTATCAGGTGAGCCTGATTTCATGTTAATGAAGCGATTTTTTACTTTCATTGAGGAAATAGGAGGGAATGCAGACAGAACTGCAGGGGAGTGCAGGTCAGCAGGGTCAGCTGCATCAAACAAGGAGAGAGGCCTATCGTCATTGATATTGAAGTCTGAGTAAATCTTCAGCATCTTGTCTAGGCCGCAACATTGTCTTAGAAACTTTGTGAGTTCTCCATGGACTGTTGGACAGGGGGAACAGAGAGCTCTTTTACCACATTAAAGCGTTTATTAGGGAAGTTTCTAGCAGACCTTATTTTGTTCACATAGTAGGAAGATTTGGCTGCCACAATGGCACATTTCTACAGAAGTATTAGCGCTTTACATTTTTCTTATCCTCGGTGATGAGATTTACCCTCCATTTCTGTTCTTGCCTCCAACACTGCTGTCTGAGGTCTTTCAATATGTCTGAGAACGAGGGTGTAGATGCTTTAGCTCTGATGCAGACCTTTGTTTTAACTGGAGCAACCTGATCGATTGCGGCCTCCATCCAAATCATTAAAATCTTCTGCCGTCGGTCCCTGTAAATAGTTATTTTTCAATAGGGACTCGCTGAGTGAACAGTGCATATCAATAATAGAAATTGTGCTCAAATTTCTATTTGATATAGGTTTGCACTGCACCAGTTCTATCCCCATCTGCAGTACAATTTTGAAAGTCACTGCCCAGTAG
The DNA here is from genome assembly GCA_963921515.1 of Calotriton arnoldi. NCBI lineage: Eukaryota > Metazoa > Chordata > Amphibia > Caudata > Salamandridae > Calotriton > Calotriton arnoldi. The sequence continues at coordinate 3,520 of CAWUFW010000862.1, forward strand.
TTTGCCAGGCTTAATGGGAGAATATCTCCCTCTATCAGGTCCGAATGGTTAGAAAAAATACCATCCAACATATGGCCAGCAATATGAGTGGGAGATTTGACCAGCTGGGTGGAGCCGAAGTTAGTCATTAGTTTGAGAAAGGTGATTGAATCATTACTCTCCATATCTTCCAAATGGAAGTTAAAATCGCCCAGTATTGTGAATTTGGGATTTGCAATAAATGGTTCCAAAACTAAAGCCGGGCGTAGTGTGCGTAGCGGGGCTACGTGGAGGTCCACGGAGTTGCAAACAAATTCCGTGGAGCTCCGCTACGCTACGCCGCCTGCCTCCACCCCCCTATTAAGAAATAAGTTGACATTAATTAAAAAGAAACTTAAAACCACTTACCTGTGTACTGCGGCGTCCCCGGGCTGCCCTCCTCCTTTTCCTCACCGTACTAGTAATGCTTGAGAAAACTGCACGTGCGCACGCCCGCGCATGCGCACTTCTTGCGAGAAATGCGCATGCACAGTTTTCTCAAGCAGTACTGGTACGGCGAGGAAGAGGAGGAGGGCAGCCCGGGGAAGCCGCAGTACAGAGGTAAGTGGTTTTAAGTTTCTTTTTAATTAATGTAAACTTATTTCTTAATAGGGGGGTGGAGGCGGGGACTGGCAAACTCTGCTCCACTGCGGAGTGTGCAGAGATTTGCCTTCTCTGCGTTCTCCGCGGAACGCGGAGAAGGCAAATCTCTGCACACTCCGCGGGCGGAGCGGAGGTCTCCGCCCGGGGTTATCCAAAACTTGACCCCAGGCCTTGATAAACGGAGTTTGAGAGCCACGTGGCGCTGAACTAAGAGCCCAGAGAGAGTGTTATTCCTATTGGCTTTGAGTCTGAACCGTGCCACCTCGCAAGTGTCTTGTGAGCGAAGCTAAATAACAGTGGATCGAATTTCTGACTATCATGGCAAGCACCTGCGTAGGGTCCGTTCAAGCCTAACAAAGCTATAACCGAGGCGCAGTTGTCACCAGTTCAGATCCAGAGTCCTCCTTGGCCCAGGTTTATGTGATAAACAGACACTCTAGACCCAGTACTTGGATCAAATCACACACTTCCACACTGTGTTTAACCACGGAGTGTGCATTAACCTAAGCGCATGAGATCTCCTCCTGAGCTTAAGCACCCCTCTCCCTGACCTCTATCCCTACCTTAATAATAGATGCAGGCACTCCCTGATCAATGGTTAACATAGTATCACAACTGCAATATGCACAGTAGTGCGTCAATGTTTTAGCTAGGTTGAGGGTACGACAACCCTTCCCCTTACCTTTAGGGCGCCACTCGACTAATTCTGTCTGAGAGTATTGAATCCGCTTACTCTCAGTGGGAGTTTAGTCCAAACTGGCAGCATTCCTGGCCCCTGGCGCCATCGAGACGCAGACAGGCACAGACGCACTGGCCTTTGGCGCACCTTCCGCACACCAGCAGCGCACTCACTGCGCGCGTCTCCTGCACGTCGGCTCATCGGCCTGATTTTTTTGGGTTATTGGACACATAGCAGAGTCAGCACTAGAATGCTGACCAGCACCTCTCTGAGGCCGAACCAAAATGGCTGTTAGGAGTGGGAAAAAATGTGTGAGTCCCTTCCTTCAATAGGGTGAGTGCCAAGATTATAGGAGGAACACGAGTTCTAACAGGCTCTGAATAAAGTGCAAAATGTAAGTATTAGTGGCAGGCAGGGGTTTGTTAAAGTACAGCAGTAAGACAAGCCCACAAGTGACTTAGAGTAGATTGGGGCTTATTAAAGTGCAGGAGTAAGACAAGCATAGGGGCTTATTAAAGTGCAGCAGTATAGCAGTCTGTGCTCTGAAAGGGGAGGCATGCATGATGGAAAGTAAGGAGAGGTTCATTTGGAAGAAAAGGAGAGGCAACAATTTGAGGTTTTAAATCAGGCTGAATTTTTTCGGGAATACAGATTAGACTTTTTTGAGATTTCATGTAATAATCTGAGGATGCAAAACTGTAGAAAGAAACACTATTGGCATGTGAAATGGTGCTATATTGGGTAGTTTTGATAAGCACTAGACTCCGGTAGTCTATCCCTTGAAAGGATCCAGCTTAGACCACCGGTTTAGCACAAACAGCTGATCAGCTTAAGATCTGGAAGCGTAAAGTAATGGCTGAATGCATTTTTAGGGAAATATCGAGAGGTCTAGGTTGCACTTAAAGGCAGCTGTAAACTCATAATCATAGAAACGTCGGAGACTAAACCGGGTAAAAATACAAACAATGAAAAGGGGATTTTTCAGTGCTGGAGCAGAGATGTCTTCTGATGTTCACCATTAAAGTTTGCCTTACAGTATTAATTACAAAACCGAAGTTGGATCCATTTTAAGTATTTCCATTTGTGACTTGCCACAAGGTAGGGGTGAGGACTGCTTCCTAGACAGTGAAAGTGTATTGCCTGAATTCCTGTGGTTAGGGGTGGAGACCCAGATAATGAAGTGAGGAGAATGCAGACAGGGCTACGTTTAGCAATTCCATGAGCCTTGTTACCAAGAGGCTGTTGAATAGTTCTTCATGAGCACTGTCATTTGGTAGATGGTAGGGGTGATGGGTTGAACTATGGTTTCTGTTGTAAAAAGAGAAGATGTTTGGAGGCCAGACTTACACTTTTCTGCCCCTAATTGCACCTTCTGGATAGTATTTACCAGCTTTATTTCAAATTTTTAAAGAAAGCAGATATAACAATAAAGATAGCTTACACAAGATACCTTTTCTGAGGTGAAGAATTTGCAATACATTACCTCATCGTTATTCATGCATCACACTGCGTTACGTTTTGTGTGCTCTTAGTCATTGTCAACACAGCATCACAAGCAATTAGGATTTTCGGAATGTCATAATCATGTATAGTAGAGGAAGGGCAAGGATGACTGGGCGCCCATATAACCCCAGGTCAGCCAGAAATATGTGCACAGGGTTTAATATTCCTCTGGGTCTCGATAAAATATGTTGCATTTTCTGTAAAGTTTATTATTCTCCTTGTACATCAAGGCACATATTTATCAATTTTTCACACACGCATTGCAGCAAGCCACCTTGCTGCACTGCACTGCATGAAAGGGAAAGGGCAGGAATGCACTGTATTTAACATTGTACGGCACATTCCTGTCCTTTTCTAGCTCTGGCGCACTTTTGACTACCTAGCGCCAATGCAGGCCCCCTTGCATCATGGTGCAAGGGGGCCTACATTGTAGACAGGATTGTTTTTGTGCAGGAAGGGATACCTCAAAGCCATTTTCCTCTTTCTACATGTGCAGCAGAATACCGCACATGTAGAAAGAGGAAAAACGAGGAGAAATAAAGATATTTCTCTTCTTTACACCTCACCTGGGGAGGCCTAGCATTTTGACGTATTCCCAGGTCGACCACAAATGGTAAATCTGGGACTGCACCAAAATCCATGGGTGGATCCATGGGTAACCTGGGGGCCTGCAGTGTAGACAGGATTGTTTTGGTGCAGGAAGGGATACCTCAAAGCCATTTTCCTCTTTCTACATGTGCAGCAGAAGGCAGCACATGTAGAAAGAGGAAAAAACGAGGAGAAATAATTATATTTCTCTTCTTTACGCCTCACTTGGGTAAGCCTAGCATTTTGACGTATTTCTAGGTCGACCACAAATGGTAAATCTGGGAATGCACCAAAATCCATGGGTGGATGCATGGGAAAACCCACGCTCCATCCATGGAACGCCTCCCTGGGGCAGAGTAATGCAATGCAGCAATTTGTGTTGCCTTGCATTACTCCAGATTTATCAGGCCATACAGGGCCACAGAAGGTGGCCTTGTGTAGCTGGCTTGATAAATCTCATCTAGGTTTTGCATAGACCTAGCACCGCACAAGGGTGACTTAAAACCTCGATAAATCTGGCCCCAAGTCTTTCAGATAGTCAGTGGCATGAGGGGAGCTCTGTTCCATCCAATGGCCACTCTGAGCTTGGCTAACATCCGTGCCATTGCTGTGAACTTACTGCATGATTTAGGGATGTCCAGTGCACAGCCCAAAAGGCCCATCAAAGGATTTGGGGCCTAATTTATATGTTGGCTGTAAGAATACTCAGTTGTAATGGTGATGGAGTATGTATCCTTACCTTCAACATAATCTTGATTTAAATGCAGTCAGACCTTTGGTTTAACCACAGGGGAGATGACTTTGTTTCCACCAAGGTTACACCCCTCAGATGGCCACATAATTTAGATGGATGGATATATAGGTCAGTTTTCACTGCCCGTCACCTCCAGCAAAACCCTGGCAGTAAGAAGCAGTGAAAACTGTCTAATGACCTCTTGCCATTTTGTTTTTTTATTTTCAAAATGTAAATCCGGCTTCTGGATTCTTGTTTTTAAAATAAAAATAAAATACGTTTGATGGACGCCTCTGTCATGTTGAGGAATACCTATTGGCTTTCCCAATGCTTCTTCAATCTTGGCACAACACCTCTATCATTCTGAGCAAACCAGTTAATCTCCCCATGCATAAAAAAGGGAAAACAATATGACATTTGGTAAAAAAATCCTATCATTTAAAAAAAGCAATTGCACCGATGTCCATTTATTAATGAAAACACATTTGGAAACAGATAACATCTGTTGTCACAATTAACATCCATTTCAAATGAGCAAAGGGATTCTTTGAAGGGCACGTGGCAAAGTAAAATATAGCTAGGATGACAGGGGAGAAGAAAATATAAAAGTAGTACCTCAATCACAGTGCGATCAGCGGAAGGACAGCCGTTAAGCTGAAGCAATCAGTACTCTGTTCATGTTCCAGCTGAAAGAAGAGCAAGTGAAGCCAGAACAAACTGGCCGGTTAGAAGGCAGCAAATAAGAGTGAAAGTAAGCCAGCAAATTTTAAGCAATGGCAAAAAGGAAATACAATTTTAAAACAAGAATCAGTCCAACAAATAGCATGAACAGAAGATAGCAGTCAATGCTTTCTTATGACTGTAAGCCAAGGGTAGGCGTCGACGGCATTTCGAACTATATAATTTTGAGGTCATCATCAGGACAATTACATATTTAAAGGAGCATCCAAAGAAATGAATTTGTATATTTCTGGAGAGACCTTCAGAATTGGAACAAATCGTGGCAATCTCATCAAGACTGCGTCCAAAATTCTAAAGAGAAAAATCCGAAATAGGCACAGATCACAATTTATGTGCCAATCTAAGGATCGGTGCAATTTGCCAACCCGACTCAACAGGGGTTCAGAACACGAAATATCTGAACGCGATTGAATCAATCACAAAGAGACTCCATCTCATTCCCTGGCAGATGGGTCTAGACTTTTTGGGCAGTATATCAAATTGTTATATATTTTATAAACCATGGGCTTATTTCCATGCACCAAGCACTCTGAACAAGAATTGCCACATTAAAGAGAGGGTGCTTTCTGGAAAGTAGTGCTTCACAGCACTATGAGGAAAAAATTCAAACATACCAAAAATTTGCAAGGTACTGGATCCTAAGTGTAGGACAGCTTATAAAGCTGACGTTTTTGATATGTGGCCAGGACTGGAGAAGAGCTGAAGGTGACACAACTGGGGCAGAGCTTAAGATGGCAGGATTAGTACAGAGCTGGAGCTGGCTGAACAGGAGCATGTACAACAAAAATGACAGCAAGATCAAGTGTGAGGCGTTGCAATAGACTGATACACTGATCAGAGGTTCTTTAGGGAATCTCACAAAAGGAGAGTCGAAGTAATGCTTATCACTTGCAGCCATTCCTATTGCTGGCCTGGAATTACAACACACATTTCTGACAGAAGAAAGTCAATGAATGACAATTAGAATATGACATTTCTTGTGGTTTAATTCTCTTAGTTGTTCTTTGAAAGAGTATTATTAAGTAACAATCCCATTTGTGCAAATTTAGAAATTGCAAAGAAGGAGTCTCTAATTATGGATTCTGGAATAGATGCGGTCAGCTTTTGTTGACAGTTGTACTTGTACTGGACAATTTTACCTTTGCCATTTGATTATTTAATTGCAGCCAACCCTTTGCTATCCATGATGCAATATCAATTAGGGCAGAAAAAGAGATTACAAAAACTTAGCTGATCTCCATGCATTTTGATAAACAAAGAGTATTATTGACATATAAATGTAAATTCAGATTGTAAAAATTGATTAACTTCAGCAGAGTCTGCAAACTGATTTTAAAAGGCAGGGAAGGGGCTTGATTACTGCATTACCCCACAGAGAATAACTTGTAAAAGGTTTGTATCCAATGAAGCTGTTGTGTCCTTTAATTTTGAAAAAGACGCAAGCCACTGGAATGGGACTCCTTTAATTCCTGCTGCACCACAAAAAAGGGATCAGTTTATAATGATCCACCATACCGAAACTGTCCGATTGATGGAAAAGGACCAAACATTTAATTCCACCTGGACAAAGGTCAGTAAAAGGTATTCTACCATGGTATTCAATGCTGTTTCTGTACCATGTCCTTTGGACACTGGCATTGCCCTTCTTCGAGAACTGTAAGGGTGTTTAGAGATATCTGTAGCTGGTTAACAATTTTAACCACCTTTCTCTAGTTTATGACTAACTTTAAGGCCAGAGGCAGGGGAGAAAGAGATTCAGTCATGCTTTTATAATGGGAGAGAAATTATGTAACCTTTCATACTTGGGAAACTGAACCCTCTGTCAGGAAAATTGATGATGGCTAAAATGGCTTCACCAAATGAATGAATGAATGAATGAATTGAGTTTGTAAAGCGCGCAACACCCAAGGGTGTCTTAGCGCTGGGCGGAACAAGACAAAAAGAGGGGGCAACGACCAGGGAGATGGGTCGCCAGACGCTAGAGCTAAGTTGGCGGAAACAGCCAGGTCTTCAGCTGCAAAGAGGTCAAGCAATAGATTGAGTATGAATCCAGATACAGTTATCACCTTGCATAATGCTAAATGACCTGAGAGAGGAAAGGAAAGTCCCACAAAATTAGGTAACCGATAGAGAATGCTTGGAAAATTAGGGCCATCACAGGGGGGTGGCATTTGGGGGTCTTTGCCTGGGGCTCTTTGCACTTCAGTGTTTCTTCTATGAAATGCACTTACAGAATAACAAAAAGGCAGATATGGGTCTGCATTAGGAATAGGTCGCACTGTCCTACCCTTTGCAGTGGCCACTGACCGGGCCAGTGTAGTGCACCCTATTACAGAGAATGTACTAACTATTCAGAGTGCTTGAGCAAACCCGCACCTACTCTGTGAAAAGCACATTGGTGAAAGGTGGACTAACTAGTTGAAGCCACCAGTCAACAGTGCAAGAAGCAGCCTGGCCTCACTTTCAAAGGGAGGCAGAGACCTCTCCCCACCGCCCCCAGGTGGGTGTACTGAGTGACTGCACCCTCCTGCAGGGGGATACCTGGGGGTGTCAATGGGACCCACATGCCACCCCCCCAAAAGGCAATGGCAGGGTGCGAAATGACTGGTAATTTCAATGTGGGGCAGTGTGCCTTCTGATGGCCTGTTTGCCATTTCATCCACATCTGTAGCTTGGTGCATCGATTAAATGGCCCAATTCCCTCCATGTATACAGCCTGGCTTAGAGGAGTTTCTGAAATGGGCGATTACAGAAGAAGTGCGAACGAGCCATGTCCCTAGCTGATGATAAGCTGGAGAATGACTTGCATGCCTGGTCTGCCATGTTATCTGAGCTGAAGGAACGACAGGGATTGGCCAGCTCTGAGGATATAGTGACATGAGGTGCCCTCTGTGCCCTCTCTTTGGTGGGGTAAGAGTGGAGGGAACCTGGAGCTCATAGATGGATGCATCATGGACTCACACAAACCATTTGTTCTGAAATTATCTTATCCTGAAACCACTTACTGGGACTCAGCACGAGAGTGGGTAGTGAGGGTATGTTACAAGTTTACCAGGTCTGGACTTTGACAGCTGGCTGTTGTTTTCATTGTTGTATTTCAGAAGTAGCTGTTTTTGATGATACCCTATGACAATGCTTGATGTTATCAAGCTGATCTTGAAGTGATGCTTTCACTCCATCCTGCTAAACTTCTATCTTATTTAAAAAATAACCTGTAGCTTGTTGAGGGTGCAAAGGCAAGGAATTCCCTCACTTGTAAGGGATCACACCTTATGCAAATGGGGCACACACCCTTGAGAGCATACCCACGCACATTTAGGCATTTGTGGCCCATTCTGTAATACCAAAATGCCCTGGGGGTACAAAAAGTGGGTGCACATGCTTGTTGCATCCTCAGGGCAATTAGTATAATATGGCCTCTGTCCTGTTCATTCTTGATGAAGCAGCATTCGAGCTGCACCACTAAATGGCTTCAATTGTTGACGCTGCCCGGTAAAGTTAAGCTCTTTTCGGAGAAAATCATTTTTATTTGCAGAACAAGGTACTCCATGTATGAAGATCGCAGTCGGCTCTACATTAAGGGGCTCATTACAATGTTGGGCGGAAAGCCTCCGCCCGACAGTCGGAATCTTCCCGGCCGCTTTGGAGCCCTTTGGACCGACTCAGTCGGTTTACAGTCCGACCGCCCAATTACGATGTTCGCGGCTGGAACGTGAACCGGCCAGGCATTCCGACTCAGTTCCGACTCACTCGCAGAGTATTCCTGTTGGTTGAAACCACATCAAGGCCCCCTATGGACGGAATTTCCACTGTCGGGATTGCGATGTCGGTTTCCAACAGCCTTTCCGTGCTGGCCTTTGTGACACAGAAAGGCTGTCGGAAAGTGACGGCAGCCTAGCCCCTGCGGCCTACGGTTGGTGGCCTAAAACCCTGCACTGTGTGGCAGACACCATGGGGTGCCTGCGACAGGGTGCAGGGTTTTACACACACACCCCATTTCCCCATAGGAGCCTGTGTTACGGCCGGTTCTCGGGTGGAACACGAGCTCCCATAGGAAACAATGGGAATCTGACCGAACACGGTCACATCGTAATATGGCAGTCGAAACCGCCGACCGCAAGTTGGTCGGTCCCGAATCCGAGATGGTGTCGGGCGAGGCTTTCCTCTCGACATCGTAATGAGCCCCATAGTATTTTGACCCAGGCCCCACTAAAGCTTGAGGCAGGCCTCTTCGTAAGCACATTAATGTTTACTGAAAGCAGTCAAAAGGCCCCTTCTGTCACCTTGAAGGTCATTGTGGTAAACCAAAGCCTTATTTTGAAAATTAAGAGTTCAATCCAAAACAGAAACTTCAAATCATTGCACTATGAGTTTTAGCAGGTTTTTCACTCAGTGTGGTGTTCGGACAAAATATCGAAATAAAAACATCAAGATTCAAAAATATCAAGTTTTTAATATAGTGATACACAAATATCATGATGCAGGAATATCGATTCTCTAAGGTAAGTAATAGCGATGTCAAAAATATCTATGTTGTGAATATTGTTTACAAAAATATCTATGTTGTTAACATTGATGTTAAAAATATCTATGTTGTTAATATCATTTACAAAATAACGTTTTTAATAATATCGTTTTGTAATCATTTTTATATTTTTTTGTATTTTGTATATGTTTTAATGGTATAAGTTTTAAATAGCTTGTATAATTATTGCTAATATTTTTTAATATAGTTTGTACATTTTTAGTTGTTTTTTAATTTAATGTATTTGTCTATTGTAATTTTTAGTGTTGTAGCGAGTTGTCGGTTGTGTAGGTGTATAGGGTGGGAAGTAATGTAATTATAATGAATTAATAATTCATTTTTATTCATTATTATTTAATCGATAATCAATTATGTAAACTGTGCAATTAATGTATTTTTTCAGTTATGTTTCAGGTGCAGGTTGTGGGGTTTGTAAGGGTATAGGGTAGAAGCAATTAAATTATAGTAGAATAATAATTATTTTAATTATTATTAATTATTTAATTGATAATTATGTAAATTATGTAATTATTTTAGTTTTTAAGTTATTTTTTAGGTGTGGGGTGTCGGGTTTATAGGGGTACAGAGTGGGAAGTAAATTAATTATGATTAATTAACAATTAATTAAAATTATTACTAATTATTTAATTGATAATTAATTATGTAAATTGTGTAATTAATATATTTTTAATAATATGTAAGGTGCGGGTTGTTGGGTTGTAGAGGGAACAGGGTGGGAAGTACATTAATTATAATTAATTAATAATTAATTTAAATTATTATACATTTTTTAATTGATAGTTAATTATGTCAATTCTATAATTAAATATTTTTAAGATTATATGTTAGTTGCAGGTTGTGTTTTTAGGGTTACAGGGTGGTGAGTTAGTTAAGAAATACTTTATTTATAATTAATTATTACTTTATTAATAATTATTTAATTGATAATTATGTTAAGTGTGAACTTATCACATTTGTTTGGTTATATTTTAGGTGTGTGTTGTTCAGTTTGCAGAGGAAAATGGGGGAAGTTATTTAAGTAATCCCAAATAAAAAAGAATATTCATTTATTTAAAAAACATTTTTTATTATTTAATATGTTAATTGTGTTATACTTTGTTTATTTGCATTACATTTTAATTGTTGGTTGTTATGTTTGTGGGAATATAGCATGTTTTTTAAAATTATATTAACAATATTTGTGATAATTTATAATAATTATTAAAATTTTTAATGTTTATGTTATTATTTTAATTTTTGTTAAAAGTAAGACAATTAATTTTTATATTTAGAATTTTATCTTTTTGGGTATTAAATAGAGTTTTTAAAATATGCTATTTGTTTGCAGTGAAGTACTCTCACTGTAGTGTAGCAGTGAAGGGAATGGGAATAGTAAGTTTTACCCCTTCTGAGCCTAACTCTTTCTGTTACACAGACTGGAGTGGGAATATACATTGTTACCTCTCCTGAGTACAACGCTTCGCTTTCCCTACTGTTGCACAGACTGTAGTGGAAGTAGTAAATTTTACCCCTCCTGAGTCTAATGCTTTCCCTGCTTTTGCACTGACTGGAGTGGAAATGATAAATGTTACCCCTCCTAAGTCCAACGCGTTCTCTACTGTTGCACAGACTGGAGTGGAAATATTCAATTTTACCCCTCCTGAGTACAGCGCTTTCTCTGCTGTTGCACCGACTGGAGTGGGAATAGTACATTTTACCCCTCCTGAGTCCAACGCTTTTCCTACTGTTGCACAGACTGGAGTGGGAATAGTAACCTTTACCTCTCATGAGTCCAACGCAGTCTCTACAGTTGCATAGACTGAAGTGGAAAAAGACAATTTTACCCCTCCTGAGTCTAATGCTTTCCCTACTGTTGCACTAAATGGAGTGGGAATAGTACATTTTACCCCTTCAGGGTCCACCGCTTTCCCTAGTGTTGCACAGACTGAAGTGCGAATACTTCATTTTTACCCCTCCTGAGTCCAACGCTTTCCTTACTAAGTGGAGTGGGAATAGTAACATTTACTTCTTCAGAGTACAACGCTTTCCCTACTGTTGCACAGACTGGAGTTGGATTAGTACATTGTACCCCTCTTGAGTCCAATGCTTTCTCTACTGTTGCACAGATTGGAGTGGGAGTAGTGAACTTTACCCCTCCTGAGTCCAACGATTTCCCTACTGTTGCAGAGAATGGAGTGGGAATAGTAAATTTCAGCCCTACAGAATCCAACAATTTCCCTGCTGTTGCACAGACTGGAGTGTGAATAGTATATGTATCATTCCTAGAAATTAATAGTTTTGTTAATATTCTTAAAAATTATATTATGTTTTTGTGTATTAAAAAATTATATTTTATATGGTAATTTATTTTTTGTAACATGTATATTTTAATTTTTTTTACGTTTTTATGTGTCATTACATTGGGATTTTAAAAAACGAGTTAATTTGCTATGTTTTTTTATTTATTATGTTCTTGTATATATATATATATATATATATATATATATATATATATATCTGTTACATTATTAACTTAAAGAAAATTAGAAAATTATTATATAAATTAAAATCATTTTAGAAATAATTTTACATTATATATGTGTACTTAAACATACATATATATGTGCGTGTTTGAAAAATAAGTAAAAATTGATATATGTTTTATACAGTATTTAAATATATTTCATTTACATTATACTACTGTTACATTTTAATATTTACTGTTTTTAACTATATACCTCTTAAAAAACAATATTTTTGTATATATTTTTCAATATAAGTGTAAAAAGATATATATTTTTTGATATTTTTGTCATTTACATTATAAGTATAGAAAACTATATTTTTGGGATCAATATTCATAGTGCCTACGTTGAATAAACCTAAACAAGAGGTATTGAAAGCATGGATGGATAATACCACATCCTGTTCGAAAATAATGCTGAAAATTCTTATACAGAACGCATGGGAGGAACATAAGGAGCTGTTGGAACAGATACAAAATTTACTGGATGAGTTGGCGAAGGACCCTGACCAAAATGAAGTCAAGAAAGTCCTGACCACGGTGAATGACAAAATTATCACCTTTGAGAAGGAAATCATAGAATGAAAACAGAGGAAATTTGAGAGAGACGAGCGAGACTACAGATGCGGAAGAATTTTAACTTTCGCGAGAAAATTCGACAAACTCCACTCCAACCTCAACAAAGACCGAGCATTAGGAGCAGCTGATAGAGGGAGAAGGGAATCTGGCACCAGTCTGAGCTCCGATGTTGGTTCCATAGACAGTAGCAACTCGAACCCCTCCGAGATTGTTTCTTTTTCCGAGGAACTGCGCCTCTTGCAAGAACTGAACGAACAGTCAATAAGAGGGAGAACAATGGGCAGAGGCAGAGGAGGAAAAACAAAAGCAAAAGAAGACGAGACCGCCGCAAGCAAAATCAACAACGCTGGCATGGGAACAAGGGGCCAGAATCGAAAGGAGAAATAATGGATGGACAAGAACTAACGGTAATGAATTTATCACAAAGACTTATAACTAAAACTGAAGAAGAGGTTCTTAAACTAGGCCTTACTTTTTGTCCAGACACACCCTTAGATTACTCGCAGACACGCATTGATCTTTATCTATTTGTACGCAAGCTTAAACTCTTTAAAATACACAATGCAAAAAAGAAAGGCCTGCATACTACACATGAGAGCAGACTTCCTACATCCCTTTGTATTGAAGATATTAATATACTGAGATCACTCCAAGAATTGGAAGATGTATCGGGGTCCAGGGAACGCAAGAGGTGGATCCTTTTGATCCAGTCAATATTGCCATAATATCTAATCTGGGAATTGACCCAGTAGCACCTAACACAACGGGTTTTAGAGCTAAATCAAAGTACATGCCACAGATTGCTAAGGACAATATAGATATCTTTCATGAAGCTGTGAACCAAGATATCTTACAATTATTAAAGAAACCTGTGAATAGCTCTAACATAACCAGAGCTCAGAGGGAAGCTATATTGTCCTTGAAAAGTGACGAAAGTATTGTAATAAAACCCTCAGACAAGGGCGGCAATATTATCCTTTGGGATAAGGTAGATTACATACATGAGGCCATGAGGCAGCTCAACGACACGACCTGCTATGCTAGAGTAGGTAAATCCTATCTGACTGAACTACAGAAAAGATTTTCTGATCTATTGAAGGGGTGGTCGGAAGATAATCTTCTCAATTGGGATGAGCAACAATTCCTTAAGAATAACACACCCACGGTACCTACTTTTTATCTGCTGCCCAAAGTGCACAAAGACCCATTACATCCACCTGGTCGCCCAATAGTCTCCTCAAAGAATAGCCTCTTTGAGAATGTCTCTATCTATGTCGACTATTGTTTGGCAGGCTATGTTAAAGATTTAACGTCATACATAAGGGATACTAAGGACTTTTTACAGAAGATTGAGAGCATACATTGGAGTAGAGAGCATTGGTTAGTCTGTCTGGACGTTGAAAGCCTTTACACCAATATTAGACACAAAGATGGTCTCAAGGCTTGTGAACATTTCTTAAAAACCAGAAGCATACATCTATTGGCACACACACATATGCTACTACAAATGATAGAAATGTGTTTAATGGAAAATGTGTTTGTGTTTAATGGTGTATTGTACAAACAGATACAGGGGACTTCAATGGGCACCTGCTTCGCCCCCAGCTATGCCAATCTCTTGGTAGGATGGTGGGAGAAGCAGGTGCTCTGGAGTGAGCCCTTTGAGCATTGAACCAGCAAAATCAATATATGGCTAAGATACATTGATGATGTCTTTTTTGTGTGGGAAGGCAGAGAGGATGACCTCTTGCACTTTGTAAACAAGTTGAATCGCAATACAGTCAATCTCAAATTTACTATGCACCACAGCCAACACACGGTGGATTTTTTAGACATTAGGCTCACTGTTAAGGACAACAAACTGGTAACAGATTTGTTCAGAAAAAGCACAGCAGGGAATTCTGTACTTCATTCAGCAAGTTGCCACCCACCTAATTTTAGGTGGAGTATTCCATTCAGCGAGTTCCTACGGGCTAAAAGAAATTGTAGCTCGGAAGATAACTACCAGAAGAATAAAAAAGAAATGATGGTCAGGTTTCAAGCTAGAGGGTATCCCCTCAAAATGCTAAAGTTGGGTGAAAGCAAAGCAGATTCCGTCAAGAGAAGTGAGGCTCTCTATAAAGTTCCCAAAACCAAGATAGCTGAGGAAAGATCTCCAATCAGATTGATTACAACATATAACACACAATCTGCGCAGTTTAGTAAAATCATCAAGAAAAGATGGGATATCCTTACGCAGGACCGTATGTTGAGAGAGAAATTGGGACAACATCCCTCGATAACCTATAGAAAGGGCCCTTCACTTAAGGATATGCTAGTTAGGAGCCACATGGAACAGCGCAAACCCAACTGGCTAGAGAGAGCTGGGGGATTCCACAAGTGTGGAAAGTGTAAAGCGTGTAGCAATAGTCAGAACGTGAGGGAAGTTAAGTTACAAAGAACTAACAGACAGTGGATCATTAAAAAGAATATTAGTTGTGGAACTGATTTTGTAATTTATGTGATCACTTGTCCTTGTGGCAAGTGGTACATTGGATGAACCACGTTCCCAGTAAAGAAAAGAATTTTAGAGCACTGGCGAGCTATCACGAACAAGGATTTTAGTTACAGCACAGCAAGACATTTTAATCAGGCACACAATGGAGATTGGACATCTGCAAAATACTTTGCCCTTGATACCATCCACAAAAATCCAAGGGGGGGGGACGGAGTCCAATCCCTGAGAAGGTCTGAATCTAGGTTTATTCTACAAGCTGGGAGTGTTTTTCCGTTTGGAATGAATAACGATGAGGAGATGCATGTACATCTGTAATTCTGCCTTATTCTTGATTTGATTTCAGGAACTGGAGTTTACAAATTTATTGTATTATTTGTTTGTATTGGAGAATTATGTGATATGGTTTGTCATTTACTTTTTATTTTTACTTTTCACTTTTTCTTTTTGGTGCTTAAAGATTGGCATTTATACTGCTCTTTTTTAACTATCAACAGATAGCGGTTGGCTAATTATTGACATGTTTAATCTATAAATTCCTTAGATAGAATATGTAAATATTTCATTGTTTGATTTTCACTAACATTCTGTCATCTTATTGTTTACAGATCCTCCAGATAGCTCCCAGGGTCACTTTCAACATGAACTAAAACATAGAAGCTAAGAGCATGTAAATGGGGTACTACATCCCATATTTGATTACTGATTACTGAGTAGTAAACCGTGATGGGAGCAATCCATAAGCACTGGGCACTTAACCTGTTCTGTCTCAATCAACACGGGGAGGATCTAAATGATATTATATAAACATATAAAATTATTTTACAATCTTCATTATGATGAATTACTGAATAAAATCAAAGGTATGATGGTTTGGGGGTACTAGACCCAAGATTTCATATATAACACCTGATCGGTTTGTTGTATTAATCATTCATATTAATTTGGAATTTGAGGTCCTTTGACACTGCCTATTTAAAAATATTTAAGATTAAAATAATTAAGTTGAAATTCTATCATGATAAATTAAAGAGTCGTATATATTTTATGCTATGCTGATCATACAATGTGAAATTAAATTTATTATTTATTTTTCTTATTCAAAAGTCACTTAAATATAATGTGTGTATTTTTCACGTATGTAACATGGAACTTTAAATCTATTCACAGTCTTTCTTTTATGTCTGACGTCGTGTGTGACGCAAATTATATAAAAAAAAGAGTAAACTCCGAGCAAAGGTCATGTGACCAAGAGCTGTTTAGCTCGAAACGCGTCGTTTGTGCCCGGAATAAACATCTAACTTGAAAACTTGGATTGGTGTGGCTCGTGCTTACTATATCGTGTAAGCTTGGTGGTGGATATATATTTATATATAAATATATATATATATATATATATATATATATATATATATATGCGCCAATCTCCTCCACTCCTCACTGGCTTGTTTCCCTCGCCGAGATAGAAGCACGGACACCGATTTCTGTGCAAAATTGTGCTTTATTGTTTCCCTTCAGCAGTTGCCGGCCACAACGCGTTTCAGCCCCGGAGGGCCTTGATCACATGACGCGCCCACAGTAATGCTACCATCTTTTTATGTCTTTTTTCCATTGCTTTGTTAAAGTGACAAGTGCATATATTTCTATCAGTCATAGATAACGAGAACAGACTCATTTACACATATGGGAATCAATTGTTAGTTTTTACTATTTAAATATTTTCATGTTGCGTTGTTATTAAAGGCAAATGGAATCACTTAATTTGTTTTCCACATTTCACTCTATAATGATTGAGTCATAATTAAAATCAAAGTATAAATACTTTTACTAAAATTTAAATAACACAATGTAACATTATAAAAGCCCTAAAATATCTCAAACAACAATATGGTCGGGAATCATAGAATATTTTTTCTCATTTAATCCTCCCTTTTCATGAATCTAAGTGTGTTCATACCATATATAATGTGCAAATTCGCTATTCTATTCTGTAAACATTTACTATGTAAACCTATTGACTGATCAAAAGTGCAAAGTGCTTAAATATTAAAATTGTATATCCCTTTACCTAAAATTGTGAAATGAAAATTATTGTGTTAAAATTAGTGACTAATGATACCTTAAAACTATGCTAAAATTTTGTTTCGGAAGGGGTATACGGCATAATTCCTGTCTGATGAAAGTTTACCCTTTTAATCCCGGTTTCAATACCTACTGGCAACTAATGATTCACTTCTCAATTTAAAGTGCTTATAGACAGGTGTATAAATCCTCCGTTACGTTAAGACCCCCCGGCTGCTTGGAATCGAGGTCTAGGATATACCTTGTTTCAAGCTTGCGCAACTGTTTTTCCCTGTCCCCACCCCTTTTGGTGGGTGGTATGGAGTCTATTAAAAAGTATTTTAATTTAGATGGGTCAGATTTGTGACGTTCTTCAAAGTGTCGTGCGACTGGGTATGTGACATCTCTATTCTTGATGGCTCTGATGTGCTGGAGTATCCGTTTATGGCCCTGGAGTCTAGTACTCCCTACATATCTTAGGCCACATGGACACTCCAGCACATAGATCACATAATCAGTCTTGCACGTAAGTGATTTTGTGATTGTTTTCTCTTTGTTATTAAAAGGGCTACTGTATGTTGTCTTGTTTATCCCATGTTGGCACGCCTTACATGTTTTACAACGGAAGAATCCCTTTCGTTGTGCGAGCCATGTGGTGCCTGTCTGTGTTTCCACATTGTTCTTAACCAGACTGTCACGCATGGCCCGTGCCCTACTATATGTAATAGATAGGTTTTTAGGTAATAAATGTCCAATTGTTGGATCATCTAATACTATGGGCCAATTTCTTTTAAGTATTTTCCTTATGGCTTTCTCTTGGCCACTGTACTGTATGATCATTCTAAAATCACTTGGCTTATCTTCTCCCTTTGTTGTGCCAACTACTGTGGTCTGCCCCACTTTTGTCGATTTAGTTAGTAAATTAATTCTGTTTGTTATGTTACTTTTCTCAATCGCTCTATTAATACATTTATCAGAGTAGCCCCTTCGGAGAAAACGCTCTTTGCTTGCCTGTTGCGCTATTTTGAGTTCTCCCTCATTACTGCATATTCTTTTTAGTCGCAGCATCTCACCGTATGGTATGCTTTGTATGAGATGGTGAGGATGAGAACTGGATGCATGAAGCATCGAATTTCCAGCTGTTTCCTTTCTATAGGCCTTGGTCTCCAACATACAGTCTTTCACGTAAACCTGCACATCTAAAAAACTCACCCCTTTGGTACTAATGTTTGCTGTGAAATTTAAATTGATCTCATTGATGTTGATCTTATTTACAAAATCCACTGCACTAGATCGAGACCCTTGCCATACAATAAAGAGATCGTCAATAAAGCGAAGCCATAGTTTTACATTTTCATTGTATTCCTTTGTACATTGTTTTTGAGTACCAGCTCCTCCCACCAGCCCATGTGTAGACACGCGTAACTGGGGAGAAGCTGGCACCCATCGCTACTCCTCGCAGTTGCTGATAAAACAAGTTTTGGAACAAAAAGACATTGTTGTAAAGACAGAATTCTACCATATTCATTAACATTCTGCTGTGTGCACTTGCATGGCTCGGTCTGGTATTTAAATAATGATGTAATGACCTTAAGCCGTCTTGATGATTTATGCTAGTATACAATGCACTTACATCTAGTGTAATTAACAGGTAATCCTCTTGCCATACAAATCCCTGTATCTTATTTAGAAAGTCACTAGTGTCTCTGATGTACGATGGTAACTGCTTGACAAATTCTTGTAGATAAAAATCCACATATTGGGACGATGCCTCCAATAGGCTATTTCGTGCTGATATTATGGGTCGCCCCGGTGGTTTGGTTGGATTTTTATGGATTTTTGGTATAAAATAAATTATTGGAACAGTTGGATTTTCATTTTTTAGGAATTTGTACTCTTCCATCGATAGTAGCCCCGCACTCTTCCACTCCAGGAGCTTGCTATAGTACTCATTGTATATGCTTTTAACTACTAGACTGTCAATTTTTTTGTAGCATGTTTTATCTAGAAGCTGACTCATCGCTTCCTCCACATAGGATTTCTTGTCCCAAATAACCAAATTGCCACCCTTATCTGAGTTGCGTATTATGATGTCTGGATTATTACTAAGTTTTGATATCAACTGATTGTATTTGAGTTGTTGAGAATTAATTCTTTGTTTCCGTCCTTGTTTGTTTTTCTGAGTGCTGTACATTTTGTAATTCAACTGTTTGATGCCTTTGGTTACATTCTCATGAAATATATCAATCGCATCTCTCGGAGTAATTGGGTTGAAAGTTGATCTGGGTTTGAATGGTGATCGCTCGAGTTGCTCTATCTTTGCCTTCGTTCCCGCTATTGTGTTTGATTCAATTTGTATGCTATCGCTTGTCTCACTCTCATTGGCTAGATCCTGCAAGTCTTGCAATGTTAACAAATCTGAAGGCGTTAGATTGAGGGTAGGTGATTCTGTGGTGCGTGACAAATCTTCTGGTGATGACTCAATTGGTTTCTTCTGTAGCAAATGGAATTTTTTGAGTTTTAGTTTGCGCACACTTTTAAAAATGTCCATCCGAGTTGTGGCATAGTTAAATGTACTTTCTGGGCAATACGATAAACCTAATTTTAACAATTGTTCCTCCGCTTTATCCAGATTGATATCTGCAAGGTTAATGATTGTATTGTCATTGGAATTGGCCTTCGCTAATTCCTCTTCCATCTGCGGTTGTTTGGTTTCTTGCTCGTATTGCTTGTGCTTTCGTTGCGCATTACGCCTTTCTCTCCGCCTCCTGGATTTGCTTTTTGTTTGTTTACTTGAGTCCTGGGGCGTAATGTTTGCCTTCGCTCCTCCACTAAAAAATCCAGTTCCTCCACTAATGATATCTTGGCTGGGACTGAATCTGCTCTTGCCTGAACAGATTCTTGTTCAGCCTCGCTTTCCAAGGCTGAACTGAGGTCAGAGTTAGAAGTGTTGACAATTCGTTCCCTGCCAACTGAATAGCCCATTGACGTGGCTTTCTGGCCACCGTATTTTGATACCTTTAATGTGTCATACTTTCGGGCAAATGTGAAGATTCTTCCGCATTCATAATCCATTTTATCCCTATGGAATTTAAATACTTTACGCTCCCGAATTTTTACCTCTTCCTTGCTCAGTCTTTTCACCATTTCTTCCCTCATTCTAATCATTTCTGGGTTATGTTCGAATACATTCAGTTCTTCTTCAATTGTTTCAATTTGCTCCTGCAGTTTGATTCTGTCTTTCTCCGCAAATTTAACCAAGATGGTTACTAACTTACTCGAGGACTCCAAATTGGTCTCTACCCATTCTTTCATCATGGCGGGGTCTGGGTTTTCGTAACTTGGGGCTGTAAGTATTCTCAGTCCATGTGGTATCCTCCCCACGTCTAAATATCTCTGGAGAGATTTATTTTCCCACCACTTACTTTGTTCCGCTTTTTTCAATTTCTCTAGTGTCCTGAATTTGTCTTTAAGACTGTGATTATCATTGCCTGTTTCCGTTTTTTGCGAAGACACAAGACTCCTCGGTGTCTTCGCATCATCAAACATCTCTGCCGCCTCCCTGCCTCATAGCGCGTCTGCCGACATACTGCTGAGTTGTTGTGGAAACACTTTCTTGTTATTTTACTGGGGAAATATATATATCTGTTACATTATTAACTTAAAGAAAATTAGAAAATTATTATATAAATTAAAATCATTTTAGAAATAGTTTTACATTATATATGTGTACTTAAACATACATATATATGTGCGTGTTTGAAAAATAAGTAAAAATTGATATATGTTTTATACAGTATTTAAATATATTTCATTTACATTATACTACTGTTACATTTTAATATTTACTGTTTTTAACTATATACCTCTTAAAAAACGATATTTTTGTATATATTTTTCAATATTAGTGTAAAAAGATATATATTTTTTGATATTTTTGTCATTTACATTATAAGTATAGAAAACTATATTTTTGGGATCAATATTCATAGTGCCTACGTTGAATAAACCTAAACAAGAGGTATTGAAAGCATGGATGGATAATACCACATCCTGTTCGAAAATAATGCTGAAAATTCTTATACAGAACGCATGGGAGGAACATAAGGAGCTGTTGGAACAGATACAAAATTTACTGGATGAGTTGGCGAAGGACCCTGACCAAAATGAAGTCAAGAAAGTCCTGACCACGGTGAATGACAAAATTATCACCTTTGAGAAGGAAATCATAGAACGAAAACAGAGGAAATTTGAGAGAGACGAGCGAGACTACAGATGCGGAAGAATTTGAACTTTCGCGAGAAAATTCGACAAACTCCACTCCAACCTCAACAAAGACCGAGCATTAGGAGCAGCTGATAGAGGGAGAAGGGAATCTGGCACCATTCTGAGCTCCGATGTTGGTTCCATAGACAGTAGCAACTCGAACCTCTCCGAGATTGTTTCTTTTTCTGAGGAACTGCGCCTCTTGCAAGAACTGAACGAACAGTCAATAAGAGGGAGAACAAGGGGCAGAGGCAGAGGAGGAAAAACAAAAGCAAAAGAAGACGAGACCGCCGCAAGCAAAATCAACAACGCTGGCATGGGAACAAGGGGCCAGAATCGAAAGGAGAAATAATGGATGGACAAGAACTAACGGTAATGAATTTATCACAATGACTTATAACTAAAACTGAAGAAGAGGTTCTTAAACTAGGCCTTACTTTTTGTCCAGACACACCCTTAGATTACTTGCAGACACGCATTGATCTTTATCTATTTGTACGCAACCTTAAACTCTTTAAAATACACAATGCAAAAAAGAAAGGCCTGCATACTACACATGAGAGCAGACTTCCTACATCCCTTTGTATTGAAGATATTAATACACTGAGATCACTCCAAGAATTGGAAGATGTATCGGGGGTCCAGGGAACGCAAGAGGTGGATCCTTTTGATCCAGTCAATATTGCCATAATATCTAATCTGGGAATTGACCCAGTAGCACCTAACACAACGGGTTTTAGAGCTAAATCAAAGTACATACCACAGATTGCTAAGGACAATATAGATATCTTTCATGAAGCTGTGAACCAAGATATCTTATAATTATTAAAGAAACCTGTGAATAGCTCTAACATAACCAGAGCTCAGAGGGAAGCTATATTGTCCTTGAAAAGTGACGAAAGTATTGTAATAAAACCCTCAGACAAGGGCGGCAATGTTATCCTTTGGGATAAGGTAGATTACATACATGAGGCCATGAGGCAGCTCAACGACACGACCTGCTATGCTAGAGTAGGTAAATCCTATCTGACTGAACTACAGAAAAGATTTTCTGATCTATTGAAGGGGTGGTTGGAAGATAATCTTCTCAATTGGGTTGAGCAACAATTCCTTAAGAATAACACACCCACGGTACCTACTTTTTATCTGCTGCCCAAAGTGCACAAAGACCCATTACATCCACCTGGTCGCCCAATAGTCTCCTCAAAGAATAGCCTCTTTGAGAATGTCTCTATCTATGTCGACTATTTTTTGGCAGGCTATGTTAAAGATTTAACGTCATACATAAGGGATACTAAGGACTTTTTACAGAAGATTGAGAGCATACATTGGAGTAGAGAGCATTGGTTAGTCTGTCTGGACGTTGAAAGCCTTTACACCAATATTAGACACAAAGATGGTCTCAAGGCTTGTGAACATTTCTTAAAAACCAGAAGCATACATCTATTGGCACACACACATATGCTACTACAAATGATAGAAATGTGTTTAACGGAAAATGTGTTTGTGTTTAATGGTGTATTGTACAAACAGATACAGGGGACATCAATGGGCACCTGCTTCGCCCCCAGCTATGCCAATCTCTTGGTAGGATGGTGGGAGAAGCAGGTGCTCTGGAGTGAGCCCTTTGAGCATTGGACCAGCAAAATCAATATATGGCTAAGATACATCGATGATGTCTTTTTTGTGTGGGAAGGCAGAGAGGATGACCTCTTGCACTTTGTAATCGAGTTGAATCGCAATACAGTCAATCTCAAATTTACTATGCACCACAGCCAACACACGGTGGATTTTTTAGACATTAGGCTCACTGTTAAGGACAACAAACTGGTAACAGATTTGTTCAGAAAAAGCACAGCAGGGAATTCTGTACTTCATTCAGCAAGTTGCCACCCACCTAATTTTAGGTGGAGTATTCCATTCAGCGAGTTCCTACGGGCTAAAAGAAATTGTAGCTCGGAAGATAACTACCAGAAGAATAAAAAAGAAATGACGGTCAGGTTTCAAGCTAGAGGGTATCCCCTCAAAATGCTAAAGTTGGGTGAAAGCAAAGCAGATTCCATCAAGAGAAGTGAGGCTCTCTATAAAGTTCCCAAAACCAAGATAGCTGAGGAAAGATCTCCAATCAGATTGATTACAACATATAACACACAATCTGCGCAGTTTAGTAAAATCATCAAGAAAAGATGGGATATTCTTACGCAGGACCGTATGTTGAGAGAGAAATTGGGACAACATCCCTCGATAACCTATAGAAAGGGCCCTTCACTTAAGGATATGCTAGTTAGGAGCCACATGGAACAGCGCAAACCCAACTGGCTAGAGAGAGCTGGGGGATTCCACAAGTGTGGAAAGTGTAAAGCGTGTAGCAATAGTCAGAACGTGAGGGAAGTTAAGTTACAAAGAACTAACAGACAGTGGATCATTAAAAAGAATATTAGTTGTGGAACTGATTTTGTAATTTATGTGATCACTTGTCCTTGTGGCAAGTGGTACATTGGATCAACCACGTTCCCAGTAAAGAAAAGAATTTTAGAGCACTGGCGAGCTATCACGAACAAGGATTTTAGTTACAGCACAGCAAGACATTTTAATCAGGCACACAATGGAGATTGGACATCTGCAAAATACTTTGCCCTTGATACCATCCACAAAAATCCAAGGGGGGGGACCGAGTCCAATCCCTGAGAAGGTCTGAATCTAGGTTTATTCTACAAGCTGGGAGTGTTTTTCCGTTTGGAATGAATAACGATGAGGAGATGCATGTACATCTGTAATTCTGCCTTATTCTTGATTTGATTTCAGGAACCGGAGTTTACAAATTTATTGTATTATTTGTTTGTATTGGAGAATTATGTGATATGGTTTGTCATTTACTTTTTATTTTTACTTTTCACTTTTTCTTTTTGGTGCTTAAAGATTGGCATTTCTACTGCTCTTTTTTAACTATCAACAGATAGCGGTTGGCTAATTATTGACATGTTTAATCTATAAATTCCTTAGATAGAATATGTAAATATTTCATTGTTTGATTTTCACTAACATTATGTCATCTTATTGTTTACAGATCCTCCAGATAGCTCCCAGGGTCACTTTCAACACAAACTAAAACATAGAAGCTAAGAGCACGTAAATGGGGTACTACATCCCATATTTGATTACTGATTACTGAGTAGTAAACCGTGATGGGAGCAATCCATAAGCACTGGGCACTTAACCTGTTCTGTCTCAATCAACACGGGGAGGATCTAAATGATATTATATAAACATATAAAATTATTTTACAATCTTCATTATGATGAATTACTGAATAAAATCAAAGGTCTGATGGTTTGGGGGTACTAGACCCAAGATTTCATATATAACACCTGATCGGTTTGTTGTATTAATAATTCATATTAATTTGGAATTTGAGGTCCTTTGACACTGCCTATTTAAAAATATTTAAGATTAAAATAATTAAGTTGAAATTCTATCATGATAAATTAAAGAGTCGTATATATTTTATGCTATGCTGATCATACAAAGTGAAATGAAATTTATTATTTATTTCTCTTATTCAAAAGTCACTTAAATATAATGTGTGTATTTTTCACGTATGTAACATGGAACTTTAAATCTATTCACAGTCTTTCTTTTATGTCTGGCGTCGTGTGTGACGCAAATTATATAAAAAAAAGAGTAAACTCCGAGCAAAGGTCATGTGACCAAGAGCTGTTTAGCTCGAAACGCGTCGTTTGTGCCCGGAATAAACATCTAACTTGAAAACTTGGATTGGTGTGGCTCGTGCTTACTATATCGTGTAAGCTTGGTGGTGGATATATATATATATATATATATATATATATATCTGTTACATTATTAACTTAAAGAAAATTAGAAAATTATTATATAAATTAAAATCATTTTAGAAATAGTTTTACATTATATATGTGTACTTAAACATACATATATATGTGCGTGTTTGAAAAATAAGTAAAAATTGATATATGTTTTATACAGTATTTAAATATATTTCATTTACATTATACTACTGTTACATTTTAATATTTACTGTTTTTAACTATATACCTCTTAAAAAACAATATTTTTGTATATATTTTTCAATATTAGTGTAAAAAGATATATATTTTTTGATATTTTTGTCATTTACATTATAAGTATAGAAAACTATATTTTTGGGATCAATATTTTTGACACGATATTGCTGTATCACAATATTTATGTTTTCAATATTTTGTCAGTGAACCCTCAGTGTAGATAGAGACAGTTTGTCCAACCACATGCTACATCTAGCTTCCGAAAGGGAGCGGTCAGTGGCGGAAATGAAGCACAATGAGCGCAGAAAGAAATACACAATCAAATGGCCCTGAAGCTGGTCTCAAAGATTCCGGTTGGGGGGACAAGCTAAAACAAAGGGGCATATTTACTAGAAAGTGGCGAAGCGTGTTGTTAAGCCAAGAAGGCTAACTACATGCTTCGTCACTTTAGAAATGCAGGGCTGCATCATATTTACTAGAATATGGTGCAGCCCTGCATTTCCCCCTGCGCTGGCGCTAAATTAAGCTGCCTAGCACATGCATACATTTTTGCATACACCAAATTGTTGGCTGGTTGCTGCTAATGTTCTGCTAGTGATGATATAAGCCTATTAACACTCAGTAAACAAACTACAAAAGGTTCTGCTAAGGACTGGGGTAAGCATCACTCAGCAGCCCGTGACGTGACAGAGGATGCGTCACGCACACAACTTAGAAATTACCAACTAATAAGTAACTAAACCTATCAATCCACCACTATCCCTTCTTAGTGGCACGAGGACAAAGGAAGGACTACTCTCTCTAGCATTACATCACTTAAGTTCTCTAAAGTAAACTCTTACATAATCATCAGGCCAAGCGAGCGCAAAGTTGCAAACAAGTAAGATTAGTAGCGTCGAGCGCCTGTGTCATAACAATCACAGATTTTTAAACGTCATTTACCTGCAATGTAAGCAGCAGCATTCTTGCTGGTCGGAGAAAAAAAAATATTCGCAATATATAACACAGAGCAGAAGAACACAAAGTAGTAATATTAAATAGCTACTCACCAAGCCCCGGGACCTCCACTCCTAGCAGGTCCAGCAGGTCCTGCTCCCGGTCCAGAATATCGGACCACCGGTGCGTCAGCTGATTCTGGGTGCGCCGGACACCAGAGCAGCGAAACACTGCCCGCCGCACCTTGCCCCACCGCTGCCGACGCTCCCGGAGCCCGTACCCGGACCCAGGCCTGCCGACTGCTGCCAGGGTTAAGGGGAGGTGGCGCTGAACAAAAAAAAACAGTGCGGCCACCTCCGCCTCATTAAATAAGGCCCTTGCCTGCACCCCTCTTTGGCGCCGTCTTCCGCAAGGAAGGCGGTCGCGGCTCTGGCTCCGACTTCGAGCCCTGTGGCTGTGGCCCTTTGCCATGGTTCTGGGTAGGCGGGGGACGGAAAAGAAAAGGTAGGAATTAAATAAAGTAAGTAAAAGAAATGAAAAAGCAGGTAATAGAAAAAGTGTGAAAAAGTAGTTAAAAACACACAAAAAGTAGAGAAAAACTCAAAATATAGAATCAGGAAAATAGAGAGATAGATAATAAACAAAAAAGACCCAAAATAAGTTTACAGAAACAAAGGATTGAAAAGATAGAGGGAGGATTGAAAAGCAGGCCCAGAACATAGAAATAGAGTGAAAAACAAGATGGCCGCGCCCATTGCGACCGCATGGGCAAGTTCGCGCGATATTTCCCCCGAGCACGCAAAAAGCATCGCGAACACGTAATACGCGTTCCCGAACAGGAAACCCTTATCGCGAACGGGCGGGAGCATGCAATACGCGACCCGGAACAGGAAATACCATCGCGAGCGGGCGGGACAAGTGAAAACAAGATGGCCGCGCCCATTAGCGACCGCATGGGCAAGTTAGCGATATATTTCCCCGCGAGCACGCAAAAACACATCGCGAACGGACGGCACAAGCAATTCCGCGATTTCGCGGAAGTTCCGCGAGCTCGCGGAATTTGTTAGCAATTTCGCGAGGATTTGCGTAACGCGACTACGCAAATTCCGCCCACCCCTGTTTATTATGTGCATCTAAATAGAGAAGTTGTTAGTCATCCTTCCGTTTCCTTGATTTTCCTGGAGGTATAAAAAGCCGACTTTGATTGAGAACATAGTGCCCAATTGTTTTAAAAAATGTGCTCCAATAGAAGGCATTATGAGAATGGATTATGGCTTGGCTAGGTCTTTGTGTGTCTGCATTTGATAGACTCACTTGATAGATACTCTCATAATCTCAGTTCCAGAAAATGCGCTGCTTGATTGAAATTGAGACCAAATATGATAAATAGATGAGTTAAAAACCTGAAAAACAAATTGTTCCTGTTTTCATTTTATTGTTAGCAGGTTGTTGAGACTCTTGTGCTTAATTCGGGCCTAATTCTACATCTACACCTATCAGGTCCATAAACACCTTATTTTATGAATGTAGACTCAAGTGTTTTTATTCACAAAACCTACATTTACGCTCATACATTAATTCAATTGTGCGTTTTGGTGTACCTATAATCTTTTAAAGTAAAGAGTTTACGGTCGTAATCAGAATGTGTAGATAATGCACCACTCTACTTAAGTAGCTGTGACCAAAATGAAAATAAATCGAAACAAATGGAAGAAACAGATATTATGCAAACCTCAATCTCAGAGAAACATTAGAGAGACCTCACTAAAGAAAACCATTTCAGTAGACTAAATCAATAGAAACCATCATCCAGGCACCAACAGTTATCTGATTACAAATCTGCACAATTTATTAAATTACATCAAGAAATGGAAATTAGCCAGTACATATTTATATTAAACCATACATGCAAAATACAATCTTCTGACGCAAACATGCCTGCCACTATGCAAGACATCCACATTTACTAGCCAAATAGCAGCGTAAAAGCAAGCAACAGAGGAAAGGTAGTAACAAAAATCACATCTGAGCGTGACAGTTATACAAATTATAAGCCATTGAAGAATCTACACATTCCAGCCATAGTTCCGAATGGTTGGTGCTACCAGAAGATATATTCCACTTTTTGGCACATTTATGATTCATGGCTACCTTCCTCGGGGCAGAAGTTACCCAAACGTATTTCTCATTTAAACAAAAATGGTAGAGAACTTTATATTCACCAATATTAACAGACAAAAGCATGTACACAAACTTATAAACAAGCATTAGGAAAACCAATTAGTCTCGCTTTAAAAAAAACTAAGGGTGACTATTGACTTTGCCAATGTTGTTTCATTTCGCAGGAGCAAAGAATGAAATAAACATTGTTTGTGATGTCCCCCCACGGAGGCCATCTTTGGATTATGTTTTCTCCAAGAAAACACCATACAAAGATGGCAGCCATGAACTTGTAATATGCTCGGTGGTGCCGCAGTGGCAGCGCCTGAATATTGCAGCCTGAACCCACACCGCCTCCGCTGCACGGCATCCTTGATCCCGGTGGTGCTGGCAGTCTCGTGGCGGTCTGACCGCCGCAGTCGAAATACTACAGGCAGTGCGGTGGTGGTTGGACTGCCACCACGAGTTCAGTGGTCCTATGGACCGCCAAACTCAAAATCAGACCCATAGTAAGAGATGCATGTACTGTTAACATTAGGAACCACAGAATATTTTGCCTGTTCATTGTTGTTTCACTATTACAAATAGATTCAGAACTTCCATGGCAGATTACTAAGAGACCTCCAATTGTCTTCAGATATTCACTTTGACCTTTAGACAACAGTGCCCAGCAACATTTCAGTAGGTATTTGACACACAGGGCTGCAGATTGAGTGTGATTTTGTGCATGGACTTCTGATCATCTGATCATACCAATGTTTCAGTAGCTCCTAGCTAGCCTCCAGATTCTTATTTGCCTTCTGAATATACTCTGCCATGCAAGAATGCAGGCCTACTACACATTCCATAACATCTTGCTCAGGCTCCTTAAGCGGTTTCTCCCAGACTTCTCTAACCAAGCTCAAGGGACCTCTCATGGTACCCAAACAAGGATTAAAGGGGCTGAAGCCCACTCCTTTTTATGGAACCTCCCTGTAGGCAAATAGTAGGCAGGATAGGAGAACATCTCACTTTCTCCTGAGCTTTTCAGGGAAACCCATGATCATGCCTTTTGTCAAACCATTTGTCTGGGTGTGATAGGGGTGGTGAACTTGTATGTGACACCACATTCTTCTCACATAGCTTTTAGGTATGCAGACATGAAATTGGCACCCCATCGGAGATGACTTCCCTAGGGTGGGAAACATCGTTTACAACGCTGTCATTACATCGCGCTACTATTACAACGTGGTCCTTACAACGATCGCGTTGTTAGTACACAATGCATTTACATCGCAAGTCATTACAACGACTTGCACTAGGGGGTGCTGAGGTATTGGAAATGAATTCCAACACCTTCCTTACTGTTGCGCAAACTGGAGTAGGAATAGTAATTAATACTATTCCTAAGTCCAGCACGCCCCCTAGTGCAAGTCGCTGTAATGACTTGCGATGTAAATGCATCGCGTACTAACAACGCGGTCGTTGTAACGACCGCGTTGTAAAAGCACGCAATGTAATACATCGCGATGTAATGAGCCATATTCCCTTAGGGTACCCTACCCTGATGAAGATTCCAAGTAAGGCTCTCGCCAAAGCAGGTGCAGTGACTGTACTAAGGGGAATGTCTTCAGGATATCTGGGGGCATGGTCCACTACCTTCAAGATAAGTCTATACCTAGTGGCAGTCTGAGGGTCCAGGGGACTAACATTGTTTATCCCCTCCCTCTCAAAAGGAGTCTACACCACAGGAAGTAGGATTAAGGGAGCCCTTGGATGTCCCCTTGCCTCGCCACTGGCTTAACAGGTGACATGGAAGTGACAGAACTCCTTTACTGGGGCCTATAGAAGTGGCTGACTAACCTGTCCCAGGTTTTAGTCTGCCCCAGATATCCAACCAAGAGATGTCATGTGCCAAATGGCGAAAGAATGCTCTGTATTGTTGGGGGGTTCACCAATCTCCTGGCTGCCCCTGGTTTTAGGTCTCTTGGCTCATTATACAGCCCTCCCGCTTCCCAGTAGACCCTGTGGGTACCACTGACATCTTCCCCTTTCTTGTCTTTCAGCCAGCTGCTGAAGGACTGGAGAGTAAGACATGTCCCCTGTCTTTGGCAAAAGTCCTCCCTGGCAGGCCCTTCTGCTTTTTGTAGCTCTGCAAGCTCTGGAAGGAATCTCAGGGCAGCACTCTCCCCTCCAGGCCCTTCTCCTGAGGGTCAGATTCCTTCTGGGCCTTGGGATCTTCTGTGGCTGGTCTCCCAACTCTCTTGCCACTTCTCTTGTTCTTAGGGACCTAGACCATTATTCCAGGCTCCCTTCACTCTCCTGAAGAGCTGTTTGGGCATCAGTGGCCATAGGCACCCACTCAGGGAGACCCAATATTCCTCCATTCAACATGTGACCATACAGTGGTTTATGAATTATTTCACAGCAGACACTTCACTGGGATGGTATGGGAAATAGTTGTGCTCTTCAGGCCAGTAACCCCTCCACACTTGAAGTTCACCATAGCAATACGATGAACCTTTATCTCATTGTCAGCGTTGACATCCTTGTGCAACGGATCTTGTATGATCTGCTCTGGGGAAACTAGTTTATTCACTGCAGTGGTCATACTAGCACCTGTGTCCCTCAGAGCCTGTGCCTTGTTGCTGCTGATTTCTGGCTATTGCTTTACTTCACCATACTTGGACGTAAGGCATCAAAGGCTTCAATATCCACACCTGCCACAGATACTAAGGTGACCTCTGAGTAACCCCTAATTTTCCCAGGAGCAATTTCCATCCCAATCCCTACACTGACAACGTCCTTGGACTGCCCACCATTAGGAGGCTTCTTTGTAAAAGTAAGTCTCCTCTTGTGCCCTGGCTACTGTCAGTCAAAGTACACCCCAGTCCACAAACAGTCAAATTTCTTTCCCTGATGGCCCATCCCTTTGGACTTGGATGGGTCTTGGGACTCCACTTCTTGGGTAGATGAATGGGGCCCTTTAGAGAACTCCTTATTTTTTTCTTTTCCACCACCTTTACCCTATTTGGTGGGCCTGACCCCCTTTCTTAGGAACAACCCCCTGGGATTTCTTGGTTATCATAGTATGTACCCATTCATCAGCTACTTTACCCTGATCCCTGGGGCCGGATAGCTTAAAATCTACTAAATGCTGGTTCAACTTCTCCGAGGAACAATTAGTTAAATGGGAAATGTATTTCGTTGCTGGAGGGTGGTCATATAGTGAGTTCTGTCGGCAGTACCAACACACTGTGAATACTTCCAGTATTTCCTTTTCTGATAGGGAGTTGGCACGTATATATATATATATATATATTTATTTATATCAAAATAACTCCAACTCTTCACTCCTCTTAGAAAAGACAACGGAGCACGGACCTCAAGTAAGTGCAGATTTTCAATTTATTGGGCTTCACATCAGCACTAGCAGCATAACGCGTTTCAGCACTCAAAGTGCCTTGATCACATGATGCGCAGTAACGGTCAGAATCTTGTTTTTATACACCCATTTTTTTAAAAGACTTTTATTTGACTTTTTTCTCTTTTTCTCTGTCCATCCTTAAAGTGACAGGTGCCTAAAGTTCACAGATTGGCATAGACATAAACAACATACTATTCAAAATTCATTTAAAATGTTTACAATAATTTATCTGTTCAGGTTTAAATACCTTAAAATTGTGTAACATTACTGTCATGGTATAATTGTTAGTTCTTATTGCGTCCAGGTTTAAATACCCTGTCATACATGTTTTAACCATTTTGCAATAGATTACATAAAGTGCTAGTGCAATCTACAGTACTAATGCAAACCAACATGAATATGTTTAAAATGTGGCTTTGCTCTACCAAACTATCTTATCTAAAACCCGTGAGAATAATATAAAAATAGTGTATACATTTTTTTACTAAGATCCCTTCTAAAAACCGTGTAAAAATGTGTAAAAAAATATATTTTATATGTAATATACAGATGGGATTTTTTAAGCAGCATAACATGTTAGATAGCAACCTTATAGTTGTACAATAATTTTCATGTCATTTCTCTCCGCTAGATTTCCCCATTCAATCTCCTTCATTTTTCTGACTGTACTCTTTTTGGAGATTGAGTAATCTGCTAGGTTTTTGTTTATTTGGACCCCTTGATTTACAAGCAGGTATATAACTCCTCAGTAATATTAAGGCCTCCTGGGTGTTTACTTTCCAGGTCTAAAATATACCTGGTTTCCAACCTCCGGAGTGCC
Organism: Calotriton arnoldi; assembly: GCA_963921515.1. Lineage (NCBI taxonomy): Eukaryota > Metazoa > Chordata > Amphibia > Caudata > Salamandridae > Calotriton > Calotriton arnoldi. The sequence continues at coordinate 36,196 of CAWUFW010000862.1, forward strand.
CTTTCCCTGTCCCCACCCCGTTTATAGGGTGGAATAGCATCAATTAAAAAATATTTAAGTTCTTTGGGGTCTGCATTATGTTTTTCCCCAAAGTGTCTCGCTACGGGGTAGGTTGTGTCCTTGTTTTTAATAGCTCTGATATGTTGTAGTATACGTTTGTGTCCCTGTAGTATTGTACTCCCTACATATCTAAGGGTACAGGGACATTCCAACACATATACTACAAAGTCCGATTTGCAAGTAAGAGCTTTCCCAATTGGTCTTTCTATATCACTGAAAGGAGTATCATAAGATGTTCTATTTACTCCAAATTGGCACGCTTTGCACGTTTTGCAGTGAAAAAAGCCCTTTCTCTGTGACAGCCAGGTGTTTTTAGTTTGCAAAAAGGGGTCGTTTTTGACCAGGACATCCTTCATCGATGTGGCCTGGGATATGTGATAGAAGCTCTTTTTGGAAGGGTATGGCCAATGATCGGGTCGTCTAGGATCAGTGGCCAGTTTTTTCTGATGATTTGTCTAATCTGTTTATCCTGTTTGCTATATTTTAGGATAAATCTAAATGTAGAGGATTTTTGGATCTGTTTTTCCTCTTCACTATTCTTCCCAATCAGATTTTCCTTGTCACATCTCTACTTTTCTGTATGGCCAGTTCTATACATTTGTTAGAGTAGCCCCTTGCCCGGAATCTACTTGCACAAGCTTGTTGTGCCATATTAAGATCCCTTTCTAGGCTGCATATCCTTCCCCTACGGGGAGTAGGGGATGCTTTGTATCAAATGGCGCGAGTGGAAGCTGCTTGCGTGCAATATCGCATTGTCCGCAGTGGGCTTGCTGTGTAACTTGGTTTCAAGTTTGCCTTCTTTGATATAGACTTCTACATCAAGAAAATTAATAGAAGTTGAACTGATAGCTGCCGTAAAATGTAGATTAAGATTATTCTTGTTTAGTTCTGCAATAAACTGCTCTGCTGTTTCCACATTACCGTGCCAAATTAAAAACAAATCATCAATAAAACGCAGCCAGCATTTGATCTTAGTAATAACTATTGTGGTGTATTCCTTCATGAGTACCAGCTCCTCCCACCATCCCATATGCAGACAAGCATAGCTGGGGGAGAAGCTGGCACCCATGGTTACCCCACGTTGTTGTTTGTGCATCATATTCTGAAATAGAAAAATATTATTCTGCAAACAAAACTCAACCATATTTATAAGCATTTTGTTATGCTGTATAAGTTTGGGAGTCCTTTTTCCTAGGTAATACCGAAGAGCTCGAAGACCATCCGGGTGGTTAATGGATGTGTATAATGATGTCACATCCATCGCTATTAGCAGATAATCTTGCTGCCATTGTATGCCTTGTATATATTTATATATGTATGTTTTTAATTTCTATAATATTTTCATTAAACATCTTTTTTGGGATTTTATAGTTTTTTTATATTTGATTGATTTGGTACTTTATTTAAAGCTTTGCAATTGTTTTGTTAATATTTTTATGTTGTATATATATATATAATACCGGAAGTCACCGCCGCCGCTCCTCTTGTCCTGGTTGCTCACTCCTGCGGTGGTGGGCCGCATTGCATGCCACAACAAGGTACGCACTCTTCGTACCCAAACGGAAAGCACTCACTGGAGCAGTTTTAGCAAAATGCTTTATTCGTGCAGACCCCCCCACACTGACAGACGCGTTTCGCCTTACAGCTTTTTCGATGTCAGTTACCCTGTGCAAAACCGGCAGTATTTCACGTCACATTGTGTCACATGATCATACAGGTAACATCAAAGACGGACTTACAAACATTGTTGTTAATAATTACAGCAGTTTTAGCAAAATGCTTTATTCGTGCAGACTCCCCCACACTGACAGACGCATTTCGCCTTACAGCTTTTTCGATGTCAGTTACCCTGTGCAAAACCGGCAGTATTTCACGTCACATTGTGTCACATGATCATACAGGTAACATCAAAGACGGACTTACAAACATTGTTGTTAATATTCATGGCGGCCATCTTTCAGTATGGTTTTCATCCCATAATTGTTATACCGCCATAAAAATAAAGTGCTTACAGTGAAATAGAAGTTAAAATCACATATACAAGTAGGAAACAAAATTAATTCCTCTGGTATCTGCCCTTTGAAGAAAAAGTAATATGACATTATTAAACGCCGTCATTCTTTATAGAAATTACTTTTTGGCAAAATACTCTAGGCTACTTTTTAAAAGAAAATTCTTTTATAAAATGAGGTATTGTCCCTTTTGTATCACAATTGAGCCCTGAATGGGCAATTTTAGCATCAGTCCTAGCGAGTTATTTATTCATATCACAATTGAGCCCTAAATGGGCACTTTTGATGCCTAGTGAATGGACAACTCGCCTTGGTGCATCTGTTGGTAACCCCCCTGAGTTTACTGGCCTTCTCACAGAAGAGTGCCTCTGCTACTCCAAGTGGGCCCACAATTCTTCATCGTTATTGAGCCCAATGTGAGCCTTCGTTTGTAGATCTATGATGTATTTGGACTCTAACACCCGCAATCTCTTAACCCTGTCGCCACCTCTCTCACCTCTCTCCACTTGGTCACTAGAGTAAAACTTCAAGAGGTCGCGATTGCTTTGATGGTATTGCTCAAAATGGCGCGCAACTGTATAGGTAACATCTTTGTTCGTTATTGCGCGCATATGTTCAAGGATGCGCTTTTTGGCTGGGTGTATTGTGCTCCCAATATAACGTTTGGAGCAAGGGCACTCCAGGCAATACACTGTAAATTCTGAATTACAGTTAAGGAGCTTTTTGATGGGTCTAAGAGGCCTAGAATCCCCTGGTCTCCCCTTGAAAGTAGTGGCCTTGTTGCTGTTTTTACAGGCCTTTCAGCGAAGGCAAGGATAAAATCCCACAATATCTATTTTACTTTTCATTTTAGTTGATGGATCATAATGGCTATGTATTAGGTGGTCACTGAGTGATTGGCAGCGTTTATATGTAATCAAAGGGTGGGTCGGTAGGTGATGTTTTAAGATGTTATCCGTCTGTAGGATATGCCAGTTTTTCTTAAAAATATGTAGCACCGCACTCGATTTATCATTGTACGTTGTAATCATTCTGGCATGTTCCTCTTGGGCCGAAATTGCTTTTGTTTTCGCCACCAGCAGGCACCTCCTATCTATCTTCCCTACTCTTTCTTCTGCTTGTTGTAGGGTGAAACGGGGACCGCTGTAATATAGTTTACTCCATAAAAGAATAAAAAGTAGTTACCATAACTAATGTGAGCGCCAGTTGTAATCTGACCACAGCTCTTATCCAGTGGTCTGTGATTAGACAATAACAAATGCTAATCTCTGCGATCTTCTGAGGCCTGCAGGTTAGCTTCCCCCAGGTACATCTCTAAATCCAAAGGGGGTAGAGCGTTCTCTGTTTTTCTCCCGCAGATCTGGAATGATCTGCCGGAGTACCTACGCAGGGAACCGGCTCTGCTCATCTTTAGGAAGCGTTTAAAAACTTTCCTATTTAGAGAGGCGTTAACGACCGCGTAATCTTCTGTCTCCGCCGCTGCTATTTTATTTCTGCCCTAGTGACTCGCTCACTCTTCTCTAGAAGCGCTTAGAGACCTGAAGGTGATTTTGCGCTATATAAAAGTCATATAACATAACATAATACATTATCTGGCACTTCAAATTCTAGAAACAGGATCCACACATCACAGTCATAAAATTACATGCTGATTAAACAATGCAACATAAACCCAAAAATATTATTGAATAGTAATGCCTATTCTACATAAACCCAAAAATATTATTGAATAGTAATGCCTATTCTACATGACATCTTCTAGTCTTACATAGTATAATGTTTTAGCATTTGTTATTGTCTAATCACAGACCACCGGATAAGAGGTGTGGTCAGATTACAACTGGCACTCACATTAGTTATGGGAACTACTTTTTATTCTTTTATGGAGTTACGGTAAACTATATTACAGCGGTCCCCGTTTCCCATTATTTTGGCATTACAAACACCATTGCTGAGCAACATGAAATATATTCTGAGGTCAATTAGAATTATTCTGCTGATGAATTGAGGTATTTTGGAAATGATTAGTATTTCTTCTATTTCTATCATTTAGCCGCAGAGACAATATTATGTTTTCGCATTAGTAATTTATTTTAAAAAAATATGGATTGTATATTCAAAATTCATGTATTTGTATTACTCATTATGAAAATCATTTCCGTGTAATCATGTATTATTGACCGACTTGGAGTGTAAGTTGCGGTGTTACTTCTATGTCTATCATGACGTCATGAATTTAAAATGGCGACTAAGGAAATGTCAAACACCTTGACAAAGGCCGTTTTACGGCTGAAACGCGTTGTTGTTGGCGAATAAGGTATTCGACCATGGAATGGTGTGCCGCCTCTTTCCTTGAACTGTGGACTGAATTTTGTATATATATATCTATATGTATATATATATATATATATATATATATATATATATATATATATATATATATATATATATATATATATATATATATATATATATATATATATAGATATATATTATCTACTGGCGGTCGCCAGTAGATAGTTATAGTTTGGACCTATTTTCCATAGGAAATGCGCAACATTCTATTTGAAATAACTTTGGCGCCGGTTAACGAATCTTCGTGAAATTTTCAAAACTCGTGGGGCGCTCCGGTCCGCTCCTATCCTGAAAGTCTCGGGGTGATTCGTCAAGTGGGGGCCGAGAAAAAAGGGGGGTCCCAAAACGTGTTTTCCCCATGCAATTTTCCATAGGAACCTTTCATCGCAGCTACAGCCCGAACTGCTGAACGGAATTACACCAAATTTGGCAAAAAGGTAGCCCTTGGTTCAGAGTCGTGCCTTTTGGTTAAATGGTGTAAATCCGTTCAGTAGTTCCTGAGAAATTTGAAAAAGAAAACACATATATATCTGGGCGGAGCCTAACCACACATGTCATCGTGAGATTGGATTGGCTGTCAGCACTTCATCCTAGAATTGCTGGCAGCCATCTTGGGACCAATATAAATGATAGTACCCCATTGAAATGCATTGTAGTGAATCGAAGATTTTGAGGGTTACCAAAAGGAGAACTATAAAGGGTGATAACAGACTTTAGTTACATTAGAATTCATTTGTTGATGGTACCATACTAATTTCAGGAATTGTGGTGTGTTCTAAGGTGATTTTACCCTGTGAAAAACCTTCTGCTGGGATATCATGAATCCTGTTTGAGAGAAAACTATTTTCACATGCTTGTCCCATACAGTTTTGGAAGGTGCTCCAGAAGCTAAAATGAGAGCATATTTTCTGTAAATTCACATTATCTTTCTCAGTCATGTGAGAATGAAGTCTGACATTCTCAGTAAAACATGTACATCTAACAAGGGCAGAGACTGTCAGTTGATTCCTTTGTGTTCTACTGCAGCTTCCCAGAGTGTTCTAAAGAACAACTAGAGTGCTAACAGCCTTACTTATGACAAAAGTATGGCACACCTGAAGCCATCTTGATTGGAATAAACTGGTAACACTTAAAACATTTAATTTAAAAAGGAACAAAATGATGGGGTTCATTTTGTCATAGAAATTATGGTTAGTGCTGTAGAAAGAAAAATTAGGACATGTTTCAAGTGTGATCTCAAATATCTTCCTGTTATATTTCAACAGGAGCAGCCTGTCAGTTGATGCCTTTGTGTTCTACTGCAGCTTCCCAGAGTGTTCTAAAGAACAACTAGAGCGCTAACAGTCTTACTTATGACAACATTATGGCACACCTGAAGCCATCTTGATTGGAATAAACTGGTAACTCTTAAAACATTTAATTTAAAAAGGAACAAAATGAGGGGGTTCATTTTGTCATAGAAATTATGGTTAGTGCTGTAGAAAGAAAAATTAGGACATGTTTTAAGTGAGATCTCAAATATCTTCCTGTTATATTTCAACAGGAGCAGCCTGTCAGTTGATGCCTTTGTGTTCTACTGCAGCTTCCCAGAGTGTTCTAAAGAACAACTAGAGCGCTAACAGTCTTACTTATGACAAAATTATGGCACACCTGAAGCCATCTTGATTGGAATAAACTGGTAACTCTTAGAACATTTAATTTAAAAAGGAACAAAATGAGGGGGTTCATTTTGTCATAGAAATTATGGTTAGTGCTGTAGAAAGAAAAATTAGGACATGTTTTAAGTGAGATCTCAAATATCTTCCTGTTATATTTCAACAGGAGCAGCCTGTCAGTTGATGCCTTTGTGTTCTACTGCAGCTTCCCAGAGTGTTCTAAAGAACAACTAGAGCGCTAACAGTCTTACTTATGACAAAATTATGGCACACCTGAAGCCATCTTGATTGGAATAAACTGGTAACTCTTAGAACATTTAATTTAAAAAGGAACAAAATGAGGGGGTTCATTTTGTCATAGAAATTATGGTTAGTGCTGTAGAAAGAAAAATTAGGACATGTTTTAAGTGAGATCTCAAATATCTTCCTGTTATATTTCAACAGGAGCAGCCTGTCAGTTGATGCCTTTGTGGTCTACTGCAGCTTCCCAGAGTGTTCTAAAGAAGAACTAGAGCGCTAACAGTCTTACTTATGACAAAAGTATGGCACACCTGAAGCCATCTTGATTGGAATAAACTGGTAACACTTAAAACATTTAATTTAAAAAGGAACAAAATGAGGGGGTCATTTTGCCATAAAAATTATGGTTAGTGCTGCAGAAAGAAAATTTAGGGCATGTTTTAAGTGAGATCTCAAATCCTCTTCTATTTCATTAGAAAATTCTGACATGCAGACTGAAACAATCACTTTCAATACCAGCAGTAGACTTCCAGTTAACTCCCTGGTGAGCAGTAGCTTTACTACAGTGATCTAATGAACAACTAGAGTGCTAACATTCTGAATGTATGGCAAATGTGTGACACATCTGAATGCCTTCTTGATGGAATCAAAGTAAAAAACTGAAAGCATTTCCTACTGAGGAGACTGCAGTAAATGACGAAATTAGGAAACTTCATAACAAATAAGTCTCCCAAGATGGCCACCAGAGAAAAAAGAGCCCAAATGTAGCACAAATATCACCCAGATGTAGCCCACTTATAGCCAAATGACAGAAGTGTGCAAAACACTTTTTATTTTTATTTTTTCTGCAGTTTTATATAGTGCAAACTGGTCAGGTATTGGAGCGTTACATCTTACTTGGACCCCTTATTGCGTATTTTGCACGAAGTACATGAGATTGATCTTGCGAAACATTGAACTTTACGATTCTGTTAACCTGAAGTTGCTCTGAACCGGGCTTTGTAACACCCGTTTTTACCTACTGGTTTTAATTAATTCTCACTGTATTGTATTAGGAAAGAGGATTTACTGTTTTTATGTACACTTTTATGATCTATGTTTCTAAATCAGATCAAATATAGTTTAATGAATTCTATGGCAGGACGGAGGCGAGGATTATGCATATTTTTCCTCACTTTATTTGCATAGCAGTTCAAAGAAAACGTAAAACAACAATCATTAAACAAAAGACTACACAACCCATGAACCATTAGGGGGGTAGTCTCCAAGGCAACTATAGTCCAATCATATCACAGTCCATCGTATATAATATCGTGACGTCCCTTCCGCTTCCTCTTTCTTCACTGCTCGTCAGTTAAGTGCATTCCTTACATTCTTGGCTTAATCTGACGTTGTTGCTGTTTGTATAGCGGTTTCTTGTGCACGTTATTAGCATTATTGCCTTGGTATTGTTTCATATTCCCTGCGCAGCAGGCTCTTGCCCGAGCGCGTTCTCCCCCTCGCAGTTTCTCGCGCTGTGTGCTCTGCGCGCAGTGAGATCCTGTCAGGCGCGTCTGGTCCGAGCGAGGCAGCTCCGTCGAGCGCTCCCACTGGTCTTTACGCACGTTTGGGAATCCGGTCACTCCTTTAGTGTCCGCTTGATTCCCGACCAACCCTCGCTTAATTTTGACACCGCTATGCGGTGATTTCCCCACATGGCCACGTTAGTGACCAGCGGCACCTGGTGGTGGTAATTGGTATGGCACCTCAGTCTATTCTTATAACAGCTTCGGGGAAAGCCCAGCTGTTGGAGCACCGGCGAGGGGGCTGTCTTAAGGATTTTAAGGGCATTTGTTCTGTGCTCACACCCTCTGCTATCATTTCTTCTCCAGAAGACCATTTTTACTCCTCCTACCAGGAAGTGGAGGAGGAATGGCCCCCCAACTTCTCCCTCCAGCAGTGGACCAAGCCCTCTCTCTGGCTATTTCTAGGGCGCTGGCTCCTCTTAGGGATCAGGTTGATAAGCTGGCGAAAAGCATCCCTGGGGTGTTCAGTGACCCAGATCTGGTGGTGGCAGGTCCAAGTAGCTCCCAGATGGGGAATAAAAGGGCCGTTAAGCATAACGCGGGGCACTTGGAAGGATTTGATAAACTTACGGAGACCTTCCTCAAGAGTGCGCGAACGCTAAAACATGCACCCTGCCGGGAGGAGGAGGGGCCCGGAGAAAATTGCGACACTGTCACCACTATTGTAGACCCCGACAGCGGGTTTCCCTTACAGGGAGAGGGTGTATCGGAGGACGATTTCTCCTCCGATGAGGATAAGGACTCGGGGCGTCCCTGGCGTCCAGAGTCCCACTCCTCTCAGTCCCCGGTAGGGGACGGGGTCCACTCGGACGTGTTCGAGCCTACCCAAATTTACCATCCTAGGTCGGCAGAGTGGACACCTGACGCCAAAGTGGCAGAGTATGTGGTGGGGAAAATCCATCAACCCCTTGAAAGGGAGGTCAGGAATAGGATGAGGGGAGAATGCCCCAGGCCCTCACTGAAGGGGAAGGTGGCACACATGCCTGAAATTGATGAGAAACTATGTACCTTTTTCTCCAAGTATATGAGGGATCCCAAGAAAGGAATTGATAGGTCTTGGACGTGGTAGGGCCCTTGACCCAAATTATTCAATTGACGGAGCGTTCCAAAGAGTCAGGATCCCCTTTGTCCACGGATATTGTGGCTGGTTGGGGGCACTACCCTAAACCCTAAAACACTACCCCCTCCACTACCCAAACACCACTGCACTACCCTAAACCCTAAAACACTACCCCCAGCACGACACCCTACACTACCCAAACATAACTGCACTACCCTAAACCCTAAAACACTACCACCAGCACGACTCCCTACACTACCCAAACACCACTGCACTACCCTAAACCCTAAAACACTACCCCCAGCACGACTCCCTACGCTACCCAAACACCACTGCACTACACTAAACTCTAAATATAGCCCCAGCATGACCTCCCACACTACACAAACACCACTGCACTACCCTAAACCCTAAAACACTACCCCCAGCACGACCCCCTACACTACCCAAACACCACTGCACTACCCTAAACCCTAAAACACAAACCCCAGCATGACCCCCTACACTACCCAAACACCACTGCACTACCCTATACCCTAAAACACGACCCCCTACACTACACAAACACAACTGCACTACCCTAAACCCTAAAACACTACCCACAGCATGACCCCCTTCACTACACAAACACCACTGCACTGCCCTAAACCCTAAAACACTACCCCAGCACTACCCCCTACACTACCCAAACACCAATGCACTAACATAAACCCTAAAACACTACCCCCAGCACAACCCCCTACACTACACAAACACCACTGCACTACCCTATACCCTAAAACACTACCCCCAGCACGACTCCCTACACTACCCAAACACCACTGCACTACCCTAAACCCTAAATCTACCCCCAGCACGACCCCTACACTACCCAAACACCACTGCACTACCCTAAACCATAAAACACTACACCCAGCATGACCCCCTACACTACACAAACACCACTGCACTACCCTAAACCCTAAAACACTACCACCAGCATGACCCCCTACACTACTCAAACACCACTGCACTACCCTAAACCCTAAAACACTACCCCAGCACGACCCCCTACACTACCCATACACCACTGCACTAAACCCTAAAACACTACCCCCAGCACGACCCCTACACTACTGCACTACCCTAAACCCTAAAACACTACCCCCAGCATGACCCCCTACACTACCCAAACACCACTGCACTACCCTAAACCCTAAAACACTACCCCCAGCACGACCCCCTACACCACCCAAACACCACTGCACTACCCTAAACCCTAGAAAAGAAACCCCCACCCCATGCCCAATCCCCCTTACCTCTCACTCCTCATGGTTCCTCTCTCCTCGTGGTTCCTGCTTCACGTCATCTCTGAGGGGCGGTGTACGTCGTTGTGAGGAAACGGAACAGCCTCTGTTTCCTTACAACGACATGGATCGTCTACAAGTTTTTTAGAACGCATGGTCATTTACCATACATACCTTTACAACAAATTCGTTGTAAAGGCATGCGTGGTAAATGACCATGCGTTCTAAAAAAATGCGTAGTAATGACTTTGTGATGTACAACGCATGCGTGGTAATGCATGCGTTGTAATGGTATCGCAAAGTAAAAAAGTAATTGTAACAGCTGTTTACCGATCGAAGCTGGCCCCTGTTCTTCAGTGAGATGTTTATTTGATTAATTAGGAGGAAGGAATGTGGTTTTTTTACCGAAAAGTGCATTCCCGGCTGTTGTATTGTGAAAGTGTCCGCGTGGCCTGGTTTCACTTCCGGTGAGAGAGTGGAAGAGTCTGTTTGGATCTAAAGGAGTTCTGTTGTTGGACGGGGCCGGCACGACATGTCATCAGAAAACATAGCTAATGGAAAGCGTCCTCCCTGAAGTGTGGAGCAGTGCCATGAGAGGTCAATGAGTGTGCGTCCCACCGCAGTATGACCGTACCGCGTGACCCATGTGCCGCCTCCAGGGTACGGGAGGCAGAAGCGGCATCGCAGGTCCTCTTGAAGATCGTTGTAGCACTAATTCTACATTTTGGTACTAGGGCATTTTAACTTCGTTGTTCCTGCCAGATACAAAGAGAAGATCCTGTGTTATTCAGTGCCCTCGTTACCTTTTTTGTGGGTTGTGGTGCTTGCCACTTCGCTGCCCCGCCGGTGCACACGACTGGGCACCCCACCTCGTGTGCCATCTGCAGGGCCTCTACCCTCGGATCACTGGTTTCGGTTTCGGTTTCTGGAGTGGCAACATAAACAGTTGCTCCCAAAGGACTAGCCTGAACACTTAGGTGAATATCCCCTGCACCAGCATTCCACGGAAATTCTTTCCTAGCTCTCCCACGTCAACGAGCACGGCTCCGCTCGCGACACCGTATAACGTCATCGGAGCCATAAGAGGACCTCGTCGGCGTGCTGACGTCAGTTCCACCCATTTTTTCCGTGCCACCGAGGCAAACAGGGGACCGAGACATTTTCACATTTTCACATGTATACATAGTATAATAAATATATATATATTCACTGAAAAAACCATAGGTTTCAGGCACGTTATAGTTAGAAATTAGCATTTAAAAAACCTTAGAAATTCACTGAAAAAACCATAGGTTTCAGGCACGTTATAGTTAGAAATTAGCATTTAAAAAACCTTAGAAATTCACTGAAAAAACCATAGGTTTCAGGGGCGTTATAGTTAGTTGGACATTTCACTCGTACAAAACCATAGAAATTCCCCGTTATAGTTAGTTCAGCTAACTATAACTCACGCGCCCGCAATGCACTGCTGATGACGTCACATATTACATCACTCATGACATGGTCAGTGATATCACTCATGACATCACTGATGACATCTCAAATGACATCACTGATGACATCATCCAGTGAATGTGTGTTTTTCTGAAAATTAAATATGTTTTATATATGTATATCTCAAGGTCGATGGAAGAATAAATGGGTATATAAGTGTCTAAATAGATGATTTTTTTGTAAAATTGATTGTATAACCGACTAAGTGTATCTTAGTGAATACATGGGTTAGTGAGTAATGTTTAAATATGAAAATATCTGTATCAGTCTCTCACTTTGTGTATAAGTGGCTGCATGGGTTGGTGAGTAGCTACATGAGTGTCTATATGGGTTATTAGTTGGTTTTTTGAGTATCAGTATGAGTGTCTGAGTGTCTGTATGGTTCGGTGGGGGGTATTACTTAGTGCATAGATGCATGAATGAGTGACTCACTGTTTGTATGTGTTGAAGACAACATGTGTGCAGGACTGTATAGGTGGATGAGTATGTGTATGGGTGTGTTAGTGAGTGAATGACTGTCTCAATAGTGTCTTTATGAGTAACTACATATGTTTTAAACTAGTATATGTGAGTATTGGTGTATATAAGTGAGTATATGTGAGAGTGAGAGATTGGAAGAGTTCCTGTACAAATAAGTAGGTGTTTCTATAAGTGATTGTTTAAGAGAGTAAGTATGTGTAAGTTTCTGTAGAAGTAAGTGTGGTAGTGTGTGTATAACTGTATATGCAAGTAAATGGATGTTTGATACTTTGTTTGCATGTGTGACTATGTGTGTGAGTAACTATGGATGAGTGGTGGTGTGTAACAGGATGTATAGGTGTATGAGTACATATGATGAGTGAGTACATGTATGAGTGACTGTATAGGGACTGTTGGTGAATGAGTGGATGTGTGTGTAGATCTTGGAATTACTGAATAGGTGTGTTGTAACTGGTATTGGTATGTCCATTGTTTTGAAAATGTTAGTTTGTATTTTTGAGTGTGTGTATCAAAGGTTATATTAGGGTGAGAGGAGGTCTGCCACTCTATCACAAGGATGATGTCATCAGTGATGTCATCAGTGATGTCATTTGAGATGTCATCAGTGATGTCATGAGTGATGTCACTGACCATGTCATGAGTGATGTAATATGTGACGTCATCAGCAGTGCATTGCGGGCGCGCGAGTTATAGTTAGCTGAACTAACTATAACAGGGGAATTTCTATGGTTTTGTACGAGTGAAATGTCCAACTAACTATAACGCCCCTGAAACCTATGGTTTTTTCAGTGAATATAAATATATATATATTCTTAAAACTATAAATATGCTTTTTATAGTAGCAAATTAAAAAAAAGAATCCCAGAAATGTGATATAATGTAAAATATATATTTTTAATAATAGTGTTACTTTATATATATACGTATAAATAAACATAACAACACATACATGTGTGTGTTTATATAAGTATATATATATCTATAGTATTAAATATTATTGAAACATATTTAACTTACATCATATTACTGTTATATAGTACCAGCAGCGGCTCGTGGAGGGAGTGCTGCGGGGCGGTGTGGCGGGGCGGGGGAGGAGCAGGGTGGGGGCTAGTAAACTACAGCATTCGGCCAAACAGAGGTAAGTAAACAAATAAATACAAAACAAATTTCATTGCGCGCGCTACATTGCCAAATGAGATGCAGCGCGCGCAACGAAATTCGTTTTATTTATTTGTTTACTTACCTCTGTTCGGCCGTATGCCTTAGTTTACTACCCCCCTCCCTGCTCCTCCCCCGCCCCGCCCCCCCGCCCCGCAGCACTCCCTCCACGAGCCGCTACTGTATAGTACAATATTTAGGATTTACTATTTTAAACTGTTTAATTATTAAAAAATGATATTTTTGTATGTTTTTTAACAATATTAATGTGAAACGATATTTGATTTGCAATCAATATTTTTGACCTGATATTGTTGTATCACGATATTGCTGTTTTCGATATTGTCTCAGTGATCCAACAAGGTGTGAGCGAGTTGCCCCAGCTGTGGTTGTAAGCAGCTTTTATTTTTAGTTAAAGCGAAGCAGGTTCCATAATTACATCACCCTTATAGTGAATATACTCTATAGTAGGGGTTTGGTGGAAAGGTTGGGCAAATTTCGAAACAAGCAAAAGTGTTTCATTTTTTTAACCCGTGAAGTGGAATTGGGTCTGATCTGCTGCTCGGAGGGTGGGAAAAAAAAGCCCAAACCCAAAAGCAAAGTTGCTTTTGGAAGCAATGTGAGGGTCCCCACAGTGTATTTACTTTAATGCTAATAGCATGCTCTTTCCCCAGAAATGAAGTCTGTGTACCGGACCTGCACCTGGCACTCTAACAGGCAGATGCCACACACAAGCTCCCCTGCTGGGAAAGTTGTTGGAAGAGCACTGTCAGGGGCCAGCCAGTGTGATTATCTTAATGTAATTATCATTAAGGTAATTATATTGTCCAGCCCCTGACAGTGCTGGACGCACTTAAATTCCTTGTTTGTGCATTCCTCACTGCCCAGAAGGAGGAATATTTATCCTGCAGGTCATGTCACTTGCATTCTGCCAGGCAGATGCAAAAAGAGCAGAAACAGTGGAATTGCCTGCAGTTTGGAATCTGCTTATCCTTGTTTTCAGAAATACGAATTTCTCCCACATCTACTGTACAGTAATACGTGCTAAAAGTTCTCTAAGGCTCAATTTTAATCTGGTCTCAGTTGGTAACAATTTACTTTCAAACTTAGTGCTCCACAGTCAAATGGGTTAACCACGGTGGCTCCATAAAGCCAAGCCCGTGGTCATGTTTTATTGTTCTCTATTTTGAAAACGTATTGCTTTATGGGAGATACTGAGCCACAGGGTCGGACTAAGGCAGAAAATAGGCACGGGCCCGTGCAACAACATAAAAGTGGCCCCCAATAGTGGCCCATGTTTGTAAATTGGGGCATGTTTCAATGTGTAAATACACGCTGTTTATGTGTTTTGCAAGGTATGGGAATCTGCACGTATTTCGGGTTGCTTCTGGCATTGTTTGTTTTAATATCAGGGAAATCAACATTAAAAACCGGCCCAGAAGACCATAAAACAGGAACAAACAAACAGCCAAAACTCCGTTACAGACACTGACCTATCAGATCAGCCCATCGGGCACTGCCTTATTGCCCTATAGGCCAGTCCGACCCTGCTAATACAGGAAGAGCGCACTCCTCTGGAGAGGAAAGCAATGGGCAAACTTGTAAATAACTTAGGGCTTGCATGTTCAACCCTGGCTTTGAATCAGCGTAACTGAAACAGGAGGGAGAAGCCGAAAGCTGGTGCAGGGACAGCCGCATTCACAGTCTCCCCCCTCTGTCCAACAGAGCATTGGAGTCTGCAGCTCAGCACGCTGGTAGGAAATGTGGATTTCAATCCAGTGACCTAGCCAGTGCTCAATTTGTAAAAAAATTAAGTGCCATGGCCCTTCTCGAACAGCCACTGCAGCCTGCACCACCCATTGCCCCTGCCAGCGCTGCCAATGACACTACCAACATCACAGCTTACCATCGCACTCCCGATCCTAGTTGATCTCACACTTATAATAGGACCGAACACTCAAGTAGAATAGACTATATATTACTCGACTGCCCTCTGTGGAAACACCTGGTGGATATGAAGATAGCTGTGCGATCTGATAGTGATTAGGCCTGGGCGGAGCGTGCAGAGTTTCACTCTGGCAAATTCCGCGGAGTGACTGAAAAACTCCACAAAATTCTGCAGATTTCTGCTCGCGGAGTATTGCTCGGCCACATACACTCATATGTAGAAAACTAGAAGGGTGCTTAAAACACATACACAAGACTGAAGTGCATAACTGCATACATGTAAATGGTCAGGAGGTGAAATATGGTGCAAAATGATAGAGGTTTTAAGTGGAGCTGGAGCAGAGCTCATGTGAGAAACGTCTTTTAATGGAAAATTATTGCTAAAACTTAAGTAACATTTAATTAAAACATTTTTAACTTTTCTTGAAAATCTTGGTCCCTTCGATGAAGCACAATCATGATTCGCAGTATGAATGAATCCATAGTACGCTTTCCGCCCCCAATGACCTACGGAACCTTTTGGCCAGTAGGGACTCCGCTGAAAAGTCAGAGGCACCAACATAAGAAAGTGTGCACACACACTGGCTGCCCCTTCCAAGCGGGCTTTGGGCCTCCCTTGTTCAGACACTCACCCGTGCTCTTCCAGGTTGAGGGTGTACAGAAACCAGCTCTGGCCGCCCCAAGGCACTGTCGGACAGGTCCTGCAACGTGAAGCACACAAACTTGGCCATGTCTACTGCATAACTGCTGTGCCTCTCTCCCTTGATCCTCACCTCTAGGTGCATGGACGTGGACATCTTGTTCTTCAGCCAATAGTGCACAGCCTGCATGACATTGAAGCTCTTCCAGCATGACTCCATGATGGACCTCAGCCTGGGGACAGGAAGAAAGGGCGGGATGTCGTTAGTTCACACTGTGGGATGTCATTGACACACATTGTACTCTAACCGCCCTCTCAGGTACAACGTAGACTGATTCCAAACCCGGCTTTACACCACATCCGTTGACCTCAGGAAGCATTCTCTCCACACAGTCTGTCATTGTCAACACCGCCTGCGTATTGGTATCTAACGCAGTTTCCATTCTTGATAACTCGCCTCCATGCCATTTTCTATTTCTAGCTGGCGTAAATGTGCTTGTGTAATCATAAAAAAGAATGGATATTTCATCTTTGTTCTCTGGTGGGCACAAGAGCATGGAGCGTGATCATATTTCCTGCTCCCAATATGTTTTTATTGCTAGCCTTCAGTTGTGGCTCAGAAAATGTTTTACAAACGCATGGATTCAGGTGGGCTGGTGGCATGACCAGAAATTGCTTTGTGTGACATCTTTACCCTTTTTGATACTATTTTATGGAACGTGTGCGTTTTCAAGCCCATGGTGTCCTCAATGATGTGGCGCAGTAGATATCCCAGAGCGCCAATAAGCGTGTGCCGCCTGTTATGCAGAAGAGTCGGCTACATCTCCCCCGGGGTTCCAGGTGCAAAACACTGCAGATCAGAGACGTGAAGCTAAGTTTTCAAGATGTCTGTCAGTGGGAACGTTCCTGACAACGAAGCGAAAGTTATGAGGCATTCCCATATCTCTCCGTCTTCCAGGGTAATAACGCCTTCTCTTCTCTTTCTCCCCAGGCATGTGCTCTCCCTACAAGAGAAGAAAATAATTCATGAGATTTTCTTAAATAATGAAAAAGAAGTGCTTTCTCATTAAAAAAAAAAAGTCACTTCAAGGTATTTAGTCAAGTGTCTCTGATATGGCAGCACACGTAAATGAATAATGGTTTAGCCAAGCGGCAAGTAAACTGAACTCCGCTCCACTGGCGGTTGACAGTGGTTTTTTTGCCGAACTTCACGCTCCAAGCGGAGCAAGGAGTTCCAAAACTCCGCAAACTCTGCCAGCAGAGCGGAGTTTACCACACACCCCAACTGATCATAATACTCTAAACCTAATTTTGAATCTCCCTTGCAACACAGCTACGACTGCTGTTTTGCATTCGTCTAGAGAATTGTCACAGTCAAATAACAAACAGACTGTTAAATGGTCTAAGATACATCAAACACCAGAAAAGCTATTGTGTATTTACAGAGCTGTTGTCGAGGCCATTGAATGGCTGAGTTCTCACTTAGAAAATGAGAATAGCACAGCTATGATTGTAAAAATACACAAGGAATAATTTAGCTCTCTGGGCAAATGTTTCAGTACCTCTGTAATCAAACCCTCTATATATTAGTAATAGGAAGGTATTGTACTTCATTAGGAAATTCAGATCTGGGAAGAAAGTTCTCATCCTTGCTATTAAGAAGGTTGATCATGATCACGTGAGGGAACACATGAAAATCTATTAAATGGAGGAGATGAGATCTAAGAGAGATTGAGATACTAGCAGATGGCACAATATACTTCATGCAGTTAAGGCGAAAGATTTTAAAGCATTCTGGCAGATAATCATCCTCATGCAAGAATCCTACAAAGGCTCTACTAGCATAAACCTCCACATCCAGACTGTGATTTGGGCTGAACCCTTTGCCAAATTTCATAACAGTCACCTGAGGATGATATGAGGGATACCCCTTTGGAATATACCATTCCCTGCAACACTTATGAACCATTAAAACTTGATTTGAATGACACACTGAGGGCTATCTTAGGCACAAAACAAGGCAAGGCACCGGGCCCTGATAATATCCAGGTGGACTTATTTGTATCTCAATTAGAAGTCTGGGCACCATATATAAAGCACTTATCTAATGCCATTGTGCGTGGTGGCCCAATCCCCTCCACATGGAAAGGGACAGAAATAGTCCCAATTTATATATAAAGGGGAACAAAAACAATCTGTAGAACTACAGCCTGCTAATTATAATTAATAGCCTTCAAAAAATCTTCTGTCGCCAAGTTCTAAAAAAATCACAAGAACGGGTTGATAATCATAATATTCTGGCAGCCTTACAAGTCAGTTTCAGGAAGAATGTGAGTACAATTGACCAGGTTCTCAGGTTACATTATCTACTAGAAGACAGTATACTAAAAAAGGGCACCTGTTTTTAATATTTGTTAACTTGAAGTTGGCTTTTGACCTAATAGTGTACCTCGCTCAAAACTGTGGGCGGCTCAGGTCAAATGGGGTCCCTAGCAATATTCATCATATGCATGCACAATGGAAATTATGCCCGAGTAAAGTGGAGTGACCAGGGTGAATTGACTGAGCGTATATCAGTAGACATGGAGTGGGACAGGGCTGTGTCATGGCACCAACATTCCCTCTATATAAATAATGTTATCAGTCATCAGCTGTATAAATGATGCCGTAACGTATTAGCTGGTTGCAGAATGCCTGCACTCCTTTTTGCAGACTACACTCTTCTTAGAACCAAAACACCTGGGGGTGTACAATTGCTCTTGAACAAGTTTTTAAAGTTCTGTAAATCTTGAAGTTTAGAGATCCATCCAACCCATAAAAATCCTTTCGAGGGGGGGGTGGTTTATGTTGGCGGAACTCGAGATTGGAAAGAGTAAAGGACTTTGGTTATCTGGGTGTAAAAATAATTCCCTAATTTGGCTTGGAAAAAGCTAATTGGAAAGAATGCGCTCAAACTAAAGCAGAGCATCTCAAAGATACTTAGATTTTACAAATCTACATACTCTAGGTCTGTTTCACCGGCTTTACAAATCAATAACGTACAGGCATTGAGAGGAGTTGTGGTGAAATAAAAAAAAGATGGACCTAACATCTGAAGAAAATATATTTCTGAGCTCACTAGTGGGCTTACCGGAGAGCACCCCATCAATACCTCTACAAATTGATATAGGCACTAAACCCATTGCCTAAAAAGTCGACCTGAGAGTACTGGTATTCTAGGGGAGACCGTGGTGCAGCGAAGAATTATCAGACTACCAGTTAGCATTAGAAGAGGTCACAGTTGTGGACATTTTCCAAAAGGTCACTTGGCTTTAATAGGTTCGCTGAAAGTTAACCAATTTGTGGCTGAGGGAGCTATGGGATTATCAGGGGAATACACACAATATGACAAAAAAGTTCCTCACAAACAAGTACTGGCAGATTGCCTCTGAAAATAATTATATTACATCGCCATACAACTCACTGAAGCCTTTTTAGATTTTAACCTGTACCATTGTTTTGCTCCATTTATGGATTACATCACCACGCCGACTGCAAAGCAATTGTACATAAAATCTTGATATGGGATTCTTCCTATTTACAGCTTTTGCTCAAAGTGGTGAAATTCAAGTATAATGACAGATTTATGTCCAGCTTGCAAATGGGAAAAGGAAAATGTATCTCACTGGATTATTTTTTTGTAAAGCCTATGTGCGCCCTCAAACACAGTAGAAACTTTCAGCATCTAGGCCGCTTGGTGCAAAACAATACCTGATAGAAATGAGAAATTTTAAATAAGACACTAGCAGAGTGGTTTTCTCCAGTTTACCAAAGTTTTAATATGCCACAAGGATCTTTATGAAGAGAGTCCAGAAATAAGTAAATCATTAGGGGTGGTATTAATAGTTCCTTTTCCCTTTATTGGATTTGATGGGAACAGATTTTAAGTGAATTGTATATGATGTTCTTGTTTTTTATTTATTGTTGTAAATATGTAATGACTTGTATTGTTTTATATGGCGCTTTAAGGGGATAAAATCCCTGAATAAAAGTAATCTAATTGAAAATTATTTGTATGCTTGATTCCGCACTGCCATGAATGTTGACAGGTTGCATTGTTTGGTGCGAGTTACTTCTTCCTCCAAAAGTGATGCTACAAATTCATGACAGTCGTACCTTCATATTTGTCCATCGCTGGGGGCTTCATTTGATACACTGTGAGAAGAACTCCTTAAGTAAACTACTGTGGAGAGATATCTTTATTTTACAGAGATCAGAGAGTATCTTTTGCAGTATTTTTTTTGTTTCCTTTAACTTATTTAAGTTACAACTAGGGCATTTCTATATTAGAGCTTAAATCTTTTCTTAAATGCTCTTGACCCACTCTTAGTATGGAGATAGATACAGCAACTTGCCTAGTGAGGTGTACATGTGAAATGATCCATTCCTCGTGTAGGGTAAACTTTTTCCAGCATTATCTGAAATGGAACTTAGACCATGTAGTTCATCGACTAATTCTCCTTATAAGATTAAATATGTTGCCACTAAGCAATATTATGGGGACATAGGAAAATCTTAAGAGGAAAGATAGACTATGCAATTTTTGCACTGAGGTGGTCGAAAAATTTGATCATGTTATTTTTGTGTGTCAAGCTTTGCACTTTCTTCTTTTAAAGTATTTTAATCCTCTTTTTATTCAATGTGGTATTTTTACTATGGATACAGCTCATGTATTTTTAAGCAATCCCGAAAATGAAATGATCTGTTTTAAAAAAAAAAACTTTTCATAAGTCTTTTAAATTTGTATTGATATTCGTGCACATGTTTAATCTACAAACTATTATTTCGGGATTTGGCTTAAATGGATGATGAATTTGCGAAGTGCTGATTGTCTGCACGTATATTTTTGTTGTCACAGAATTTGGACTGAAACAATAAAGGTTTTTGTCTTTGACTCCCTTCATATTTCTCAATAAAAAGTATTGGTGATCTATCTCTACCCACTGGTAATTCTACTTAAAATTGTTTGTGTGCCCATTTATCCACATTCAGACTTCCATAAGAAAATGTTGGTACCTTTGACTACCCACTTTTGAGTAAACCAATAAATGTTTATGTGCATGAATACCCCGGGTGCATCTGAAACAAATAGCTGGAGTGCATGGAACCATCCTGTGAGAACGTTGCTAAAAATGTTAACGTTTGGGATTTTTGACTTGCTGAATGTCACATAAGATTTCCTTATAGTCTGGGCCTTAGTCTCTGAGAATGAAGTTGCAGTTTTTGCACTGATAGGTGAGCTTGTGCCTTGCACTAATCTACAGAGATATGGTGCTCATTCATTTTTGTGAATGTCAGTTGTTTTGTTCTGCTGTTCGCATGTATTCGAACAGCAGAATGAATTCTAATTCCACACTATCTCAAGAAGGCAGCTTGGTCCTATATTGTCTACATAAATTAGTGCTTCACAATTATAGTTCTTGGAGACTTATCTTCCTCATTGGCATATTTCATGCAAATATATGAAGACAGAGCACTGAGCAGTAGTACATCTGGCTGCTGCTGTTGTAAACTGATTTCCAAGTACTTTGAGCTGTTCAGACTTGGAAAGTGAATCCCAGAGGGTATCTTTCTGGCAGTTACGTGTGGTATTCGGTTTCCACCTGAAACTGGCACACTTGGGGCCCCATTGTCAAAGAAATGCAGAAATCTACATTTGTGACAATTGCAGCTTGTGGGAGTAATCCTGGAATATTGTTGATAATTCTCTTTACTCTAATCCACAAATATTTTTCCAGTTCCACATCCCACAAAGGTGTTTCACTTGCAAAAGTGTACTTTCTTTTTCAACTTTTCTCCATGAAGAAATTATTTTTCAGAATAGAGAAACCTCTTCTCTTACAGCCCATCAATTTTGTGTGTGTTTTCTATCCATTCACACTCTGGAAAGTAATTTACTAGTCCCATTAAAAGAAGTAAATCTTCCCGATTTCTCAAGTCGGAGTAGGTTAAGAAAGTTGTGAATACCACATACTCACAGAACTGTGGGTCTTCGCAAACTTTCCAGGCACCTCCACTCTGGAGTGGCCACTTCCTGTCCAAGAGATCAGATTTACTCCCATGTAATATCTCATCATGTGGGGTACCATTACATGTGAGTAAATTGACTTATAATTCTTTAATGCACATTTTGTGAACTGCAAATATGAAGCTGCAATATTAAATCATACCTGTTACTTATGTGAATTGTTATATACATGTCTTAGAATTTATGAATTGGAAACATTAATTCACCGTGCAAATCTAGCCATGAGCATGTGTAAGTTAAACCTAAAACACAAAGCTAGTGAGAGACCAGCTAACAATCCTTTGAAAAGATCTTTTGAAAAGATCCATGCATAAGACACCAGAATAATTTAAGTTTGCATGTGTAAGTTAAGCTTGCAAATGAAGCATTAGTACTTTTTCTGTTGTTTTATTCATTTTTAGAGTTTGTGTGGTGTTTTATTGAGTTCTGTGATTGCTACATTTAAATATATTTATTTCTATTTCTGATAGCATTTGATTCAGTCCCTGCATCCCTAGTGCTCTGTTTTGGTAAGATGCCTCTATGATGTCAAAACATAGACACAAAGCTGGACAGAGCAAAACATATCCACTATTTTTCTCTGTCTAAGTCCACAAGTGGATCTACAGTACCAACATTTAGAACCTTCCAATGCTCCATTCCTGTTTTTTGGATAATGTTATGGTAATGCTGACTGGTTTCTCGAGATTTATTTTTATTTTAGACTAATTCATCTAAGTTTCTTTGGTGTTCCAAGTGACAATTTGCAGTGTTGAATATGTTGTAGCTGTAGATAACAGGTCACCAATGAGTACTTTCAGACGACATAGCAATCTGTCTAATGGTAGGCTCTCTTTAACATGTTTAGAGTCAGTAATTGAACAATCTCTCATCTTCTCTTAGGGTTTCTTGAGGTATAATTCTGAATACTCTGTACAAAAGAAACATACAGTTTTTTGATTTTCGCATGCTAAGCATGTTTCAATGCATCAATGGTATGACAAGAAAATATGTGGCAATCTCCATGTTCCAGGTGACAGAAAAGGTACTGAATATAGACTTGTTATTGACATATCTTCATTAGCCGCAACCTTAAACATGATATCTACTAGTCAAATGGGCATTTACACTTCCATTTTAATCTTAATTTTTGTGGGCTGGTATTCATAGAAGCCATAGGTTGATTAACAATGATTTATTTCTCAAATCTTCATTCTTTGATTTCATGAAGCAGATTTATTTCAGAATATCATTCTACTCATGAGATGATATTTATTTGCATTTTCATCTAAAGAGTTCCAGCTCCTTTATCTGTACATTTCACTTGATTTCTAATGTTGCAAAGATTCTGCTCTTGGAGTAGAACTATGCTTGGAACCATAGAACATTAGTATGTAGGGACTGAGTCACCATATCACCTCAGTATCTATGGGCCCGAGACCTACTAGCTATTGTGCCTCACTTTCCCTCCTAACCTTACCAGAGAAACAAGTGAATTGGCACCCCAGAACACAACACTCTCCACCCTCACAGCGATCATGGTAACAGAACACACCCTTTTGCTCTCTCACTCGTCCTTGCCCACAATAAAATAACCAGGAGAAATGAAGGAAGTTTAGAATATTTATTTAAACTATTGTGCTTCGAAATGCAGTATTCGTGCCACAACTAGAAAACAAATGCATACTAAAAATACTGTTGGCATGGTTATTAATCCACATATCATGAAAAGCCCTATCATTTTATAGGACAGAGTAACCTAACCCCGCTTCCTTGCTACTGAAGCTAAATTACTTTATATCAAAGATCTCTGGGATTACTGGCAGACCCCATACCTTAGCATTCACAGATGGGAGTTTTACATCTCATTAGACGCAGTACTCGACGCAGTACTCTTGTCTCAGAAATCACGTTCCAAGTGTGTTTTTGGTTCATGTGCTCATCTTTATGATAGGACATGTGTTGCACACAAACAACTGCTACATTCTTGTGTTACGTCTAGGTGCTAGTGCCTGGCCAGAAAGAATAACAAGGGACAGTGTTGTTTGACCTTGTCAGTGGTGTTCAGACTAAATCCCAGGAAAAAAATGGAGTGCAAAAGCATATGCAGGTTCCATGTGAAAGTACAATGTGACACAAAAGCAAGAGTGTTTATATAGTAAAAACCTATAGTAACATGTGCAAAGGAAAATGAGGCCTATAAAGTGCACAATTAGGCTAACATCGGGAAAACTACAATGGGCCACGCATGAAATACACAACACTAATGCTTGGCAAAGAAGATTGTTGGGCAGTTATTATTTTCTTTGCAGCTTGATCCTGTAATATTAGGCCTCACCTTTGGCTTTAGATCTTAACTTCTCTCTTTGGTGCTGAGACAAAGATTTACAAATTGTTTTCTACAGCAGAACCCTCAGATGCTTGTGTGTTTGATATTACTCTAGAAGCATTTTCTTGCTTCTCCTGGAGTATCTGCTCAGCTAGAACCTTTCCCCCATTCATATACACATCTATCCCTGGCAAGAAATGATTTCTCAAAGTAACTAATTTCATCACCAAATCACTGTCATGCTTTATTAACAGAAGAACATTTGGTTTATCTAATCTATGCTTCACATATATCCTCATTTGGCTTGTTTCCTAACTTCCTTGCTTTCTTTTCATAACTTTTAGTGTAATATTCTTGCATAACTCTAGTCAACTGAGTCTCTTTAGGCCAAATAGTTTGAATATTTTTCTACTTTAACATTAAAAACTTTTCCTTACCATGCTTTTTTTGCCTTCACTTGTTCTTCATCCTTTTCAAATTGTTCTTGTTCAGCAAATGCTTCTTTGTAAACCTTTTTCAGTCCTAAAATATTCTGCTTCTTTATTTTTCTCTTTTCTTCCTTTCCCCAGAAATACATCTGTGCTAACATTCTATGCAGCTTTACCAGTGTCCTGCATGCCATCTCCTTTATTAATTATCACCGGGTGGCAAACAGCACAGGTGGGAATTACACTTCTTGCTGGTTCCGCCATTGATGTGCAGTCCAAATGTAGCTTTTTCAGCTATGGCTCTCTGCATGCTCTTCTGTCTCCCCAATATTCTTATTATTAGACATCGGCTTCCAAGATTGAGTCTGCAGTTTTGCTGCCTCCTCTCATAGAAGAAATTTGTTATGACCGCTGTTGGTCATTTCAAAGAGAGAAGCTGTGGATAGCTCATGCCCTCTGCACTTGGTCACTTTTTGGGGAATATTTATGAGAGCTTTACGTCATGCTTGCATCGTGCAACTTGGTACATGCGTGAAGCAAACCTGTCAGATTTATGAAGGCACGCAAAGCCACTTTGTGTTGCTTTGAATGGCTTAAACAAATCTGGAGTGAGGCAATGCAGCGCAGTTCGCGGGGTGTGTCTTACTCTGCGCAAGGGAGGCTTTCCATGGACGTTGCGGTGGGTGTTCCCACACCACTTCCATGTTTTTTGATGCATTCCCAGATTTATAAAGACTAGTAAACCTGGGAATTCGCCAACAAAATACGCATCCCCAGGACAGGAGAAATATGTTTATTTCGCCTCGTTTTTTTCTCTTTCGATATGTGCTGCATTCTGCAGCACACAAAGAAAGAGAGAAAAGCCTCTCCGGATTGTTTTTGTGCAGGAAGGTGCCCCTTCCTACACAAAACCAATCCTGCCTACAACACAGGCACACTTGCACCATGGTGCAAGGGTGCCTTCCTTGGCACTTGGTTGTCAAAATGGCGCCAGAGCAGGGGGAAGGGACAGGAATGTGCCATATTGGATAAATATGGCACATGCCTGCCCTTTTCCTGTGATGCAGGGCAGCACAGCAAGGTGACTTGCTTCACTGCCTTGCACCACAATTGTCATAAATATGGCCCTTTGTCTCATTGCCACTGTGACTTCGGTCAATCAACACTTCTGGCCCTGGTATGCTTTCTGCCCCGAAGTGCTCAATGCTCGACCAACACTGTCTTGCTTGTCTAGGCTGTATGTCATCCACTCCCCTTCACCAGAAAATTTTACAAGGATGCTGAGTTTTCTCTAAATGATGAGGCAAGAGTTATAAAACTACCTAGAATGTGTAATAATGGAGTATATGTTTTAATTAGCAGCTAAATTCAATAGATTATAAGCAGAGTAGTTAGTGTAATACCAGAAAGACAAAGGGCCTTATTAAGTGTTTGGCGGTCCTCCTGTCGGCCCACCACTGCCACGCCAACAGGAGGAGTGCCAAACCTGTAGTGGGCCCGCCTGTTGGATTACGAGTATAATCCATGGCGGGTGGGCGGTGCTGTGCTGATCTCACGGTGGGGGTCTGTTAGGTTCATAGGAGAGCCTAACATGCAGAGTACCGACTGCACGTTCATGCATGGTGTGGCATGCACCAGGGGCCCCCTTCGTTGCCTCTCCTCCACCCTTTTTACGCCGGGCTCACCACCATGAAATGGGCAGTGGACAGGCCACTCATAGTATGCCGCAGCGGCACTGTCAGCATAATGCTGCTCCTGACTGATGTGCCACAGCCGCAGAATCCTGGATCCCAGCGGAGTTGGCGGTCCTGTTGCGGTCCGACCGCCACACTTAGAATACTGCGGGTGGGTCCACAGTGGTGGTGGTGGTTGGACTGCCACTGCACGTACGGCGGTCCGTTGGACTGCGTACTCGTAATAAAGGCCAAAGTATTGGATGGAAGCTAACGTAAACTATGTTTGCAATATAAGTTAATTAATAGTTAAGCTTAACAATAGATACCATAAGAAGAAAATAACAATGCAAGGAATCATCTTTCATTGCCATCAAAGACAAGCACTTCTAACAATAAAAGTGAATTGTGATAC
Organism: Calotriton arnoldi; assembly: GCA_963921515.1. Taxonomy (NCBI): domain Eukaryota; kingdom Metazoa; phylum Chordata; class Amphibia; order Caudata; family Salamandridae; genus Calotriton; species Calotriton arnoldi. Next base: position 63,039 of record CAWUFW010000862.1, read on the forward strand.
TATAACCTTTGCTGGGTTCAAGATATTGAAAATACAGTGTTAAGGAGTTTTTATAAAAATGTGTATACAAAAGACAATCTAACTAGCAAAATGCAAAAGTACTAGCAAAAAAGACAATGCCTAGATTGACTAAAAAAAGAAAAATTATATTTGTAAGGAGATCAATATCAAATAAGAATATGATGCCATTTTTCTCAATAAATAGCAAGGCTCTTACAATGTATCGAATTATAACCAAAATATATTAAACATTTTCTGAATTAATAGTAGAACTCCTGCCAATATTATTGTCGAGACTGGGCAGCTTCTACAGTTTCTTAATTAATAAAGTAGTGATAAGCTTTCTTAAATCTGTTAAAAATGCGAAGTTATGGGGTCATACAAGAGAACACTTTATTATACATATCTGGCACCACATCTCATCAACCCTGCAGTCTTTACATGGGCTGCCTGTGGCTAGGCACATCACCCCTTAAAGCAATGTGCATTGAAGTATTTTTCCTCTCTTCAACATAAATTCTGTAGCTACTGCCAAACTAGAATGCTACACTCTAGGTGGCTCGCTCCGATCACTAACCATTGCTTCCTTTGACAGGTCTTGCAGTGATGGAATCTCTATTCCAGTCTAACTGTCCAAGTTCTAGAAATATTGGGGCATATTTATGTAGGTTTTACGTTGCCCTTGTGCCATGCAAGGGGGCGCAAGGGCGACACGAAACCTAAGTAGGATTTATAATGCCACGCAAAGCTACCTTCCATGGCCCTGAGTGGCTTGATAAATCCAGAGTAACGCAACGCAGCGCAATTCGCTGAGTTGCATTACTCTGCCTAGGGAAGGCATTTCATGGGTGGAGCGTGGGTGTCCCATGTATCCACCCATGGATTTTGAAGCTTTCACAGATTTACCAATACTGGTAGACCTGGGAATGTGTCAGAATGCCATGCCTTCCCAGGTGAGGTGTAACGATGTGAAATATCTATTTTTTTACTTCCACTTTCTATGTGCGCTGCGTTCTGCAGCACACGTAGAAAGAGGAAAATGCATCAGGGGATTATTTTTGTGCAGGAAGGTGTCCCTTCCTGCACAAAAACAATCCTGCTTACAACGCAGGCACCCTTGCACCAAGGTGCAAGGGTGCCTGCGTTGGAGCTAGGCAGCACATTGTGTACCAGCATTGGGAAATGACAGGAATGCACCATATATTGTTAAGTACGGTGCATTCCTACTCTTTCCCTATCAAGCAGTGCAGCGCAGGAAGGTGACTTGCTACGCTGCGTGATATTTTAGTAAATATGCCCCTAATTCCTCAATTAGAACAATTGACAACTGCCTAGAATTTTGAAAGACCTTGCATATGCGGCTATTCCCAATGGCATAACTTTATGATACGGATCAATGTTAAAAAGATGGGAGGGGGGCGTGGCCGGACAAGATGGCCGAACGGACGTAGCCCGTTTCGGCTCCCGGTCCGCGCAACGCTCCGGAGCAGACAGCAGCGGTTCTACCGCATTCCCTACGCTGTAGGTTACACCCGGACGGAGCGGAGAATGTGAGGCACAGAGCGGGAGCCTCTGCTCGTTGCTGGCGCCACGGGAGAGGTCCCGTTGAGAAGTGACGAAGATCCAGCAGACGCAGCCCAAAATGGCGGCTTCCCGACGGGGCTGAGTGTTCCCGGCTGTGGCGAGGTGGGGAGCTCCAGCCTTCGACTCTCCCTCGCGCTACCACGGTGAGGGGTGCGGTACGCTGGATCTGGGGGCACCCTGTGGAGAACTCGCCCGGACTCCAGCGATGCCGGCGAGATACCGCAATGCCTGACCTTAAGGTGGCGTCCCATTTGAGCCATACAGACGGGCTCCGTTTTGGGTCCCTGGAGTCCCGGGACTAGCTCCCTGCCGAGCGCTGCCTCAGCGGATGTTGGCGCCTCCTGCTTATCTGCGCCCTGCCTGATACCCAACTGAGGACATGTGAATGCTGGGATCAATGTGAATCCCCTCGGTGCTTGCTCCCCGGGAGTGACGCTCATGCCGGATCGAGGGAGCTGTGACTGCGACTTGGAGGGGAGGCACAAAACAAGGCTTGAACGCAGCGGCTAACTGTGACGCTCTCCCCAGTCCGATGCTCCGGGGGACCCCCTGCCGCCCAGCTTTCGGGGGAAAGAGTACTACCATTTGGCAGGCCTGGCCAGGCCGCGGGTCGCTTAGGGCGCCAGAGGGGGGCCCCACCTGCGTTGCGCCACCTGCTTGTTGCCGCTGCCTTGGCTCGTGACGGGGGTCTTCCGACGACACGTTGGATGGAGGCTCCCAAGGCCTGAATTCCCAGTCTCCTGCCGCGGACGTCGCTGTGGTGGGGGTCCCCCCGGGCCAGCCCGTATGCCGCCTAAGAGAGTGACGACTAAGACACCCAACAAGGTATCAGACTTTTTTGGCCCCTCAGATAAACGACCGACGCTGTGCGGAGGCGAGGAGGCAGCGGACATGGCTCTTACGAAGGCGGACCTCCTGTCTACACTAAAAGATTTCAAGACAGAGCTATGCAATGAACTCTCTCAGAACATTACAACCTCTATAGAGCAACTACGATCGGACCTTACAGGAAGATTGACCTCCCTACAACAAGATGTTGACTCGGTGGGCACCAGAGTGCTTGACATGGAGGGACATCAACAAGAACAGGAAAAACTCTCCTCCGAACTCCGGGAAGATGTTCGCACCCTCCAGGACCAGCTCCTCCAGACGCAGCTCAAGGCAGAGGACCTCGAGAATAGGGCACGGAGAGAGAACCTACGGGTCAGGGACCTGGCGGAGGGAACGGAGGGGCCGGACCTTGAGGCTTTCCTGGAGGGGCTCTTCGCGGAGCTGCTGGGTCCACACACTCTCTCAATAAAGCTAGACAGGGTCCATCGCGTGGGAGTCCTGCAACCCGGTGAGAGGAGACGCCCCCGCGACATACTGGTGAAGTTCCATTCATATAAAGTTAAAGAGGCGGTGCTCCTGGCGGCCAGGACCAAGGGGACAGTCACCTTCCAAAATCAGTCATGTTCGATCTACCAAGATCTAGCACCAGCAACTCTAGCGCGGAGGCAGATGTTCCGAACCATTACCGCCAAACTACGAGAGGACAAAGTCCGATACCGATGGACCTACCCGTTCGGACTTAGCTTTGAGTTCGATCACAAACAGCATCATGTCACTGACCTAAGAGAGGGCCTGGAGCTTCTGGGTCTCCCAGCGGCTGAGACTGGTTCCGATCATGATAACCCCGAGGGACTCGGCGAGGGCCAGTACAGACGACGACTTGGCTTATGGGCACACGGAGAGGACGAAAATGAAAAGGCCAGCGCCTAAACTCTAAATAGATTCTGCCCAGCCGTTTGCCCCCTTGAGGAAGAACTGCTATAGTGCGCTCACACAGCATCTTGTTCCGACAAACTGTACTACATGCTTCGGTCCGATGTGAGCAGTGGGCCGGTGGAACTACGACGGAACGATTCCCAACTTATTCCGTTGGCCTGGAACTATCGTATACCTGGGATGGGACCACGGGCCTCCGGTCTATTCCCCGGGGATATAGAACGGTGGTTCACCTCTACCGCTCCGCACAGAGACTTTTCTCGTTCTCCACAAAGGACTATGGTATGCATCTTCACCAGGACCGCCTTAGAGATTTCTGGTGATTCAACTCCGGACGGCGCGGACGGGGTCCTCGGACTCCTGATCCCCCTAGTCCCTGCTGGGCAGGTTGCCCACGCTCAGGGACCAGTTAGCGGCCTTCTTGCCGCATTTGTTGTTATTGATTGTTATGTTGTTTCTAAGGGTTGGGGGAGGGGAGGTGATGGTGGCAGCTTTTACATTTTATTTTAGAGAGGATGCTTTGTTGGTTTTAGTCTACATGGGAGGGAAGCTTTCATGGGTGATAGACACACTGTGGGAGGTCAAGGTTACACAGCCGGCTGGACCGGCAGAAGGCGTCTCTGCGTTGTTCACCTCTACTTTAGATCCATGACGATCACTATAGGTTCCTGGAACGTTAAGGGGCTTAACTCCCCACAGAAACGCCACAAAGTGTGGAAATATATTATAGATCATCACCTTGATATAGTGGCTCTCCAAGAGACACACTTGGCCCGAGCAGAGGATTCACGCCTCAGTCACAAGCGATATACCCTAATATATAAGTCATCTGCCCTAACAAAACATAGGGGTGTAGCCCTTCTGTTCCATTCCACCACTAACTTTCAACAGCTGGACCATCGCTCAGACAAAGATGGAGGCTGGCTTATGGTCAAAGGCCGTTTGATGGGCAGACTGTGCACTTTTGTGGCACTTTATGCTCCCAATGCGGGGCAAGCAGCATTTTTAAATACATTAACAGAGAGGATTCTGGATTTCGGAGAAGGGCAGATAGTGATCTTGGGTGATTTTAATCTGACATGGCAAAGGGATCTCGATAGTACTCACGCACTCCGCTCGGACATGGGCTCCTTTACCCCTACCACAAAACAAAATTTTCACGATCTGGGTATGCTAGACGCTTGGCGAACACTTCACCCTCAGTCCCGTGACTACACTTTTTACTCCCACGTTCACCACACATACTCCCGATTAGATTACATTTTTATAAGCCAATCCATGTTGGGCGCACTCCAGGTGGCTAAGATATTTCCTATTTCAGTGTCGGACCACAGTCTCCTTTCCATTTGCGTTGCCTGGCACGGAAATGTCTCCACCACTCCACGCTGGTACTTCCCACCATCTCTCACCCGGGATAAAGACTCGCGCACTAAATTGAGGGAAAGCATCACCGAGTTTTTGACTTTAATAAGCCTGAAGATACCTCAGAATACACTAACTGGGACACGTTTAAAGCGGTCATCCGAGGGAAATGTTTTGCTCTCAACTCAGCATTGAACACGCAGCGGGCTCGGGAACGGGAGGCGTTGGAGATTGAGGTTACTTCTGTCGAGCACACACATAAAGCAAACCCCACTCGAGATAACCTTTGCAAACTAACGGCATTGAGGGGCAAGCTTAGAGCCATTTACAATAATCGGGCAGAGTTCACGCTTCTTAAGCTCCGACGCCTCTCTTACTCCCAAGGGAACAAGGTGGGTAGGCACCTGGCTAGGCAGCTCAAGGGTAAACGAGAACGGGAATATATAGGTGGTATTCAGAAGACCGACGGGGAGACCACATACAAAGATGAGGAAAAGTCTGAAATATTTGGCTCTTTCTATAAGACGCTATAATCCGGAGATCAGTTAGATTCTGAAGCCCAGAGGGAGTATCTACGGACGCTCAGTCTCCCACAGGTGTCGCAGGAATGGAATGAAACACTTACTGCTCCCATCACGACTGAGGAGGTGAACGCAGCCATACAAGCACTTAGGCCTCGTAAGGCCCCGGGCCCAGACGGTTACACTGCTCTTTTTTATAAAACCTTTGCCCCCGATATCATTCCGCACCTCACTCGCCTGTTTAATAAAATGACGGCGGAGGGGGAGACGACAGGGTCTCTTTCTGAGGCGATGATCTCGGTTATACCAAAACCTGGGAAGAGCCCGCAGCTGTGCGCCTCTTACCGCCCCATCGCTCTACTAAACCTGGACGCGAAACTCTATTCCTCTATACTGGCTAAAAGGTTGAATGACCTTATGCCTGACCTCATCCACCCGGACCAATCAGGGTTTATTAAGGGCCGGCAAACCCACGATAACACTCGACGCATAGTGCATCTCATAGAAAAAGCTAACAAACGACATATTCCTGCAGTGTTGGTGGGACTGGATGCCGAAAAGGCTTTTGATCGGGTGGACTGGGCGTTTCTGTTTGCTACCCTCCTGAGCTTTGGGTTTGCTTCTAAATTTCTCACTATGCTTCGGGCCAACTACGTGCAGCCTCGCTCTCGGGTACAGGTCAATGGCATCCCTTCATCCCTTTTTTCACACTCTAGAGGTACACGACAGGGTTGCCCCCTCTCACCCCTCCTTTTTGCCCTGAGTATCGAACCACTGGCTGTAGCTATCAGAGCCAACCCCGACATACACGGCATTCCCTTTAGTGGGGATTCCCATAAGGTTTCTCTCTTTGCGGACGATGTCCTCTTGTCGCTCACGGAACCCGAGCACTCCCTTCCTCATCTACAGAAGGAGTTAGAACGCTTTGAAAAGGTGGCAGGTCTTAAAATAAACATGGACAAGTCCTATATTCTTAATCTTACTCTCCCAATCGAAGAGGTCCATAGGCTCCAACCTCTCACTCCATTGCGATGGGCAACCTCTTCTATACAATACCTGGGAGTACAGTTAACACCCAGGGTGGAAGGATTGTATGCTGCTAACTTCCCCCCTAGTCTCGCACGCATTCAAGACGAGCTCGGGAGGTGGAAGCCTCTGTTTCTTTCTTGGCTTGGCCGCATTCATGCTGTTAAGATGACTCTCCTACCTAAGCTCCTCTACCTGTTCCAGGCATTGCCGATAGAACTCGATCGGGACTTCTTCCGCAGAATTAAATCCATGTTCCTTCAGTTCATATGGCAAAGGGGACGAGCCCGCTTGTCGTTTTCGCTATTGCGTCGCTCCCGATCGGAGGGAGGAGTGGGTCTCCCCGACATCAACTTATATTATAAAGCGGCACAGTTGAGGGTGCTGAGTGAATGGTCCAAACCTGCATCAGATAAACATTGGTTACATATGGACCGTAGTATTGCAGGACGGACGATTTGGGATCTGGTTTGGCGCCCCAAGCGAGACAGACCCAAGAATGTGTACTGTAGCACCCCCACACGAACCACCCTGCGAGTGTGGGATTCTGTAGCGGGGGACGATAGATGGACCACTTTTCCCTCTCCGTTCACACCGCTACACTTTACTCGGCTTTCCCCCGGCATGCAGGAGGGGCCCTTGACGCTTGGCGAGAGGGGGCTGTCTGGCCCTGACACACCTCTTTCACAACTATGACCCCTTAACTTTTGATAACTGTAAAAGAGACTATGACTTGGCTGACTCGGAACGGTACCATCACACCCAGCTGCTTCACTGGGCCCTCTCTCCACAGGTTCGAGAAGCAGCTACCCGTCCGCCTACCAGATTTGAATCCTTCCTCTCCAAGTCCACCACAATGAAGGGGGTGATATCGTTCATCTATAACTTTTTACTGACTACCCTCACTTCACCGCGCCCGCGTTACATGGCTATGTGGGAGGGGATACTGCAACTCGCTATACCAGAGCGAGACTGGACACACTTGTGGTCCGACATTTTTAGATTTAATCACTCCGTAGACCTCCGAGAGGCCCACCTAAAGACCATGATGGACTGGTACCTGCACCCTTCCAGGCTTAAAAAGATTTTCCCCGACACCTCTGACCGCTGCTGGAGAGGTTGCGGCCTCTTGGGTGATTTTCAGCACATTTGGTGGGATTGTCCGACGATACGCCCATTTTGGGCAGAGATACTAGCGCATATTAAAGATATTCTGGGATACCCCATTCCAACCACTATGGTGGAGGTCCTCTTGGGACTTCGAGACCCTGCTTTAGAACACCAGACACGTGAAGATAAGGCCATCATGTGGCTGTGTATAGGAGCGGCTAAGGTGACTTTAGCGGCCGCCTGGAAACAGAGGGAGGCCCCGGCAATCTCCCTATGGCACTCACGGCTATGGCGGCTTCTTAGCATGGAAAGAATGGCTGATATCTTTCAAGACAACTATAAAAATTTTGAATTCAAGTGGGGACCATTGGTAGCTTTCCTTTCCCGGGGCTCCCGTCAGCTGTCTGTCCCACTTCAATCCGCGCATTACACCTCTTTCAATATTGAATACACTACCACTACCTTCAGCTTCTATTTTAGTTTAGATTCTTGCTGCCATCATAGTTTTGGGAGGGGGGGGGGTTTAGGTTCGGAGATTTAGTTTTTTATTCTTCAAATATTGCCACACTAGATTCCCTCAGACAGAACATGTGACTAGATGACCTTTCAGACAAATGCTGAGGTGCCTCACTCTGATGCTCCAAAAAAGCTGTTGTCACGATAGTCTGCCCGCAGCCCCGCAGTAAGAGCCACTGTATCTCTCAGTAGCGTGTCTTCTAGAATCGGGGCTGGGCACATTCTGGACAATGTATATTGTTTTACCATTTGAGTACAATCGTAATGTTGGTGCTCACTGCACTGAGCGGAATGTGATTGATATAATGAGATCTATTTGGCAAAAATTCAATAAACATATGTTTGAAAAAAAGATGGGAGGCAAGAACATGCACATTTATATGCATGTCTTTCTGCAACAGCTCAAGCTAAGTTCAGCTACAACTTCATCAGACAATGCCTGGAGTATGTTTCTGCGTACACTACACTCAACCATTTCCAAATAGACCAAATTAGAACCCACATATACTCCGAAAGGACAACCCAGGAACCATAGACAATTCGAGCACTTTACAGCCTCATCAAGGATATGAAGCACTTTGCAAATTCTCCAAACTAGTACAATAAGTAGTGATTACTAAATAACAGAAACCAGGTTTTAAGTGTTTGCCAAGTGACTGCATACTTTGTTCACTTACTGCTAATAGGAGACTATCCATCTGTTTCATACTAGCAATGAACTAAGCATCTACCACGCAACTGGCTAGAAAGATAAAGATAATTTCCATTCATGTAGCAAGGGCCAATTTGAACTACAATTTGTGGTGCAAATTACAGACTGTAATGCATGCCCAGATCTAAGCCACACTTTCTGAACCTATACAGGAGCATTCCACTCCCATCTTGCAACTTACAATGAAATCCAAAAATGTGATTGAGCCTGCAGTCACATAGGCATTTTGCATTATGCAAGCTGCCTGAAAGATACGCTGTTCTCTGTATGCAGGAAGCAGGCAGAGATCCCATCCAAGCGTTTGCTATCGTGCACAAAGAATCACTCAGTCTGTCTCTGCCCCATTAATTAATGGGGTGGGAAGGTTGTGCCTCAGTGTTCGCAGTCATTTACATAAAAAAGGGTTTATGAACCCATCACTATGCAGAGACAGAGGCTGCATTGTGAGCATGAGAATACATTAAACACAATGCCTACAATTAAGAACACCTCTCAGTTCACCTAGTTCTGAAAGCAGCCCAGAGTTTATTGGCTGATCAGCAGTATTCCCTGTGTACCTTTTTGCCAGACAAGTCATAGTACCATTACCCTTCTGCTCTCTTTGTTCTCATACTCAAGTGCGACATTGATACCACTTCTATATTGTAGTTTACATGGATGGAATGTGGTTTTCCCTTCGCTGTCAGCATTCTCTTTGTGTAAAATTAGGGGGCCTATTACCAACAGCGTGCGTTAATTAACGCAAACCACAGTTAGCGTCGTTTTTTTTATCGCTGGATTCGTTTGCGGAGATAACGCGTTATTAGCAACGTTTTATCTCCAATGCGAAACAAATCCAGCGATAGCGGCGATTCCCAGCATTAGCACGAGAATTCCTTGCGATAAATTCCTATCGCTAAGGAAAAACTCGCTAATAGGCAGGTGGGGACTTAACCGTAGAATCCACCTCCCATAGACTATAATGGCTAAGTCAGGTTTCTAGCAGGTGTTAAAATCCAGCGCTAATCGGGGTTAACGCACATTTTTATCGCTTCGCGGGCCTTGCTAATAGTGTGAAGTTGTGTTTGCGACTGTCTGCGTGTATTTTTAGTGAGGAACGCCCACTTTGCATGTCATTAGCGATAAATATCGCTGACATGCAAAGCGGTAAAAACGGGCGCTAATGCTCGAAAACTGTCGCTAACTGCTGTTAGAGACAGTTTGCTGATAGGGCGATAAAAATATCGCCGCTTTAGCGGCAAAAAGTGCCGCTAAAGCGGCGATAGTGCCCTTGCTAATATGCCCCTCGATTTTTCTGTAGATGCTCCTATGTCCTAAGAATTTAAAATGTAAGACTTCAGTACCTATGGCACATAGTAGGGTTAACGACTACATTAAGTCATCATTGCACTTTGACTATGGTCTACATTAATAATAAGGCTCATTGTCCAGTAGCACTAACCTTGTTGTTTGAAGTATGGTGCAGTGGACCAAGAATCAACTTGTTAACAAAATGATGATGTTATGAAAATACCGTAATGACTACTTATAGTTCTTAGAAAGAATCAACTATGGCCCTCATTAGAAGAGACCCAATGGGGATAGGTATTTATCAGACCCGCTAAAAAGGATACCTATTCAAAGAGGGAATAACATGCAAACTTAGTCACTTTCTGCACCAAAATCTGCATTTACTGTATTTACCAGGCATTTCCCTCAGTACATTTCAGCAGGTTTACCTGCTAAAATTCCCCTGAGACTATTTTGGGGGAAGTAACTGAAGTCATGAACCGAACCCTGTGCCAAAGTACTGGCACAGGGATCAGAAAAAAATGGCTTCTCATAATAAGGGCCTTCATTAAAGAGGAAGAGGTAAAAGGGAAATGGGGCCCTAACGATATTAATCTCTTTGACGTATTCTTATAAATGCGCATTGCCATAAAAGTCGCAAGATTCTTCCATACTTTATGAATTTTGCAATCCTCTTTATACACTTGAAATAGGAGTACATACTTCTTGTATCCAAGCAAAGACATCTCTCTTGTTGATTTTCTGCAGTTGTAAACGAGGATTAATGTTTCCAAATGGATAGCTTATATTTCTATTTTTAGTGAATGCGGGTTATTTGCTTTATGTACACTGTATTTGTAGCACAAAATGTCAAGATATCTAGTATTTTAACAAAAGCAATATTAGGGGTAGCATGCTGTGAAACATTGCCTAACTTAGTTTAAGATTCTGATTAAGAACAGCTTATGTCTGAAGTTCAAAATAAGGATGAACTCAAATAATGGAATAAGATCATCTTAAAGTGATGTACAACCCAGTCTTAAGTAGATCTATAACAATAGATCCCATGTCTTCATGCTAGAATCACACAAATCTTCTTAAGAAATGTCAACTCTGCTATTTCTGTCCCCCATGTGTGTCTTTATCCTTTCGTCTAAATGAGCAATGTGCATGTTTTGACCTAAAAAAATAAAATAACCGGAGTTTGCTGACCCAGCAAAAGTTAATAGGAAACACTTTATAAATATACTTGATATGCTCTCGAATATATCTTTTTCATGTAATTTTCTCTCTATCAAGACCAAGAGACAACGAAGATCAAATGAAGCATAACGTGGATGTTTTTCTGTCACTTTCATGCCATCTCCTGCGTCACTACATAGCTGTGGTCCGGGTTTATCCAAATTTAAAAGATGCATAATTAATGTATTCATGTTGAAGATAGGTACTGATATTCTCTAGGTTGAGATTTATGGGGCAGATAGTAGCATTTTCCTACATGGGGGTTACATTTTAATGGTCTATGAGAACTTGCAGGAAGATACCGAGCTCGATCCATAAACATAGAAATATCAGCTTTCCTGCAACATTAACCCTTTAATGTTTTGGGATCAGGATATGTCAAATATGCAGTTGATCTTAGATTTTGCTGCCATTCTTGATCAGAACTCCCATAGAATGTTTACTGCAATTGAAAGCTCTCAATATAACAAGTTGTTATATTTGCTATTAATACACAGACTCATAAACATAGTGTCATTAAATGACTGTAATAGAAATGTTTACTCCTTATATGACACTGTAAGCAGGTACGTTTGGTAACGAATCAATTAAATTCAATATTGATTGATTTTGGAGATTATCTATTAAGTCAAAATCTAAATACCTATACAAATCAATCTTGAAATATAAGAATTAAAAGTGTTTGAAACCATGAAAACGGATTTCAAGTGCACATGTCGTGGCATCATTTAACTGCAGGACAAATGAAGTCTTCAGCACAAAAGCTTTTTATATTGTTCGATTAATTTCAGTAAATTGCTTGTCATTGTCATTTGTTTTGCCATTTAATTATCAACTTATCGTTTGTAGGAGGAGTTCACTTTGATGTATGCAGAAATATAAATGAATCAATTTTCTAGTCTATTAAAATGTGGAGACTACTGGATGCCTAAAAACAGTAGCGGCTCCTCGAGGGAGTGCTGCGGGGCGGTGAGGCGGGGCAGGGTGGGGGGTAGTAAACTCCGGAATACGGGCGAACGGAGTTGAATAACTAAATAAATGAATAAAACGAATTACATTGCGCGCTGCATTGCCGAATTGGCGTTGCAGCGCGCGCAATGTAATTTGTTTTATTTATTTATTTAGTTACTCAACTCCGTTCGCCCGTATTCCGGAGTTTAATACCCCCCACCCTGCCCCTCCCCCGCCCCGCCCCACCACCCGCAGCACTCCCTCGAGGAGCCGCTACTGCCTAAAAAGCATCCTACGCGAGGCATAAATAATCCTAACAAATAGTCAAGTATTGGCCTCGAGCTTTCAGGGATGATGTGATTTAGGTAGAGGATGGAAACACGGAGGGAAGTCTTTCAGGGGTGTTGGGGATGGGAGTGATTAGGCTGGCTAGAGGAAAATGGGGTAGGAGTGAAGGTGTAGTTGTAAGAGAGCATAAGGTAAGAAAGGGTTGCAATGCGAGGAGGGATGGCAAGAGGATTGTGCTGGGTTGCGGTTGGTGGTGAGGATTTCAAGAAAGGGGGGAGAGGGAGGATAGATGGAAAGTGAGGGAACAGGAGTGGGAGGGAGATGAAAGCAGAAGGTATGTGATCAGTTAGGAGTGTTAGAAGAGATCGGTGATAGGCAAGGAGTGAGATGGGTTGTGGCAGCGAGTGGGAGGAGAGAAATGAGAAAGGAGGTGTAATAAGGATCTTGGTGCGAATGGGTTTAGGGCAGAAGCACAGGTATCTGACGTGTACAACTTTTCAGGGAAGCTATATGCATTCAAGGTCATTGTGACTGGTCTGGTGCTTCTAGGGCTCAGCAAAGCATGTAGAGTGATGGTGTCTGCTGAGCGCCTGATCAAAGAAAGGTGCAGTTTCCTAAACCAGCAAATATGAGAGGTTCTGTTGTCCACCCAGGAGTCATTGGTGTCACCTGAGATTGCTACCAAAGTTTCAGAGGCAATAAGTCACACCCATTGAGAGGCGCATGATCAGAGAGCGAATAAGGAGGAATAACCTGTGAAGGATGCACCTTCCTAAAGAAACCATCAAAACTGTTAGTTTTTTGGGGTCTTTCCCTGAGGAATAACAGTGTAACCAGTAGGAGACACACATTCCTTCAAAGCCATTGAGGTTTTTGAGGTTATGTGTTCCCAAAAGCTATCTGAATTGCCAGAGTTTATGTGCTTCATGCAGGAGTTGCAGATATGCGATGGGTGAAGGTTTAGATAAGTAAAACAATACTGTTAATGATAACTGATCAGAGTGAGGTCTAGGAGGTGAAAGATGAGGAGCCTGAATTCAGGATAAGGGCTGTGAAGTAGAAGGGTGATCTAGTAGTTGGGAAAGAAACACCTGTAGCCAAGGAGTCTGTTGAGTCCATTCACCCCAAAAATAATGTTAGCCCCAAAATTGCTATTGGCTGCAGGCAGGGCTCACAGTTCAAAATATAGTTTTCAAAATAAAATCATAGCTCATTTTAATACTTCCTTCACCTCTAAACATGTTCAGCATACAAGTTAATATTAAAGACCAGTCCTGCATTATGAAGCAAACTTCAAACCACTTCCTTAATTAATGATAATGAAACTGCTTGTTCATGGTTATCTACTTAAATTAGAATGATAGAAGAGATAATCAAAATACTTTACAAGTCACTATAATCTATGCATTAGTAAAATCCATTTTTGACTTGTCAACTCTCCCTTTATTGAAGTCACCCTCTCCTCAGGAAAAGCACTTGGCACATTTACTAAGACTGGTCTGCAGCGGTGTCTTCCTAAGTGGCGCTATCTCTGAAAAGGGGATTTATTTTCCAGTGCAAAATGTATTTTGCACTGGAAAGATGATCTTTTCTGGATGCAAACTGTGCTTTACTAGTCTTTGCAACAGGCACTGCATGGATGGCACCTGGGTGTTACAGCATAAGCACCCTTGCTTTTCTGGTTTAAAGTGTGATCTACTAAGATAACCAGATTAGGTTATGCATAAAAAACATAACACCACCTTGAAGCAGATGCAAAGTTGGAGAAATATTTGTATTTTTCCTGGCATTTTAGACATTGCAGTTGTGCTGCACTGTATAGCACACATCCATTGTCAGGGATGTTATAATTATTGTCTATGCATAGAATTTTGTACTGGAAGCATATACTTCCAGTACAAAACCTATGCAAGACATCACAAACATGCATTTACCCCATGGTGGAAGGTAGTGGTGACATTTCTTTTTAGATTAATTTTGCAAAATTACAGCAAAATTGCGTGAGATTATGCAGAATTATGCAAAGAGCGTACCCTAGAATGTAGTACTAAATGCACACTTGTGTCCAAACGGACAAGAGGATGCATTTTGCAGTAAGAAAATAGCACTAAATGCAGCAGACCACGAACAACAGCAGCTAGCCGCTGCTCGCTAAATATGCTGTTCCTGTGCACCTGTGGTAGTATTTTTGTGCCAGATTACTCATAATTACATAGACCAGCATAATTCCATATTTTCAGTATTTTGGGTCAAAAGAGTAAAACGAAATTAGCAAAGTCACAGATTATTCCAGTGTAATTCAGCTTTTTTCCAGGCCTAGTGCAAAGGTGTGTACATGGCGCTAGGCAGTCTGATTTTGCCCCACCACAGGAGAAGAAAGCAGTAGCAGACCATTTTTTAAAATAAATATGCCTCTACACTACGTTACCTCAGTTGAGCAATGCAATGCAGCAACTTTGGTTTGCACTAAAATTTTAGTAAATCTGCTTCATTATTTCACAACTTGTTTTAAACTAGATCACCAGAACTCTCAATCTTTATTTTCATCCTACCCCCTTAGTGCTTAGAAGTTTACTTAGGATATAATAAACAGTTTATAAGCAAAAATTGACATAATGTGGGACTCTAAGACTGGTGCTTTGACATCAGGATGAGGTGGTGGTCACAGTGACACCAGAAAACTGACATGGCAGTACTAGTGATACAAGCAATGACATGGGGGCTCTGACAAGGGGGCACCAACACTGTCACTTGCTCACTGCCACATGAGCAGGAACATTGACATGTGAACAGCAATAATTATAGACTGACACTCGGACACTAACACGGGACACCACATCATCACAAGTGCAATGGAATATATTGCTGTCACTAGGCTAATGATACAACCAAATCAACAGTGACTGTAGGTCACTGGCCCTGGGAACCTTGAAACAGGAGCACCAATACAAACATGGGAACAGTAACACGAGAGCGCTGACAAGGGGCGCAATCTCTAATGCTGGGACCCTGGCATAGGAGTGTGCCACTGGGACATTGACATTGACAGAGGGGCACTAGGACACAAGGATATTGACACTAAACATAACACAAGTACAGTACCATGATATAGACACACTAACTGGGAGGACAAGGAATTTGTGTACTGACGTGGATACTGTTGGGTGGCGCTGACACAAAGACACTGACATGGAGACACTGACACTGTGATACTGCTACTGGGAAACAGAAACTAAAACACTGACACCGGGACACCAACATTGAGATACCGCTAGTAAAAATGGATCATTGACTTGAGTTACAAACATTTTTTTAGGGTTTTTTTTAGCAAGTTATATAGCGCACAGCTACTCACACGGGGTTTCCCGGCGCTTTGGTGGAGGTAGAATGCATGCAGGCCCCATTAACTCAGAACAGCCAGGTCTTCAGGTGTCTGCGAAAGGAGGACAGCAAGGTACAACTTCTCAAAGGTTCTGATAAGGTATTCCACAGCCTAGGGCCATGATATGCAAAGAAGTGATCTCCTATGGGTGTCCGTTTGATTGTGGGGATGGAGCACAAGGACAGCTCGCTAGAGTGCAGGTGGCGGGCCAGTTGATATGATTTCACCAGCTCGTGAAGGTAGCGTGGGCCTGCCCCTGATCTGGCTCTGTGCACATAGCACAGGGCATTAAAGTGAATTCGCTTCTCTACCGGGAGACATTTAAGTTCTCGGAGAAGGGGTGATGCTGATGCAGCTCTAGCGAGTCTGTATAACATTCTAGCAGACGAGTTCGGAACCACCTGCAGCTGTCTGATGGATGTATTTTTTGCCGTAGTCCAGTCTCGACTTTATGAATGCCTGGATAACTGTCTTTTGAGCTGGAAGTGGGAGTAGCCAAATTATCTTCCGCAACCACTTCATAATGCCAAAGCAGGCAGAAGCCACTTTTGTCACCTGGGGCTTCAAGGACAACTTGTCATCAAGCAGGAAGTCCAAATTCTTGACCTTGGGAGCTGGATCCGGTAGATCAGAGTATCTGGTCAGTGCTGTGGGCCCCACAATGTCAGATTCTTTCCCGGGCATCAGTGCCTCCGATTTATCTCCATTAAGTTTAGGCAAGTTGTTATTCATCTATCTGATGACCCGGCCCTGACAGGAGTTCAAGGCCTCAGATTTGTGATCTTGGCCAAATGACAAGGAGAAGATGATTTGTGTGTCATTGGCATAAGAGAACAGGGTGAGGCCGCAGCTTTCCACCAAGTCAGACATAGAATAGTGCTGGGATTAGGGCTGAGCCTTGAGGAACTCCTGATGTAAGGGCATGCCGTCGGGAAGAGATACTGGTGGAGGTAACCTGGAAAGAATGATGTTTTAAGAAGGATAACATCCATACAAGGGCTAATCCCTGGAGACCTATTTATGTATTTGAGGGTTTTTGTAAAGTGCATTCGAAATGTTCTTCAGTAGGATGCAGATCTAAAGGTAGCTTATTTCACTGAACAGCCGCTAGATGAGAAAAGTAGCAGCCTCCAGATCTAACTCTTTTTATCTGCAGTGATTTGACCAATGCAAGATTGCAAGATCTCAGATGATGAGTAGGAGTGTAGAATTCCAATCTGGTTTGTAGGTTTACTGGGTCTATCTTATACAGCACTTTGTGCACATGACAAAGTAATTTGCACTTTGCTCGTTGGCGCATGAGCAACCAATGTAGCCTCACTAGATGCAGAACTATATCTATATTTGTTACATTTCAGTTTGGCTGCTGCATTTTGCGTTATATGAAGTCGGGCAAACAGATAATCTGCCATGCCCACATACAGAGCATTCCCATAATCCAGCCTCCTTGTTATGAGGGCCTGGAATATTGTTTTCCTCCAATTGACTGTGATCCATTAAAAAAGTCATCTTGGTACTTACCGCAAGTCTTGCCACAAACCGGGGACACGCTGCTGCTGCTGGTCGCTGACCGCTGGTCACCGCGAGTTGGGGGAAACTTCAGTTCCCAGCATCCTGAGCGGCGCGCCTGCCGCTGACAACATCCCACATGCCAGGAGGCGCATAAGAACCGGCGAGGGCTCCCGCAGCGCGGGACATCTTGGTACTTGCCGCAAGTCTTGCCACAAACCGGGGACACGCTGCTGCTGCTGGTCGCTGACCGCTGGTCACCGCGAGTTGGGGGAAACTTCAGTTCCCAGCATCCTGAGTGGCACGCCTGCCGCTGACGACATCCCACGCGCCAGGAGGCGCATAAGAAACGGCGAGGGCTTCCGCAGCGCGGGACGTGCGCGGGCGCACCCGGGCCGCGCCCGGGCCAAGGGCGGGCCCATCCGCGCCCGTCAAAGACCGGAGGGGACTGGGCTGGGCCACCCCTCTTTCATTGGAGTCTTGCTGAACTTACGGAGGTGAGAGCGCCTTACTTTGCTCAATCAGTTTTATCAGCCCAACGTAATTATGGGAAAGTGAGGGGGGCAGCTGCCTTTAAGGCCCGCCACCACTAGTATTGACAGCATGCTGGAAAGGGCTGTCAGCATTGTATCCAATGAGATCGAACTGACCGAGAGGCGCCTTTCCCTCGGTATGGGGGCACCCCCTCATCCTTCCAATTTGTTGGGCACCAATTTGAACGCTAGCGTACCCAATGGTTTTAACACTAATTGTGCGGCTTCTCTGAAGGTACTATAACTGACGCTCCTTTACCAGTTGCAACCCCCCTGGATATTCCGACGGTCCCTGAGGCAACTATTGGGGCGAAACGCAAAAGAAAGCCCGCCAAAGTTACTAGTGCTAAGAGGAAGCAACCCACCCACCCTAGCTCATCTCGCACTGCCCTGAGCTCATGGATACGTGCTTCTCCAACCCCCAAGACTGTTGTCGCTCATGTGCACACTCCAACCATCGAACCTTGCCGCTCTATCAGTACTCAGACTGAAATCGGCCTGTTTTCTTTTAAGAGCTACAGTCATGGTGAAGTCATCATTAGTCGCATCGTGGACACTGTCTTTGAGCGTGTAAAAAATGTACTTGACAGTCATTTTGACACCTTGAGGGAACAACTGCCCCTGCCTCAGCACGAGCAACCTGACATGAATCCTATTACCCAGGATAGTCCCACAGCGCCTATTACACTTGGAAGGACAGACTTATTTGTACCACCTAATAATGTGTTAAATTCTAACTCTAATATTTTGCCCTGTGTGTCCAATCCCACCCCATTGGTCAATTTATGTGGTGTCTGTAATAAAATCAAGAAGTGTTTTGCGCTTGAGGGCAACGGCGTAGAAAATAGTATCGCCAACAATGGTAGAGCAGAAAGTCTATTTGTTAATAACATGCCCCGGCTCATTACCTCTGCCAGCATACCTACCGTGGCGCAGACCAACACTCCCGCAGTAGGTAGTACATCACGTGAGGGTGGCACTGACACCACACGCTTGTCAAGTCCCATTGGTAGTAGGGAGGTGTTAAATCTGCCCCCGGCAGCCTGCCCCTACGTAGTGGTTTTGGCGGGCGTGCCCCCTCTAAGGACAAATCAAGTTGAATCGTGGGACCAACTACGTTACAAGAGCGTAGACTGGTTATCTAAACACAAAGGGTTCAGGGCGCCATTTATTGATAATATCATTATGGTACGCAGAGTTGGTTGGGTGGGGCAGTCTCCAAAGAGTATCAAGGGGGACTGCATAGTCATCAACTTTCGCAATCCGTCAGTGGCTAAAATAACATTAAGGGCACAGGAGGCCCATTCTAATATCACCACCAGTATATGGGCCCTACCCCTGGGCTATTTTTACAAACCCTCTTTGGGGGTAACATTCCCTGATGCTCCTCCTACTGCCCCCACCCCCTCTCCCTACACAACAGATTTCTGCCTTTATCGGGTTTGGACAGCCAGGATTGACTGTCTCCCCATTGACAACATCAGCATTATCTGAGTCAGTTCCCCTTTCAACCGTGTCTCCATCCTGTGAACTTGATACTCCAACTGCACTTAATGTAGATTCCACTCTGAAAATATTAAGCTGGAATGTCGCGGGTCTAGCGTCTAAAATGAACCTACCTGATTGGTTGGCGTTAGTCCAAAAACAGGACATTTTAATGTTTCAGGAGACTTGGGCCACACGGGAGTTATTTCTGGAGGGGTTCGAATGTTTTAACATCATAGCCCCAACCCCAAATTCTGGTCGGCCGGCAGGAGGCCTCTCAATTTGGATCAACGTCACTGCAGGTGGCAGTGCAAGGGCTCTTGCTACAGATAACGATAAATTTCAGGCAATAATTTACAAACGGGGGGTTTCGCTCTGCTTAATTAACTTCTATAATAACGATTTCAAGAGTGTCCCAAATATGAATTTCATTAATCTGTTCAAATTCATTTCTAACTTACAGAAGTCCAAATGCGTTGCTAGCCCAGTAGGAATTTGTCTAGGGGGTGATTTTAATGTTAAGTTACCAAGCAGTATTTATTCTGCTATTCACCCCACCAATAAGGCACCATTATGTAATAGGGGCGCCCAATTATTAAACCTTATAAGCACTAATAATTTTTTAGATGTGATGGAGCTTGCTGCAGTACCTACAAGAGGCAAACATATAGAACCTACTTACAGAGGCAGGGGCTCGGCCTCCACCATCGATTTTATTTTTATTACACCTCCATTAGAGAATCGTGTGTTACAAGCCGAGGTAGTCCCTACTGTTCATGGGGATCATAACCCCATCAACTTAACCCTGAGTTTTGCCCCCAGGCCGTTCCATGACAAAGAGTGTGGTGCAAGGGATTTGTCTCCCACCACCGATAACCTTAGATTGGTCTGGCGTGGTATAGACAATAAAGTTTTATTTGGTAAGATGGCAAGAACATATCCGGAATTAATCGATATTTGTTTGTCTTTTAAGGAACACAATTCTGAGGCAGTTGACGCTTTCGCGCAGCTATGTGCGGGCGTCAAAACTTTGTTGTCCAGACCCATTAAGGAAACACATTCGGGCCCAGGCTGGTTTAATGCTGATTGTTCCGCAGCTAATAGAGCTCTCCGAAGGGCGCTTGTTAATAAACCTAGAGACATCTCCCTTATCAAATCACTCAGACAACAGCAGCCATCTCAATTAGAAAGGAGGAAATAATCAGGGAGCGTTGGGACGATCTTGCTCGGGCAGTCACGTTAAAAAACGGGAAGGACTTTTGGTCAGCTGTTAAAGATATGAGGTCTTCGGGACACCCCATGTCCACAATTAGTTGCAATATCTCTAGTGAGGAATGGGAAGCACATTTTACGAAGATTTATTCAGCTCCGGCCCCATCTATAGCTATTAACGAGTATGCAACTTCTACTAGGGTCCTGATTAACCTATCTGAAGTAGAGGAGGCTATTGACCAGAGCCTGGGCCCCCGGATGGCGGCTTCATTTTAGCCCGGAAGTATCTCCCGTCAAACGCCACACTGATATCTAGACATCCTTTATACTTGCTGTGGAGATTGATACTAAGCCCGAATTCCTGGATATAGTCTCTGGATTGTACTCCTGGGAATGGTAGCCTTGACTACCTCCATTCTTTCGCGGATTGCTATTCAATGCAATTATTGAGCAGGGCCGACCTGGACCTTGTTGGATCTATATTGGAGTTTTATTCATCTATCTCGGAATTTAAACTGTATTTGGAAAAATCAGCTTTTTCATTGCCTCTCACTACCAGGTGTGCTGTCCCTCACTATTTGTCCATCTTCGCCCTGATGAAGGTGTAACCCCGGCTGGGGTTAGACACCGAAACGCGCGTTGGCGTTATTACGGTTGCGGGTAGCTGGATGGTTCCTACCCCTACCCTTGGGATGACAATTGTGGATCGGTCATCCAACCATCATGTGGCAGTTTTACCATCTTGATGTATTTGTCTATGTGATGAAAATGTTCTATGTTGGATGTATGATGATGTGATATGGAATGTATGATAGTATGACTGCGATATTTGAATGAGACGTGTGGGACATGGTTATTGTATTAATTTGATACTGGATTTTGTTTTGTTATATATTTATTCTGTAAAAAATTTGATTAAATGTTTTTGATAATATGAAAATAAAAATGAGAAACCATTTTGATTGAATAATTTCTTGGTTGGATTTTCTCGATATGTGTCTCTGTCTGCTCCGGTGTGTGCCTATCTATATTAGGACCCTTTTCCAGGGCCTTATTTAATCCTGTGGGCAGGTAATCTTTTGTGGCTGGTTGTTCTTATTTCCCCTGCTATACCTGCCCTTTATCTGTCAGGGGTCCCCCTTCTTAGTAGCTGTAAAGCTCCAGGCCCTGATGGTTTGCCCATCGATCTTATCAAAAGTCAATTAGACTTTTGGGCGCCCTTATTGTTGAATGTTTTTAATAATCTAACAAATTCCACTATATCCAATACATGGTCCTCCAGTATTATCGTGCCGATTTTTAAAAAGGGTGACCCTTCTAATCTAAGCTGTTACAGGCCGATCTCCCTGATCGATAATACGTTGAAAATTTTGGGGAGGGTCCTGTATAATAAGATTAGGTCATGGGCCGAGGAAGACCAGATTTTACATCCCTGTCAGTTGGGGTTTAGAAGCAATAGTGGCACTGTTGAGCAGTGCCTCAACCTCAACTTGATATTGGCAAATACAACGCAGCCAAAAAAACATCTATATATTTAGCCTTCATGGATCTTACCTCGGCCTTCGACTTTGTCAACAGGTCGCGGCTCTGGACTATCCTTTTAAACTACGGCCTGGACGAGTCCCTTGTACATTTTTTAGCCTACTTGCACAAAGACCTACACGCCCGGGTGCGTATTAGCAGGGGTGGCGAGGTATCCAAAGACATTGGACGTCACTGGAGCAAAATCACCAAGGAACTACTGCAAACACACCTCGCACTCAACCCCCCGACCAACCCCACCGACCCCGAGGAAGGGGCCCGCACCCTCAGACTCTGGATGGAAGACTGCACCAACGCCTTAGCCCCAACAAGACAACCCGCCTCCAGAGATACCAGTCAGAGAGCCAGCTGGTTCACCCCAGAGCTCCTAGCCTCCAAACGCACCTGCCGGAGACTGGAAAACACCTGGCACAAGGAGAAAACACCCGACAGCCACGCTGCCCTCAAAGACGCCATCCGCAATTACCACCACCTCATCAGGACCACCAAGAAAGCCGCCTTCAAGAACCGCCTAGACAACAACGCACACAATAGCAAGGAGCTCTTCAACGTCGTAAAGGAACTCTCAAACCCCAGCTCCTGCACCAACGACATACCCCCATCACAAGCCCTGTGCGACGCCCTCGCTGCCTTCTTCCACCGCAAGATTACAGACATTCACGACAGCTTCAATCCACAGACGGACCCCGCCAACCTCACCACCCCGGCCCCACCGATACCTTCCAACCACGACCACCTCACCGTCTGGACCAGCATAACCACCGAAGACACCAGCAAAACAATGAGCTCCATCCACTCAGGCGCCCCGTCCGACCCCCTCCCCCACCACATCATCAACAAGGCCGACAGCTCCATCGCACCCCACCTATGCAACATCATCAACCTCTCTTTCAAGACCGCGACCTTCCCTGAGAGCTGGAAACACGCCGAGATCAACGCCCTACTAAAGAAACCAAAGGCGCACCGAGCGACCTTAAGAACTTCCGGCCCATCTCCCTTCTTCCGTTCCCAGCTAAGGTCATCGAAAAGATCGTCAACACCCAGCTCACACGCTACCTGGAAGACAACAACATCCTCGACCCCTCCCAGTCAGGCTTCCGCAAGAACCACAGCACCGAGACCGACCTCATCGCCGCCACAGACGACATCAGACTCCTGCTCGACAACGGGGAGACGGTGGCCCTCTTCCTCCTCGACCTCTCCGCGGCCTTCAACACCGTCTGCCATCACACACTCCGCACACGCCTCTTCGACGCAGGGATCCGCGACAAGGCCCTGGACTGGATCACCTCCTTCCTCTCTGACAGAACCCAAAGAGTGCGCCTCCCCCCGTTCCGCTCCGGAGTCACCAAGACGATCTGCGGTGTCCCACAAGGATCATCCCTCAGCCCGACGCTCTTCAACGTCTACATGGCCCTGCTCGCACGCATCGCCAGACTCCACGACCTCAACATTATTTCCTACGCCGACGACACCCAGCTGATCCTCTCCCTCACCAACGAACCCCGCACCGTCAAAGCCAACCTCCACCGCGGCATGAAGGCGGTCGCCGACTGGATGGAAGAAAGCCGGCTCAAACTCAACACAGACAAGACAGAGATCCTCATCCTCGGACCCAACCCCTCAGCCTGGGACGACTCCTGGTGGCCCACCTCCCTGGGCGCCGCCCCTACACCTACCAACCACGCACGCAACCTGGAAGTCATCCTCGACTCGAAACTCTCCATGACCAACCAGATCAACGCTGTCTCCTCAACCTGCTTCTACACCCTCTGCATGCTCCGCAAGATCTACAGATGGATCCCTACCGACACACGAAAGACCGTCACACACGCCCTCATCAGCAGCAGGCTCGACTACGGCAACGCACTCTACGCCGGAGCCCCTGCCAAACTCCTCAGCAGACTCCAAAGAATCCAGAACGCCTCTGCACGCCTAATCCTCGACATCCCCCGCCGAGACCACATCACCCCCCACCTGAGAAACCTACACTGGCTCCCCGTCGACAAAAGAATCACCTTCAAGATCCTCACCCACGCACACAAGGCACTCCACAACACCGGCCCGGCATACCTCAACAACCGACTATCATTCTACGCACCCAACAAGAGACTCCGCTCCGCCGACCTCTCCCTGGCTGCCGTCCCACGCATCCACAGGACCGCCTCCGGAGGCAGGTCCTTCTCCTACCGCGCCGCCAAGACATGGAACTCCCTCCCTCTCCACCTTCGGCAGACGGAAGACCCTCAGACCTTCAGGAGACTACTCAAGACCTGGCTCTTCGACCACTAGCTGCAGCCCCCCCCCTCTCCCCCAGCGCCTTGGAACCCTTACGGGTATCTAGCGCGCTTTATAAATGCTTGATTGATTGATTGATTCATTGAAGTCGGTAGAGGGGTCAGGCAGGGTTGCGTCCTGGCCCCTCTCCTATTCATTCTTTATATTAACGATCTGAACAAGTCATTGGCGACACTTACCCTTGATGTTCCCTGTATCAATGGCAACAAACTTCCTGCCCTATTATACGCCGATGATGCGGTGCTAATGGGCCGTACCCCAAAAGCTCTCCGCATCTTGGTGCGGGGCTTTGTTGATTTCATGGCCAGTTTGGATTTATGCACCAATTTCAAAAAAATCTTTTTTAATGGCGTGTGGGTCGAAGAAGTATTTTAACACATCAATTGTTTTAGATTCAGACAGTTTACAAAGCACTCGCACTTTCCCCTACCTAGGGTTGGTATTTGCCTCTAACGGACTGTGGGCTGACCATGTGACTTACTGTAGGAGAAAGTTTTCCAACTCTACTAACATAATACTTGGTTTGCCTAAGCCAAGGAATACAGAGGTTGTATCTGCTACCGTTAAGATCTTTAAACTTCAATGCATTCCAACTGCCACTTATGGCGCAGAAGTTTGGGGCTCTGCTAACTGTGGTAGCATCCAGGAAGAAGAGAACAGATTTTGCCGCACAATCCTGGGTGCTCCCATTTCCTCCTCACAGTATGCTTGTCACAGCGAACTTAATTTGCCATACATTGAAGACTATATTAAGGCTCGCCCTGCATTATTTTGGCTCAGAGTCTGGAAAAATCCAGCGGCCCAACTTACTAGGGAGATTATATTAGACTGTTTAAAATGTGATAGGGGGATGGAAATACCTTGGCTGGCTGCTGTTCACAAAAGTCTAACTAGCGTGAACCATGAGCATTTATTTTTAAATCCCTCAGACCTTGGTATCATTAGTAAGAAAACCCTCCAAACGGCTCTATATGCATCATATAGAAAGGTTAGATATGATAAAGAGATTCAAAAACGTCTATTGCTAGATACATGCGTATTGAGAACACTTCCTACGCTCCATCTAGCTATCTTTTAAAACCTATTGGCCGCTGGGAAAGGGGTTTACTCTTTCGGCTGAGGATTGATACAATGAGATTCATGCTCTGTTTCCCCGCGGGGTATAATTCTAACCTTGATTATTTGCCATGTCCCTGTAACAGTCAACATAAACAATCCATGGTGCATTTTTTTATTCTTTTGTAGTTACTATTTAATACACACCAAAAGGTTTTTGATACCATATTTTAAGGCTATACCTGTGATTGACTACAAGGCAGCATATGGGAAGGTTATTGCTTTGGAAGATGAAGAGCTAATCTTTCGGGTTGGTTCTTTCTTGAAAGCGGCAGTGCGCACCCGTAACTCTATGTGCCCTCCCTGAATCATGTTTATTTTATCCTGTTTTTAACCACAATTTTAACTTTGGTAACAAATACCCCGATGAATTTCCCTTTTTTATCATGTTTCCTTTTTATGTATACTGTACTACTGGAGGACCTGTTTTAATTGGAATTTTTCTATGTCCCCTCTGCTGCTGGATAATTTTTACTGTATATGTTGTTGTCTGTCTGCACTTTTATGGATATATTTTGGTATCCGAATAAAGATATTGAATTGAATTGAATTGAATTAAAAAAGTCTCCTTAGTAATTTTAAAGTAGCAAAATATTTGCCACAGGTGGCCTTAACGTGATCTTGCATAGATAGGGAGTTATCAATGAGGATTCCCTAATTGTTCTCTACCATCTTGGGCTCTGGTGTGGCTCCCAGCAAACTTGCCACCATGAGGAATCCTAAGTCAGGTTTGTCCCTCCGAAAAGAAGAATCTCAGATTTTTTTAGCATTCAATCTGAGGCAGTGATCTAACATCCAAATTGCAGTCTACGATAAACAGTTTACCAGCATGTTTATGGTATCTTCATGTCCTTCTCCTATTGATATCACCAGCTGTGTGCCATCATCATAAGAATATATATCAAAACCCTATTTCTTCCCAATCTTTGCCAGAGAAGACACATAAATATTAAAAAGTGTTAGACTTAAAGGGTGAGCCCTGTGGAACTCCACACCTAACTTTCTGGGGATACGATTTAAAAGGCCAAGCTGTACTGTTTGAGTTCTCTTTCCTAGAAAAGGATTAAACCATTTCAATGTTTTGGAATGGAGTCCAATTTCATGCAGTTATTCATTTGTAAACTGTGTGACACAGTATCAAAAGCTGCCGAAAGATCTAGTAGTATCAGGGCAGCTGCTTTGCCCAGGCCCACTAGTAATCTGATGTTATCAAGCAAGGTTAACAGAGTAGATTCTATACTGTTCTTGGCTCTAAAGCCTGTTTGAAAAGGATCCAATAGACTGTTGTTCTCCAGGTAAGCAGTCAGCTGACCATTGACTAATCTCTCAAACATTTTGGACAAGTAGAGAAGTTGAGAAATTGGCAGGTAGTTCAAAAGAATGGAGACATCCATGCCAGATTTTTTGGCCAAGTGTGTAACCTAGAGCTGCCAGCTGCTCCAGAAGAGTGGCATTAGACACAAGGCTTGATTTAGATTTCGGCATACAGGTTACTCCATAACTACTGTGACGGATATTCCCTCCTCCAAAATCTAATTGCCATTATTTCCTATGGTATTTAGATTTCCACGGACGGGCTATCCTTCACCGTTGTGATGGAGTAACACGTCTTTTAAAATCTAAATCAGGCCCACAGTATCAAAGGCCGCGCCTTAACACTAGGACACTGACAAAGGATCACCAACACTTTCACTGAAACACTGACATAAGGGAACCAGCAATGACATGAAAACACTCATAAATACACAGGCACATGGACACAGACACAGGAGCACCAACATTTACATGGGGATATTGATTTGAAAACAGTAACAATGGAATGCCGCTAATGGGTACAAAAATCTAGACCGAGGCAATGCCTAGGGTCACTGACAATGGGAGATTGTAAAAGGGACACTAGGACACTCACACTAAAATACTGCCACTTGCACACAATGCCAGGACAGTGAAATTGCACAGGGCCACTAACACAAGGGCACTGACTGTAGGCACACACAACACAGAGGTCTTGACCAGTGGTTGCCCTCATGAGTCGCTGACAGTAGGATAGTGGCACAAGGACAATGACATGAAGACACTGCCATAGGGACACATGTATTGATACTGACACTGAAATGCTTAGGGCTACTGCCACAATGGTAGTGCCTGGGGACACAGACACTGGGACAAGAGGATACTGACACAGAGACACTGATAATGGGATGTTGCCACTGGCACATGGACAGTGAGACAAGAGAACTGACATTGGGGACATTGATTACAGGACACTGTCAGTTAGGCACTGACACTGGGTAGGCTGAGAAGTAGGGGAACTAGCCTTGATGCTCTAACACTGATAGGGGGAAAGAGCAGAGGCACATGCACTACATATGCACTAACAATGACATGGGTGCACTGATACATGAACTCTGATAAGTCCACAAATGCTAACACTAAGACAGGTACACAGTGGCACCAGCATTGGGACACTGATGCAGGATGCTACAATACCTGAGAGGCACATATTGGGGCACCAGCATTTGCATATGAATACTGATCAGAGGGATACTGACGTAGGGATGCTGACAGTAGGACACTGACACAAAAGCACTGATGTGGATATATTGACAAAAGAACACAGAGATATCAATGTTGACACTGGAATATAAACATTTGCATTGAGATGTCCATCGCTGCCACTGGCCCACAGGTGCAGATAATGTGATACACTGACATTGGAACATGGGGCGCTGACTTTGGAATGGTGATACTGAGTTAATGACACAGATTGTGAGATGAGGATAATGGCTCCGAGACACTGACACAGCAACACAAACTGACAAAGAAGCAAGTGGACATGGAGACACTGGCATTGTCACAGGGACATTGCTATTTGGACAATGATATGGAGACAATGATACCTAGACATTGTGACTGGTACTGACACTGGAGATACACTGCAACACTGAAATTGGGACATGTGGTTACAGACACACAGGGTCACTGACAAGGGCACTGTAAGTTACACAAGGCCACTGAGACAAGAGGACATAGGGGCACTAATGTGTGGGCACAATATCTAAGCATGTTAGCATGTGAGGTAGACCAGGAGACCATGGGCACTTGGACCTTAGACATAAGATGAAACAATTCTATGGTACCAATTAAACATTGGTTTTTAACAGCCCTTAAAACCAAGAGGACAAAATATTGCCAAATGCTGGTCATCAGAAATGCTTTCTAATCTTTATACCTGAGAAATTAGGGCTGCATAGTAGCTTCCAAATACAATGTCTCCTTAGCCCTGCCCAAAATAATCAGAATTCTCCCTCAGCCAATATATGTTCACATAATATAGCTTTAAGGTGTACAACACTGCAAGAAGGCAACATGCTTTCTACAGTCACAGTAAAGACTAGGGGCTTCGATCAGGCTAGGCATGCTACATTTGAATGAGAAGAGGGGCTCCTCTTTCCAATGCTCCTTGAACCTTCTTCATCATTTAGGGGTCGATTACGATGTCGGGTGGATCGCCACCGCCCGCATGGCGGTGGCGATCTGCCCGCCATAATCGCCCGTCTGCCAACAAATTCCCCCCGCCATATTACCATGGCGGAGGGGAGCCCGGCAGACGGTAAGACCGTCCGCATGTTTTCTGCCCGGCCGAACAGTCGACCGGGCGGAAAAGGGTTTAATATGGTGGCGGTGTCTGCAAGACACCGCCATCCATATTATGATGCCGGCGGAGATGAGCCTTTCCATGGTGGCGTCGCCGCCATGGAAAGGCTTGCGGTCTTTGCTGTTGGGGGCCCGTTGCGGGCCCCCAGGGTGTTGGGGGGGTGGGGGCTGCACATGGGGGGTACCTATGGTACCCCCCTGCATCTGCATGCACAAGGTGGCAGGCACCGCGCGGTGCCTGTCACGTTGTGCATGCAGATGCACAACATGCATTTCCAGCACTGTGGCGGGCGGTGTTGTGAGCACCGCCCGCCACAATGCTGGAAATGGGGGATGCCACCGTGGCGGTGGCATCCTAATCACATGTGCGGGACCGCCGCACACATAGCGGGCGGTCCTATTTACCGGGGCGATGGCGGGCGGACAAAGTCCGCCCGCCATCATAATCGGCCCCTTAAATTGGATTGCCTGCTGCCTGGCCAGTCAATTTGAAAGCACTCTGCAGGCATCCAGAAAGAGAGAATGAGACCTGTACAGAGTGAGGCTCTGGACACAAACTGTATCACTGGCTCTCCCTGTCAGTGGTTTGGGGTCAAAGCAGTGCTTAATTTATAAAAAATAACACAGGGTCTGAAGTTGTTTCTTGGGAGGTCATTACAGCCGTGCACAGTCAAAATATCGACTTTTAAATATCGACCTACATTAATATCGAGTTTTAAATATCGTAGGGACAGAATATCGACATCAAGAATATCGGTGACCAGAATATCGACCTGAAGGTAAGAAATATCGTTTTTGTTAATATCGAAGTTGTTAATATCGATAGTAAAAATATCGATGTTAATAATATCGATGTTTATGTTAGTGTTATGTATTTTAGTATGTATTTTATATGTATGTGTTCCACATGTTTTGTTATGTTTTGTATTATTTTTTTTAATATATGTATTAATTGTTTAGAAGTTAGTAATTATTATTAATTAAATTTGGCGTTTTAGTACCGTAGCGGGTTATGGGTTTATAGGGGAATAGGGTGGGAAGTAATTTAATTATAGTAAATTAATTTATCATTTTTAGAAGTTAGTAATTATTATTAATTACATTTTGCGTTTTAGTACCGTAGCGGGTTATGGGTTTATAGGGGAATAGGGTGGGAAGTAAATTAATTATAATAAAGTAATTAATAATTATTATTTTTTGGTATTGATAATTAATGTATTGTTTATTAATTATTAATTGGTAATTAATTTTTATTAATTAATTAATTGATAAATATATTAATTGTGTTAATTTAGTTTAGGAGTGGGTTGTGTGTTTATAGGGGAATAGGATGGGAAGTAATTTATTATAATTAAGTAATTATTTATTAATAATTATTGGTATTGATAATTAATTTATCATTCATTGATTATTAATTGGTAATTAATTTTTATTGATTATTATTTATTGGTATTGATAATTATTTTATTGTTAATTAATTATTAATTGTTAATTAATTTTTATTAATTGATTAATTGATAATTATATTAATTGTGTTAAATTTTATGTGGAGTGGGTTTTGTGTTTATTGGGGAATAGGGTGGGAAGAAATTTAATGTTATTAAAGTAATTATTAATTTTCATTTATTGGTATTTATAAATAATTTATTGTTAATTTATTAATAAATCATTATTTAATTAAAACAATTATTTAATTGATAAGTATGTTATTTTTAACCCGTACGCTATCCAACACTTTCCCTACTGTTGCACTCTCTGGAGTTGGAATAGTAATTTTTACCCCTACGCTATCCAACACTTTCCCTACTGTTGCACTCTCTGGAGTTGGAATAGTAACTTTTACCCCTACGCTATCCAACACTTTCCCTACTGTTGCACTCTCTGGAGTTGGAATAGTAATTTTTACCCCTACGCTATCCAACACTTTCCCTACTGTTGCACTCTCTGGAGTGGGAATAGTAATTTTTACCCCTACGCTATCCAACACTTTCCCTACTGTTGCACTCTCTGGAGTTGGAATAGTAATTTTTACCCCTACTCTATCCAACACTTTCTCTACTGTTGCACTTTCTGGAGTTAGAATAGCAATTATAACCCCTACGCTATCCAACACTTTCCCTACTATTGCACTCTTTGGAGTGGGAATAGTAATTTTTATCTCTACCCTATCCAACGCTTTCCCTACTGTTGCACTCACTGGAGTGGAAATAGTAATTTTTACCCCTACGCTATCCAACACTTTCCCTACTGTTGCAATTACTGGAGTGGCAATAGTAATATTTACCCTTTCGCTATCCAACACTTTCCCTACTGTTGCACTCTCTGGAGTGGGAATAGTCATTTTTACCCCTACGCTATCCAACACTTTCCCTACTGTTGCACTCACTGGAGTGGGAATAGTAATTTTTAGCCCTATGCTATCCAACACTTTCCCTACTGTTGCACTCTCTGGAGTGGGAATGGCAATTTTTACCCCTACGCTATCCAACACTTTCCCTACTGTTGCACCCTCTGGAGTTGGAATAGTAATTTTTACCCCTACGCTATCCAATACTTTCCCTACTGTTGCACTCTTTGGAGTGGGAATAGTAATTTTTACCCCTACGCTATCCAATACTTTCCCTACTGTTGCACTCTTTGGAGTGGGAATAGTAATTTTTTTCCCTCCGCTATCCAATATTTTTCTGTATTGTTTTACTTAATGTTGTGTATAATTTATTTTACAAAAATTTAAAATATTGTAATTTTGTTTAATTTGTTAAGTATATTTTTAATTTTTTTAATAATAATATTTTTGTATGTGTATGTCTGTATTTTTAATTTATAAAATATTTTTAACAATTTATAAGTTATTAAAATAATTATTTATGAATATTATTAAGTAAGTATATACATTATATTTTATATGTATATGTTTAATTTATTTTAACATTATATGTATCAGTTTTTATTTTTAAACATTTTTAAATAATTTCAACTATGTTTCTTTGAATTATATGTATTATTTACTTTATTTTAGATTATTTTTTTAACATTTAAAAAAAAACGATATTTTTACAACAATATTTTTGACATCGATATTTAATTTTTGATATTTTTGTACTTACCATGATGTAGATAGGATGTCGATATTCTTGACTTCGATATTTTTGTCACGATATTTTTGTACCTCGATATTTTTGAGGTCGATATTTTGTCAGTGATTCCATTACAGCATTACTGAATGGCAGGCTTGCTGAATAGCAAGGCTGTCTAGTTTTCATTCCACCTCCTCTCTCTTTCCACAGTACCCTACACTTTCTGCCTCTCTTTGTTACTCTTGCAGGTTCCTTCCCATCCCTGCTATCCCCTTTTTCACTGTTTCCTACCTTTCTCTTCTATTTTTAATAGCCTGATGATGAGACTTAAGTCTGTGTCTCCAAAAATAAGTGCTTGTGTCTGCCACTTCCAATGACCACACAAATTAATCACTAGGCCCATGACTCTGGACCGATAGATGGTCCACTGCCTAGCGAGTTTCAGCTCATTTTGACCAGTGGAAGTGAGCACATTATAATACTGACTCCCTGAGCTGAGGCAATGCTCCCCAAACAACCTAAACTTCCTTGACTTCTTCCTGTCCTGCAGACTGTTCCATTGAGGTCTCTCTCGCAAGAGACTGGTTCATTCATCGCAGTGCTGACTGACAGTGGGAGCATATCTTTTTATCCTGTTTATATACTCCTAACTGTGCCAAAGTGTGTAGAACTACCTTTAAAACCTGGTCCATTATTATTAATGGTTGTTTTTAAATTGTGCAACACATCTGCAACACATTTCCCTAAAGGTGCCTTGATGGTGAACACACAACCCTCTGTATAATTGCATTCATATTTGAAGGAAATTGGATTACTGGTTGAGGGGTGGTGAAATGCTACTCATGCTCAACACAATTCTTCTCAGGGTGAAACACAAGCAAACCCCAAAATAACATGTGCTTAACCCTCGGGTAGTTTGAAACAAAAGCAGTCAGGCTTAACTTAGAGGGAATGTTTAAAGTATTTATGCTGTCTTTCAAACAGCAATAAAGTACAAACACAACACAAGAAACACCCCCACACCAATTACGAAAAATAGAGTACAATTTAATAAATCATTTCAGACCAAAACAACACAAATAATCCAATCAGTAGAACCAGAGATATGCAATTTTAAAGATGTAAGTAAAAACAGTCCTTGGAAGCATAAAGCGGCAACGGTGGTTATCTGGTTGCACCAGACCGGGACAAAGTCACAAGTTAAGGATGACCATGATGGAGCGGGTGATGATAGAGGACCAGATACGCCCTTAATTGACACCCGGCCTCAAAACCCCAGTATACAAGAAAAAAACATGGGTGGTACATCTTTCTCTGTTCAAGCAGCCAAACTATGGAATTCATTATCCCAAACATAAGATCCACGGATAACTATCTTGTCTTCAGAAGAACACTCGAGTTGGCGCTTTCCTACATGACCACGATACTCAAAACCCAAATGTACAGTATATGTATTTAAACATGTATAATTTGATTATATGTATGTATTTAGATATGTGCATTTCATGTACAAATGTATATACTGTTTATGGTTTAACAATATAGATATTCTTATAGGTCTACTTAACAAATGTATATATTACTTAAGGTTAAAAAAATATGTATATATATATATATATATGTATTGCATGCAGAGCTGTCGCAGTACAGGATCTCTCCAAAAGACGGACACGGACCCAGGTATTGTGCAAATTGTTTGTTTTTATTCCTCTGTCTTCGCCATTACGCGTTTCGGCTCCTGCGAGCCTTGTTCACATGACAGTGGTAAGTTTGAATAGTGCAGTATTTAAAGTGACTGGTGCTATAAAAAAGTGCATCACGTGATTTCTGTATCATAGACATAGAAAGTGGAAATATGCACGACACCTCTTCCGCCTTAAGTACACATATACAAGGTAAAATGTAAAAGGTAAAATACCATGTGTGATTTGAATAGTCTGTATCTAGTGTGCAAATTCGCTGATGATCATTTCACGTCCAAATATTTATGCATTTCACACATTGGTAAGATTTGTACACTCTTGGTAAAATACTCCTATGGACCCAATGACCATCTGGTTAATATACATAACACACCTTGTCCATCTTTAAAACCACACATATATACAAGGTAAAGTGCAATACATAACCTAAAATAGAATGTATATAGTGTGCAATTTTACTGATGATATTATCTTGTCCAAGTGTTTAAATTTGACATTGTTAATAAAGTTTCTACAATCTTGGTAAAATACCCCATTGGACTCGGATGAAACAATAAATATCATATAAAACAAGTTAGGTTGACAAGATAAAAAATTGCCCTATTAATTCCATTTTATAAAATCTATTATTGAGAACATTCCACTCATGTATGTTACTATGTCTAATATAATATACAATCCTAATTATGTGATGATATGTAAAAAGTGCAAAGTGCAGTGAAAAGTATATACTTACTAAAAAAGTGTATTAAAAATTAAAGGTTAACAGACCTTAAAACTGATTTGGAACATAGAGATCTAACAACGTCTATCTGAAATGGGATTATGGTTTATGGGATCAAGATGTTATATGCTTTGGTTAAACTAGTCCCTGATGAAATTACAGGATCTTAGCTGGTAACAGTCCTGATGTTTATAGAGTGCTGTCTATTATTATCTTGGCAATTTGTAACTTAATTTTTAGAACAAGTTACGTGCAAAAAGCTGTTTAAATATATAAATAAATAGATACATAAATATATAAATATCATATATATCAGTTCATACAATATGCAGCAATGTAGAAATTTTATAAATAAATAAATATTTACTATCAGCCTAAATTAGTATCCGCACTAAAATGGAATAAAATTGCCATAAAATGTGAATGCTCTAAAATCACATATATAGATAATAAACCGACAGGAGGAAAATAAGATTTTTTATGTGAATTGGTCTAAGGTTTCCAGTGTTGAATGCAATGTACCTCTTTATGTTAGACAGGTGTGCAAGTCTTCAGTAGCGTTTAACCCCCCCGGGTATTTGGAGTCGAGTTGTAAAATATATCGGGTTTCTAGTTTCCTCAACTTGTTCTCACGGTCACCTCCTCTTCTACTTGGGGGGACTGCATCAATTACAAAATATTTTAGGTTAATGTTGTTGAATCATGTTTGTCCCTGAAGTGACGCGCTACTGGATATGTATTATCCTGATTAGTGATGGCGCGTAAATGCTGCAACACTCGTTTGTGTACCGGTAATTTGGTGCTGCCTATGTATTGCAGCCCACATGGGCACGACAACACATAGACAGCGAACTCCGTTTTACAGGTCAGCATTTTGGAAATTCTGAAGACTTTGTCACTAAAAGGTGTCATGTAAGTGCTTCTGTTGACCCCATGGATACATGCCTTGCACGTTTTGCACTTGTAAAACCCTTTCATAGATTGTAACCAGTTACTGTTGTCAATGACTTCTGGGCTAGTTTTAACTAGCCTGTCTCTCATTGACGGAGCCTTACTGTATGTGATGGACACTTTCCGTGGTAGCAGTGGTCCAATCACCGGATCATTGAGTACAAGGGGCCAGTTCTGCTGGATGATCTTATTCAGTGACTTGTGCTGTTTATTAAAATTCATAATCAATCTAAAATCATCATTGCCTTGATTGTGCGCCTTATTGCTGTCTTCCAGGTTGGTGGTAATATTTTTCTCCTTAAGTACCTCATCTCTTGTTAATAACATAGATTTGGCTATGGCTTTTTTAATAACAGTAGGTGAGTAGCCTCTCTGCTCAAATCTACTACTGCTCTCACGTTGTGCCACCTTCAAATCGTATTCGTTGCTACATATGCGTCGGAGACGTAGCATTTCCCCGTATGGGATGCTATTGATAAGGTGTTTAGGGTGACTACTACTGGCGTGAAGAGTGGAGTTACCCGCTGTTTTTTTACTGAACAACTTAGTTTCAATGCTACTGTTTTTAATGTAAACTTGAGTGTCTAGAAACTCAACGCTGGTTGGACTGATTTTTGCAGTGAAATGAAGATTGACATTGTTTGAATTGATACTCTCTACAAATTGACTAGCTTGCTCAATTGTGCCCTGCCAAATTATAAACAAGTCGTCAATGTAGCGTAACCACATTTTAACATTGTTTTGTATGTGTTGACTGTGTTATTCCCTGAGGACCAACTCCTCCCACCTGCCCATATGCAGGCAGGCATAACTGGGTGAGAAGCTGACCCCCATGGCTACACCTCTGGTTTGTTGAAAGAGCTGGCTGTTAAACATGAAAATGTTGTTAAATAAGCAGAATTTGATCATTTCAATCAACATCTTACTGTGTTCTTTATACTGGTCTGATCTTCGTGCCAGGTAATATTCTACAGCTTCTATACCATCAGTGTGCTCAATGCTTGTGTATAATGAGGATACATCCATGGCAATTAATAAAAAGGCATCCTGCCATTCAAATTTGGAGATTTTCCTCAAAAAGTCACTGGTATCCTTGACATAAGATGTTAGATTTTGTACAAATCCCTGCAAGAAAAAATCAACATATTCTGTAGTGTGTTCCAATAATCCTCCCCTGGCTGAGATGATAGGTCGCCCCGAAGGATTCTTTAAGTCTTTATGAATTTTAGGGATAAAGTACATCGATGGTGTTGTCGGATTTTCATTGAATAAATATTTGTATTCATCCATGCTGATTAAATTTGTATTTTTCCATCGGAATAGTTTGGTATGGAATTCCTTGTACGAGGCTTTCAAATTGAGCGTATTAGTACGAATGTAGCAAGTGCGATCATTCAGTTGACTGTAAGCTTCTTTGTTGTAGCTATCATGGGACCAGATGACAATGTTACCCCCTTTATCGCTGTTGCGGATGACAATATTTTTATCCTTTTGTAATTTTGTGATCAACTTATTGTATAATTGATTCTTTTTGTTGTTATTCTTGACATTAGATTGAACATTTTTGTTGAGTGTTTTGATTTGAGTAATAACAGTCTCATGAAAAATGTCAATAGAATCTCGTATAGCGATATATATATATTATATATATATATATATATATATATATTATCTACTGGCGGTCGCCAGTAGATAGTTATAGTTAGGACATATTTTCCATAGGAAATCCGCAACATTCTATTTGAAATAACTCTTGCGTCGGTTGACGAATCTTCGCGAAATTTTCAAACTTTATGGCCCGCTCCGGTCCGCTCCTATCCTGAAACTCTCGGGGTGATTCGTCAAGCGGGGGCCGAGAAAAAAGGGGGTCCCAAAACGTGTTTTCCCCATTCATTTTCCCAAAGGAAACTTTAGCCACGGCTACAGCCCGAACTGCTGAACGGAATTACACCAAATTTGGCAAAGAGGTAGTTCTTGGTTCAGAAAGAACCCTTTTTGTTAAATGGTGTAAATCCGTTCAGTAGTTGCTGAGAAAATCAAAAGTAAAAACACATATATATCTATGGCCGCGTAGGGTCCGCGCACCCTCCCGATCACGAGCTGTATGCTAATTGGCTGTCAACACTCCAAATCAGGAAGTGTTGGCAGCCATCTTGTTCCTCGGTAGAACCGAGGAACAAGAAAGCAGTAAAAAAAGTGTGCAAAACGCAAAAAGGGGGCAGGGTAGAAACACCCTGACCCCCTAGGCCTGCTCAGGGGGTCCTACAAGGCAAAAATCGGCAAAAAACACGCTGGGTGCGCGGATCCTGCCGATATAAAAAAAAACGAAGCCCGGGCTCCCGCGCTTCATTCTTAATTGGCCCCCGGGTGGGCCAAGTCCCGGGGGCATGCGTGGTTTTAAAATTTTATGTATGGGGGGGCCTTAGAGGCCCCCCAAGCCCCGGGGACCGCCACCCCCTGGGGCTTTGAAATTATAATGCCGGCGGGGGGCTCACGGCCCCCCGCAGCCCCGGGACCGCCACCCCCGGGGCTTCTTTTTAAATAAAAAAATACCTGTGTGGGGGCTCCAGCCCCCACATGCCCCGGGACCGCCACCTCCCGGGGCACTAATTAAAGAAATGTGGGGGTCCGTTTAGGACCCCTGAGCCCCGGGACCACCACCTCCCGGGGCTTTGCAGAAGTGGGGAGGGGGGCCGCGCGGCCCCCTCCTGGAGCCTGTGGTGGCCCTGGGGACCGCCACCCCCAGGGCCGGCTCCTGCAGTGTCCCGGGGTGCCTACCCCCGGGACACTGCTGTGTCTAGCCCACCAGGTACGTCCAGAAAGCGCCACAGAGCTGCGTTGCAGAGAGGTGCAAAAAGGGGTGTGGCCTCTGAACACCTCTCTGCAACGCAGCTCTCTGGCGCATACTGGAGGTATCTGGTGGGCTAGTTGGCCCCTAGGGACCCTCGGGATTGAGGAGGAATTAATTCTCCAACTTAAAACGCGCCACAGGGCGTGTTTGCAGACATGTCACCTCAGGCCCCACCCCCTTCCTTCACCATTGTGCAAATATTCCTCTAAAATCAGCCGAACTACGAATTCCGATTTACTCACCTGTTATCAGGAGAGACCTCAGTGCTGCATCTTTGAGCCCAGTACTGATCCTGAAAAGTAATTTTAACTGTACTTACCAGTAACTTGTATTTCCTTCCATAGGCTAACATTGACTGGTTTCACTTGAAAATTCTTCTAAGTGTGGAGTTTTGGAACTTTATAATATTCCTCTAAAGTCAGCCGAACTACGAATTCCGATTTACTCACCTGTTACCAGGAGAGACCTCAGTGCTGCATCTTTGAGCCCAGTACTGATCCTGAAAAGTAATTTTATCCGTACTTACCAGTAACTTGAATTTCCTTCCATAGGATATCATTGCCTGCTTTTTGCTGAAAAAGTTTGTGTCGATTTTTGAAACATACAAATATTCCTCTAAAATCAACAGAACTACGAATTCCGATTTACTCACCTGTTATCAGGAGAGACCTCAGTGCTGCATCTTTGAGCCCAGTACTGATCCTGAAAAGTAATTTTAACCGTACTTACCAGTAACTTGAATTTCCTTCCATAGGATATCATTGCCTGCTTTTTGCTGAAAAAGTTTCTAAGTGTCGATTTTTGAAACATACAAATATTCCTCTAAAATCAGCAGCGCTACGAATTCCGATTTACTCACCTGTTATCAGGAGAGACCTCAGTGCTGCATCTTTGAGCCCAGTACTGATCCTGAAAAGTAATTCTAACCGTACTTACCAGTAACTTGAATTTCCTTCCATAGGCTAACATTGACTGGTTTCACTTGGAAATTCTTCTAAGTGTGGAGTTTTGGAACTTTAAAATATTCCTCTAAAATCAGCCGAACTACGAATTCCGATTTACTCACCTGATATCAGGAGAGAACCCAGTGCTGCACCTTTGAGCCCAGTACTGTTCCTGAAAAGTAATTTTAACCGTACTTACCAGTAGCTTGTATTTCCTTCCATTGTCTGGTTTTCCGCAGAAAAGTTTCAAAGTGTCGTTTTTCACAAACTACAAATATTCCTTAAAAATCGCCTGTATGACTTAAACGCAATCTTTCAACTGCTTACAGGAGATGCACCAGTGCTGGATCCAGGATCCACCTTTGAGTAAGAAAAAGTAACGATAACACTACTTACCTGCTAAGTGAATTTCCTCCCGTAGGATAACATTGGTGATTCTATATGAAAAAGTTTCGAAGTGTCAAGTTTTAAAATACAATAATATTCCTTAAAAATCACTACTGTAACCAAAACGCTTTTACTCAACTGTTTACAGGAGATGTCCCAGGACTGAATCTAGGATCCAGTCCTGTGGTTAGAAAAGTAATCCATAAAGTAACTAATTGCATTTAACAAGAAATTCACATTGAGCTCAATGTTGCATTGTGTTTGAAATTGTGTTGCCCATTGCAACAACTGTAACTACTGTACTTAAAAGTCTATTGCCTATTTGCAAAGTATTTAAACTAAAGTAATTCATTCTGAGAAAGTATATTTTGTAATGTAATGTATAATGTAATTACAATGTAATTTAAAAAATAAAATATCTAAAAATAAATAGTTTAAAAAAATGTAGTAAATCAGTATCAAAAAAATAAATATAACAATTAATACATTTAAAAATTGTCATTTACAAAACCTTTGAAATTCACTGAAAAAAACCATAGGTTTCAGACATGTTATAGTTAGGAATTAGCATTTAAAAAACCTTTGAAATTCACTGAAAAAACCATAGGTTTCAGGCACGTTATAGTTAGAAATTAGCATTTAAAAACCTTTGAAATTCACTGAAAAAACCATAGGTTTCAGGCACGTTATAGTTAGAAATTAGCATTTAAAAACCTTAGAAATTCACTGAAAAAACCATAGGTTTTAGGGACAGTTATAGTTAGTTGGACATTGCACTCGTACAAAACCCGTGAAATTCCCCCGTTATAGTTAGTTCAGCTAACTATAACTCGCGCCCGCAATGCACTGCTGATGATGTCACATATTACATCACTCATGACATGGTCAGTGACATCACTGATGACATCACTGATGACATCTCAAATGACATCACTGATGACATCACTGATGACATCATCCATGTGATAATTTCATGCATCTTCTCACACCCTAATATAACTTTTGATACACCCACTCTAAATTACAGACTGCCATTCTCAAAACCATAGACACTCCAACACCAATAACTACATACCCACTCACTGATTCTTAGGTCTACACACACATCCACTCACTCACCTGTACAGTCACTCATACTTACGGTCACTCAGTACAGGACTATCATATGCACTCATACACCTACATAGACACTCACACACCGCCACTCATCCATAGAGGTACTCACACACCTAGTCAGTCATGCAAATAATTAATCACACTGCCATTTACTCACCTATACAGTTATACACACACCAGCTCACTTACTCATACAAATACTAGCACATTCTTACGCTCTTATACAATCACTAATACAAGTACACACTCATCCATACAGCCACTCTCACAATCACACACTCTCACTTATACCCATTTATATACTCCAACACATATATATATACTGCCTTTCACATATGTAGTTACTCACACATGTACCACTGAGATATACATTCACTCACTAACACACCCATACACACACTCACCCACCCATACAGTCCATCACAGATGCACTCTTGAAACCATGCACCCAGTGAATCACCCACTCACGCATCTATGCACAGAGTCGCACACACCCCACCCACACAAACACTCAGGCACCCATACAGATACTCAGACAACCAATCAATAACTCATATAGACATTCATGTAGCTATTCACAAACCCATGCAGCCACTTACACAGCAACAGACAGACGGATACAGACATTCACACAGTTTAGTCACTAACCCATGCATTCAGTAAGATACGTTTAATCACTCACTTATAGAGTTAGTCACGCACCTAGTAAATCATCCATTCAGACACTTATACACCCACTCATTCTTCAATACGCCTTTCCCTATATATATTAAACATATTTAAACTTTACAGAAACACACATTCACTGGATGATGTCATCAGTGATGTCATTTGAGATGTCATCAGTGATGTCATCAGTGATGTCACTGACCATGTCATGAGTGATGTATATGTGACGTCATCAGCAGTGCATTGCGGGGCGTGAGTTATAGTTAGCTGAACTAACTATAACGGGGAATTTCACTGGTTTTGTACGAGTGCAATGTCCAACTAACTATAACTGTCCTAAAACCTATGGTTTTTCAGTGAATATATATATATATATATATATTCACTGAAAAACCATAGGTTTTAGGGACAGTTATAGTTAGTTGGACATTTCACTCGTACAAAACCATAGAAATTCCCC
Organism: Calotriton arnoldi; assembly: GCA_963921515.1. Classification (NCBI taxonomy): domain Eukaryota; kingdom Metazoa; phylum Chordata; class Amphibia; order Caudata; family Salamandridae; genus Calotriton; species Calotriton arnoldi. The sequence goes on from CAWUFW010000862.1 coordinate 105,003, forward strand.
GTTATAGTTAGTTCAGCTAACTATAACTCGCGCCCCGCAATGCACTGCTGATGACGTCACATATTACATCACTCATGACATGGTCAGTGACATCACTGATGACATCACTGATGACATCTCAAATGACATCACTGATGACATCATCCAGTGACTGTGTGTTTCTGTAAAGTTTAAATATGTTTAATATATATAGGGAAAGGCATATTGAAGAATGAGTGGTGTATAAGTGTCTGAATGGATGATTTAGTACGTGAGTGACTGGCTCTACAAGTGAGTGATTAAATGTATCTTACTGAATGCATGGGTTAGTGACTAAACTGTGTGAATGTCTGTATCCGTCTGTCTGTTGGTTTGTAAGCGGCTGCATGGCTTTCTGAATAGCTACATGAGTGTCTACATGGGTTATTGATTGATTGTCTGAGTATCTATATGGGTGCCTGAGTGTTTGTGTGGGTGGGGTGTGTGTGACTCTGTGCATAGATGTGTGAGTTGGTGATTCACTGGGTGCATGGTTTCAAGAGTGCATCTGTGATGGACTGTATGGGTGGGTGAGTGTGTGTATGGGTGTGTTAGTGATTGAATGTATATCTCAGTGGTACATGTGTGAGTAACTACATATGTGAAAGGCAGTATATATGTGTGTTGGAGTATATAAATGGCTATAAGTGAGAGTGTGTGATTGTGAGAGTGGCTGTATGGATGAGTGTGTACTTGTATCAGTGATTGTATAAGAGTGTAAGAATGTGCTAGTATTTGTATGAGTAAGTGAGCTGGTGTGTGTATAACTGTATAGGTGAGTAAATGGGTGTGTGATTAAGTTTTTGCATGACTGACTAGGTGTGTGAGTATCTCTATGGATGAGTGGCGGTGTGTGAGTGTTTATATAGGTGTATGAGTGCATATGATAGTCCTGTACTGAGTGACTAAGTATGAGTGACTGTACGGGTGAGTGAGTGGATGTGTGTGTAGACCTAAGAATCAGTGAGTGGGTATGTAGTTTTTGGTGTTGGAGTGTCTATGGTTTTGAGAATGGCAGTCTGTAATTTAGAGTGGGTGTATCAAAAGTTATATTAGGTGTGAGAAGATGCATGAAATTATCACATGGATGATGTCATCAGTGATGTCATTTGAGATGTCATCAGTGATGTCATCAGTGATGTCACTGACCATGTCATGAGTGATGTAATATGTGACGTCATCAGCAGTGCATTATGGGCGCGAGTTATAGTTAGCTGAACTAACTATAACGGGGAATTTCTATGGTTTTGTACGAGTGAAATGTCCAACTAACTATAACTGTCCCTAAAACCTATGGTTTTTTCAGTGAATTTCAAAGGTTTTTTAAATGCTAATTTCTAACTATAACGTGTCTGAAACTTATGGTTTTTTCAGTGAATTTCAAAGGTTTTTTAAATGCTAATTTCTAACTATAACGTGCCTGAAACCTATGATTTTTTAAGTGAATTTCAAAGGTTTTTTTAAATGCTAGTTTCTAACTATGCCTACAGAGGTAGGACATGTGAAGAAAGAAGAAAAAACGCACAGAAAGAAGCAAAAGATGTGCAGAAAGAACCAACAGAGGAGCAGAAAGAGGCCTTGTTGCAAAATCATCCTGTGCCCACAACTTTTTCAGACGGGTACTGGTGGTAACTGACTCTGACTAACCAGAGCCAGTGCTATGCTAAAAGACACTTAGAATACAGTGAAAACACCTACATACACTAGGGAACACTATGCGTTGGGGTACCCCTGTGATTAGCATGACCTCCTCTGCAAGTCCCTAGTACATAATAGGGCAGGGGGATTAAAACTACCTCTTAAAACGCGCTACAGGGCGCGTTTGCACAGTGGTGAAGGGAGGGGGCCTGAGGTGACATGTGTGCAAACGCACCCTGTGGCGCGTTTTAAGTTGCGGGATTAAGTCCCCTTGAATTCTGAGGGTCCCTGGGGCCCAACTAGCCCCCAGGTACCTACAGTTAGGACCACAGAGCTGAGTTGCAGAGAGGCGTTCCGAGGCCACGCACCTTTTTTCACCTCTCTGCAACGCAACTCTGTTGTGCTTGTAGGAAGGTGGAATCTGACTATATGGTTGCCCCCACTTTTTTTATGGTGTTTTGCTGGTTTATGACTTAGTTGGACTGGGATCCTGCTATTCAGGGCCCCAGTCTATCTGCTTTCTCTGTAAAAGGTTTCCATGTGCCTTAGGCACATCACTGATTGGGATCTGGAGAGCCCTTATAAGTCCCTAGTATATGGTATACTATGTACCAAGGGCATAGGTACCTCAGAGGCCTGCCAGGGGCTGCAGCATGTATTATGCCACCCCTGGAAGGCCATCCAAACTGACACCACAGGTCTGCTACTGCAGCCTGGGTAAGGTGGTGCATGCACCCCTTACTGTGATATAGGTTACCTATATCACTAAATACATACACACATATAAACCTATAAGTCACTCCTAAGGCAGGCCTTATCAATCCTAAAGGCAGAGTGCATGGTTCCTATGTGAGAGGGTGCCCCTGCATGAGCAGGGCCCCTCTGCAGCGTTCGGAGACCATCTCTGATGCTGTTTGTAGTGCAGCCTGACCATATACTCTTAAGCGCATTATATCCTCGCGGTAAAATGCTAACTTTGGAATGGCTGCACCTAAACATGTCGTGTTTGGTGTCAAACATCTTGGAATACTACCCCCCCGCCAATTCTGGTGGCGGGGGTAGCATTCCACCCTTCTAGAGGGAAAGACATGTTAACCCTGACTAACCCGGTAACTTCTCTCCAAAGCCCTGGCATCACAAAATGGATGCTGCTGCCACAGACACGAGTCTGGCCTCCTGCTGCTGGATGAAACTCCGGCAGGGGAGGCCTGGACAATAGGTTTCCTGTCCCAGGGAGGTGTGACCACCTCCCCAGACAGGATAATGTGTATTGGGGCTGGGCGGGAGCACCATCTGTGTGCTTTGAAGTCCTGCACTGGGGGCACATTTGGTGTCCCTGTGCATACCCCAGTTCAAACCGGATCAGGGGCTTGCAGCCCCTGCTTTGGCGCGAACTGGACAAAGGGAAAGGGGTGTAGCCACCCCTCTGCCCTGACCCACCCATAGGTGGGGCCACAGAGTAGTCCAACCCCTATCTTTAGTATAAAGATAGGAACCCAGTCCTTAGGACTTTAGATTATACCTGGACGAAACTCTGAAACTGAATCCTGGACCTTCGACGCTCTACGACAAGATTAGAGGACTGAAGAATCTCCCTTGGGGTCAAGGAGTGACTCCCTGCTTGGCAGGCACCAAAGAAGCATCTGTCCGGTTCGCATTTCTGAAGCTCCCGTCGGACGCCGAAGTCATCGCATCACCAGAGGTGGATTCTCAGACTTCTCCGAGGCTACCCTGAGTCCCCAGCAAAGCTGAGGCCCGTGGCTATCGTGGGTGACTTGAGACCGTGACCCCTGGACACCGAGCACATTTGCAAGTGCATCCTCTTCTGGGTCTCCCAAGAAGTCGTGCTTTGGGCTCCGAGTATCCCTAGCCTCCAGCACCACCTGCACCGAAGATCACTGGCCCCCACTCCACGAGTGTCCTGTAAGCCAGCTCCACGTGCGGCGTCACGAGGCTCCTTTGCGGTCGCTAGCCCGTTGGCTAGTAGCCCTTAACGAAGGCCAATCCTTTTCTTACTTGGCATCCTGGTTGCTCCAGGCCTGCCCTCACTTACCTTCGCTGGGTGAGTTCCACAGACCTTGCTGGTCTGCACCATCGACGATCTACATCTTCACCGAGACTTGCCGTTGCCAAGGCTTGTTGGGTCCAATCCGGTCGCCGACACCTCAGCACTCAACAGACATCGTGTACCAGCCCGAATCCTGCTCCTGGTCACCGACAACGCCTCCTGGACCTCGTGGCTGAAGAGTCAAGACGACCGTCAACGCACCTGAAGCACTCGACATCGGTGGGCATCTGTCCATCGCCTTCCTGGTCACTGGCTAGTGACCCAGACCCTGTCCCCTCTGCTTTCAGGTTCTTCAGAACTCCGATCCACTCTTGGATCCACCCGGACACTTTTCTCTTGGCCGCCAGCAGCACTTTGCAGCAGATCGCCATTCGAATCGACGACGAAACCTGACCCCAAAAGGCACCTATGCACCCGGCTTCCCTGGGTGAGGTAACACGAGTACTCCGGTGCTCCCGTGGGTAGAGACTCTTCAAAGTCCTAGATCTCAAAGGGTTTTGTCCTAGTCCTCTTTTAAGTGTCCCTTTTCTATAATTTCCCGATCCCGACTTTCTCCATAGAAGTCAACGGCGTATCGCGGTTGTGTATTTACACTGCACGCGTCTCCCGTAGGTCCCCTGTGTCACTACCTTGGGTGGTTCCTTGTGGTCCAAGCACTTCTAGAGGCTCTAGGCCTAGTGTCTAGTTCAGTCGTGGTTCGCATACCACTTTATTGGTATATGGTTTGGTACGCCCCTAGGGCCCAAACGTGTATTTGTGCTATTACTGTGATTTGATAACTTATAACTTATGTACTTCGAACTCTAGCCTCATAAAGAGACTAGAGGGGTGTGTTTAGCAATAAATACATATATTTTGAATATATACCTGGTGTGGTGCTCTTTCATTTGATCACTCAAAAGATTATAGACTGGTAAAACAAGCTGCTTTACATTCCTTCAAGACTTAGCCCGAAGGCTGCTCTCCATAGCTACCACTAGGATAGCTTTCAATAAGGTTGTCTTTAACCTATCTCCAATAAGGGGTTGTTTGGACTGGTGCAAGGTGCCCACTATAATTAGTGGATAGCATATGCCAGGCCAACTTCTCACATTGGTGTGCAGCGTGTGGGATTCCAGCTTGCTATTGTTTTACCAGATAATCTCAATTGAATTGATCAACTGAAAACCACTAAAGGTACCTAAGGTACATATAACTTAAGCTTAGAATACAGTAAGTTCTACTGAACTTAGAGTTTTGTGTTAAGGGATAGCACAACCCTTTCTACAACTCAAGAGAGTTTAGTAGGCCACACTAGAGTAGGTAGTGCATACACCACACCACACTAGTAATGTCTTTAAGGGTAGGATCTAAAGAATCCTTGCAGGAAGCCATTGAGCTTCCACCCTCCAAGTATGATACACTCCCATTCTTGGAATTGAGAGCTTTATGCAACTTGAGAAAAATAAGGACAGGCCAAAGCCCCACCACCCAACACCTCAAGGAGTTGTTGGTGGCTTATGACCTTAGTAAGCCCTTGGGGACTGAAGGGGTAGGAGCTGAGGGTGGGGCAGAAGATGAGGATGGGACCAGGGGTACCAGTACCCCCAGCCCCCCTCTGAAACTGGCCAGGAGGGTGACAATGACCCTGACCTGGATAACCCAATCCCTCCTGTGGAAGATGATGAGGATGATCAAGATGATGCCCTCTTTGTCCCCCAGGAAGGATTAAGAGTGTGCCCAGGAAGTCTAGATCTCCTTCTCAGGAGTCTAACCACTCTGGCACCTCCATAGGGAGCTCTATCTCCTCTCACAGGAGGGAATCCTCTCATGAGAGAAGAGCCAGACTGGTCCAGTATGAGGAAACTCAGCTGGAAATCAGAAAAAAGCAATTGGCTTTAGATAGGGAATCCCTAGATCTCCTTAGAGAGAGAAGAAAGTTGGGACTAGAGTCCCATGGTGGCAGCAATATCCCTAGAGATAGGGACAGGTCTTATGACCATAGAAACCTAAACAAGATTGTCCCTCCCTACCAGAGTGGGGATGACATCCACAAATGGATAACTGCACTGGAGAGGGCCTGTAAAGTTCAGAAGGTCCCCCAGAGGCAGTGGGCAGCAATCTTGTGGCTCTCCTTTGCAGACAAAGGTAGAGACAAGCTCCTCACTGTCAGAGAAGAGGATGCTGACAATTACACAGTCTTGAAGAGTGCTCTGATAGATGGGTTTGGCCTAACCACTGAACAGTATAGGTTGAAGTTCAGAGACACCCAAAAAGCTCAGACTCAAGACTGGGTTGATTTTGTAGATTGTGCTACAAAGGCTCTGGAAGGTTGGATACATGGCAACAAAGTGCATGACTTTTTAGGATTGTACAATTTGATTATGAGGGAGCAGATCCTTAATAATTGTCAAAACCAGCTTTTGCACCAGTATCTGGTGGACTCTGATCTGACCTCTCCCCAAGAATTGGGAAAGAAGGCAGACAAATGGGTCAGAACCAGAGTAAAAACTAGAAATCAGGGTGGTGACCAGAAGAAAGATTCTACTAAGTCCCAAGAGAAAGGTGGGGATAAATCTAGGGATAAGTCCCTACAGGGCCCCAAAATTCCTCTTCTGGGGGTGGGTCCCAAACTCCTTCCTCTCCTGAAACGAAACCATATTGCCATGTCTGTAAAAAGCCTGGGCACTGGAAAACTGATCCCAGTTGCCCCAGGATTGGCAATAAAGAAAATGTTCCTCCCACAACTACTACCACCCCTCCTGGTACTACCAGTAGTAATCCTCCAGTTGGGAGTAGTGCACCCAAAAGTTAGGTGCTTTTGCAAGAGGAACAGAGGTGGGCCCTAGTTTAGACAGGGACCCCTCAACAGACTCCTCTGACTCTGATGGTGGTATAGGATTTGCCACCTTTACCATGGGCCCCATAGCATTGGGCAGGTACAGATTGGAGCCAATAATTAATGGTCAGAAAGCTGTGGCATTTAGGGACACAGGGGCTAGTGTCACCATGGTGGCAGGGAAACTAGTCCCCCTCACCAGCTTTTACCTGAGTTTAAATACCAGGTGACCAACATTGATGGTGTCAGAACAGATCACCCCATGGCCATAGTCAATCTCAGCTGGGAGGGGGTCACAGGCCCAAAGAGAGTGGCAGTGTCCCCCACCTTACCTGTAGATTGCCTGATGGGCAATGATCTGGAGATTTCAGCCTGGGCTGAAGTTGAACACCAAACCCATCTCAGGATGCTGGGCGTCCCTGTAAAGGTTAGTGGGGCTGTGATGGCCACAGCCCCAGCCCAAGATTTTGGAGAGATGGAGACTGGAAGAATGGCCCACTCTCCCCCAAAAGAGAGCACAAGGGTTGAAGAAAAGTCTTCTTCCCTCCAGACAGTAGGTGAGGGTCAGCCTCCTCAGGGAACTGACCCTACCCCTAGTGAAGGAACTGCCCCAGAGGTAGTCAGGCCTGGCCTGGCCACACCCCTGATGGCAGAGGACCCTTCCAAGGTGGTACCCAGTCTGGAGCAGGTAACCTGCCCCTCTCTACCCTGCCTCAGCCAGCCCAGGGCTGCAGAGGTCAGGGAGGTCAGTGGACCCCCAGGGCCCCCTGTCCAGAGGAACCCCCCATCAACAGATTAGGGGCACCCAGTCTAGTAGTCCTAGCCAGGTGAAAACTCCTCTACACACTGAGGGATCCCCCATGACTTTATGTAGGGACCTCCCCCAGAAGGACTCTGGTAGGCAAGGGCAAACCTTTTATGGTTTAGGGCAGTGCAGTGGTGTTCGGGCAGTGTAGGGGGTCGTGCTGGGGTGGTGTTTCAGGGTTTAGGGCAGTGCAGTGGTGTTCGGGCAGTGTAGGGGGTCATGCTGGGGGTGGTGTTTCAGGGTTTAGGGCAGTGCAGTGGTGTACGTGCAGTGTAGGGGGTCTTGCTGGGGGTGGTGTTTCAGGGTTTAGGGCAGTGGTGTTCGGGCAGTGTAAGGGGTCTTGCTGGGGGTAGTGTTTTGGGGTTTAGGGCAGTGCAGTGGTGTTCGTGCAGTGTAGGGGGTCGTGCTGGGGGTGGTGTTTCAGGGTTTAGGGCAGTGCAGTAGTGTTCGGGCAGTGTAGGGGATCGTGCAGGGGGTGGTGTTTCAGGGTTTAGGGCAGTGCAGTGGTGTTCGGGCAGTGTAGGGGTGGAGGTGGGGGTGATGTTTAAGTGTTTATGGCAGTGGAGTGGTGTTCGGGCAGTGTAGGGGCTCGTGCAGGGGGTGGTGTTTCAGGGTTTAGGGCAGTGCAGTGGTGTTCGGGCAGTGTAGGGGTCGTGCTGGGGCTGATGTTTCAGGGTTTAGGGCAGTGCAGTGGTGTTCGGGCAGTGTAGGGGGTCTTGCTGGGGATGGTGTTTCAGGGTTTAGGGCAGTGGTGTTCGGGCAGTGTAGGGGGTCTTGCTGGGGGTGGTGTTTCAGGGTATAGGGCAGTGCAGTGGTGTTCGGGCAGTGTAGGGGGTCTTGCTGGGGGTAGTGTTTCAGGGTTTAGGGCAGTGCAGTGGTGTTCGTGCAGTGTAGGGGGTCGTGCTGGGGATGGTGTTTCAGGGTTTAGGGCAGTGCAGTTGTGTTCGGGCAGTGTAGGGGGTCGTGCAGGGGGTGGTGTTTCAGGGTTTAGGGCAGTGCAGTGGTGTTCGGGCAGTGTAGGGGGTCATGCTGGGGGTGGTGTTTCAGGGTTTAGGGCAGTGCAGTGGTGTTCGGGCAGTGTAGGGGGTCGTGCTGGGGGTGGTGTTTCAGGGTTTAGGGCAGTGGTGTTAGGGCAGTGTAGGGGGTCTTGCTGGGGGTAGTGTTTCAGGGTTTAGGGCAGTGCAGTGGTGTTCGGGCAGTGTAGGGGTCATGCTGGGGGTGGTGTTTCAGGGTTTAGGGCAGTGCAGTGGTGTTCGGGCAGTGTAGGGGGTCGTGAAGGGGTGGTGTTTCAGGGTGTAGGGCAGTGCAGTGGTGTTCGGGCAGTGTAGGGGGTCGTGCTAGGGTATGTGTTTCAGGGTTTAGGGCAGTGCAGTGGTGTTCGGGCAGTGTAGGGGGTCGTGCTGGGGGTAGTGTTTTAGGGTTTAAGGTAGTGCAGTGGTGTTTGTGTAGTGTAGGGGGTCTTGCTCGGGGTAGTGTTTTAGGGTTTAGGGTAGTGCAATGGTGTTTGTGTAGTGTAGGGGTCATGTTTTAGGGTAGTGCAGTGGTGTTTGGGTAGTGTAGGGGGTCGTGCTGGGGGTAGTGTTTTAGGATTTAGGTTAGTGCAGTGGTGTTGGGGTAGTGTTTTAGGGTTTAGGGTAGTGCAGTGGTGTTTGTGTAGTGTAGGGGGTCATGCTGGGGGTAGTGTTTTAGGGTTTAGGATAGTGCAGTGGTGCTTGTGTAGTGTAGGGGGTCGTGCTGGGGTAGTGTTTTAGGGTTTAGGGTAGTGCAGTGGTGTTTTTGTAGTGTAGGGGGTCATGTTTTAAGATGCAACGCTCCAATACCTGACCAGTCTGCACTACATAAAACAACAAAAAACTAAAAATAAAAAGTGTTTTGCACACTTTTGTCATTGGGCTATATGTGGGCTACATCTGGGTAATATTTGTGCTACATTTGGGCTCTTTTTTCACTGGTGGCCATCTTGGAAGACTTCTTTGTTATGAAGTTTCCTAATTTCCTCATTTACTGCAGTCTCCTCAGTAGGAAATGCTTTCAGTTTTTACTTTGATTCCATCAAGAAGGCATTCAGATGTGTCACACATTTGCCATAAATTCAGAATGTTATTACTCTAGTTGTTCATTAGATCACTGTAGTAAAGCTACTGCTCACCAAGGAGTTAACTGGAAGTCTACTGCTGGTATTGAAAGTGATTGTTTCAGTCTGCATGTCAGAATTTTCTAATGAAATAGAAGAGGATTTGAGATCTCACTTAAAACATGCACTAAATTTTCTTTTTGCAGCACTAACCATAATTTCTATGGCAAAATGAACCCCCTCATTTTGTTCCTTTTTAAATTAAGTGTTTTAAGTGTTACCAGTTTATTCCAATCAAGATGGCTTCAGGTGTGCCATACTTTTGTCATAAGTAAGGCTGTTAGCACTCTAGTTGTTCTTTAGAACACTCTGGGAAGCTGCAGTAGAACACAAAGGCATCAACTGACATGCTGCTCCTGTTCAAATATAACAGGAAGATATTTGAGATCTCACTTAAAACATGTCCTAATTTTTCTTTCTACAGCACTAACCATAATTTCTATGGCAAAATGAACCCCCTCATTTTGTTCCTTTTTAAATTAAATGTTTTAAGTGTTACCAGTTTATTCCAATCAAGATGGCTTCAGGTGTGCCATACTTTTGTCATAAGTAAGACTGTTAGCGCTCTAGTTGTTCTTTAGAACACTCTGGGAAGCTGCAGTAGAACACAAAGGCATCAACTGACAGGCTGCTCCTGTTGAAATATAACAGGAAGATATTTGAGATCACACTTGAAACATGTCCTAATTTTTCTTTCTACAGCACTAACCATAATTTCTATGACAAAATGAACCCCATCATTTTGTTCCTTTTTAAATTAAATGTTTTAAGTGTTACCAGTTTATTCCAATCAAGATGGCTTCAGGTGTGCCATACTTTTGTCATAAGTAAGACTGTTAGCGCTCTAGTTGTTCTTTAGAACACTCTGGGAAGCTGCAGTAGAACACAAAGGCATCAACTGACAGGCTGCTCCTGTTGAAATATAACAGGAAGATATTTGAGATCACACTTGAAACATGTCCTAATTTTTCTTTCCAGAGCACTAACCATAATTTCTATGACAAGATGAACCCCATCATTTTGTTCCTTTTTAAATTAAATGTTTTAAGTGTTACCAGTTTATTCCAATCAAGATGGCTTCAGGTGTGCCATACTTTTGTCATAAGTAAGGCTGTTAGCACTCTAGTTGTTCTTTAGAACACTCTGGGAAGCTGCAGTAGAACACAAAGGAATCAACTGACAGTCTCTGCCCTTGTTGGATGTACATGTTTTACTGAGAATGTCAGACTTCATTCTCACATGACTGAGAAAGATAATGTGAATTTACTGAAAATATGCTCTCATTTTAGCTTCTGGGGCACCTTCCAAAACTGTATGGGACAAGCATGTGAAAATAGTTTTCTCTCAAACATGATTCATGATATCCCAGCAGAAGGTTTTTCACAGGGTAAAATCACCTTAGAACACACCACAATTCCTGAAATTAGTATGGTACCATCAACAAATGAATTCTAATGTAACTAAAGTCTGTTATCACCCTTTATAGTTCTCCTTTTGGTAACCCTCAAAATCTTCGATTCACTACAATGCATTTCAATGGGGTACTATCATTTATATTGGTCCCAAGATGGCTGCCAGCAATTCCAGGATGAAGTGCTGACAGCCAATCAGATCTCACGATGACATGTGTGGTTAGGCTCCGCCCAGATATATATGTGTTTTTACTTTTGATTTTCTCAGCAACTACTGAACGGATTTACACCATTTAACAAAAGGGTTCTTTTTGAACCAAGAACTACCTCTTTGCCAAATTTGGTGTAATTCCGTTCAGCAGTTCGAGCTGTAGCCTTGCATAAAGTTTCCTATGGGAAATTGATTTTTGACTCTTATTTTTTTAATTTCTCCGCAACTACTGAACGGATTTACACCATTTAACAAAAGGGTTCTTTCTGAACCAAGAACTACCTCTTTGCCAAATTTGGTGTAATTCCGTTCAGCAGTTCAGGCTGTAGCCGTGTCTAAAGTTTCCTATGGGAAAATGAATGGGGAAAACACGTTTTGGGACCCCCCTTTTTCTCGGCCCCTGCTTGACGAATCACCCTGAGACTTTCAGGGTAGGAGCGGACCGGAGCGGGCCATAAAGTTTGAAAATTTCGCGAAGATTCGTCAACCGACGCAAGAGTTATTTCAAATAGAATGTCGCGGATTTCCTATGGAAAATAGGTCCTAACTATAACTATCTACTGGCGACCGCCAGTAGATAATATATATAAATATATATATATATATGTTATGAACTACACCTTGGGTACATTGGAGATACAGATATAATAATCCCAATACCACTCCGGGACTGTTTTGTTTACATCACAGATGAGAGGACCGGACGGTACTCAAATCACCTCCAAGAAAAGGTCCCATGAACAGACTCCCATGTGAGACCTCACATTGCCTTTGTAACATCACTGGCATGATGCAAGGAACTTGTAATTACTGAACGACCGCATCCACATTCACACAAAAGCAACAGTCAAAATCCTACTGCCTCGCTATCAAACATAGACTTTAGAGTAGTTTCTCCTCTCAGGTTGACACCATACTAACTACACCTCAATTGATAATCTTTCAACTAAATATTGGAGGTGGACCAATTCAGGTCTCTACTTCCAATATGGCACTCGAACTTTACCAATAATGAAATGGCCATTAACCTTGGTTCATAGTCTTTTTTCATTTTCTCTTTTTGTCGTAGTCTTTTTGCAGTTGCGATAATAACCTAAAAAATACTGATAAATTATTATTTACTCATCCCCCAGTTTCACAATGCCACTAATTTAATTTAAAAAAAATTCCAACCCTGAAAATGATCCTCCCAAAATGGCGTGGACAAAGTTCCGACTAGGCGGCCATTTTCTTACAACCGCGGTCTAGTCTTTACTCGCATATGAGCATGACTGGGCTTTTCCTGCCAGTATTTAAACAACATCGAGCTGAAGACACGCTAATATGCGGTCCGCCCGGGTACGAGTAGGTGTCATTGACGGAGGAGTGCTGAGCCAAGTAAGATCTTTGCTTCCCTAACAGGAACCCAGGATCCCTGAAAAACGCTCGTTTTTTCCTCCAGGCCACGCTATGGGGAATAACTAACCAAAATTTCGCTTTTACGCATAGCCCTCCCCTTGACTCAAATACTTTATATACATTCTTCTAGGGTTACTACAAGCCCCTCCACCCTGGCAGTCCATGAGGCACAGCGTTGCCAAAACAGAAGTATGTTCTTACAAATTGTGAACAGTATGTTTATATGTTTGTTTTGTCTTGTAATGTTTGCTCACAAGTGTTTCTTTCCCTTTTTACCAATGTTTTTAACGAATAACCATGCTTTCTCACAATAGAGTAGTCCGATGTGTTCCAAGGTGTCACATTGGATACAAGCACTAATTCAATAATTTTTACTACTAAGGGCACCGACACAAACTATAGAGGAACGCATTGATTTAAGCACTGCATATAGTTTGGACCTGCCCACGTGAGAGGTGGGCAGGCAATATGTACTAATCTCTTTGTCACTTTATCTCCTTGAACAGATACTATGAGTCTGATTTCAACCGTATGTATTTAATTTTTGGTGCTCACACATTAGGTGTGCACCTGTTCTTTATTATATTATTTCTTTAGTATAGGATTGTTTTTCTCACGGAGTGGTACGCATGGGGCTGGTCCCCATGTGGTCCTGAAGAAGAGGTTTAGGGGACACCTCGAAACATGTCGACCAAATACTAGGGATAGTATACACATAACAGTTACACTTCCTCCCTATTATTAACCCCTTTTTATCCATACCAACTAGGAGCAGGAATAAACTAATCGCTCACTAGCTAGGTATTTTTAGCATCACCATCACCACTCCCCCCAACACTTCACTACACATTTTTTCACAAAAAGGGCTCCTATGTAGTTCCGCAAGTTGCAGCACGCCCCTGACAGTAGATGTCTGGGATGGCCCCAATAATGAAGCATGTCACCTAGGGGCAACCCTTGGTGAGTGAGGGGACTCAAGAAGAGAATTTTCTATTCTTAGATTCGGGGCATTGTTTCGCACATTTAGCGGAAGCCCTTCCCTTTGGTTAGGTTCTTAGATCTGTCATTTACAGATTCGTTAATAACTATACACAGTCTGGAGTATGAACCTAACGGCTACCTCCATCTCCCCCCATTTTTGTTTATAATATTTGCAGCACGTAGCTGTGGGAGAGCCCCGTTTTTGTCCTTGGATCCACGCAGATTCCAGAACTTTTCCACACAGAAATTTGAGAAAAAAGTGATTTTTTCAGCAAAATTTGAGGTTTGCAGGGGATTCTAGGTAGGAGAATGTTGGGGGACCCACGCAAGCCATACCTCGCTGGACTCCCCCGGGTGTCTAGTTTCCAGAAATATGTGGATTTGGTAGGTTTCCCTAGATGGCCGCCGAGCCCCGGGCCAAAAAATCATGGGACCCCCCTTGCAAAACCAGGTTGGTTTATGATAGGCAATATTGATGTCGCCTCAATAGGTTTTGGGCCCTTGCCTGTCGCGGGTCCTTGACCCAACCACGCGAGTGAGGTACCATTTTTATCGGGAGACCTGGGGGAACGCTGGGTGAGAGGAAATTTGTGGATCCACGCAGATTCCAGAACTTTCCCACACAGAAATTTGAGAAAAAAGTGATTTGTTCTGCAAAATTTGAGGTTTGCAGGGGATTCTGGGTAGGAGAATGTTGGGGGACCCATGCAAGCCATACCTCGCTGGACTCCCCCGGGTGTCTAGTTTCCAGAAATGTGTGGGTTTGGTAGCTTTCCCTAGATGGCCGCCGAGCCCCAGGCCAAAAACACATGGGACCCCCCCTTGCAAAACCAGGTTGGTTTGTGATAGGTAATTTTGATGTCGCCTCGATAGGTTTTGGGCCCTTGCCTGTCGCGGGTACTTGACCCACCCACGCAAGTAAGGTACCATTTCTATCGGGAGACCTGGGGGAACGCTGGGTGGGAGGAAATTTGTGGATCCACGCAGATTCCAGAACTTTCCACCACAGAAATGTGAGGAAAATGTGTTTTTTTTAATAATGTTTTAGGTTTGCAAGGGATTCTGGGTAACAGAAGCTGGTGAGAGCCAGACAAGTCACCCCATCCTGGATTCCCCTGGGTGTCTAGTTTTCAAAAATGTATAGGTTTGCTAGGTTTCCCTAGGTGCCGGCAGAGCTAGGGTTCAAAATCTACAGCTAGGCACTTTGCAAAAAAAGGGTCCGTTTTCACTGTGAAAATGTGGTGTGTCCACGTTGCGTTTTGGCCCGTTTCCTGTTGCGGGCACTAGGCCTACCCACACAAGTGAGGTACCATTTTTCTCGGAAGACTTTGGGGAATGCGGGGTGGGTGGAATTTTGTGGATCTATGCAGATTCCAGAACTTTCCACCACATAAATGTGAGGAAAATATATTTTGTTTTGACAAAGTTTGAGGTTTGCAAGGGATTCTGGGTAACAGAACCTGGTGAGAGCTAGACAAGTCACCCCATCCTGAATTCCCCTTGGTGTCTAGTTTTAAAAAATGTACAGGTTTGCAAGGTTTCCCTATGTGCCAGCTGCGCTAGGGCCCAAAATCGACAGGTAGGCACATTGCTAAAAAAAGTTGGTGCCTAGTGGGCTGTCTGCCGCCCTGGGGGGGAATCAGGGGGGGGGTTGCCCCGATATGCCCCCAAGGGGGGCAGAAAGACTGTGGCTATTTGTTGTAGGGGTGGGGGCATTGGTATGCCCATTCTGGGCATCCCCCACCCCCACGCATATAAAAAGCCAGCGTAATCGTTGGCGCCTAGTGGGCTTTCTGCCCCCCCGGGGGGGCAGATCAGGGGCCACTGCCCCCATCTGCCCCCCAGGGGGGGTAGAAAGGCTGGAATTTCTCTGGGGGTGTATTGTCATGCCCATTTTGGGCAGCCCCCACCCCTACACGAATAAAAACAAAAATCCCTGGTTTCAGGTGGGCTTTCTGCCCCCCGGGGGGGCAGAAAGACTGGAATTTTTGCAGGTGGGGGGTGGGGGCATTGGCATGCCCGTTTTGGGCAGCCCCCACCACTGATTCAAATTGGCAAAAAAAATCCCTGGCATCTAGTGGGCTTTTTGCCCCCCGGGAGGGCAGAAAGGCTGTAATTTTGGTGGGGGGGGTGTGGGGGCATTGGCATGCCTGTTTTGGGCAGCCCCCACCCTAACTAAAATTGCCCCAAAAAAATCCCTGGTTTCTAGTGGGCTTTCTGCCCCCCCGGGGTGCAGAAAGACTGTACTTGTTGCGGGGGTGGGGGCATTGGCATGCCCGTTTTGGGCAGCTCCCACCCTAATTCAAATTGCCCCCAAAAAAATCACTGGCTTCTAGTGAGTTTTTTGCCCCCCCCGGGGGGGCAGATTGGGGGCTGCTGCCCCCATCTGCCCTCCAGGAGGGGCAGAAAGGCTGTAGTTGTGGCGGGGGTGGTGGGGGCATTGGCATGCCCGTTTTGGGCAGCCCCCACCCTAAATAAATTGCCCAAAATAAAATCCCTGGCGTCTAGTGGGCTTTCTGCCCCCCGGGGGGCAGATTGGGGGCTACTGCCCCCTTCCTCCCCCCAGGGGGGCAGAAAGGCTGAAATTGCGGTGGGGGGTGGGGGCATTGGCATGCCCATTTTGGGCAGCCCCCACCCTAATTAAAATTTGCCCCAAAAAATCCCTGGCATCTAGTGGGCTTTCTCCCGCCCCCGGGGAAGCAGATTGGGGGCTACTGCCCCATCTGCTCCCCAGGGGGGGCAGAAAGGCTGTTATTGTGTCGGGGGATGGCGGCATTGGAATGCCCATTTTGGGCAGCCCCCACCCTAAAAACAAGTGGCCAAAATAAAATCCCTGGCGTTTAGTGGCGTTTAGTGGGCTACTGCCCCCATCTGCCCCACCCCCCGACTGAATTTGCCCAAATTGTTTTGCGGGGAGCAAAGGCCCTTGCCCAAGGGGCCGCTCCCCCCTCCCTGGTGTCTAGTGGGTGGATTCAGGGATCCACTGGGGAGGGGTACCATTGGAAAGGGGAGATTCTCCCCTTTCCAATGATACCTCTCCCGTCTTTCTACGTGCTCAGGGGGCTGAGATAGCCCCTGAGCACGTAGAAAGTGAAACTGAAATGAGCCTAAAGGCTCATTTCAGTTTCGATTTCTGTGAAATGACGTCAGCGGACGTGCGCGCTGATCGTCATTTCACAGAAACGAGGGGCCTCGGGAGCTGGGGATGCTCTTCCCCAGCTCCCGAGGCTTTGGGGGTGAAAAGAAATCCCTCTGGTGCCTGCACCAGAGGGATTTCATGGGCAATGGCGTCGGACGCGCGGTAGCCGTCCGACGCACAGTAGCACTTGTGCGTCGGACGGCTCCCGCGCGTCCGACGCATGGTAGTGGTTAAAAGACTCTCAGATAATTTCTTCACGAAGCTTTTGATATTTTTATTGAGTAGGACTGCACGTTGGTCACAGACCTCTACTTAAAGTTAATTGCAAAAATGCTTTGGATTTCACGACTGCCAGTCCGGTATGTCCCAGACAGAATCTGCTCTTCAGACAAATCATCCGCTAAATGCAGAATAATACCTCATGTTCTCTTTAAAAACCAAAGACTCAAAATATGCAATGCTTTTTCCCCAGAAAGACTACCAGGATGGAAATAAAATGTGTATGTTAATCATGCAGGTTTCACCTACTGAGTGCCACAATAGTCATGCACCTCTAATCCTATGTCTTTTACAAGCTTCCGCTCTACTGGCTATTAAGTGGCCCATCATATAAAATGAATTTGGCACTATAAACGATTTCGGTACTAACCTGCAAAACGACTTTTCTGCATTTGAAAGAGGTGAAAATCTGTGCCAATCCCATTAGGGATGAATCATCCAATACAGTAAAATAACGTTTACCACGTGCACTGTCTTGAATTTATCACTGCTACCAACATTCCCCAAAAGCACTCTGTAGTAGCTATGTTGTCTGTTCAGTGGAAACAATTACTGGATTGCATTCGTATGAATATTCCTTCTCCACAATTATCCAACATGTATCACAACAGATGTAAGAAGCAATATACACTTGAATATACCGAAGAGAAAGCATTAAAACTAAATTGTTAAAGCACAGATCTACCAGTAAATGAATGTTACAGCTAAACATCTGAGTAAGCATTTAATGATCAGAATTACTGATGTTACTAGCTCCAGAGGTTTGTAATTGACCAAGTAAAACAATCACCACCTAAGTCAGAGCTGCCAAGGTTTCAGCGTTCATATGTGTGACATTTCTAGCTTTGTCACTTACATGTGACATTCACTTGCCTCATGTGGGTCCCTTTAAGTGACATTTTTTTTTTTTTTTGTTTATTGGCATTTTGAAATAGGCAATACATAGTATAAATCAGGATTGCTCAGATATATAGCATGACGAACTGCATTGAAATAACACAACAATCCAAAACAGAGGCATCTAATCAATTGCGAAAAATGCTAGAATCGAAATTGCAGAAAGAGTCAATACATTGGATGGTTGTGTACATGACTGAGGACTGAAATCGGGAAATCAACCAGTGGTGCAATAGCTTGTCATATAGACAGTTTGTGGTGTGTGGCCAGCAGGAAGATATGTATTGGGAGGCTGTCTGTGGGCTGCGCCGGAAGCCTCCGGGGTTTGCGTAGTGTCTGTGTTGTGAGAGGAAAGCCAAGCAAGGAAGGGACTCCAAATATCTTTAGGTCGAGATGCCTGGGGCAGGAGCTCCCAATATGTATTAAGCTGTTCTTGGCAGAAGTTGGCATCCAGAACCCAGAGTTTGGTAGTAGGTGGGCCCCGTTTACCCCAGTGCATGGCAATCTGGCGTTTGGCCAGTAGGAGCAACATGGCTAGAAGCCTACGACGCCCCGGTACAACGTCCTGTACGTGGCCCAAAAGGCATAATTTAGGGGACGGGGACAACTGTGTATCAAGAATCTCGTTGATAAACTTGAGAATCTTGGTCCAGTAACGTTCAACCCCGGGACAGCTCCAGGCCATGTGTAAGAAGGAGGCATCCGGCGCTGCACATCTCCAGCAATTCGCCTCGGGACGGAGACCCATCCGCTTAAGCTGCACGGGTGTTCTATATATACGATGCAAGTATTTAAAATGTATAAGGCGGAGCTTATAATTGGGAGACAGCATCTCCAACTGTCCGCAGCAAAATTTCCACTGAGCCTCTGTTAATGGGTCAACTAGATCGTCGTTCCATCGTGCCATGGCCGGCGGGTGTACGATCTGTGAGGAACGCTGCATACTACTGTAAAGTTTGGTGATCAGCTTGTCTGGGGACGTGTTCATCAATATCAGTTCCAGGGCTGGAATAGGGGGGGGGGGTTGGGATTGTGTCGTGTAATGTACGGCATGGGCCCCTAATCGAGTAATATAGTAGCATATTGGAGAAGCTACTGGTGCCACCTGGCGAAGATGTAGGAGGAGTCAAGAAAGAGTCTCCTGGATACAGGTCACCAAATGTTTCCCATCCTAGAGCCCGTGCACGTGTAGAATTACCCCTATCCTCCATTACGGGGATCTGTGGATTTTGTGCCAGTATGATTGAAGGGGCATATAGAACTGACTGATGCGCTCGGGTTCGGAGTTGATCCCAGGCCCATCGGAGCGTGTCTGGCGTGTGGATAATGTTATGGCGTCGTTTGTAGGGTTGATACAGGGCAACTGTCAGCGGTAATGGGGCAACTATATCGGTTTCTATAGCTACGTGTGGTTGGAATGGGGTGGGAAACATCCAGTAGTGCAGGAATTGCACTTGTGCGCAATAGGCATAAAGTGCCAGATCTGGGGCTCCGGGCCCACCCTGTGCTAGTGGCAATGTGAGTATTTCCCACGCTATGCAAGGCTGCTTCCCGGCCCAGACCAGAGAGATCATCAAGGAACGTAATGTTTTCAAAAATGACTGCGTGAGCTGTAGAGGTATGTTGATGAAAAGGTATAAGAATTTAGGGAGCACAATCATCTTAGCTATAGCGATGCAGCCTGCCAGGGATATGGGAAGCTTAGACCAGACTGCTATTTTCCCCTCCAGCCAGGTCACAGTGCGGCCGAACTTTGCGTTCCAGAGCTCTTGAGTGTCGGTGCTGAGCCAGATCCCCAAATATCTGAATGGGGTAGTCTGGTTCAAACACAGGAAAATTGGGAGTGAGAGGGAGTAAGCTAGACTTGGACCAGTTAATGTGTACCCCTGAGAGCCCTCCGAACCTTGTGAGCTCACGAAGAACTGGGTTGAGATTATCCTGTGGGTCTCGAATGTAAAGGGTGATGTCATCGGCATATTGTGATATAATAATGTCTCTCATCGGGATGTCAATACCTCTCGTTTTATGGTGCTGTCTGATTCTGGCCGCCAGGGGTTCCATGGCAATGGCGAACAATAAGGGCGAAAGGGGGCATCCCTGCCTAGTGCCACGCGTAATTTCAAATGGAGCTGAGATCATTCCATTAGCTCGAAGTCTCGCGGTCGGCTGTGAGTACAATAACTTGACCTGCGCAATAAAAAGGGGACTGAGCCCCAGCCGAGTTAGGATAGCGAAAAGGTAGGGCCATTCGAGCGAATCGAATGCCTTGGTGGCATCTAAAAAAGCGGCCAACACTGGAGTGCGTGGGTCCAATTGATGTAAGAGGGAGAAAAATGTTCACAAATTGTGGGAGGTGGAGCGGCCTGGGATAAAGCCAGACTGATCCGGCCGAGCAATTAGAGGAAGCAAGGGCTGAAGCCGATTCGCGAGGAGTTTTGCATATATTTTGTTATCTATATTAAGAAGGGAAAGGGGCCGGTAAGAATCACATTTATTGGGAGGTTTGCCTGGTTTGAGCAATGCGGAGATAACAGCCTCTCTCATCGTTGGGGGAAGCGAACCATTCTCTAGATAGTCCGAATACATCTCCGCAAGGTGCGGCGCTAGTATAGTGGCGTAGGTTTTGTAGAACGCGGTGGTGAGGCCATCGAGACCTGGAGCTTTGTCTAGTGGGAGACTCCTGATAACCCGTATTATGTCCTCTTCAGAGAAGGGCTCGTCCAGGTATTCCCTATGGGCATTTCCGAGCCATAAAAGTTCTATCGAGTCTAGGTAAGGAATGAGGTCAGAATCCACTTGTGGATTGGAGGAGGTGTATAACGAAGAGTAGAATTCAGTGAGGTGTTCATGTACTTCCGTGGGGCCTCTGATTAATGTGCCTTCATTGTCTAATATCTCTGTGACAAATGGGAACAATGAGAGGGTTTGAGCAGATTTGCGAGTGTCCTCCCAGGGCGGTCCCCCTCCCTGTATCTCCTGGCAGTAGCATAATTCCCAAAAAATGTAAGTTCCCTTGCGGCCTCTTCATTAAATTCGGAGAGCTTCTCACGTATAACGGTCAGTATGGAGGGATCATTATGTTGGAAGTATTGCGATTCTAAGGTCTTAAGTTCGGTCTCTAACTTGCTCAATGTGCCTCTTAATGATTTCAAAATTCCTGATTGACGTGTGATGCACTTCCCTCTGATGACGACTTTAAATGCTTCCCACAATGTCGATGCGGAAGAGACGGAACCAGTGTTTAGGGTAAAGTATTCGGTAATATCATTTTTAATTTCAGCTTGAAAAGCCGAATCTAAAAGAGCATAAGGGGGCAATCTCCATGTGAACTCCCGCCGTACCGAGGTCGGGAAGGCCACTCTGCAGGTACATGGAGAGTGATCGGACAGTGTCCTCGGAAGAATCTGTGTATCTACAGTCCAAGCCGCCACATCTCCCGATAGTAGCCACCAATCTAGTCTGGACCAGGAGCCGTGTTGAGTGGAAATGTATGTGCCCTCGCGTTTCTGAGGATTGAAAATTCTCCACACATATACTAATTGAGATTCTGTCAAGATCGAGTTGAGTGCCTGACTAGATCTGGGATGTACTGTACGGGAAGCTCCAGCCCGGTCTCGGTCATTGCACAGGATGGCATTAAAGTCTCCCCCCCCAAATAATGGTGTCACAGCCCATGCGCATAATTTTAGCCGCCACTTCATGGAAAAAATCAGGTCTATCTGTGTTGGGTCCATATATGGCAGCAAGGACCAGCTAGGTCCCGCCCAGGGAGCCTTTTAGTAGAACGTATCTGCCCTCAGGGTCAATGTGAGAGTGTATCATCGTCCAGTCCACCCCGCATCGGATGAGTATGGCTACCCCTCTGGAATAACTAGAAAAGGTGGAGTAGTACGTTGCCCCCCAGTGCTTATGTTGTAGTCGGCCATTGTCTGCCGATAGTAGGTGCGTTTCCTGCAGAAAACACACATCCACTTTTTGGCGAGCCAAATACGCGTGCACCAATCTTGCTTTCCTGTGATTATTCAAGCCACGAACATTCCAGGTTAAAAAGTGGTGAGAAACAGTTGGGGAGGCTAGTGGCATGAATGCATTAAGTGTTTCACATGCCCGATGTTGTCCGCGATGGGCAGAGTAAATAAAACAGTGTACCATCCCTGACCACCGTGTTTAGATGTCCATGAGTAATGAAAATGGATGTTGCTGCGAAGGTTTCTGCAATGTCTCAAATAGTGCTGTATGTGTGCCTCTGTAAAAACTAAACAGGTACTAAGCCCCATTGTCCTCCCTCCTCCCACACCAACCCCCCAATCAGGTTGTGAAACCCCCCCACCCTCCACCCTAATAGCCCCACAAACAAAATAAACGGAGTGAACCATGGGAGCTCTCCCAGTGGGGGCATGGGTTACCGGCTTACACCCCTGCCATGTGGCAAGGTGGCTGGGCTACAGAATATAACATCAGCTTATGTATGGTATTTGTAAGTCTGCACCAAGGATAAACCATCAGAGTCTTAAGCACCAATACTGCATGTAAACCGGCCGGTAAAAAGTGTATATATAAAGTTGAACATGCCGCCCTACGGTTACACTTGTCCCTCAGTCATTGTCGCTGATATTGGCATCTTTCTCCATGGGCTATGAGGAGCGGGGACGATATGTTTAGCATATTTGTGAGCAGACTTGGCGTCCGTAAAAAAATGCGCTTGTCCTTCGTACGAAATCTTGAGTTTGGCCAGATATAGCATTGCGTAGGGAATCTCAGCCTTCTGTAGTAGCCTTTTGGTAGGAAGGAATTCCTTGCGCACGGCCTGTACCAGTGGAGTAAAATCAGGGAATATAGAGATGTTGTTTTCCTGATGATTTATGGGGCCAAGTTCCCTGGCAGCCTTGCGGATAGAGTCTCTATCTTGATAGTTCAAAATACGGGCGATGATAGGTCTTGGCGTCCCACCCACAGGGGGCTTGGGACCGAGTGATCGGTGTGCTCTCTCTACCACAAATACAGTGGACAGGGCCTTGGGGAACAAGTCGCGCAGCAGTGACTCAACATAAGGCTCCATCTTGGAAAGGGCAGTGGTTTCTGGTATACCAGCTATGCGGAGGTTATTGCGCCAGGAGCGCGCCTCCAAATCGTCATTCTTGGCCTGTATAACAGATAGGACTTTCTCCATACTAAGGAGATGTTGTTTGGCTTCGACTTGAAATTTGTTAGCGTCCGTTGCTCTGTTATCTAGGGCGTCAAGTCTGGTTACATGTGTGTCTACCTGACGCTTCACGGAGTCTAATATGGTCGTGAGAGCGTCTAATTTAGTGTCTATGGATTTGAGGTTAGATCGTACATCTAGCATGATTGAGCGCAGATCTTCTTCTTGCGGATCGCCAAGCGTTTGGGAGTCTGAGTCGGGCTCAGAGGTGGGGTCCATGTTACGGGTGTGCCGCTTGTTTTCAAAGGTGATTTTAGGCTGTTTTGGCTCATTTTTCCCCATACTGATAAATGGCAGTACGCCCTATGCAGTCTGATGCGGCTTATGGTCGCTGAGCATGTCCAGGACCCCGTAGGATGATGTGCTGGTCTGCCCGGTGGGTCTCCAGGTAGGGTAGGCGTCAGCACCGGCCCAGAGGTAGCACGATACGCAACCCAGCACAGGCCCCGAGCAGCACGAGGACGTGGGATCGTGAGCTGCGCTGTGCCACGCACCCCGCACCCCAAGCCCGCACCTATCGCCCCTCCTGTCCAGACCGATGAGCCACATCCAGTGGGTAGGCCCCGCCGCCCAGTGCCCCGCACGCCACCCCCACCCCCCCCACCAGGCTCAGTATCGTACCCGGCGGGGAACCAGCGGGCACGTGCGCACCGGCACTAGGCCACAGGAACCCACAGACACAAACAGGTACTCACTGCGATGGACAGACACTTCGCCGCTGTTGCTCTCTTCTGTGTTGGCTGTTGGGGCCTTTTGGCGTTCTCCTACTTGTCTCGAGGGGTCACAGCCATTGGTCTCTGCACGGGGAGGCACTACAGGTTCTGTTCTGCGGTGAGCACCGATTCTGCTCCTGAAATGGGGTCCAGAGAGCACATTCCCATAGGCACCAGCAGTCTCTGTGGGGGTGGGGGCCCCCTGAGTCTCAGTCCCGGCAACACGTTGAAGGCTTTTAATGGGAGTCACTGCCAGCCCCACCTCCTCCACAACGCGGCGAAAGGAGCCTTTGAGCTTGTCTGCAGGCGCCTGGGGTGCACAGTGTTCACGGTGCGTCGTGGCCTCCGGTGTCCTCTGCCCCAGGTGAGTGCGGTCGCCGGACCTATGCCACCCAGAGCTCCCTGGCAGGCCGCCGGGTGTCTGCAGCCAGCGGTTTCAAGTGTGGCCTGCGCATGGTTTGACTAGGCCCAATATGTATTTTTTTCCCCGTCGGGCGCTCTCAGGCCTCGATCAATACTGCGGCCCTCTCCACCGTGCAACCCGGCCAACGAGGGCGCGCAATCCGGCGTAGCAGTCTTGCTGAGCGCGGCGATGGGCGCCGGCACCGACCTTGGACGTACTGCCCAGCGGGGGACCGGCTGGTCTAGGGCGTTTGAATTGACTGGATTTACCAGCCGCTCACGCTGCTTCCCAGTCGCAGGTCCGGAGCTCCTCGTATTCTGATGCCGGGTCCCCCACTCCCTCTGCGCCGATCTCTTTGGTGCCAGAGTTTGTACTCGCCGAGGTGGCGCCCTCAGTGGCAAGCCACGGGGACGACGCTCGATTACAGGTCGCAGTCCGCCATGTTCGCCTCCGGGTGTATTACGGCCGTGTGCTCAGCTCCTGCTATGGGCGTCCTCGGGGTGCCGGATCGGATGCAAACGATGCAGTGTGGTCTGGCGAGTGTGTCTGCAGTCTTTTAGAGGCAGAGGTTTTCCGCTGTAAGGAGGATGTTGAAGGATGGAAAGCCCAGCCAGCAGAGCTCGCTCAACAAGCGGCCATCTCGCTGCTCGGCTAAGCCACGCCCCCCCTTTAAGTGACATTTGATCACAAGCAGTTGAAAACTTGTGCAACGCAGAAAGTTCCATTCTTTATTTTTGGAACTGAAGTACCCAAAGTTCTGTGTTTAATAGTGTGAGCAGAAAAACTAAAAGCACCAGAGGCCACAGGATGAAAACCTATCACATTAACTACTCATATCTTAGATCACTACAATTGTCTCTATTCAGGTCCCAGTATACTTTCCACTATGTGCCTTAGTTTGTAGCCAGCGTCAAATTCTCACTCTGTGTCATTACAGAGAGTTTGCAGTTTCAGCTTTGGGTGACAACCTAATGCATTTGGGTGTTGTAGTCTTGGTTAGTGTCCACTGAAATAATTAAACTAATACACCTAATAGTCATTATTTACATGTGAAAAGCCCAGGATCAGAAACAGTGTGAAATGACATGGCATGAAGTAGCCACCGTAGTTAAAGGTCTTAGGTTTTCAAAAGTCTTAGGAGCAATACATTTCCAAATCACTGCCACGAAACACACAACAACAGTGTGCACACAACTTCCTCTGCTGATCTACAAGTACAGTACTTGTTACTACCTTTTGTCTCCAAAGAGTGGCTGAAATGCCCACTGTTTTGCCACCAGATGTCTAGGATGTTGGAACCTGTTTCATTTATGAAGAAGTGTAGTGATTTCTCTTTTGGGCCCACTTTGGTTCTCCCTTAGTTTTGCATTTTAGACATTTTAGTCTGCCTCTGCTCGCTCTGCAAAGTCACATATAACACATTTGTTTTTGCAATATTATTTTGAGAATATACTATACATGTTGTTTGTTATTCAGAGACTTTTTGGGGGACTTTTTGGGGCGAGAGAGGAGAATTCGGGCAGAGACAACTGTTCTGGAACTACAGCAGTGCCCAACATGCAGCCCTGCATAAACTAAGTTTACACTCATGATGCGAACCACCTAATTACATACACCAGGCATGAGGTCCTAGGCCAATCACAGAGATCACAAATATATCCTTGTGCTCATATAGTATGAGTAGACCTAGACAGATATATAATTTGCCATGTTTGGGAAATTTGTCCTATACAGTTGGTTAGCAAGGCTAATTACTTTGTTTAGTTGCATCTGCCTAATGATCACAGCACATTTGCTTCATAATAGACTATGATAGTTTTAATAAATGTATGGTTAACTTCCTTCGTGTCTTTCTTACATTTACTACTGGCATGCATGAGTGAGTAAGTGAGTGGATTGGGGACTAGAGAGTCATGTTCGAGATTGACGAAATCACCTGTTACTCTGGAAAGATTAGGAGTTCAGGTGAGTCACTGTGAGCTCGCCAGGATTGGCCCGACAGATACTGATGCCGTAGAGAGACTTAGTCTCTACACTCTGATGTCCTGTCAATCAATCAATCAATCAATTAATAAATCAGGGTTTGTTAAGCACAACTACTCACCCGATAGGGTCTCAAGGCGCTGTGGGGGGCTCAGCTCCCGGATGTTCACAGCGATTCGTCGAAGAGCCAGATCTTGAGGTCCTTCATGAGCTTGGGGAGTGTTGGCGTCTGTCGGAGGTGGAGAGGGAGGGTGTTCCATGCCTTGGCCGTGAGGAAGGAGAAGGAACGACCTCCTGTTCTGGTCTTCTTGATGTGCGGCACCGTAGCAAGGGAGAGCTGAGCTGAGCGGAGGGATCTTTGGAGTGCGTGGAATGAGAGGCTGTGGTTCAGGTAGGCAGGTCCGGTGTTGTGGAGGGCTTTGTGGGCATGGGTGAGAAGCTTGAAGGTGATTCTCTTCTCGACGGGGAGCCAATGTAGTGTCCGCAGGTGATGGGTGATGCGGCAGTGGAGCGGTAGATTGAGGACTAGTCTGGCGGAGGCGTTCTGGACGTAACCAGCAGAATCCGTGCAACATGGCACTACCAACTTTGGTCAGGTACTTATTTAACAGGTCTCCTGAGTAGTACTTGTGTGTGCCCTTGGTACCCTATACACCTCTACTGGAGACGTCCGTGATGTTAGGAATGAATCCTCCAAAGTATTTTTAGGAAGTACCTAGAATTTAACTGTTGGTTGTTCAAGCATGAACTTTTAAAAGGATACTACCAATAAAGTGTTTCCACTCTGTCTCCTTTACTTACATAGTAGGAGGCACCACAGCCTATACTTATCACTGATAATTGCAGTCCTGCAGTCCATGCGCATCTCGCTTTATATGGACTTGGCAATGTTGGTGGTGATGTAACTTTCGTGGTTAAAGCCCACAATACCTATAGATTGGAAGTCTTTATTCTTGGGTCAATTTTCCAGCTGTCCATGCTAACACACAAACATTTCATACATACACTAATGTTGCACCTCTGGCTCAATACAGAGCATATCAGCAGCTAGAAATACCACTGTCTTTTTGGGAGCATCAAAATTGGTTCCGAAACGCCCTAGTACATGTGCTGGCCCATGTCCATACGGGACCAGTTAGTAATGAGGGGGCCATTTGGCCCACATTGGTTGGCTATACACCCTTCCCTAATGTACAGAATCTCAATGCTAATGAGCAAGTGCTGTTACACAATAGTCTAGTGAGGCTATATAGACGCTTAATGCAATCTGTTTTGTGCACCTTGATGGCTGTCCCGGCACAAGCAGATCTAGCAGGACAACCACAGCTGCCTGCTGTACCACAAATTAGTCCTGTAATTATTAATGCAATTATGGGTAAAATTCCTCCCAAACATAATGAATTCCATTTTGGATAGCTCAACGAATTAATCAGATTGACCACAAGATAAACATAGGATATTAACTATGTGCATACCCTTTGGGTTGGTTCCTGGAATAGGTGACTGCGCCAGTTGGGGGACAGTCTTTGCTGCAGTCTATACGCATGGTATTTCATCTATGGTAGTCTTGCTGAAGGTGTTAAAACAGATACAAAATGAACACGGGGAAGCTTCTGCCCTGGACTTGGGGATGAAATTAATGGGAAACATCCCAGTGGTCTCCACAATGATTCTAGCAAGCATTAAGGGCGAGGCAGCATCTTTGGCGATACGCCAACGCATTGAGCTGGTCATACCAGTCGACAGGAAAGTGAGCTGTACACCTCTATAGGACGCAATAATTTGGGAGCCAAACCAAATACACCACATCTTGGCAAATCTGGTTCTGACAAGGACACTGCCAAGCAGACCCCAGAGTTTGCTAAAGAATGATGGGACAAATCCAAATCTAAAGAAAAGTCTAGGTCTCAAGGAGGTTTTTGTCAACAGCAGCCCTCTGGGAGACACTGCAATTTGCATGATCACACACAATTGAAGCAACCTGATAGGTACCAGTATTCTGATACTCATCTTTCTCATTCTTTCAAGGCTCATCGGATAAACAATACGAGAGAGGAGGGCATTCTGAGCACAGACAAGAAGAGTACGTGAAACCAAAAAGGAACTCACAACGCTCGTCTAACGTGAACATAAAGTAGAAAGAGAAACTTTTAAACCCCAATTTCAGAACAGAAAGTTGTGGCTCTAACCACAAAATATGCCACTAACACTGAAAACCTACCTCCCAAGTTGGGCAGTGACTCTCTTCAACGATGCAGGAGAAATCACTATAGCACACCAGAATCTCAAGGAGTTTCTAGCAGCGAAAGCGACTGATACATTCATTACAGTTGAAACCCCATATCAGCAGGTAGGCCCTCCAGATAGAACGTATGATTTGGCTATACAAATTGAGGGTGACGTACAGCACAAAATACGAGTAATTATCTGGGAAAATTTAACATTATCATTTGACATTCTCTCAGCGGAGGTCGATTGGCCCCTGGAGTTTATACACACATCCCCACAAGGTGAGGGTGTAATCATGCCATCATTTTCAAGGCTTGTCCCTGGTGAAGTTAAACAAGCCTACGCATCTGAATGGGCTCTTGCACAAGCCCCTGCATTATACCGCAATCATGTCGGCTGGGATAAGGACTCTCCTTATTGTATAATACCCATGCAGTCCAGCCCGCAAGTGCAACCACAATATCCAATTAAACAGGATGCTAAAGCTCCTGTAAGAGAAATACTCTCACAGTTAGAATACCAGGGTGTCATTGGGCACTGTACCTCCCAAATGAATAACCCTCTTTTTCCAGTGGTAATACCAGACCACTCATATTGTATTTTCTTAGAGTATAGACTTTTAAACAGTCATACATGCACATTTGCGATACAAAATGCACATAGTATGGTAAAAATCAATAATTTAGTCATTAAAAAATACATAACGATCTTGTGATCTTTACAACATTTTTTTCTGACAAAATATAGCACCTGTAAGCAGGGACTGGACAGCCTTTTTGTCGCTGGACTCTTAATGTTGCTTTTGTCAACTCCCCATGGGGTATAAACAGTCCAGGTCTATTTGCTGAAGGCATTGTACCAATTCTACATGATACTGACCCAGACGCATTTTCCCACGTAAATGTCATCTATCTCACGGGCCATAAATTAAATACACATTTCGCCCTAAGTTGGCAGGGTATGCCCAGACGTGGGTCCTTGCTCACTTTGCCACTGGATTCAAGCTAGCCTGGCTGATGAAGGGTGTTACCAGGAAACCGGTCCCAGGATGCTTGTTTCCGGTTCAGGGAAGACCTGGCTTGGCAGTTCGGGCTGTACTGTTCCCATGAGGCACAGGGTCAAGACTGATTTGCATATAACTGGGTCTGAACTGAGGTGGTAAAGTGAGCTAAAGAATGATGATGGATTCAACCCAGATCTGTGACTGGGGGTGAGTGTCTGAAAAGTTTCAGCGCTCCGTCCATCATCTCCTTGTGTTTGTTTTGTTCGCCCTAAGTGGCAGGGTATGCCCAGACGTGGGTCCCTTGCTCACTTTGCCACTGGATTCAAGCTAGCCTGGCTGATGAAGGGTGTTACCCAGAAACCGGTCCCAGGATGCTTGTTTCCGGTTCAGGGAAGACCTGGCTTGGCAGTTCGGACTGGACTGTTCCCATGAGGCACAGGGTCAAGACTGATTTGCATATAGCTGGGTCTGAACTGAGGTGGTGAAGTGAGCTAAAGAATGATGATGGATTCAACCCAGATCTGTGACTAGGGGTGAGTGTCTGAAAAGTTTCAGCGCTCCGTCCATCATCTCCTTGTGTTTGCTTTGCTCGCCCTAAGTTGGCAGGGTATGCCCAGACGTGGGTCCCTTGCTCACTTTGCCACTGGATTCAAGCTAGCCTGGCTGATGAAGGGTGTTACTGAGAAACCGGTCCCAGGACGCTTGTTTCCGGTTCAGGGAAGACCTGGCTTGGCAGTTCGGGCTGGACTGTTCCCATGAGGCACAGGGTCAAGACTGATTTGCACATAGCTGGGTCTGAACTGAGGTGGTGAAGTGAGCTAAAGAATGATGATGGATTCAACCCAGATCTGTGGCTGGGGGTGAGTGTCTGAAAAGTTTCAGCGCTCCGTCCATCATCTCCTTGTGTTTGCTTTGTTCGCCCTAAGTTGGCAGGGTATGCCCAGACGTGGGTCCCTTGCTCACTCTGCCACTGGATTCAAGCTAGCCTGGCTGATGAAGGGTGTTACCCAGAAACCGGTCCAATGATGCTTGTTTCCGGTTCAGGGAAGACCTGGCTTGGCAGTTCGGGCTGGACTGTTCCCATGAGGCACAGGGTCAAGACTGATTTGCATATAGCTGGGTCTGAACTGAGGTGGTGAAGTGAGCTAAAGAATGATGATGGATTCAACCCAGATCTGTGACTGGGGGTGAGTGTCTGAAAAGTTTCAGCGCTCCGTCCATCATCTCCTTGTGTTTGCCATGAATTAAATACACATTTGTAGGAAAACGAAAGAAGTCCCTGTTGTCCGAATCCTAGTTTCAGACAAGAATACTACGTGACCAAAAAAGTGTCACTGTATGGATCATGTGCTATTACCACCCACAAGAAAACATAAATAAACAGACAATATTCTCAGGTTGATTACACACAATGTAAATTAAATTAAGGGCATGTAGACAGAAATTGCAAACAAAGAGGTAATCACTGTATAAGTGAACAATTTATTACATAATACATTAAAATTCAAGTTTTGACACAATTAAAAACATTTTCTCATAGAGAAATATACAATCAAGTACAAAATATTCCTCCTTAAGATTAAAAACCACAAATGGAATGTAGAAAACTTAAGTAAAAGAGTCGACGCAGCGTTTCGGTGACAACTGATTTCTTCACCTTCTTCAGGACAAGTTTTCTAATCTAAATAACAGAAGACGTTTATTAAAAACATTAATCAATTCACACAGTGAAATCCTACCTCAGTATTAATTGTACATCATAGACAATAAATAAGAACAGCCTACAAATGCCCTTGCGAAATAACATTTTTTTTTTAATTATTATTTATTTAAAACCTGAAAACAATCATAACCCATATTAAAGTTGGGAAAAATTTGACCTCAATTAGACTTATTAAAAAGGACAATAACACATGATCCACAGAGAACAAAGAATTTATTGGAACCCACCTAGTATTCTTCATGGAAGCTTTAGGGGTAATGTATTCTAAAGTTTTAAAAGAAACGTTTTCTTAAAGCTGGGAGGGAAACCTCATCCAAGCCAAGTCAGGACCTAAAATCAAAGGATCCCACAGTTAAATACAATATTGCTCCAAGCGTAACACAATTTAATCACTGTTACCAAGGCTACCACATACCTTAGGATAGGTACGGAAACTTTACTGATTATTCGACTGGAGCCACCATCTAGTTTCAAGCCAGAGCTTTTTCTTAGGAATAAAGGCCTCTGGGCTATGAAACGAAAAAAAGGTTTTTTTGTTTTTTTTAAATATTTTTTCTTTTTTACTTTTTTATATTCAAATAAGTAAATAAGTATTAAGGCACTGTCGAAGAGGCGACTTACCAAAATTAAAACAAACTACTTCCAGTTGTTCACTGAGTGAATTAGTTCTGTTTTCGGAGGTATCAGCGTTTTCAACATTGGCGATACTGGTAATTTAAAATCTACAATGAAAGAACAGCCTCTAATCACTCTCATGTGTGTTTAATGTCATCTATTATATCTTGATTCTAGTTGGTATACCTTCTTGACTTAGGTATTTTAAGTGGGCTGGTATTTCTAGACCAAGGATAATCGCTATCTTAATACAGTTTGCATTGATCGTATGTAGGATTTTGTGCATTAAAGTATAGATTAGAGATCCTAGTAGGGGTCGTTCCGTCTAGATCTTAAGGGCAGAATCACCTCCCCGACTGTCTAGTGTTTTTCTTTCTTTTAGCTGGAAATAAGTATTTAAGCATTTGAGCAAAAAAGAGGGTCCGTCTTTCTCCGATTTTCTACAAATAAGGCCTATTTAGGCACAGTATCAGCTTAGTTTCGAGTGTGACTTATTTTTAAAAACAAATAATTTTTATTGAAGAAATTATTTATATGGTTACACCGCCAGCCATTACTATGGTGAACCCAAAATTTTAAGGTTAATGGGTCTCGAGTGGAAACCGGTCTCCACGACCGCAACGGTATGCCGGCAACGCACTTACCGATAAAATCACAAGCGGCCTCCCTGCTCCAGTACGAACAGCTTCCAGGTCATGGTTTCCGGGTCATGGTATGCGCCATGAATACCCGTGCGTGGTTTTATACGTTTTCTTACTCTGACGTAATGGGATACATGACCTTTTCTGATTTGATCATTTCCAGTATTTCCCGATATATAGTTACAAAATAAGTAAAAGCCACAATCGTAAACATTACTTTAAGTCAGATCGGGCTGAGTTACAAAGATAATAAAATTAGCGAAATTTATCAGCGCGGTCCTGCTAAATTGTGTGGGCCGTCTTAGAGTGGGTAACATATTAGAATTTGAACGTGAATTTTAGGGTTACTGAATCACTCATTGTTGCGACATTACTTTAAGTCAGATCGGGCTGAGTTACAAAAATAATAAAATTAGCGAAATTTGTCAGCGCGGTCCCACTTAATGGTGGGGGCCATCTTGGAATGGGTAACGTATTATGGATTGAGCGTGAATTCGACATAAACCCGCTCAGAGGGTAAGTATGAGGGTTACTAAATCACTCATTGTTTCATCACATTTTAAATCTCATTTTGACGAGAAAGGTTCAAATATGATTTAGGAAAAACGGACCTTATTCTTTTCGTGTACCACCGCAAAAAAATATTTTGGTGGCCATCTTAGAACAGGTACATCTTAATCTTGTTATGGACCGTCAAAAACAGTTCTTGTGGGGGCCAAATTGGAACGGGTACATCCTTCGTAAAATATACTCGGAAAATTGGGTAAAACCCAGAAATAATTGGGTAAACCCAGAAATAATTGGTTTCTGGATAAATAAAAATCAGAAAAACGTTTAAAAAAAAATAGAAAACAGTTAAAAAAAGAAGAAAGAACTGACATAAAATCCTGATGTCATTGGTTCATATTGAGACAAGGGAGATGCCCAAAAATCATAAGGTAGCTCAAGGGACCTATGTTGATGCCAATTTTAAAGCAAACTTACGAAAAACTTATTTTACGTGAACTGGAAAGAATTAAATAAAGGCAAAACAACCCGAGCATAAACGGGTGCAGGCATATCTAAATTCTACAATTCAAATGAGTCTTTCCCAATCCTCTTTACTATTCAGACCATTTGTATATGTGTTAAATTTAGACATATAGAATTGTTCTCGTTTTTTTCTTTTTGTGGTAAGATCACCACCACGAATATTGGATTGAATTGATTCAATCACACACCATCGTAGCTCCTCTATCTTGTGTTGTGCATCTAGCCAGTGTTCAACTAGAGGGGCAGTTCGTTTTTTCGTTCTAATAGCAGATTTGTGTTCTGTCAAACGGATTCTAACCTCTCTGGATGTTTCACCAATGTACCCTTTGTTGCAGGGACATAGTATCAAGTAGATCACATTTTTAGTGCGACAGTTCACTAAGTTTCTGATAGTATGGGTGATTCCATTATGGGAGATCACTGCTCCTTTGATAATGTTACTGCAATTACTGCAAGTACTGCAGGGAAAATTTCCATTAGGAAGAGGGGCAGTCATGATACTCAATTGTCTGTTCTCTGTTACATTCTTATGCGTGTGAACCAGACAATTTTTAATCATGCGGTTCCTACTAAAAGAAAATATGGGTTTGGCTAATTTCACATTTATTTTGTCATTAATCAAATGTCAATTCCTATTGATAATATTTTTTACTTGATTACTGATACTACAAAAATTCGTAACGAATGTTAAAGGCATGGGCTGCCTCTCCGAGTTTTTGTTGTTGGGTTCAAATAAAGAATCTCTGTTATAGTACTTAGCCCTTTTGTAAGCACGACTAACCAATTTTTTCGGGTATCCTCTTTCCAAGAATTTAATCTTCAGCTTATTGGCATGTGTGTCACCCATACTATCAGAAACTTAGTGAACTGTCGCACTAAATATGTGATCTACTTGATTCTATGTCCCTGCAACAAAGGGTACATTGGTGAAACATCCAGAGATGTTAGAATCCGTTTGACAGAACACAAATCTGCTATTAGAACAAAAAAATGAACTGCCCCTCTAGTTGAACACTGGCTAGATGCACAACACAAGATAGAGGAGCTACGATGGTGTGTGATTGAATCAATTCAACCCAATATTCGTGGTGGTGATCTTACCACAAAAAGAAAAAACGAGAACAATTCTATATGTCTAAATTTAACACATATAGAAATGGTCTGAATAGTAAAGAGGATTGGGAAAGACTCATTTGAATGGTAGAATTTAGATATGCCTGCACCCGTTTATGCTCGGGTTATTTTGCCTTTATTTAATTCTTTCCAGTTCACGTAAAATACGTTTTTCGTAAGTTTGCTTTAAAATTGGCATCAACATAGGTCCCTTGAGCTACCTTATGAATTTTCGGCATCTCCCTTGTCTCAATATGAACCAATCACATCAGGATTTTATGTCAGCTCTTTCTTCTTTTTTTTAACTGTTTTCTTTTTTTTTTAAACGTTTTTCTGATTATAATTTATCCAGAAACCAATTATTTCTGGGTTTACCCAATTATTTCTGGGTTTTACCCAATTTTCCGAGTATATTTTATGAAGGATGTACCCGTTCCAATATGGCACCCACAAGAACTTTTTTTGACGGTCCATAACAAGATTAAGATGTACCTGTTCTAAGATGGCCCCCTAAATATTTTTTTGCAGTGGTACACGAATAGAATAAGGTTCGTTTTTCCTAGATCATATTTGAACCTTTCTCGTCAAAATGAGATTTAAAATGTGATGAAACAATGAGTGATTTAGTAACCCTCATACTTACCCTCTGAGCGGGTTTATGTCGAATTCACGCTCAATCTATAATATGTTACCCATTCCAAGATGGCCCCCACCATTGAGTGGGACCACGCTTACAAATTTTGCTAATTTTATTATTTTTGTAACACAGCCTGATTTGACTTAAAGTAATGTCGCAAGAATGAGTGATTCAGTAACCCTAAAATTCACGTTCAAATTATAATATGTTACCCTCTCTAAGACGGCCCACACAATTTAGCGGGACCGCGCTGATAAATTTCGCTAATTTTATTATCTTTGTAACTCAGCCCGATCTGACTTAAAGTAATGTTTACGATTGTGGCTTTTACTTATTTTTTAACTATATATCGGGAAATACTGGAAATGATCAAATCAGAAAAGGTCATGTATGCCATTACGTCAGAGTAAGAAAACGTATAAAACCACGCACGGGTATTCATGGCGCATACCATGACCCGGAAACCGTGACCTGGAAGCTGTTCATACTGGAGCAGGGAGGCCGCTTGTGATTTTATCAGTAAGTGCGTTGCCGGCATACCGTTGCGGTCGTGGAGACCGGTTTCCACTCGAGACCCATTAACCTTAAACTTTTGGGTTCACCATAGTAATGGCTGGCGGTGCGACCATATAAATCATTTCTTCAATAATTTCTTTAAAAAATGTTATTTCGCAAGGGCATTTGTCGGCTGTTCTTATTTATTGTCTATGATGTACAATTAATACTGAGGTAGGATTTCACTGTGTGAATTGATTAATGTTTTTAATAAACGTCTTCTGTTATTTAGATTAGAAAACTTGTCCTGAAAAAGGTGAAGAAATCAGTTGTCACTGAAACGCTACGTCGACTCTTTTACTTAAGTTTTCTACATTCCATTTGTGGTTTTTAATCCTAAGGAGGAATATTTTGTACTTGATTGTATATTTCTCTATTAGAAGATGTTTTTAATTGTGTAAAAACTTGAATTTTAATGTATTATGTAATAAATTGTTCAATTATACAGTGATTACCTCTTTATTTGCAAGTTCTGTTTACATGCCCTTAATTTAATTTACATTGTGTGTAATCAACCTGAGAATATTGTCTGTTTATTTATGTTTTCTTGTGGGTGGTAATAGCACATGATCCATACAGTGACACTTTTCTGGTCACGTAGTACTCTTGTCTGAAACTAGGATTCGGACAACAGGGACTTCTTTCGTTTTCCTATTCTGCTACCCCGTCCCTTTTTGTAGAATTAGGGTAACTCCCTTTCTTTTTTGACATTAAATACACATTTGGCCAGAGTGGATCGCATAATATTGGGATTTGCTGAACATGGCTGCAAATTTTTTATTTTTTTTATTTTATTGCCACAAACATAAAAACATCATCTCAAAAAAGAAGATTTCAGTAATAACATATCAATACTTGTTTGCAAAGCACATGGGAGCATTAAAGAAAAGAAAAGAAGAACAACCACATTATGGATATATCTGATTACAAACACCGAAATAGAAATAGAAAACAGCGGTTAATTATAAAAGAAGAATAATAAAGAAAATACATTAAATCCTTAATCCCATTGGAGACTAGACCATATCCTTCGGAATTTTAACCAAGACCGAGGGCCTCTAACTTTTGCTAATGCCATCTCCATTTCATAGATCTCCCTTAACAAGACCCAAAATTTGTTAATGCTTGGACTCGTACTTTGGATCCAAGAACGGGCAATACATAGACGAGCACAGGCCGAAATAATAGAAGCAAAAGGTTTAGTAAGACAACCAAGCTCTGAAAAAATTCCCAATACCAACTCTTTCCCAGAAACCGGGTTGTCATAGCCAACCCAGGTTGCAAGAGCGAGAGTTATATTGGACCAAAATTCCTTCAACATTGGACATGTTATGTTAGTAACTTTTATAAAGCGTGGCGATTACCCATGGGTGTCCTGGCGCTAGCAAATACGTCCTGAGGCAAAAAACAAGGAGGGAGGAATTATTCAGAAAAGAGTCAGGTCTTTAGGCCCTTCCTAAAATTTAGGAGATCCGTAGCGTCTCTGAGGTAAAGAGGTTCCAGGCCTTCGCTGCGCTGACAGCGAAGCTTCTGTCCCCCCACAAAGCAGTCCTTCTGAGTGGAACTGAGACCAACTTAGCACCTGTCGAGCGGAGTGCTCTGTAAGGAGTGTACCAGTGGAACAGCTGGTTCAGGTAGTCTGGGCCTTTGCCGTGGAGGGCTTTGAAGACCATGCATAGGGATTTAAAACGCACTCGGTTCCGTATTGGAAGCCAGTGGAGATTCCTTAAACCATTGGAAATGGGTGAGAATTTGGATGTACCCGTCAGAAGTCTTGCTGCTGCATTTTGCAGCAGCTGTAGTTTGTTCAGACTTTTCTGTTGGATATTCAAATACAAGCTATTACAATAGTCAAGCCTGGATAACACCAAGGCTGTGACCACTGTTTGTCGACTACTCAGGGGTAAGAATGGCATTACCTTCCTCACTGTTCTAAGCACGTAAGTGGTTGAAGATGCTACTGCATTGACCTGATCCCCGAAGGTTAGTCTCTCGTCCACAACTACCCCCAGATTTTTTGCCTTTTTGAAGGCGTGGGGAGAGAGCCCATCGAGTCTGGCCACCAGCCTGGGGACCAAAAGCTAGTGTCCTTTCCAAACAGAAGGACCTCAGTCTTGCCTGAGTTAAGCTTTAGACAGTTCTCTGCCATCCATTTCCCAACAGATTTCATACATGTTTGAAAACGTTTGTCTATGCCTACATCCTGGCCCGGAAGTAATGACACGACAATTTGGGTATCGTCCGCATAGGACGTGAGACCGAACCCAAATGATCTAACAATGGGGGCCAAGGAGGAGACATAAACATTAAAAAGGGTGGGGCTAAGGGAGGACCCCTGTGGGACCCCACAAGGAAGCACAAAGGGTTTTGATTGGCAACTACCCAGTGCCACTGTGTGTCTTCTGTCGGACAAGAAGGAACTTATCAGCGCCCATGCTTTAGATTGAATCCCACACTCCTTTAGACGGTCCATCACAATGCCATGCTGGACCGTATCAAAGGCCGCCGACAGGTCCAACAGGATCAGTGCTGCCCTCCCTCCTTGGTCAACGGCTACTCTGATCTCTTCTGTTGCCTTAATAAGAGCAGACTCAGTGCTGTGGCCCCCTCTAAACCCATACTGGGAAGGGTCTAATGCTTGTGTTGCCGTTAAAAAAGAGCTAAGTTGGATGTTAAGGACTTTTTCTATCAGTTTAGCCGGTAATGGGATGCGCGAAATCGGGCGGAAGTTGTTAGGATCTTTGGAGTCCAGGCTCGGTTTTTTCAGCAGGGGCAGTATGGAGGCCACTTTCCAACAACTGGGAAAGTGCCCCGTTTCACACATTCCCTCAAAAATGGCCGCCAGAGATCGAGCAATAGGACCTGGGGCTAGTTGAGCTACTTGTACCGGACAAGGATCATGTGTAATGAACATGTGGTTTAGATCTGCAGCATATTCTTGACATTTCGGGCAATATGATTTAGTGGAAGTTAGATTATTAGCCCATTTGGAAATTCGCTCTGGAGTATAGTAAAGCATAAAAATAATTCTATATTGCTGAAGATTAACGGATGTTACTGCTGAATCTATAGTTTCAAGGGATTCCTGTATTTCCTCTTTAGTTATATAACAGTTAAAGATCCGGCTTAGTTTAGCCGCAATTTGTATGCCATCATCACTAACCACATCTATACGTTTCTGGTAGGTTTTGCCTATAGTTCCTCGTCCAGTAGTACCAAAAAATACAAACAAAATCTCGGGAGAGCTAATCAACTCTAACAAACCCTCGACCCCGAA
This sequence comes from Calotriton arnoldi, assembly GCA_963921515.1. Lineage (NCBI taxonomy): Eukaryota > Metazoa > Chordata > Amphibia > Caudata > Salamandridae > Calotriton > Calotriton arnoldi. The sequence goes on from CAWUFW010000862.1 coordinate 143,928, forward strand.
TAAAATAATCCCTAACTTGTAAGTACTTGAAAAAATGAGTTTGTGACAAATCAAATTCTTCTTTCAAAGATGAAAAAGTTCGGAATCCCTGTCCATCATATAGATGACTCACCCGCATCACACCCTTAGATTGCCATTCCTTCCCGACATGATCATGGAATATATTAGGCAATAAGGGGTTCCCCCATAGTGCAGTATAAAGATGTAGGTCGGGTAATGCATATGCCTTACAAATTTCGTGCCATATATTAGTAATATCCCTGACTACCTTGAACCATACCCGCTTGTAGTAGTTAGGATCAGATGTTTTGTACAATAGAAACCCAGTACTAGGTCCACAAGCCATCTGGTATGAAAGCCAGCTAGTATTAGTTTCAGTTCCTCTGAGTAAGCTCTGTATTCGCCCAGTGAATGCAGCCCAAAAATACAATTTAAAATCTGGAAGTTTGAATCCACCCTGCTTATATGATAGCTTTAAATATCGGATAGCTCTTCTGGCCCGCCGGTATCCCCAAATAAAACTGCCAACGGCACTATCAAGACGTTTAAAAAAGGTCAATGGTACTTTTAATGGAATTGTACGAAAAAAATACAAAAACTTCGGGAGAACGTTCATTTTTTAACAACATTACATCTCCCATATATGCTAAGAGGTAGCCGGTGCCAGCATTGCAGTTTTGCCACTACTTTCGTCAGCAGTGGTTCATAATTTAATACAATAATATCATTGACTTGGCTACTGAGACAAACTCCCAGATAAATGGCCGTCCTTGTGACCCCTAGGGCTACTGGAGGGACTTCAAGTTGAAAATTCAATATCGTCTGCGTTTTATTCAAATTTAATTTATAACCGGAGAAAGCCGAATCGCTGTGCTTCATGGGTTATCACAGCCAGAGCATTAACTGGATTAGTCGAAAAAACAGCAATATCGTCCGCATATGCGTTAATTTTAAATCCATCCCATTTAAAGTAACTGGAAAGATATCAACATTTAGCAATAAGTGCTTAATAAAAGGCTCAATATAAATGGCAAACAATAAAGGGGATAGCGGACAGCCCTGCCACGTACCCCTTTGAACTAAAAAGAAAGATGAGGAATGGCCATTAAGTTTGATTGCGGCTGTTGGGCTCCTATACAGCTTCTGTACTGCCGAGATAAACCTTTGACCAAGACCTATTGAATACATTGTTGCCCATAACGCTCCCCAAGTCAATCGGTCAAAGGCCTTCTTAGCATCTAGCATCAACATCCCCATCTGCTGGCCCAATTGACCCGAAACATCAAATGCAGCAATTGCCGTGTTGATATGTGCGGCAGTATCTCTTCCAGGGACAAAACCATGTTGCTGCTCTGAGACTAATAAATGTATAACCGGGGCCAATCGTGAGGCAAGAATTTTAGAAAAGAGTTTAGCGTCGGCATTAATCAATGCTATAGGCCGGTATGAACTCATATCATCTATCGGCTTCCCCTTTTTGGGGAAAACAACAATATTAGTCGCATTCCAAGAGGAGGGAACTTCTTCTCCTTGCATGATCGAGTTACATAACTCAAGGAAGATGGGGATCAGTATAGTTTTAAAGGTCTTAAAAAATTCCAGCGGGATCTTATCCTCGCTGACTGCTTTGCCAGCAGGTAAAGCATTAATTGCTTCCTCTACTTCCCTCACATCAACATCTTTTTCCAGAGGCTCAGAGAGCAAAGAACTCAAAACAGGCATTGCACACTCCTGTATATAATCTGAGGCCATATGTTGGTCAAAGCCGGCCGAATTGCCATATAAGTCGGTGTAGAATAACCTAAATTGTTCTACTATGTCTGTAGACCTTGTATAAGTCAAACCGTCCACCCCTTTAATCAATTTAACATGAGTTTTAGCCCTTTGATCTGCAATTTGATTAGCCAACAGTCGGCCTACTCTTTCGCCATATTCATTTTGTTTAGTTCTATACTTATGATAATTATTTGCAACTTTAACCCTCAACCGTCTCTTTAATTTAGCTCGTGCCTCAACAACCTGTTGATAAATCAACTGCTCATCTACGTCCTTTACGGCAATAGCTGTGGCATGCTGACGCTCCAAATCAAGACAAAACTTTTGTTCCTGCTCCGACTGACGAAGGCCCTGCCGATTTTGCTTAATAATATATTGTAGCGTAACCCCTCTAACATAGGCTTTTAGACAATCCCACACTGTTGCAATTGACGCCTAGCCCAGATTATTATCTATATACTCCTCAAGTACAGTTCGCATAAACTCCACATATTCCAAGTTACTGAGGAGATGTCTAGGAAAAGTAAAATCCCTAATTGGTTCCTGGGTGCTTGACTGCAACTGCACTGTTAACATAACCCGGTTGTGATCGGACGTAATTTTTGGGCATACTACCACAAGTGCATTTTCCAAAATAGTATTATTAGCAAATATCATATCGATCCTCGAATAATGTTTATGTGGCGATGAATATAAAGTATAACCTGGTACATTTGGGAATAACCTCCTCCAAGAGTCTTCCTACTGATGCAAGTAAAGGAGTTCTAAGATAGCAGTTCTGGTCTTACACATTCTAACACGGGCCGTAGTATTCGTAGTATCAATCTTTCTGTCAAGAATACAATTAAAATCACCCATCACAATCTTTTCGCCAGGCCACTCCAGCAGCTCAGAACTCAGATGATATATAACATCCGGACAATGAATATTCGGACCATATACCATACATATTGTGACCTTCCGCCCGTAGATCATCATTTGAGAGATTGCCCATCTCCCTTTAGAGTCAGCAAGTGATCGGAGGACAACAGCCCGACACCGCCTAGATTTTAATAAGGCCACCCCACGAATAGAAATTGTTTGCGACGTACACACAATAATATCGTATCCCAATTGTTTCAATAGAGCTCTATCCTTATATGCAATATGCGTTTCCGCAAGCCCTAATATATGAGGCTTAAATACACGCAACTCTTCCGTTACTAGCCGTCGCTTTCCAGCTTGATTGAGTCCCGCCACATTCTAGCTCATACATTTAAATTCCGACATTAAATAGTACTTGTAAACCCGGTCCAGTCATCAGTACCCAAATTACGTGCCCCTCCCTCCAGTGCTCTGCACGAGTGAATTTATCTAAATTATCTAAGTTGTGGCTTTTTTTACCCCCCTCCCAAAACTACCCTCCCTTTCCCGCCCTACCCCCACCCCAGTACCTACGAAAAGGAATCGCCCCCTTCCCTGCTGTCCCAGTGTGACAGCGTACCAAAGACGCCCTCTCTGTACCCCCCCAGCGACTCCAGTGACCCACACCATACCTACACCGTACTCCAACCTCCCAATATATCTCTCGTACCTATAAGGAAAAAAGGCAACAAATTAAAGAATCATTAGAAGTCTCAAATTGAAACAAAACCTCTTTCACAAGTGCAACCTCTCTTACAGTACAATAATTGCTGCATTAGGACTTAGACTCATTCTTTGCCGGTTGCTTGCCATTTTGACAGAGCTTGTTTAGCATCCTGTTCGTTAAAGAAAAAATGTTGTCGACCATCCTTTATGATCTTAAGACGAGCCGGCTCCTGTAGAAACACTTGCGAGCACACAGTTTTAAAAGGATCCATTAATTGGCGGAGCTTCCACCGCTTATCCATTGTTACCTTACATAGGTCGGAACGCACAAAACTAGACATTGCATCCACCTTAACTGGTGCCGCTGGACGTGCCTTAAAATATATAGCTTGGCGCAATAGAAAATTACCCAAAAACACAAGGATTGGTCGAGCAAAGTTAGATTTGGACTGGCTTCCATGGGTAGTTGACAGTGACAATGGCAGTCTATGTGCTCTTTGGACTTGAGTGTCCATATCCCAGTCTGCTAAGTCCGGGAAGGCTTTCTGGAGGAGACTGACGATGAAAGCCTGCGGATCGCTGCCTTCCCTGCCTTCTGGAATACCAGAAACCAGCAAGTTCTGGCGCCTCTGACGATTTTCCAAATCTTCGATCTTGGATTGCATTAGCATCAGTTGAGAATCCTGTGTTTTTACAAGATTAACTGTGTACGTATTGGATTCTTCCGCGGCCGCCACTCGTTGTTGTAGACCGATGACTTCTGAGGAAAGCTGGCCAACCTTAGATGTTACCTCCACCAAGTCTTGCTTAATTTCGCAGCTATCGGCTTTGGCCTGTTGGTAATATTCCTGGGCTTCTGCTCTCTGAGTGCTCAGTGCTTGCATAATACTAGACAGTGAGGACTCCTCTCCTGTTAGTTCCCGGTTCTTAACATCTGGTTCCGACAAACTTGATGATGGCACTACAGGGCTTGAGGCTGGAGAAAAGACTGAAGATGTTGACGATGCACAAATGGGAGCGGATACAAACTTCTCTAGAGCGTCCGCTGAAGCTTGCTGCTCAATACCCACTCCAGCTCCCTCTCCCTCTTCCATTTCGATAGGAGTATTTGCTATACTGCTAGTATTTGATAACCTCGAAATGATATTTTTCACCTCACCTTTAGAAGACACCCATTTGCGCAGCGGACTAACCCCTGAACCAGCCTTGGTAGTAATAGCAGAAGCCTCCTTTAATCACCCCATTGCATCAGTCACTTGTTGCTTTACTCCCCGACCACGGCCTTTGCCGCCTTTAGACATCTTGACAGTGTTAGAATTTTTATTCTTTACACCCTTCGCCCCACCAGGGGAGTTACATTGACTGCTCTCCAAGCCGTGTGCCGGATTACGCCACTCCGTGTCTGAAGCCGTTGGGGTTCGAGCTGACCCAGCACCCCCCTCAATGTTGGCAGTAGTATTAACAGGATTAACAAGATTCAAAACTGATTGTTCTGCGTAATCCCTTCCTTTGCTAATAGCTCCATTACTAGAGACTTCCTCCCCTTTCCCAAGGCTCTTGCCTGTTTGTTCAGCGGCAGTCTCGATGCAATTGATGAGGTCTTTCGAAGTTGATCCAGTAAGACCAATAAGAGCTGCAGCTGTAATAGTTATAGTATCTACAGGACCATCTTTTTCAACAAAATTTTCCAGTATTGTATCATTGACCAGACTGTTCACTATTGGTTCGGTTGTCTTACCAACTTCTTTGGAATTAGCAGCAGCAGTCGCAACAGTCACAAGAGATACATTATTAGTGTTGTCCGTAATAACTGAGCCAGCCTCACCACTCCTGCCACCCTGTACTGCAGCATTTAGCACTTCGGCCATCACAAAACCTGGAATGGAGTTCTCGGATCCGCATGTCCAAAGTAATTCAGTTGCCCTCCCAGATTGCAGCAGCTTCAAAATGGGTTTCCCGAGCTGTGACCCGGACCCGGACCCATCCTCTGCTCTACACCCACTGGTATTATCGCCAACAGTCATAGAGGTATGTGCAGATAAGTTTGGCTCACCTGTTGGCAAAATAATAGCGTTGCTCCCGGCAGCCTTGTCTTTGTCTTTGTCTGCACTACCCGCGGTTTGGCTTGGTGCACTTGCAGAAGTTGGAATTTCATTGCGCCGTCCTTTAGCGGTGCGTGGCGGGCCATTTCAGAACCCCCTCTAGAAGCACAACACCACGGGTCCAAGCAAAGCTCTCAGTAAATGTTTGCGGCAGATGTAGCGTCTGAAATGCCTGTAGCGAGGCTGACTGACAAATCCACAGCACAACGCGGCTCGCGTAGACTTTTCTCCTCGCTGTAGAGATACGGCACATTTGTTGATTTTGTTATATTTAACAGAGACGTATCCGAGCAAGTCCTTTGTTGCAGCCCAGCCCTTAACCTAACGGGCGCAGTACATTTCCAGAAGGCGGGAGGCAGTCGGGTCATCAGTAGTGGATCACCGGAGCTTTAGTGGAGGAAGCACAAAGAGCGTCCTCGCGCGTGCGGCTTCAATCCGCCATCTTCCTTTTTCGGCTGCAAATTTAACTTTAAGAAATTTTATATAGCATTGCTAGGTGTCCTGTTTCTTGGATATAAACTAACTCATGAGAGAAAGAGCCTTGCACCACAATTCCTAGAGAAGTGTCTTTTGCTACAAACACCAAATACACTTAAGAAACTGTAATCCCTATTAGGATTCCTAACTCTTTGGCAGAACTTACATTCCAGATTATGCACAATGCATTAAACAATTACATGAATTAATTTGTCCTGACTTTTTTAGTTTACATTGGACATACAGACATACTCAGATCATTACAATCTGACTTGCTTGCTACACAACACTAACATAAACGTGTCAACAGCGCAAACCTGGTCATACGTATAATCATTGGTGCCATTGGCTTTACATATATCACATTAAATGAATGTGAGACAGTGCCAATAGCATATAAAATGCATATATATTCCAATACGTAAATGCGTTTTGCATCCCCTGAAAAAATACTGACTGCAGTTCAGATGGCTGTTATTAAAGAATGCACTCGCACAGGTGAAATGCATTATTGTAGTTACTCCTATTCCAGCAAGCGTCCATAATGCTAAAGCCCTACATCCACGTTGGATACAATGGGCAACATCCTTAACAGCTATGGACTTAGACTGTGTCTTTGACTCGTCTTGACAAACACAGGTATTTCTGCAATATGAGCAATATGAGCATGTCTATCCCATGTCTAGCAATTTTTTGCCTCTTTAGCAGTATAAATATCTTGTTTATACAGATGGTTCAGACCAACCTGCTATAGGGACCAAGCACCAATATTCGGCGGCATTCACCTCTGTTCATGGTGTGATGTTGGATGTAACTTCCAACCACAGAAAACTTGCACACAGTCCCTAGGTGACTGCACTGCACAGTTGGCTGAACAGAAAGCATTAATTCTGGCACTGGAGAATACAGATCCTGAATTCTACACTTTTATTATGTGTGATTTGTAACATTGTGTCCAGTCTTTTAATGACAATTTGCATTATTGGTGCCAGAATGGTATCAGAGATTCTAAAGGAAACACTATCAAGCATAAACTGCTTTGGATGAAGATAGCGGTCCTCAAAGATAGGTACAGCAGCATCATGTAATTCATACGTTGCGCCATCAGCATGTTGGAATGCACGTTGTTGGGAATTCTCTGGCAGATGAAGCTGCCAAGGCTGCAGTTTCGACTGCAAAAGTTGCTGCGATTACTCGTTCTCATATGAGGATAGATGAGGAGATAATGGCTGTCGTTCATGCTACACACAACGGTACCCCAATGCCTAAGGGCTTTCCAGCTAAATATACCTATAATTTAAGCAAACAAAATTATCCCTTTGCTACAATTCCAGGAACTGGTGATTGTGTGATTCCCAACAAAGAATGCAGACTAGCTTTAGTGATAGCTGCGCATGATGCATCTGCACATGCCGGTGTGGAGGCTACAATTTCCTTATAACAATAACATTATTGGTGGCATGGCTTGTGCAAACAAGCCAAGATATATGTCCTTTCTTGTGACATTTGTTAATAAATTAAACGTTTCATTATTGCTGGGCCCCGCAGACACACCTGTTGATTTCCAACAAACTTACTGGCTGCATTTATCTGGAGCATTGTGGTCAACTTAATCTGGATGGTTGCAGATGATTCTTTCTCAAGGTTCCTCTGGGTGTGGCCACAATTTTCGGCTGACACTTGCACTGTTATTAAAGATTTGCAAGTCTTTATCGGAACATATGCATGCACTACATTCCATTCAGACCAAAGCCCTGCTTTTACCTCGAAAGCGTATACGGATACTATGGCTTCCCTGGGTGTAGAGGTGCATTACTCCTCCCCCTATCATCCTGAGGGGAATTCGGTGGTGGAGAGGATGAACCGTGACCTAAAGCAATCCTTAACAGCTAGAGTATTAGGTGCAGGACGTAGCTGGATCCATCACTTATATGGGGTACAAAGAGCACTTAATAATCTCCCAAATTGATCTCTGGGTGGTCGGACCCAATACGAGGTCCTCTTTGGCATCACTATGTTTGTTCCAGACCTAGACATCCAGACATCGTGGTGGAAGTCACACCCTACGACGTAAATGATCATTTCGCTGTTTTACATGATTTACAAAACTTTAGCGACGGCCAAGATAACGAACAATTGAAGACGTCAACCTCTGCCAGAATCAAGGAGCAGCCAGTGCCTTCTGGATAGATTCCACAAGTTGGTGATCCCGTTCGTGGGAAGATTGCAGTGAAGAAGGAATTTGGCAAATCATACCTTGCACTAGTGCCAGTCCTCGGCGTTCAAGGTACAAGAACTGTGATATTGCCACTACTCGCTGGTTGTGAAGATAACAGTTTTGTCTCCATTGATCATCTAAAATTACTTCATGTGGCCGATTCTAAACAGTAGTCCCGGAGGATTCTGTGGTAGTTCGCTAACTCCTCTTGCTACCATATAGGAATTTCCTCTACAGCTTGTGAGCAACATCGAAGCTGTTTTTGCCCAGCTGGGGGGCAGTGAATGAACTTCAGTTAATTCCTGGTGGCACTACAAATGCCAGCCTTACGCCGGAAGTGAGTACTCTACTTGTTGCTGGGTTCCCTGAGGATGATGTTGTTTATACTGATCCACCCCTCGTGGAATCTACCAGTTCTTTGAATACACTTGGGGCTACTGTTTATCTACAAACTGCTTCTGGTTATTATGTGAGAACAGATGAGTTTTCATCCAACTCTTTTGAGAATTCCACTGTTCTAGACACTCCGCCTACACGGGCCTGAACTTTCCTTTCATGGTTGAAGCACACTTATATGGTCCCTCCTTGAATAAATGTTTGGATAACACTTTTCTTGGTTTTCCTATTTTTTTGGATTGGATTTGTGACTCTTTTCATCTTTCTAAAAAAAATGGCCATTACCTTCCAGAATGCTCTGCAACAGATCTGGTGGATGAGGTGTTAACGCCTCAATCTTCTTCACATAAACTGAAAAGAGACCTGTCCCTCATGAACATTGTAGCTGTCCCAGTAACTGATGGAATTGTTTGGGATAAGGTCCCCTATGATATTTTTGGTCCTACAGAAATTTTGCAGATTCCTTTTGTATTTAAGTTCTCTATGGGCAATGTTATTGTACCTGGGTTACATTCTGATAACTGGGATGTTGACACTGTTAACTCCAAACTCACGGAGCTGGAATAATATACTGTTTTTGAAAGTGAAGACTTGTACCTTAATTCTGCTAATTATGGTGAACTGTTTTGTTATCATCAATATGCACATAATTATTTACATAGAGCTAGTGTCCAACACACTCTTTTTAATTACACACGTTGGGAACATTGTCCAAATCCCCTGGAAGGGAGTTGAGCAATAGGGTAAATTCACATAGTTTTCTGGCCATAACTCATCAGACCCGCCTGGTTTACCTGCGTGCAACCCACGTTTCATTGCTTCTGGTAACCCTTGGAATAGGCACTCGACATTTGTCTTGTAATGCAATTGACTGTTTCTTTGGGCATGGACTGATTGATTAGTCCAATAAAGACCCATTTTTGGAGCTGTCCTATGAACTTGTGGTTGATTCAAGACGCTTGCTATGAGCCACTCCCTTCTTGGGAAATGGATGCTTCAGTTCCTGGTCCTTCGAGCTCTGGTTCTGGTGACACGGATGCAGCACAAGAAAATATGTCCTCAGCATCGGCTGACAAGAAGGATCATATCTGTTCTTTGGCGCTTCTAAATGGGGCTTTTGTGGAATCATCGTATGCGGAAGTTGAATCCGTTCTGGATTTAATAAACAATGACTTTGTGGAAGATATCTTGGGTGCCTCCGTTTCCAGATATTTTGGGGACTTTTCAAAATGTTCAAATTTGTTTTTATTAAGCCGATTTTTTAATATCATACATTATAGCATTGTATTGAATTTGCTTGAATTTTCTTTTTATATTTCGTTAGTAGTCTAGTTGCTTTCACAACCAAGCGGGGGTGTAGTGACTTCCCTTTTGGGCCCACTTTGGTTCTCCCTTAGTTTTGCATTTTAGACATTTTAGGCTGCCTCTGCTTGCTCTCCATAGTCACATTTGTTTTTGGGACATTATTTTGAGAATATACTGTACTGTTGTTTGTTATTCATGGACTCTTCTTGGGATTTCGTCTACACATTTTGTACAAGGTTGTTGGTAATACATAACAACATAGTGTACTGTTTTATTTGCTCATTCAGCAACAGTTCCTAACGTTTAGACATAACACTGTCGCACAGCTGCAACTCCAGCACAATAGTTTTATCATATAAACTGTGTCCTATCCTCTGGGGGACTAGAGAGGAGAATTCCAGCAGAGACAACTGTGCTCAAATAGTAAGCGCAGACCTAGGCAGATATATAATTTGCCCTGATTTGGATTTTCTCCTATACAGTTGGTTAGTATTGCTAATTACTTTGTTTAGTTCCATCTGCCTAATGATCGCAGCACATGTGCTTCATAATAGACTAGATAGTTTAAATAAATGTATTGTAAACTTCCTTCGTGTCTTTTTATGTTTACTATTGGCATGGATGAGTAAGTAAATGAGTGACGAAAGGGGAGGAGCTGTTTCCACTATTCCCTTGGGGACTAGAGGGTCATGTTCAAAGTTGCTGAAATCACCTGCTACTCTGGAAAGGTTATGAGTTTGGGTGAGGTACTATGAGCTAGACAGGATTGGGCCGACAGGTACTGACGCCGTAGAGCGACTCAGTCCCTACACTCTTACATCCTGTTGGCCAAACACAATCCTGCTTAACCAGCAGAATTCGTGCAACAGAAGTATTGCACAATGATGTACAGCCAATGTTCAAAGCATGCATAAATTGATATCTGCCATTTCATTCATAATGTTACTACAAGTGCTTAATACAACAAAGTGAACATCAAAGTCCTTGGTGAAAGCTTTTTCAAAATGTTGGTGTCAAATACTTTGTCTGAGAAGTGTATCCCCTAAAATCATGTGCCTTGAAGCTAGATGATCTTGCTACTGTACAGAATAGATAGATTTTGCAGTGCTGCATATAGCTGCATTTCATTCATGTTGTTAGTTCTGTAGAGTATCTTCCTTTATCTTAGTTGGGGAATAGTTTAATTTTCCCGATCATTTATCCCCTACATCTGTCCCCAAAAGGGAGAGAGTAAGGTCACATCGGGCCAGGAGTTGTCTCCCTTTTGTTTTTCCTGGCCATGTTCCACCTTCATCCTAGTCTGTGTGGTCTTGTTCCACCACTAGATTGGAAGAGCAAGAAAGATAGAGATAGAAAGAGATAGAGAGATAAAGAAAGAGAGTGAGTGAGTGAGTGAGGGCAAAGAAAGAAAGTGAGAGGCAGAAAGAAAGGAAGAAGGGAAAGGCATTTCAGCTCAAGGACCTCTATCCTTACAACTGTACTGAATACTCTACTTTATACTACTCTTGTCTCTGACTTTCACTGCCACAGGTTTTGCTGCCAAAAACCCCATCTTTATCTTTCGCCATTTGGCAAACAGTGTCATCAACACCCTATTTGAAGTCAACCCTCTTGGATTCCTGTTTGCTGTTTTAAAACCCTGAGTTCAGTACAGATTTTCCTTTTTTCTTTTTAGAGGCCTTAGTTTTGTCCCAGTTCTCCACTGTCACACCCACCCATGAGTCCAATACTGCATACTCAACACTAAGATATCACCAAGCCACGACTCCGCTCTGTCATGCTGTTGTTGCCCGACACCATTCTCCAACTCCCAAGCTAGCTGGCTTTTCTTTGTATTAATGACATCAGTGGCATGCACTTCTAACCCATTTTTATGGACCTTGTCACAGACACATCGATAAAGCTCCGAGGCTCAGTCACGGCAATGGGGAGGATTCAGAAAATGGTATTGGTGCTGCCTTGTAGACTACTGGTCCAAAGAACTGTAGTGGGGATGTATGGCTGCAGGAAAAAGGCCCATCAAATGATTTAGGCATTTTAATTTGTATGAGCTGACAGTGATGTCAATAGGGACTGATGGGTATAAAGCATGACGGTCACCCCAGAAGATACATTTGTTCAACCCATGGGGCAGAAACTTGAAAATAATAATCATACATCAGAACATGCTTGAGATACATCTGTTCCGACTCCAAGCCCAAAATATTAATTGAAAAAAAGGACAGATCGTAGAAATTAGGAGAATTTAGGACAGAGTCACTGGTTATAATATACTTAGGATCTTAAAAGGTCTTTCTATAATCCAGTGCTCTCATGGTCCAACTAGAATTCGATTTCTTACGCCAGTTCATAAGCAGACTGGCAAAGTGGAGAAGTGACTTTGAATTGATGGTAATAGTCAACAATTCAAAAAGGCTCTGAATTCTTTATTGAGTTCTAGGCTTGGCATTTTGTTGCAAGTGTATGCAACTTGAGTTTGGTAACTGCATTCAACAGGCTACAGCCTAGAAACTGCACTGCAATTATGACTAAAAAAAACATCTTTATATTTACTACCAGTGCTGCTTGTTTAAGGGTGTGTGATGCATTCATTAGATGTTGTACATGGGGGTAGCAGTTGAGGCTGCACATGGTGTATAGCCCATATGTTTTGTAGCAACTGATCTATTAATCTTAGAAAGGCTCTAGGTGTTCCAGAAAATCCCAAAGGGTAAGACTTTGAAGATAAACATGCCTCACGGTGTGGAAATGTTGTTTGTTTGTAGGCATGGGCTCATATAGGAAATTGCCAGGGCATCATAGTCAGGGAGAGTACTGATAGACTTGCCTTTCCCTAGTTGTTCAATTATGTCATACCCAGGGCCATACAGTTATCTTAAAAAGCAGAGAAGGGGAGGTGTAGATTTACCAAATGCTAATTAACTCATCTACCATCACATCACTAAAACATTCTACTTATTGCTCTAGTGTATAGCTGCCCACTGTTCTATCTGCCCCAACTGCTCTCTCATCATTGCAATGGTATACAGCACCCCCCAATTCCCTGGAGGAATTTCTCAAAATTACACTCACCTGTAGAATAAATTCAACAAATTCAAAATCACAAGTGACTTCAACATAGGGGGTCGACATGCCAGACTCAAAATCTGCATCACTCCTCCTTGAGAATATAGGGGTCTAGGATTTCTACGGACGTTGACTGCCTAATGCATATTGTCAGTCAGATGCAGGACCTCATGTTGAGATGCAAGTGCAGATATGATCACATCATGTTTCATCTCCATTGACATGCCCGACTAGTGTACAATATCACCTCAACAATAAATTTACCCTCTACCATCCCTTTTATGCGCCTTTTAGAAAATATTACCTTGGAGGACTTTCAGTTGACATAAAGTGCCATGAAGACCAAACAGCTCTACTCAACAGACCCGTAAACCACATTTGAAAGCCTCTACCATAATTATATCATCTACCCTTAACAGCAAGGCTCCAGCCAGACCTGGAAAACCCAAGGAAGACATCAACACGACAAATGAGGAATTTTGTGGAAAACTGGCTGAGGTGAAATATGTTAACTACAATGTAAAATGGCAATTGTGCCATCCAAAGGCCAAAGAAGACAAAATCTGATGTAAGATTCTTGGTAGAGCTCTTTTGCAGAGCAATTCAAAGAGACAAAAGGGCCTAATTCTCTAAAGGCTTCAATGAAGCCCTCAATCAAATGAGGGAAATCTTCAACATTTACCAAGAACAATCTAATCGAGGCACTCTGAAAGGCTACCCATGTGTATTCCAACTACACTATGAGGACATGCTTGAGTTATTCTAATTTAAAATCGCTAAAATATAAAGTGCTCAACACACTGAGCAATCTTTCATCAAACCCATCTCCCTACCACTGCTACAATCTGCCTTCCCTCCATTCAAACTATGGAAGACCACTGAACTCATAAATCTGGCCACCAAGATAAACATGTCTAACTCACCTGTCGAACACTTTTCAGCCACACACAGTTCACTCTGCTTTCAAAATGGATGCTACTGACATGATAAATGCCTCTTCTACAGAGTGCTGGCTGACTCTCGGCACACACGATCCTCACCCCTCGAAAAAAAAAAAACTGAGGATTGGGGAAAACTGAAGACCGTTGTCCAACCTCCCCTTCCCTAGCAAGACCATGAGGCATCTCCTGGAATACAGTGAACTAAACCGTCTCCCTTATGACCATCTATCAGTCTGAATTTAAACCCTTGCTGGGCAAAGGGACAGCCCTTGCCAATCAAGGGGGGAGGAGCCCTTCTCTTTCGATAGACGAAGACAAGAAAAAAGCCCTTACACTCCATCATCTTTCTGTGTCCTACTGCACTGTCGATGTTCCTGGAAAGCCTGGAATACTGGGCAGTCTCATCTGGACCTGCACTGGATCTTATCTTTTGTTTCCAGACACAGCTGAAATATCTGGTTTGGATCAGCTGAGTCTTCATAACTCCAAATTAAATTTGCAACTCATATTGCCTGCCTCAGAATGCTGAAGGACATCACAGGACTTGCACAATCAACCACTCACTGAAGTCCAACTTTTGATTTTTTAACCAAACATGTGACTACCGACTGGCTAGTCTTAATGTACTGCAGCAGTATATGCCAGCAAAACTCACTAAGTTGCTGCATAAGTAGAAGATATTCACATGGTGGCAATCGCTCTATTACTTGGGAGTGATATTTTTATCCTTGTAGCTCTGGGTATCTTGGCTAGATATTTTTTTTTCCCATTAAGGAATGCGTTGCACTTTTAGCAATGACGTTGAGCGTGAGTGATGCTACCCCTTGCAATATTATTCTATTTGCCATCGATTCATCCTGACCCCTGACTAATCATCTCATCTATTCGCCGTGTCGCTAAAACTGACTACGAGCCGTTCCTTTTATTCTCCATTGCAGTCAAAGATCAAAAAACACATCAGGAAAAGATCTGAAAACTATTAAGATTGCTCAGCTGCAAAAGGCTAAAGCGGTACTTAACGTTTCAGTCATCCTCTCTCTCAAGGCCGTTTTAGTAACAGCCTCGCTGTCTGAAGACGTTGGAGATAAATGTAGCGACGTGGACAGCTTCCTTTTAGGCGGGAGTGGAGGCATTTTATATTCAGTGTCCGGGGCTCGCGACAGTAACAGGTCTCGCGCCAAAAGAGGAAAGGGCGGAGGGAGGGAGGAAGATTACTCATGCATCTCGCGTGCAAGTCGGTAACAGCAAGGCAGGTGTCTGTCCTTTCTTCCGCTTCCGAGGCCTATTAAAGAACCAGTTATTGTACCGCTGTGAAAAGAGCAGCTGCTGTTTGTGCGTTTTATTGACAACTCCTGTTTCTTCCATTGAGATGAAATAAGGCCGGTGCACGGGTCCCTTCATTATCTGCCAGCGTCGCCAAAGGCGCTGCCCTCGCTCTGGCACCCTTCCTAGGCAAAATGAGATGTATTCATATATTTCTTTTATTCAGCTGATTAATAAGCAAGTAGTCACAGCAAGTAAGTTGGGGCATCCAATAAAAAAACACGAGCTGGTTACATGAGCATTTTTTTCTGTTGCACTGTTTTATATCCAGATTGTCCAATAATCACAAAAGACATTTTTCAGAGTCGCATGCAATATGAATTCAAAAAGCAAATTAACAGAAAGGGTTGCGAGTTTTTCAATCTAGACAAGAAGACCATATGCACGCATTGAGCAGTTGGTCTTCTAAGAAATTTAAGTATGGCAAAACCCACCCACCCTTACAGTTTGCTCAGCTGCGAATGAGAATTTTTCAAAACTGACATGTGAGAAATTTGATGAAGCTGCACCTCATGCATATAGATGAGGACAACAACCGCAAACTATGCAGCGAGAAGGATTATTGGGTTGCCTTAAGTGCAGCTGTCTTCTTTCTAAAGGAAAGAGGTGGTAGCCAGGTTTACTCTAAATGGAGACTTATGTAGAAGTTCCGTTGGGAGCAAAAAACAAATACACACAATGCTTATATTTCAGACAAACTCTAGATACATGTGCAAACCCTGCAGAAATACAAAAATGCATCTGATCTTTTATGCCAGTGATGACTTGTCACATGGATGAGTCTTTTCACATTTGCTTTGTTATACTGTTTAAGCATGGTGATTTGTTGCTGATTCAATACTGCTAATGGCTTCTTAAGAGAATGAAGTGCATGTCTTTTTCATTGGATCCTCTCGTTTGACGTTATCACCCGCAACAAGAATCTCAGACTTTGAGGAACAGGTGAGAGTTTATCTGCTTCAAGGGCTTTCAGAGGGGGAGTGTGGGTCATTATTCCCCAGACCCTTCACTTTTTGAGGGCCCCATGCTCATGCTGCAGCAATTATTTATAAATTATAAAGTAAGCATGCTCTATTTATTAATAATGAGGCATTTAATATGGCTAGTACCAGTAGATGGCACCAGATGCTGTGAGGTTGTTGACTCGCCCCACTAAACAAAATTAAAAATATCAAATGTCCCACATGTGCACTGGCACCGGATCCGGGAGGCCTCAGGTGCCCGCTGAACCCTAATTCTTGCTCTATTTTACTACCCGTACATAAATTAGGGTACCCATTTTTTCTTGCTTGCACTTAAGCCATGTCATCATTGCTACGCCACTCTCTGACGTCTATTTGCTTCTAAATTTGCTGATGGTCTACTAGGAGTCTAACCTGCTGAGACAGCATTCCAAAGTAGTGCTCCTATAACTGCAAGTGTTCATCCTTCAAGGTGTTGGGGGTTAAACTTAGGAGGAATTCGTTTTTAGAAGACACAGAATTTTGGATGTATTATATCATTTGTCCTGATTGTGGTTCATAGAACGGACATTGACTCTATCTATCCCTGTGTATCAAGTATGTCAGTGGATGTTTGCCTGCTTGTATTTAACTTTTTAAATACAGTTGATATTGTTCAACTCACCTGTGTGTGCTACCTGTTTGCTGATCCTTTTGGCCTAGAAAAAAATTAAATATGTACTAATCACGAAGGCATAACTCTTTGACAAATATATCCTAAGGTTGCAAGTTAGTTCTTTATGAGATGCTAACACAGTTATTGAGTCTTTCCAATCATCATAAAAACACCCCGAAAGATGCTGGATAGCATCTTGATATAGCAATAGTAGTATTGAACCTTTATCTAAGACATCCTAAAAATCCCTGGTAGGAGCAGGCATTGGACTACTTGGGGCAGCTTACAAGGGGGCGATAAGATCTTGTGGCTGCAGGGCAATAGCTAACATATTATCGTTCCTCTACAAAATTTGTAACCTAATTCCTCACATTGAGACACTTAATAAACAAGCATTGGTAACACCAACTGGTCTGGCCTGCATCTTCAGCTCAGAGTAAACATTTAGATAATGACTGCTTTAGTGGAAAACAAAGCAAGAAATTATACAATTAATCAATGACAAAAACATGAACGTGTAACAATTCAGTGAATTTTTGAGATATAAAATAGTGTTTAGTGCATTGTAGTGCGAGCACTCAATATGAGGTGGAACGATAGACAAACAACCAGTAGCATGAGGTGAGAGAGATGCTCATCTGGTAGGAGCCAAAGCATACTCTATCTATATTTTAAATAATTTGATTAGTAACAAAGGTTTAGCACACAGCTGTGCTGTGAAGCCAAATATTGCTAGACTTAGAATCTATGTAAAAGTAGGCCTCAAAATGTCCACTACAACAGTGGAGAACTTTTAAATACAGTTATAAGATATCTAGCGGGTAAGTTGGCCTGAGAGCTAATATCCCAAAGGTCATCTTCCTTTTCCAGTGCTAAAAAAGAGATGTTGACAGGTTCAGCTTGAGAGGTAAAGACACCCGACCATGCCAATTGACAGAATCCTCATAAATGATCTGGTCTGGGAGACACAGATACCAGAACAAATAATGTAAGCACTGGACTCGACATACACCCCTCCGCATACTGGCAGGTCAGTACAGGGGAGAAATAGGATTAAAGAGACAGGTTGGCGTTGTAGCTGAGTTCATTGATGATAGTATGGCTTTCTGGCTATGGCCCCTCTCTACCTTCTGAAGAAAATGAGCCCCCAAACTCTTAACAGAAGAGAGAGATGTGCAAATCTCTTCTTTGTAACGGCCCCTCCTTTCGAAAGCATGATCCTGAGAGGTTACATTTTTGCTTTTGCATCTCCCAAACTTACTAATTCCTTTTATCTGCATACAAGATTCCCGGACTCTAGGATCTCCTTCGGGGAAGCGAGTAAGTCCCTTGTGTTTGGTTCATTTTTGTCTGATGTGAGCTATTTCCCTGCCAACGTTGTTTGCTCTCCAAAAATCCATGTAGCCTTTCTGCTAATCATTGGCACTGCTTTCTTGCTCTGCTCCTTCTTTATTTGCATTTGAATGTGATTTGGTTCTCAGTGCCCATGCTGAAAATCCTTTAGATTAATAACAAATTCTTAGTATAAATACATAGATTTTTCATATTTCAATTTATGAGTATTTTTCTGACCGAACCTCACAATGTTTTTTTTTTTAGTTTTCTGTAGATAAATATTCGCATGTTTATGGTCAGCTTCTCACTCAGTACAATTTTTGGTCTCAATGTTTTTTCTTTGTTGCTTATGACTTCTGTTCATTCGTAGTATGCCATCTTGGTGATGATCACTATGTGTACCAGACAAGGACACAATGTGAGCATGCTGCTTGCATGGTTTCCTAGATTATTCTTTATTTTCCCCTCCTTCCTTCTATCTCTCAACCTTCTACACTGACTCCCCCATCCTTCCATGCCAATCTGTTTCTTCTTTCTTCAGGCCATCCTTGCTCTCTTCCTGCCTTCCATCTTTTTACCTACGTTTTCCTCCATTCATTCATTAATTCATTCATTCCTTTATTCCTTCCTTCCTTCTTTCCTTCCTTCCTTACTTCATTCCTTCCTTCCTCCCTCCCTCCCTCCTCATTTCTTGCCTTCCTTCATTCTTCCTTTCCTCCTATCTTCCTACTCCATTCTTTCCTTCCTTCTTTGCTTCCTTTTATTCTTCCTTTTCCTTTTCATCTCTTTTTCCTCCCATCCTGCTTATTTGCGATTTGTTTGGCTTTTCACTCTTTGAGCCCTCCGTCCTCCACATTTGGAACAGAGCTGGTGGTTCCGCACCACTGAAGAAATGTGCCGGTAAGACAATTAAGAAGAGAGAAGCAGAGGGTGAGCATGGGACAGTGTTGTTTGGAAAGTGATGGGTATTCTCAGTGAGTAAAACTATGGAAGACAAAAGAGGAGGACAAAACAGTATGGTAGTGTAGACCTAGTGGTGCTGCTCCACCGAAGAAAAGAATCACCAACAGGTTCTGAAAATCCTGATAGTCAAAAGAGCATTTATTGTTCTTTATGCATTGTACCTCTTTCTTGATACACGCAGATGCTGCCTTTCTGTACTCTTGCTGTCACAGTCATGAAGGCAGTGTCACACGGCAAATGTTCACTTACGAGGCCTCTTTAGAAATGTATTTGCTTGTGGCTGTAGGTAATGCACCATTTTCAAGATAATGTTAATTGTTTAGTACCTTACAAATGTGTGTAGAGCTGTAATCGCCACAGTCGCCTTTCATCCGGACTCATTTGTCAGCAGTCTAATCCTGATGTTGGACACATGCAGTGCCACACATTGCTCTGACATCGAAACGTTTAACAAGCACAAGGCTGCCCGCACAACCCTCTTCCTATTCCTACAAAGTGTAAAGATAGTGCCTTCCTTAGATGCTTAAGATTTTTTATTTAGTATGAAATTCAATTTGTATGGACGCCATGATGCTCCCTAGAGCCACACATTTTCCACTGATGCACCTCCTTCATCCAACTCTGAAACACTAACCTCTGACACCCACAGCATCAGTCACAGTATGACTTATTGCCCAATTCAAAGCACAACTCGCAGATTGTTAGTTTATGTGTATTTGTATACTGGACGACTCACCCAGGAAGGTGTCTAGGCCCAGGGTCACCCGTTTTTCCACTTGGTGACATATAGAGAATTCAGTACATCTAGATAAAACTACATAAAAAACAGTACATTGAAGTTACCACTTCTGGGAACACTACTATTGAGAATACCTGTCACGACCTGTGGTCAGTGTAACCATGGTGTCCTGCCAACAGATGTTTCTCAGGTCTCACAGATGAACCTGCAGGACCCAGAGACTATCTTTACTCGTTTTCTTCTCTCTGTCTCATTCACCAAGTTTCAGGCTGTCTTGTAATTTAACGAAAATATTTTTGTAGTTATAAGTGGCTAGTTGCGGGGGATACATTTCTCATAAGACTTGAGTTCTGCCACGAGTAATTGTACATCATGTTGACCCATTTTGAGACTCGGCCCTCTATTTAAAGTGTACCACAAGGTGCCATAATTCAATGCTGGAACTAGTTTTCCCAATATCTGAAAGGCATCAAGAACGGCTGCTGCAGTTCAGAGAGAAAATGGAATAAAATAGAGAGAGTGTGTCCCAGACCACATGGCTTACATACCATCAAGTTACAAAAATAGTATGCCATATACTAAGGTACTAGGTAAGAAATTATGATTTCCCCCAAAGACCAGTTTAGATCAGTTAACTCTTTGCTAAACCCCTCCGTGAGATTTGTTGCTGCTATAACTCCCACCAATGTGTTTTGTGCCACCATGATAACTTTTAATTCCAGATCATATAGGATCCATCTTGGAAGGAATTTTGTTGATGTTCAACCAGATCCTATACTTCATAGGTGGCCTTAGTCAGGGCTTTAAGTGGGATGAAAAAACTGGAGGGGGGTCTCTCAAAGGGGCGTGGCCAATGTAATTAAGGGCGTGGCTTAAAAACACAAACGCTAAAAATCTGTGCTTAGCATAGTGTGCCGCCCGTCTGGTATTTTGCTGTTTCTGTTATTTCATTCAGATATATAATACAACAAGTAACATCATACCTACAACAATTCAGGACTATTGGCTTTGTCATTGGTTGTTAGTTGCATAAGATAAATAAGCAGCAACTATAACTTGTATATAATATTGAAAAAGCTTCCACTTAAAGCCCTGATGACACCACGACAATGTTGCTGCTCCTGAGTTTTAAAAAGAGAAGAGAAATCCAGAGAGAAAATGGCTCTCTTTAAAGGATTTCCCTTCCCCTACAACGCTCACCTAGCATGACGTCATGCCGTAACTTCTCCACTAGTCAGAAGTGAGCAGTGTGAGCAGGCACACATCGATGTACCTCTTGTCACTGCAGTCCGGAAAAAACACGGACCGCCTGTGCCAGGGCACAAAAGAGAGCCCGATAGAGACCCGTTTCAAGGCCCTCTTTAAAAAACTGCAGGTGCTGAGCACCGGTGAGACCCGGCCCACTTAAAGCCCGGCCTTAGTCAAGAGTGGGTTTGAATCCGACACAGCAGTGGTTAAATCTGTGGGATGTTAGAACCCCAGTATGCAACCATCTCTGTTCAGGGAAACCTGTTAGACGGAAATCTGTTTGCTACTACAGAGACAGAGCAAAACCGAAAACGGAGAATCCGCATTTCAAAGAAAAAAGTAAAAATTAAATTAGAGCATAAACATCAGCGGGGCGCGAAAGTTAAAGAAAAGAGAATGGGAGCAAACAAAAAGAGACAATTTAAAGAAAATTGAGCTGGGGAATCTGTGAATAAAAAAGAGCAAAAGACAGTAAAGAAAAGGGGTATTGAAGTGCTCTCTTTTATTCACACAGTGGCGGCTCCTCCATAGGGGCGTGGGGGCGTCGCTCCACTGCTTTCTCACAGTGCGAGAAGCAGAAGCATAAAATGGTAATACTACCATTTTATGTTTCTGCTTCTCGCACTGCGAGAAAGCAGAAATGCCTGGTTGTGGGCGGGTGGGTGGGCGGTCCTGCTCGAGGGCAGGGGGAGAGTGGCTTGCCCACTGTTGTGGGCCCTGACTGCTTTGGTCGGACCATTGCAGCGTTGTGATTGGCGGAGGGGAGGGAGGCTGCCTGTGGGTGGCTGCTTCCTGTTGAGGAGAGCAGCAGAAAAAGCGCGAATCGGGACCCGGCCAGGAGCTGAGGCGGCCTGGAGAAGGTAAGTTTTATTTTAATTTAATTAAACTCCTCCCGCCTTCCCCCCCCCCGCGCCTGCTCTACACATGAAATGTATGGTACAGCTCATAAGAAAATAGTGTCCATGGTCAACCCCTTTTTATAAATATATTTTTTTCTTGTAGAATAGAACATCCTACCTAGAAGGTTGCACACGAGTGAGTCCCGATTCTAGATGTAAGGCCTCATGTTTGTACACGCCTGTGTGAGCTTGGAGTTCCAGCTGGCCCTTAAAGCACAAGACTGGCCAGGTTCACACACGGCAGAAGGGGGAGTGGGTCGTCGAAGTCCTGTTCTGACAGGAGTTTTACTGCCCGGTGTCCACGACACAGGGGCAGCTGCGGTGCTTTTAAGATTTTAAGCGAGAATATCTGATCCACAATTGCCACGCAGACTTTTCCAAGGGAGTTAGTTTAATTGAAATGCTAGTATAGTGCGCTGTGCCCGTTTGTAAATCACACAGTAACAAGTAATGCCACTCACAGGTTGTTTTTCTCGGCGTTCCGGTTTTATTAATAGAGTCCCAATTCGGCTGCGGAACAAATCAATGGCCCTTACAGAAAGTCATGCACCGCAGCTGTCCCTGTGTTGTGGGCACCGGGCATAAACGTTTTGCGCGTGAATAAATCATTGCGAATTCCCATGGTTCCCATGATTGCAACCTGATATGTTACTATCGTAATGCCAGGGAGGAGGGGCTGGTCAGCGCAGGCTGTGCAGGATGTTTTTAATTTAATTGGTGCTGCCACCCGGGCCTGAATGTAGGACAAGATGGTATCAGTCCGACCTCCGTCCGACCTTGAATAATAATGTTACATTGTTTTTGGTGGTGGTGCGTTTTGGAGTCTTTCTCACCACTGTTTGAATCTTTACACCTTTCTACAATGAGTTATAATTTCAGACTGCAGTACCCTTTGATGACCCGCTCTTTGCTCCGCTTTTTGTGTCTTTTAAGTTGGCTAAGTCTTAAAGCCTGGCCGTTTTGTCCTTTAAAGCGTGCAAGTAAAGTCTGCGTGCTTGCTGCAGGCAGGCAGGTGAAAGGGCACACTAGATGCACGCGGTGGTGGTGTGTGATGCTCTACTTTCTTTCAATGGATTCTGGGAGTTAAAACAAATAGAGCCAGTATACAATGCAAAAAGCGTACAGTTTCTCCTGTAGATCGCTGACAAGCCTTGCTCACCGGTATTTGTTTATACAGAGATTCCACAGACTAGGAATAAAAAAACAGGATGACGATAAACAAGTGACATTCCCCCACCTAAGAGAACTTCTTTGAGACGATTTTTCTGGGAAATGGGTTTGTCTGGCTTAAGGCTGGGGGCAGACGTTGAAGCATTAAGTCCATAAAGGACAGATCTCATTTTATAAGAAGCCTTAAAGCGTCTTTTGAAGCCCCCCCCTTGTGTGTGTGTGCGTCTGTTCAGTAGAGCGGAAGCTCGGTGACCTGTCTCCTAGTCCTGGAAGGTCAGGTTTGCTGTGAGTCTCAGTGAGGTACTTCAGCAAAGCAGCGTCTGTGTGCCCTGGTGCTCAAGTTACTGAGTGCTGTGGGTGACACAGAGGTGCACTGGCAGAGCTGTGTGTGCATGACCTTGTACTGGGAGAGCAGAGGTAACAAGTGCTACTGAACAGCACAGAGGTGCACTGGCAGAGCTGTGTGCATGTACACTGTACCGGGAGAGCA
This sequence comes from Calotriton arnoldi, assembly GCA_963921515.1. NCBI lineage: Eukaryota > Metazoa > Chordata > Amphibia > Caudata > Salamandridae > Calotriton > Calotriton arnoldi. The sequence goes on from CAWUFW010000862.1 coordinate 167,562, forward strand.
GGGGGCGCTGCGGTGCTGGCAGTCACATGTCTGCATCCTAGTTCCAGAAGGGCAGGGTGGATGCAAGTCGAAGGGAGGGTCACTGTTGGGATGTATGTATTTAACCATCTACATAACCACATGCACTTTACTCTTCACAGTCAAAAAGGAGGTGAGCGTTGGCCTAGACTAATTATTAATTAGTTTAGGCCAACCCTCACCTCGTTTTTGACTGTGAAGAGTAAAGTGCATGTGTTCTCAAATTTGCTTGAAAATGCACCATTTGCCCACTAATTTTTCAAAATTTTCTCGGGGGGGGGGACCCTCCTTAGATTGTTTGGGCTCGCTCGCTACGCTCGCTCGCCGTGGTGTGCTCCACCACAAATTTTACGCATCACCACTTTCAAATATCACCAGCCGCCACTGTATTCACACTTTCGTTTTCTGACAATAGGAAGTTGGGATGCAAAGCAGAGTGGGTGGGTTTCAGTGCAAAGAGGTATACGTGGGAGAGAATAGAAAGATTGAGGAAAGAGAAAGACTAGATTAGCAGCAGTGGGAGAATAAGTGTGCCAGAGGCACGTAGAATTGGCCAAATATTTGTCCAAATAATATGTATACTCCAGAGCGTTGTGCTAGCGGTCAAGTATCAGTTGGCCATATAAAGTGCATATGCCTGAAGAATACACTGCTGGGCAAACATTGTTTGTCGACAAAATATGCATGTGCCAAAAGCTTCAAAGACTGGGATTATATCAGCTGTCCATATAATATGAATATGCCAAAGGCTTGCACAACTGGACAAATATTAGCTGTTCATATGATGTGCATACGCCAGAGTCTTTCAGAACTGGACACATATCATAGGCTAATCAAATATATCAGACGACTGCACACTGTGAACATGTCTGAGTCAGATATGTGCTCAATTTGAGCAAAGTCCAGTCCAATTCCAGTTGCCCCTGGTCAGCTAGGCGCTTTAGGAAAAAGGCATTTCTGCAGCTTGTAGTGCCTGTAACCAGGCAGGAGGTCAGCCAACTGACCCTTGGAGTCCACATGTTTGTACTGGGTACAAGAGGGACCAAGCCCAGTCCTTCAGGGCTGCTCTGCGATCACAGACAGCAGGTCAAGTGCTCTTCTGTACTTCTGCAGGTCCAGAAAGTGTTCTGAGGAACTTTGTGGTGCCACATTTATGCCTGGCTCCAGATATTGGGTGGGGATGACTACTGGGCACTCCTTAACCAATGGAGTAAAAGTTCCCAGGGGCAACTCTACCCACTTTTTAAGCATTTCCCATTGCCCCTCACTATCAGAATTCAAGATGAAAAACCATTTTCCCCTTGTGCAGAACCTGTGTGCCCACCCAGAAGTATGGACAGTGTAATGAGTAACCCCCTCCTCTGTGGTCACTCAAAACCAGATCTCGGGTTAGCTTCCTTTACGCTGCGTTTGGTGCTAGCCTGAATATGTGGACAAAGGTTGGGCTTCTTTAGGTGTCAGTTTTCACACCTCTTTCACACCGAATTTAGGTATGGCTTATTTAATATTTAAAATCAGGTTTTCTAACCTGTCTAACAGGTGAGTTTGACAGGCTTCTACAGCATGGTTCAAGCTGCTGCTGTCAGGCTACACAGGGTTTGCCTGAAGCCATGCTCTCACTGCTTCTGGAGTGGACAGCACAATAGATGCTGCAGTCCACAGAGTGAATGTTTGATATTGTTCATCATTCCGTCCATCAATTGTTCTTTTTGCAGTCCACAGGCAGCATTAAACTTTCCATGCCAGTGGCGTAGTTCCCCGCCGCATAATATGGCTGTATGGGAAAGCTAATTGTGCCATTCAGATTTAACTCAATTTGAACATGTTTAAAGTGGGAGTACAGGCACTTACTCTTGTTTAGGGGGTAAAATGCACAGTGTTTTAATTTTAATGCCTGCAAAACAGAGAGAGTTTACAAAAAAGTGATGGCTGAAAAGGCTGAATTGATCTCAGCCACTGGTAATCACTCAGGGCTACATCCCAGTGTATCATTTGCACACCATGCCACCTCAGTTTGGATCCAGCCAAATGCAAATCAGTCTTGACCATGATCCTATGGGAACAGACCAGCCTAAATTGTCAGACCAGGTCTTTCTTGAACCAGAACAGAAGCAACCCAGGCGAGGTTTAACCCTTATTAAGGCTCATCAGCTGGGTATAGGTTGGTTCCAGTGGCACAGTGTGCACGGGACCTACATTTGGGCACACTCGTTCCACTTTGAGCATCACACTGAAGGATACAAAAAATTGATGGATGAAATGCTTGAATTAATATCAGCCACTGTATATTTGGTATATTTCAGCAATACATATAGGACAAACATTTGGGACATCACACAAAAGATGGTAATTTCCTTCACCAACGCTCTAAAATTTGCACTTGGAACTCTTGGTCTTCCAGGTATGTGGAGACGTGCGCACGCAGCTGCGCTTTACCCTAGGGGGTGCTGTAATGCGTAGCATTTCCATTTTGTCAAAGTTTATTTATGTGCTGCTGACATTGAATGCCTTTACCTTATATTTTTTATGTATATATATATAAAGATATACAAAATTCACACTATTAGTAAAATATTTAAATGTTTTACACAAAAATCATAAATATTCCTTTAAAAACCTTCTTGCCTTGTCAAAATAAATTTGAGCTAGGCAATGTGTGAAAATGTTGTAAACATCTTAAACAATGTTATCACAGGATTATGCCAAAAATACCCTCTTAGCACAAACCTTTCTCCTCCTTTGAATGCCTGATTCAAAATAATTTTTTGATATTAACGTTCATCATAATTTGAAAGTTTGTAAAAATGTGTAAGTAAAGATTGGCTTTCTAAAAGGTTGCAAAGAATGCACAATGCCATTTCTTGTATTTAGGTAGCTAATTTCCCTATTAAATAAAGTTGATTTGATGTCCCCCTTTGAACATGTTTAATCAACGCCTCGTCAGGGGTAGTAAGTGCTATATATAATACAAATGCAAAATGTAATATTTTTCCCTTCATTTTCCAGTGGACAGGACTGGCCAGCCATCATCATTACATGACCTGGAGCTTAGAAGAAGCTCATGAGTGCAAAGCAGGCATAACAGCTATCAACCACCATCGATGAGGAAACACACACAAGCAGGGAGAGGGTGCCTGTCCGGAGTTTAATAATGTTGGCCACCAACAGACTCAGGAAGGAGGTTATAGCGCCAACTGCGGGGGTAGAGGAAGTGAACACCACCACCCAGGCAGAGGCAGATATTGAGGCTCCCACCTTGAGGAAGACAAACCTGTGGTGCATGAGGAGCAGGTTCCACCACCATGTGGGTCTGCTGAAACCCCTCTTTAACCTCAGATGCCTCCATACCACTGGGGTCTTCAGCTGCACTCTCCTGCACAGCCTTCATCTCCTCCTCCAAGTCTCCACATAGAACAACACAAGCAGTGGAGGGACACTATAGCCTGCAGCACCCCAGAGTGTTCATGTTAATGCCACTCCCGTCCTACATAGTCTGACGTTTTCTCTGCTTTCAAGGACATCATGAAGCTAATCAAAGCAGTTCATGGGTCAGTCTCTCTGGATATCTGGGACTTATTTGGAGTGATCCAGATACTCCAAGAGTTAGTCACTGTATAGTTTTGAACGTTATGTGGCCACTTGACCTCCTTCATAGATGGTCTGTCGCCTCTGCTTTCCCAACCTGCTCACATCCTGTTGTCCCGTCTCACAGTTCATCTGTCATACCTGTTTCACCTGCTACCCTGTGTTTCCTACTTCCCATGGGGTGTCTAGTCCTGCCATGGCCAGTCACTTAACATCTGCATCAGATTAGGACATTGTGTGGTGGAGAAACTTGACTCGGACACCTCTTCTGGTTTGGGGGTATGACTTTATTATTAATTTGAGCAGTAGACTTGTTATTTTAAATTTGACTTTTCTTTTTTCCCAAATGTAAAATTATTACTGCTTGGACTGCTTGCTTTTTGGATTCTTTATGGACATTTTCCTTTCAATCAGCTCCTTTGTCTACAGACTTGTTCCCCTGAGATTTCCTGACGTGTTTTTATTATTTGCCCACTGCCTTTCAAATTTGCATTTCCCCTCTTAAACAAGACTCCATTTTATTCAACTTTGCCCATTACCAAGGAAATATAACCATTTTCTACAATTTCAAACATTAAAGGCTTTCCATTAAAAAAAAATGCAGATTAATGTCCTGAAAAAGTAATGTTGAGTTATTTTTTGCAAGGCACTTTGAAGTTAACCAAAGAAATATGTAGTAACTTCAACATCTAACATTCAACACAGATAAAAGATAGACACAATTTGTCGATTAAAAAAAGTGTGCACTATTTTATTTTCAAAAATGTTTTCAATTTGTGTTTTAAAGATAGAGTAGTGAAATTTAACACAACAAAAATTATTTTGGAGGTTTTATCAAACTACTCACATGTTGGTGAGATTGTTTGAGAGTGTGCTTGTCTTTGTGGGAGGTCGAGTTAATGGTCAATGGGTTGGTGGGGTAGAGGTTGAGGTGATGAAGGTTGGATGGTGCAGGTGGAGGTAGTGCAGATGGAGTCATGTAGGTGGTTCTGGCAGAGGTGGTAGCTTTTCAGGTGGTGTGTCCATCGTAAGATGGGGTGCCTCTATAGAATTTTCTGTATGCACTGACAATAAAGAATGACATTGCATGCTTTGCTTATTGCTTCTTATCTTCATGGTGAAGGCATGTCATCTTGCACTCTCTTCATTCAAATTTCAAAGATGCTCTTGGTGCATTTTTGGCATTCCTTGGTAACAGTTCACAACGTTATCCAAGGCACGGGTCAGCCTGTCAATCATCTGAGGGAGTCCTTTAAGGGAGAAAGCTAGCTCATGGATGAAAGGAAAACTATTAAACAACAATAAAATCACTTTTAGCTTTTATATATAAAATAAAGTATAAAAATAGTAAGTTAGTGAAATGATGATTGATGAGTTGAAGTAAAGATCAGAGGTTGCTAGACTTACTTGACCAACGTATGGTGTAGGGTCTAATTGCTTATGTCACTAATGTCATTGGTGTTGATGTTCGCACTGTCAACAACCGGAGCTGTTGTATGATAGAAGCTGACAGGAGAGAGAGACATATATAGGGAAATAAGCCATCCTAAGTCATACTTGAAGATGACATTATGATAGTTAAAATACAAAGTTTGAGACCCATAAAGATTCCTCTCATGCAAGTTAGAACAATGACTAACAAATATGTTATCGCCCTTCCCTTCCAATGCCAAATCTAAGGGCAATTTTTATCAGATACAATATAACTTAATCAACAATTGCATTGCATATTGACCAGGGTAATGAGGATGTTTGACAATATACATACCGCTATACAGCTATCCTGTCAGTTATCGACAAAGGTTATTCATAAACTTAATGAGCAGACATTTTACAAACTATTCTTTACAAGCTGTGTGCTCTGTGGTGCAAGCCATTGTTTTGGTGCCCTGCTTGGAGCATAAATAGATGTTGTGGCAGTGGTGGTGGGGCAACAACACAGGGCCTTAAAAGTTAAAAAGACAGTGTATTAGTATATAATGGTTTAACAATAAAAATATCAAGGTCAGATGTAACTATAATTATAATTAATTAAAAGCACATCGTGAAATATAGTGTCGTGGTTTAACAAACCAAGCAATACGAATCTCCTTTAGTGTGGTATTGACATTAGTAGCATATTGAAAATACCTGTGTGTGTGTTTGGGTTGCATTTAGAGAATTGCCATGTGTGTTGTCCTGCTGCACTTACATTTACTCCTGTCCTAGCCGAGCTGAAGCAACCAATCTACTCGAAAGAGTGGATGTATGAAAGCGCACAAATAAAAGAAAAGTAATCTAAATCTCTAGGTATTTAAAGGGTATGCTTTACAGGGGATTTTGAGAGGTATGTCTGTGATGTGTACCTATTAATTTAGGTGGAAGTGCAGCAGTGGCGGCTCGCCGAGGAAGTGCTGCGGGGCGGGGGAGGGGCAGGGTGGGGGTAGTAAACTCCGGCATACTTCGGTACGGAGTTAAGTAAATAAATGAATAAATAAAACAATTTACATTGCGCGCGCTGCAACGCCGAGTTGGCGTTGCAGCGCGCGCAATGTAAATTGTTTTATTTATTCATTTATTTACTTAACTCCGTACCGCCGTATGCCAGAGTTTACTACCCCCACCCTGCCCCTCCCCCGCCCACCGCCCCACAGCACTCCCTCGGCGAACCGCCACTGAAGTGCAGATATAGCTGAGTTATTGTAGGATTGCTTTTAGTGAGAGAGAGGGGTTTAAAGTGGTGGCTGGTGAGAGCGGGCAGGAGCATGATTTAAAATCTCTCCTCTGATGTGCCTGTATAAGTTGACTGAGACAACAAGGAAGTTAACAATAATAAAACATTATGGCTCTGTGAGGTTTTGAACAGCTGATTGATGCATACACTCTATTGCTTCTTGAGGAAAGAGAACCTGGCGACCACGAGTTAAACGGGCGCGGGTTCCCGATGAGGAGAGAGCTTGTCGGCGGATGTCCTTCGCAGCCCCGCTCTCGAAACTCACCATCAGGAGGCCGTGCTGTGCCCCGAATGCTGTCTCTGCGGGGGTCGGTAGGTGCTCCCGCAGCCGGTTTCTGCCCTGAGACGGAGAGTAATTCCGGCATGGGAGAGGGCTGCAGCGCAGCTGCGGTGGAGCAGGGCAGCGCGAGCTCGCAGCTATGGTGGCAGAGTCAGCACAAGCACAAGCTGCCTGGAGGGAAGTGAGAGCTGCACACAAGCTGCGCCCATAGGCGCCAAGCCCAATGGAGAAGTACAGAGAATGGGAGAGATCTGTGGAGGTGGCAGAGGAGTACGGTGAGCGCAACGGCCCACACTTATGAAGAGGAACACGTCGATCCCAGCGAAAGTAGGCAACTCTGCAGATAAAATCTCCAGGTACACTCTGCGTACATGGGCAACTGCAACATCCAGAGGGGTAAGTTCTGGGTTAGAACTACCCCCAGCTTTTGTGGCCCCTAGTGATAAGGGTACTGCTAAGGTAGTGGGGGCAGGGACCACCCTAAGAAAGTTGGAAAAATCTGGGAAGCCCACAAAACGATTAGGGAAGAGTCCACGTGGTAGGGGCAAAATAATTTCGCCCCCTCAGATCAAGGTGACCCCCTCCCTCAAATCTTTCTATAAAGTCTTGACCCAACCAGCAATGCAGAGGGAAGAGGCAGGTGGAGAAGAAAGTGCGACCCAGAGGAGTCCTAGAATGGAAAATGTCAGTCCCACGCCAGCAGCTGGTAAAGACACTCCGCATAGTGGTAGCAGGAGCGACCCCAGCAGCACTTTTCAGATATCCATGCAGAATAGATTCAGTGTGTTGGCAGTAAGAGACGAGGCAATTCTTATGGGAGCACATCAATCAATCAGGTTTTTTTTAAAGCGCGCTGCTCACCCGTGAGGGTCCCAAGGCGCTGGCGGGAGGGGGGGGCAGCTCCGGATCAGTCGAAGAGCCAGGTCTTGGGGTCCGTCCTGAACGTGTGCAGGGTCGGGGAGTGTCTGATGTTCACAGGGAGCTCGTTCCAGGTCTTGGCTGCGATGTAGGAGAAAGCTCTCCCGCCTGCTCTCTTTCTGCGGATGCGAGGGACCTCTGCCAGGGCGAGGTCGGCGGAGCGGAGGTTCCTCTTGGGTACGTGGAAGGAGACTCTCTCGTTGAGGTATTTTGGTCCGATGTTGTTGAGGGATTTGTAGGTGTGGATAAGGAGCTTGAAGGTGACCCTCTTCTCGACGGAGAGACAGTGGAGGTCTCGTAGGTGTTGGGTCATGTGCTCGTGACGTGGTGTTCCGAGGACGAGTCTGGCTGCGGCGTTCTGGATGGTTTGGAGTTTGTGTAGAAGAGTTCTGTTGATTCCGGCGTATAGGGCGTTGCCGTAGTCCAGTCTGCTGGTTATGAGCGCATGGGTGACGGTCCTTCTGCAATCGGGGGGGATCCATTTGAAGGTCTTGCGGAGGATGCGCAGGCAGTTGAAGCTGGTGGAGGTGACGGCGTTGATCTGGCGGTTCATGGAGAGGGAGGAGTCGAGGATGATGCCGAGGTTTTGTGCGTGGCCTGGGACAACACCAGGTGTTGTCCCAGGCGGAGGTGCAGGAGCCTAGGATAAGGGCCTCGGTTTTCTCTGAGTTGAGCATCAAGCAGCTGTCTCTCATCCAAGCTGCGATGTCCTTCATTCCTTCATGGAAGCAGAGTCTGGTGTCTTCGGGGTTCTTCGTGAGTGAGAGGATGAGCTGGGTGTCGTCGGCGTAGGATACTATGCTGAGCCCATTCTGTCTGACGATGGCTGCGAGGGGGGCCATGTAGATGTTGAAAAGTGTCGGGCTGAGCGATGATCCTTGGGGTACTCTGCAGTTGATGTCAGTGGGTTCGGAGAGGAAGGGAGGGAGTCTGATCCTCTGGGTTCTGCCGGAGAGGAAGGATTGGATCCAGTAAAGGGCGGCTCCTTGTATCCCCGCGTCGTGAAGTCTGGCTGTGAGCGTGCGATGAGAGACGGTGTCGAAGGCTGCGGAGAGGTCGAGGAGGATAAGGGCCGCGATGTGTCCCTGGTCGAGCACATCACCAATATCCTCAACAGACGACTGTGATGAGGGGTCTGAATGGTGGGCAGTTGGAGGTGCCTTTAGCCTCCATCCTCCGAGACCTAAAAGAGGAGATATAAAACAGGTTCAAGATATCCGAGGTCAACCAAGCCGATATACAAGCCTCCTGTGCTGCGTCAGCGCAAAAATTGGAGGAAGTAGCTGTTTGGACTGGCACATTAGAGGAGGAGATCGTCTTGATGAGGAAAGATATTGCTAAAAATGCCGCCGGACTGGGAACGCTCTCTAAAGAGAACCTAGGATTAAGGGATGATCTGGAAAGGATCAAGAATCACTCACGAAGGAATAACCTGAGGTTCTAACTGTCCCAGAAGCCGAAGAGGGCACTAACATCAAGGCATTCATAATTAAGCTGTTGAGGGACTCGGTCCTGAAAGACAGGACAAACATCAACTTAGATCAAGAGATGCAATGCGTGCATAGGGATCCTTTTAAAAAGAATTCCCAAAGACAGAAGCCGAGAAAGATCCTAGTAAATTTTCTTTCATACTCTGTCAAGGAGATGATACTAACTGCTGCCCTGAGGAATGGCCCGATCACAGTAGGCAACTACTCCTTTTCTATTAGGTCGGATGTTTGCCATGTAACGGATCAGAAGCGGTGGGAATTGGGCAAAAGAATGGAGGAGCTGATTAGGCTCGGGGCTAAGGCCCAATTGAAATTTCCAGCGATGCTCCATGTCATGTGGAAGAATCAAATGTGCAACTATCGGACAGTGGAGGAAGCGGATGCTCTGATTGAAATTATAATAGGAGGAGATGGGTCCTGAGGGGATGCCTCCAATGAAATAGCAAGTACAGTGTGGGGGATGGGGTGAGTGGTAAGGGGGTTCTTTACTCTAAAGCATACTGAAAATTAACTTCTTCTTCATCGGTAACCCCCACAGGCATCATGCCTGATAGTCAAGGGAGGGTTCCCACAGGAGGGAGAGGGGTGGATTGGAGAGGGGGTGGGGGGATTAGGGCAAAGGTTGGGGAGTAGTGGGGAAAAAAATAATAAGTCCTCGATATCACCATAGCTGGCCAATTTAGGACAGTAGATGACATGAAGGTCCTTGTGCTTGTGAATGATGGCGGGGGTGGTAAAGAATTATATTTTTTAACATGGAACGTAAATGGTCTTAGATCCATAAGTCGACAGAGAATGGTGATGAGATACCTTGAAGATAGTAAAGCCCACGTAATCATATTACAAGAGACGCATTTAACGGCCAGTGAAAGTAGAGCCCTTTATTCCAAATTTAGATGGGTTGAAAACTTTGTAGCCTCGGATCAAGTAGAATATTGCAAGGGAGTGGCTATTTTGATCAGGAAGAGAGTTGGGTTTGACCTAGTCTCCTCAAAAACCGATAGCTCCGGTAGGCGGGCCTTAGCAACTCTTAGATGCTTGAGTATAGAATTTTTATGTGTAGGATTCAACGGCCAAAATTTAGATAACCCTCAGCACATAATAAACCTGGAGTGCAACCTATTAGGGGTAACCACCCCCCATAATTATATGGGGAGACTATAATACCCTTCTAGATCCCACCCTGGATAGATCCACCAGTAAGAATGGAGCCCAAGCTCCGAGGACAAGGCAGGCTCTTAAGCATATGCTTTAGGACATTGGGTTGGTGGACGCATGGAGGTATTTAAAGGGGCCAAAGCGTGGCTATACTTTCCATAGCAAAAAATATGATCACTTTTCCAGGTTAGATTATATGTTTGTGGACAGAGCCTTAGCTGGTAAACTAAAAGAGGTCACTCTGCTTCCAGGGCATATCTGAGATCAAGCTACAGTTTGTGTCTCGTTTATGGGGATCAGGGCTCGGCATGATACGAGATGGACATTAAAAAGGGCTATCCTCCTTGGCCTAGATGTAGTTACTCTTCTAAAAAAAGCAACAACTGACTTCTTACTGGACAATGCCCACTCGGCCCCCATGGAAGTAATTTGTGATACCTTCAAAGCATATATTAGAAGGGTGCTGCAAAGTAAGGTTTATTTTAAGAACAAGGCATAAAAAGCGGAATTGAGAGGATTGGAGGAAAGAGTGGGTATGCTGGAGGCTGAGTTGCAACAAAGTGTAAGGAGCAACTGGGACAGAGAGAGAATATCAAATCAGCTGGAGGAGGCTAGATTGAACTATAAAATCAAACTGGAGGAAAAGTGTTGAGAATGTTGGCTAACAGAATGTATGCGGTCATTTGAATAAGGGGAAAAAGCAGGGGCATTGATAGCCTGGAAGACGAGGGTCGAGAGGTCTCGTAATCAAATTTGGGAGTTGATTATTAGCCCTCAGGGTGACACCTCGAAGAAGGAGGAGGAAATGCAGGCCCTGTTTGTCTCCCTGTTCTCTAAATTATGTACAGAAGAGGTCCAGCCAGATGCGGGGAGGCTCAAGGAATGGTTAACCAGTATAGGACTCCCGGAGGTCACAATGGAGGGTAGAGATTGTCTGGATGCTCCAATTACTGAGGGAGAAATTAGAGAGCATCTCCTACGAATAAAAAATGGGAAGGCTGTGGGCGCGGACACAATACCTGCTGAGCTATATAAATCAATAACGGAGGAAAATAGTCTCAGAAATGAAATCATTGTTTAATTCAATTTATAAGGGGGAAGGATGGATTCCAATTTCCTGGACTGAGGCTACAATTGTCTTGATTTTAAAGCCCGCTAAGGATCCCAGGCAGGCAGACTCACACTGCCCAATTTCTCTGCTAAATTTTGATTATAAAATCTTTACTAGCATTTTGGCAGGGAGACTGGTAAAGTTAGCCCCTCAGTTGATACATGTGGATCAGAAAGGATTTGTCCCGAAGAGACAAGTCCAAGAACTTGCGCAGCTGCTAATAGGCACTATCGATCTTGCCACCACTCACTTGATTCCCTTGGCGGTGGTCATGATAGACGCGGCCAAGGCATTCGATCGGGTCTATTGGGCATTCCTATGGGCGAATTGAATTCATTGGTGATTTAGCGCTGGCTTTATCTCGATACTCCAGAAGCTCTACAAAAACTCCTCAGCCAAAAGCCTTCTGATGAGGAGTTTCAGTATTCAAAGAGGCACGAGGCAGGGGTGCCCCCTGTTGCCCCTCTTGTTTGATCTCTATATTGAACCTCTAGCACACTCTTTAAGAAAAGATGACTAGATTGTCCCTCTCCAGACACTTTCCTCTAGCAGTAAGATAACATTATACGCAGATGACTTGATAATATACACATCTGACCCCGCCGGAACTATACCTAGGGTGGAGCGGCTAATAAAGGAATATGTGGCCATCTCTGGATACTTGGTGAATAACTCCAAGACGGAGGTAATGTGTTGAAACATAGATGATTGGGGGGGGGGGAGCGTGCGCAGAGATAAAATATCTTGGGATTGTTATTGTTAATCAGGTAGATGAAACTCCACTGTGTAATTTGAAGCGGGTGGCTAAGGAGGTGGACATGTTACTATCTAGATGGAAGAATTTGCCTTTGACCATTTATGGGCGAGACAACCTAATCAAGATGTTGATCCTCCCCAAGTTGATGTATTTATTTAACTGTATTCCTCTCATGTTCCCAAAGGTAGTCATCAGTAAGATTCAGGGGAAAATAGCCATGTTTATCTGGGCCTACCGTGGAGTAAGACTTGCATGGAAAAAGATGAGGCGCAGGTTGGAGAAGGGCGGTTTAGCCCTCCCTAATCTGAATTTATACTGCATAGCATTTCAATTTAAAAATCTTTGAATGCTATTGGGGAAGCTGGACTCCACAACCTGAGGAACACTCTTGAAGGAGATGATCAGGGAGTTCAGACCAGTAGCCTTCTTAAGTCCGGGGACCTGAAATTCTTTAAAAAGGTATGGCTGAGGGTATTAAAGACAGCATTAAACCTCTGGTATTGGGTGAGAAAGGCGCTTAATATTGGGACTCCCCAGGTACTCCAGAGTGCTTGAAGGAAAGGCTGAGTCTCACCCTAAGGCAGGCAGGAGTAATTACCTGGGGGGATCAGATGACAGTGGAAGGCTTTTTTCCCTGGGAGGTTTTGAGAGCAAAAACTGGCAATAGGTTATCCAGGTTTAAGTATGCGCAGTTGACGTCTTGGTTTATGGTATCGACCCTGGAGATTGGGGGGGATTGGGAATTTGAGGCCTCACTCCAGGATGTAAGACCTAAAAACAAGGAGGTAGCCAGTTGGTATTGGCAATTTTTGGAGGCAGAAGACAAGAAATTGATGACACCTCATACCGTTTGGACAGCGTCTTTCAGGGAGAGGATGTACAATCAATATGGTTTGACTCGTTGAAATTATTATATCCAGTTGTCCCTCCAGCAAACCTCAAATGAAACCACTTCTTTACTATCAATAGACTGTACTGGACACCTCAAAAAATCACCAAATTTGTCTCACAGCCTACCCCCAGGTGCTGAAGGTGCAGATGCCTAAAAGCCAATGACGAACATGTCTTTTTCACATGCCCTGAGATTAAGGAATTTTGGAATGTTGTTGAGTCAACTATAAGGGGCATTAAGGGGACAACTATAGCTCCGAATTCTGTCCTAGTCCTCCTGGGGGTCGATAAAATCACACATAGCACCCTGAGCAGCAAGCAAAGGGGCCTTCTTTTCTATCTTCTGCTTCTAGCCAGGTGGGAGATATGTAAACGCTGGACTGATCCATCCTCTCCCTACGCCATGGAATGGCTTAAACCGGTTATGTGGACGAGCCGAATGGAGGCGAAATGTAAACCTGGAAGATCGGCGGAGGTGTGGGCCGATTTCATTAGGTGGATGTCATAAGGTGGTTAGGTACCGAGGGGCGAATCCCAAACATATCACTGTCCTATGATTACACCAGGACACCGCCCCTGGGGTTGGCCCTTGTGGTGAGATCAGGGCGGTTGAGGTCTAAAGTGAGTGAATGCAATGGACCACGAAGTGGTCAGAGAGTGTTAAAATGGTCTAAGATTTGCAGATGCTAAGGTGATATGAGGGCAGAAAAAAATAAACATTATGGGGCATATTTACAATAAAGTGGCGAAGCGTTTTTTTTAAGCCAAGAAGGCTAACGACATGCTTCGTCACTTTAGAAACGCAGGGCTGCGCCATATTTACTAGAATATGGTGCAGCCCTGCGTTTCCCCCTGCGCTGGTGCTAAATTAAGCTAAGCTACCTAGCGCCAACGCAGGCACCCTTGTACTATAGTGCAAGGGTGCCTGTGTTGAGGGGAAGGTTGTTTATGTGCAGGAAGGTCCCACTTCCTGCACCTAACCAATATTTAAATGCCGTTTTGTAACTTCTATGTATGCTGCTTAATGCAGCACACATAGAAGTTGTGGAATGGCATTTTTTAAAAATGGTTGTTTATGTGCAGGAAGGGAGACCTTCCTGCACATAAACAATCATTGGCGTTTTGCTGTTTCCATGTGTTCTGCACAATGCAGCACACATGAAAACAGCAAAAACAAGGAGAAATTAAACATTTCTCCTCCTTTCGCCAGGTTAAGACCAGGGTTTCCCTGGTCTTAATTTTGGCGCAGCCCCATATTTACGCTGCCCTTGTAAATATGGGGCAGCATCAAAATCAATGGGTGTTGCGGTGGAACGCCCACAGCAACACCCATTGCCCTCCCCTTTCAAGCTAAGTATAGCGTGAAAGGGTGCCTTATTTACAAGGCAGCATTAAGCCACGTTAAGTGGCTTAACGCTGCCTTGTAAATAAGGCGAAGCCCCTATTGCCACCACAACGTCACTAAAAGTGACGTTGTGGTGGCGATAGGGGCTTGTAAATATGCCCCCACAATCTCTGTGGAGTCCATTTGACCACACAATAAGGACTAGGAATCAGTGGTTGAAATTCAATGGTTTATTACAAATCAATGATCAAACCAATATATACGAATATCAAAAAAATATTAGAAAGATACAGGATTACAGTTGATAAACTGAAATCTGGCAGTAGGTTCAGTCTCAGAAAGATAAGGCATGAAATATTCACAGCCACGACAATACAGAGAACAAGAAACAGAAATATCCCCTCTTAAACATGACTCTAAGGTTCTAAGTTTAGAATAAGGATGGTTTCTAGAATGGGGTTTTAAGGAAATTCAGAAATACGAGAAGGTGTCAGCATAGTGAACACTCAGTAGAAATCTTACAGAATGGGAATAAGTGTTTAGCATAAAGCTTCACACTTGCAAGAATAAAAGCAGCAGAGAGGTCTGTACCCCTCAAAGTCTAAGGGAATCTGCCTTAACTCCTAACAGTGGGAACATGAATTAAGTCATATCTCTTCCCACCCTTCCAGGAACCAATCGGCTCAAACCTCACGTTGTACAATTACAACATTATCAGACTTTACGATCCCACAGAACTTGAACAGTTACTGCAACCTTGAAAATACCTTCGCTCCTGCTACACGATGAATAGGAGGCTTCATCTGCTCATTAGGTCTTTGCATTCTTGCCAAGATTTCTCTTCTCAGGCCTTAATATCAAGAAACGAATACAGACAACAATACTCCTTTTCTCTGTCTAATGAAGCCTTCAGAATGCACATGCAAAGGAAAAAAATATCTGTCAGAGCAAAATACATTTTAAAGCATGGCCTTCAGTCAGGCTAACTTTAAGCATGTAATGTGCACTTCCTTTTCATGGTTATACGTGCACACGTGTAACTTCTAATAAACTGCAAAATGTGAACAAAGAAATACACTTTTACAAAAACAAATATAACTTGAAGTGTAAATCTAAAACGTGAGTAAGGAATACATGATTCTTGTTATGTTGAAAATTAATACACACGTTTATAAATCTGTACGTTCTACAGTGAGTACATTTCAGTAATGCATTTAAATGTGTTGCACACGTTAATATTGTTAAGACACACAGCGAATATAATGTCAAGTGCATGTATATAATTGCGCTTCTGTGACATTTAAGGGTGGAGCCTAAATTACACTGCTCCAATCCCCCCATGATTGAACTGTTAGCCATTACAATAACACACATATCAGGTGAGATCAAGACAATACCTTGAAGTTTTCAACAATTTTCACCCGTATTTTCTAGATGTTTCATCTCATCATAAAATCTACACTGACTCTCCTCCATTTCTACTTCCACTCTCTTTCTCTTTATTCCATTCTCCTCATGGGCTTCGCCTTTCACTTTCACGTACTTATACCCCCTAAAAGATTAGACACAAACATATTGCACATAGGACAATTATCACAAGAGGTCTCAAAATGGAGCCAAGTATTCCACTTCCAAGGTTTCCAAACAACCTGCCTACTGCAGCAAATCCATTGCTAATTGCTTCCCATGCACCTGTAGCTTCTAACTCCTTCAACTCTCCTTTCAGATCAGTAATGACCTTAATGTACTTCTTTAGACCCTTACTCTTGTCAGGACTATAGGTTCAGTAATGCTGAACCTTTAACATCTGGCAGACTCCGCCCTCCTTTGCGAGAAGGATGTCTAACGCAAGACGATTCCACAAAACCATGGATCTCATAGCTACCATTTCAGTATTCACAGCCAACAGGGAACTTGCTGTACTTGTGGACAATTTATCTACTTAAGTGGACAATTTTCTAATCTTGAGATCATTCAAGATTACACCTACAGATGGAATTATTGCACGAAAAATGTCTCCTGCAATTTTAGCACTACTACTACCTCATTTAGTTCTACTTTTCGTTTCCCACACAGGGTGATTTACATTTTCCACATGATAAATCTTTGGGAAAACTACACTAAAATAACATGTACTATACCATTCCTTGGACAATTTGAAATATGTATGCTCTCCACAAACAAAATAAACTCCAGGAATAACGGAATCTTGCCCTACCAAGATCAAAAGCCAAAGTCCGACATACTCAAAAATATGGTCACAATCACTTCTACCCATGTAAACAGTGTTAAGGGTAGACTTTTCTCTACTCGCACATAATTTCCCTTTGTGTTGCGAATCTAAAAGCAGTGCAGGCATAACTCCTAAATCTCAATGTTTTGCTTCTTCCACATCCCACTGCCCTTTATGTTTCTGTTCCCACCCTGTTTTTGCTCTTTCATTTATTGCTCCATTCCTGTCTTCTGTCAAATCCCAAAATTTCTTCTCAATGTCAGTTAAAGAGCATATCAAATTGTGTCTATGACCATGAGCTGTGTCCAGTGTCAAATTTGGTCTACGGATACCATTAACTGTATCCATTGTCTTAGCAAGATAATGTCTACTCATATGCTTGAGCAGGGGAACGTCAGACAATACCAAATCGTAATTCGAAAATGAATATTGAAAATGTCCTATTCCATAAAACAAACTTAACAGAAGGCTACATGTAACACCTTACGTAAGAGAAATATGGTGATAGGTAATTCCCTCCGACGCTGATGCAGGTAACAGCATGCAGACATAACAGTCTCTTGCATCCATAGTGTCAACTATTCGTATGGCAACTTATAATAGGCATTTGAAGCATAATTTCCTCTAGATGTATCTACATGCAAAGCTTTATAATCATGTGCAGTGCACGTGCAGTCAGTAGTACTCAGGGCTTTAGGTGCAACACTAGGTGTAAGCTCAGCTGTTTTGGAAAATGTAGGTGAAGACAATCGTACAAGGAGAATGATTAATACTACAGTCACAGCTATCAATACTCCAGCTAATATGAACCTATGCTTGTTGTGTTTATCATGATTGCTCTAGAATTAGACTATCAAAAAGAAAGTTTGAAGCAAGCAGGTTTCTTCAGTGAGCTGTTACTTATGCAGATGACAAACAAAGTTGATAAATCATGATGCAAATGTTCATCCTAACCCAACTCCGCGTTTTTTTAAAATAACACCCTTACACTCCTTCAGCAGCCTTGGGCATAGGTAATATTCTTAATTCTTTTAGAAAAGTCTATTAAATTGTCTCTATTCAAAAGCGCATTTCAAAGTTCAATCTAGAAATCAAGCTAATGAATACTTGAGTCAATCTGTTCCATGGCAAAGTAAAGACAAAACACAGTTCAGCCACAAGTATATATTCATGGAGGTTCAGGTGGAAATGCACTTTGATTCTCCAAATCCCAAAGTTCTCTCTCTCCTTCATTTGTGGCAAAGTATGTCCATTCAGGGGATGAGTACCTCTGACAGGGGACTCTAGCTCTTTTTGTTTTCCTGAGTATAGGTTGTTTACTTTTGCTGTCACTCAAGCCAAAATCCTCAGTATCCTCCAGAACAGTACTCAGTTCTCGCTCCACAGGCAATCTTACTATCTCTGGTTCTTGCATGCTCAGCCAAAGGTCCTCAGTTGCTACTCAGCGTGATACAGCACTAGGCCCTTCGTCAGGGTCTGAGTCTGGCTCGGGTAGTGGTTCAGGCCAAGACTCTTCAACTGTCAGTTCATCAAGACCCCACCTTAGGCAGAAGATGTGCTGTCACAGGCTCTTGCTGAGTCTTGATATTCTGTGCACCCTCTCCTTGCGGTCTCTCAGTTGTGGGTTCCACTTCAGGGACAGGTAGTCACCTCATCAAGAGGACACTCCACTCTTCAGGTATGTGCTGCGTGGATCCATTTGGGAATACCTCCACATTTCACAGCAGTGACTTGGTATGGTCCACTCCATCTAGGCTCCAAACACGTCTTCCGTACGTGTTTCTTCACCAAGACCCAGTCGCCGGGACTGCAGTCATGGCACTGCTCCAGTTTTGGAGAAGTGACAACAGCTTAAACCTGGTGGGACACAGGATGGACCACATTAGTTAGTTCCTTGCAATAGTCAAGAACCATATTGTCCGTAATGTTCACAAGCACATTGGCAGGCACTGCAGGCAATCTCATTGCTCTCCCATGATTATCTCATGCAGGGATAATCCAGTTTTTCTGTCAGGAACACTGCAGGGACTCATCAGCACAAGAGGCAAAGCATTAGGCCATTTCAGAGATGTTGATGCACACACTTTGACCAATCTGGCTTTCAATGTAACATTGACCTGCTCCACAATGCCAGAACCCTGTGGCCGATAACTGCAATGAAATCTCTGCTTCACCTGCAGTGCTGCACACAACATTTCCAGGACCTCTTTACTGAAATGAGTCCCTTGGTCTGACTCCAGCGAAGTCTGGAAACCAAACCTTGGTATGAGTTCCCTCAACACTTTAGCTACTGTGAGAATGTCATTTCTCCTGGTCGGGTAGGCTTCAATGCAATGCGAGAAGATACATACAATCAACAGGACATATCTCAGCCCGTTGCACACAGGCATCTCAATAAAGTCCATCAGCATTCTGTTGAATGGCCCTCCTGATATTCCTATATGACTCAATGTCACTGGAGTTCTTTTCCCTACATTAATTTGTTGCCATACAACACATCTGTGGCACAATTCTTCAGTCATCAATCTAAATCGACGATTAAACCAATGCTGTTTAAACAACCGTACTATAACATCGCTCCCAATATGTGCAGGTCCAAGGAAATGTCTTACCATTGGGGACAACATCCTGTCTGCCAACACTGGCCTGCATTCTACAGAAACACATATATAATCATCTCTATTCACACATCCTGCTCTGATCCAACTCTGCTGTTCTGCCTCTGACACTTTCTCCTGCAATCTCTTCACTTCCTTCCAAGTGTCAGTTGTTGACAACAAAAGGTTATAGTTGGTCTCACCTTCCCGCTCATTGTCATATTCACCATTGAATGTTCGTGAACCATGTGCACAGTATCGTGCAATCTCATCAGCATAGTGGTTTCCCTCTGTTACATAATCATCACCACTACGATAAGTGGGACACGTCACAACTGCGATTTTTGTGGGTAGCTGTAGTGCTTCAAGCAGTCTCATTACATGATCCCCATTGTGAATCCAGGATGCAGATGATGTCATAAATCCTCTTTGTGACCATAACTGTCTGAAGTCATGAACGACACCAAAGCCATACTGACACAGCTAGCTCAGGAAAGAACTATGAGTTCAGCCACTTGTGCAGAGAACACCCCTCCAAGCCAAGAGGCTTCAACTACTCCTGAAATTGTGCAAACTGCGTATGCAGTTCTCAAATTTCCTTCATTGACTCTTAAACGTGATCCGTCCACAAACAGTACCAGTGGCTCCTCTTGTATATCTGGTCTTGGCTTGGTGCATAGTTCAGTGACATAGAGACAATCATGCTCAACTTCTCGCTCATCATTTTCATTGTCTGGGAGAGGCATTAGAAAGGAAGGATTCAAAGTAGCACATAGTTTGAGGGTGACATTTTTAGCCGCCTATATGATCTGTTCATATTTGGTCAAGCAGCTGTTTGCTAAGTACTGTGTATGGGTATGTGTCAACAATATTTCAACTAAGTGGGGCACAAGAACAGTTAAGGGATGTCCCATCACAATACTTTCACACCTTTCTATGCTGACCCCAGCTGCTGCCAGGGCTTTAAGACACCCACGCAACCCTGCGGCTACAGGATCAAGAGTAGCAGGAAGGTTTGGCACAGGTCATCTCACATTTCCGTGCATCTGTGTAAGCACTGAGAGAACACAACTCTCCCTCTCAATGTAGAATAGAGTGAAAGCTTTTTTGTAATCAGGCATTCTCTGTGCCGGGGCATAACAGAGACTTTCTCTCAGCTCTAGGAAGGCAATCAAGCGTTGTTATCCTATGGTATCAAATCAGACACATCCTTGTGTATCAGCCTCTGTAAAGGCTTGGCCACTAAGGAAAAGTTGGGTATCCACTGGTGATAGTAGCCCACTATTCACAAAAACTTCCTGACTTCTCTCTGAGTGGTTGGCAGATTTATTTTAAAAATCACAGAGATTCTTTCTTGTGACACCTTTCTCGCTCCTTTCTGAATGTGATGTCCAAGATAGAGGACTTCTTTCTGACAATACTGTAACTTACTCTGAGACACTTTGGGGCCGATTCCAATTCGGGCAGGAAATCTCTCCGACCGAGCCGGACCCGGAGAGATTCCCGACCGAATCGGACCCTAGCAGCCCGACCGAACGAGTACGATGCGTCCGTATGCTATCGGACTCGATTCGGTCGGACTCCCATTGAAGTCAATGGGAGCCGGTCGTACAACGCGTATGCGGGCTCCCATTGACTCAATGGGTGCGAGGCGAGCAAGGGCGCCCCCTACAGCGGGTACACGTCGAAGCGACTCGCGCCGTACATGCACAGGTAGGGGGGACCCATGGGTCCCCCCTGTGTGCGACTCGTGCGGCTACGCGTACAGGGGGGTCCGACACAGACCCCCAAAGTGCGGCTCCGACTGCTCTTTGGAGCCGGACTGCGCGAGTCGGTCGGACTGCTCGAGGCGCGCATCGTACTTGCCCGGCCGGGGAACGTCTCCATTGCGCGGTGCGAGTTGTGTCCGTGCGAGTCGGTCGGAGTGGTTGGGACGCGCGAACGAGTCGGTCGGCGATTTCGCGTCCGCTCGCATCGTACTCGCTCGCCCGGACGCATGCACGAATCGGTCAGAAACGAGGGCTCTGAATCGGATCCGGTAAAGCCGAATCCGATTCGGTGCCCTACCGGCCGAGATCGGAATCGGCCCCTTTATGTCCATTCTCAGCTAAGTGGTTCAATAATGCAATGATATCTTGTTTACTGAACTAAGACTGAGTCACAGGGCATGATTAGAGCCTTCTTTTTGAGGATCTGATTAAAAATTGAGGGACTCTCTATATAACCTCGTGAGACTCGGTACCATACCAAAACACGGTCCTGGAACCAGAAGGCAAAAAGGTACTGGCTGTACTCATGCAAGGTGCTATAAATGGGGTCTCTAGTTGGCAGTCGGTGTGCACCCTATCCAAGTAGGGACCCTCACAATAGTCAGGGTAAGTGAGTTACACAGTTGAGATAACCCCTGCTCACCCCCTTGATAGCTTGGCACGAGCAGTCAGGCTTATCTCAGAGGCAATGTGTAAAGTATTTGTGCACACACACACACAGTAACACAGTGAAAGCGCCATCCGGGGCTATCGCAGTGTAGTGAACAACGCAAGTCCAACAGTTCAGTCATACGGCATTGGACAGACCTGCAAAACAGTACCTTTGGAAGTGAAAAGGCCTTGGGGACCTTGCAATGAAATACGAAGATGAGGCTTCGCTGACCTCGTCGGTCGTCGGTTCTAAAAGTCGGGCAGAAAGTCGCTGAGGCCTTGGAGTCACACGGGCTGGGGATCATGCTCCGCATTGTTGAGGTCAGGAGCACTGGCGGTGGCGGGGCCAGGGCTTCAATGTCATCGCGTTCGATGCATTGTGCTCTTCATGATCGGTGACCATGGCTTCAGTGCGGGCAGCGGTGCGGCATCGGTGCTGAGAGCGGTCATCGACAGACCCAAGGCTGCGATGTGATATAGAGTGATGCGTTGTGTTCTTCACGAGTGGTGCCCTCAGCCACGGTGCAGGCAGCGGCGTCGTTTGACAAAGTCAGCGTTGATGGCGCTGTTGGCTAACCGGGGGTTCCAATGTCGTCAAGGTTGATGCGCCGTTCTCCTCACGAGCGGTGACCATGACTTCAGTGCAAGCAGCAGCATTGAGAATGGCGTCAGGATTGCTTTTCTCTGGATTACAGCACAGTCACACAGTTCCAAGGGCCTAGGACTGGTTTTGGCACCCCTTGGCAACGCAGGTCTCATGGCAGAAGAGTTCAAGTGCTGGTCACAAACTGTGTAGGAAGTCTTTGATGTCCCTGAGACTTCTGCAGCAGGAGGCCAGCTCAACTCAAGCCCTTGGAGAACCTTGGAAGGCATGATACAGAAAGCAAAGTCCAGTCCTTTCACTGCCCAAGACAGAAGCAGCAGAAGCAGGCCGACACAGCAAAACAAACAGCAAAGTGGTAGTCCCTCCTGACAGCAGCACAACTCTTCTTCCTGGTAGAATGTCCTTAATCCAGAAGTGTTCTGAAGTTATGGTGTTAGAGCTCTAGTGCTTATACCAGTTTCTGCCTTTGAAGCAGGCAAACTTCAATGGAAAGTATTTGCAGTGCACAAGACCCTGCCTTTTCCTGTCCTGGCTCCAGACACACTACAGGGGGTGGAGACAGCTTTGTGTGAGGACAGGCAGGTGTCAGTGACTGCTCCTCCCACCACTCGAGCTCAGGAAGGCCCATCAGCCTGGCGATGGCCCATCAGGATATACAAGGCACACGTCAGCTCCCTTTGTGTGACTGCCTAGAGTGAATGTGCAAGAGCCCAACCATCACCCTAACCCAGACATAGATTCTGAAGATAGGCAGAGGCACAGAGTGATCAAGCAAAAAAATGCCCACTTTCTAAAAGTGGCATTTTCAAATGCGAAATTTAAAAACCAGCTTCACCAAAAGATGTACTTTTAAATTGTGAGTTAATTGACCCCAAACTCCAACTCTCTATCTGCTCCCAATGGGAAATTGTTACCCTATGGGATTGATAGTCCTTGCAATAGTGAAAAATGAAATCAGCAGTATTTCACTATTAGGACCCGTAAAACACACCAGTACATGCCCTACCTTTTAAATACACTGCACCCTGCCCATGCGGTTGCTTTGGGCCTATCTTAGGGGTGACTTACATTTAGTGAAAGGGAAGGTTTGGGCCTGGCAAGTGGGTGCACTTCCCAGGTAAAAATGGCAGTTTTAAAACTGCACCCACAGACACTGCAGTGGCAGGTCTGAGACATGTTTGCAGGGTGGCACATTCAGTACTACAGGCCCACCAGTAGCATTTGATTTACAGGCCCTGGGCACAATTGATGCTCTTTATTAGGAACTTACTAGTAAACCAAATATGCCAATCATGGATAAATTCAATTTACACAGGGAGCACTTGCACTTTAGCACTGGTTTGCAGTGGTAAAGTGCCCAGAGTCCTAAAGCTAACAAAAATAGGTCAGAAAAAATAGGAGAAAGAAGGTAAAAAGTATGGGGGATAGCCCTGCAAAAAGGGCCAGGTCCAACACAAGGATACAGAAAAGAAGGCCTGACACAAACCATTGACAGTGAACTACTCAGCTGCACATAGAATTTGAAGCAAAATCACAGCTGGATTCAGTACCATTGGACAACAAGGAGCAACTATGCTGTTAATCCTTCTCAGGTCTTGCACTATGCGGTACTTACCACTAGGCTTCTGAAAGCCCATAATGGATAAATTACATGGACTCCCCATTGTCTTCTTCAAAATGCCTTGTTGTCTCATTGACTCAATCACTGGAGTAATCCCAGCAATGGTTTGAGGAATCAGATTATACCGCGGGATTCTTGGATATTCAGCATTTGGTTTAACAATCATGCAAAAAGGCCCAACTCCCTTTATTAGACCGATATCTTTTCCTGAAAAGTCCCAAACATTTAGACTTTACTGTATCTCTAAATTCCGGTGGTAAATCATCATTCATCATCAGCGTCTACAATCCAATGATTGGCCCTTGACTTGCCAATTTAAAGGCGACATCTTCATCATTTGCTTATTTGAGACTACTACAACTTGGAGTCTTTTTCCTGAGTGGGGTAGGTTTGGAACTTCTATTGTTCAGTAGAATGGGTAGCACCAGTATCAATGAAAAACAATACGGGATGGCCATTCACCTCACCTGCTAAGAATGTACCACTTTGGTCTATCTCCAGGACTGCACCAGGTATGCAATCTTCCTCCTCCTTCAGGTACCCTCATTGAGACTGGTCAGAGCCATAGCCCTCAAGCATCTCAAACATAAGAAATTGCTGAAACACATTCTGATTTTGGAAAGGATTTTGATTTAAATTTGGGATTTGATTTGAATTAAATTGAGAACCATTTGCATTTTGCTGTGGCATCGGGGATTGTGGAACTTGCATTACTGGAGCTTGAGGCACATTAGAATTTTGCATTCTCTGTCTCAGTACATTCTGTGACTGTACGGGGTAATTACTCTGTGACTGTACAAACCCTGAATTCTGAACCTGGTTCTTATTCATCACTCTGTTGGGATTAAGGCGACATTCCCACTTCCAATGCCCTAACTTATTACAATAGTGACAAGGATTTGATTTCTTCAAAGTTGCCACATCAATCCCAGAACTCGGGCCAGTTGGAACACCACGACCTATGCCTTGTTGTGGGAACCCATTTCCACCATGCATCACGGAAGCTCCCTGCTGATCCACTCCTTGCATAGGGCCAACATTCCCTACAAAAGGATGACTCTGACTTTCTCTCCGTACTGCTTTCATCTGCGCCACCATCAATTTCTCCTTCAATCGCTTCTGCTTTATTTCTAATTCATCGCTACAATATTTTGCATACCTTAAAATCTCATCAACCGATTTATTCTGTCAACAAATCAAATGCTGCTGAATCATCAAGCTAATCTCAGGTCTCAATTCCGCCAATAACTGTGACACAAAATTTCCCATGTCTTTAGCTTTAAGAGTCTCCATTCCACTGTACTGCTTAAACACATGTAACAATTCTCATAATAGACATGCACTGACCCTTTGGCCTCTTTTGTTGTCTTGTCAATCTTGACCCAAACAATGTCTTTAGCTGGTATTTTCCCTCTCAAGAAAGTCATCACCTGTTGATACGTTTTCATCACCAATGGAGATGCTGCATGCATTACTAGATTTCTATGGGGTTTCTTCTCCGGCCATTCTATAGCCACTTTGCATTCGGCAAACAAATCATTCAGTGTCATAATGTCAAAGAAAGTATTCAAATCCACCCATAAGACTTGTGAAATCTTCACAAATTCCTTAACCTATGTATACCGTTCCACTGGCTTTTCTCTCAATTTCTAGGAAACCATTAGTGAATGGCTCAAGATCACTCCTACACAAAGGCACATGGACATAAACCCCACCAGGCACTTCCCTCAATGGGAAATTTGAAGCGTTCTCTCAATCCATTAAAGACGGAAGTCGGCTCTCCCTTTGATTTCTTTTGATCTTTCTTCTTCACCCAACTGCCTTCCCACTTATCTAGCTCACTCCATTTTCAGATGCAACTAATTAATTCCTTAAATTGCTTTTTCATTCCTGGTGTTCTCATACTGCAAATATCAATCTCATCAAAACATACACAGTAACTTTTCTACAATGATTTTGTTCGACTTAAATCTATATCATAAGTTTGGGCCAATTAAGACAATCATGAGCTTGTCCTGCATGTTTAGTGATTTCTTCACACATGAATACAAGTTTGTTCTCTTGATAGTTATCCAATAGGGAAAAATCAAGGATTCCAAATATCACCTCATCCAGTTCTAACGTTAGTTTGACCACATCCACTGCATTTTCTCTCACCGGGCCTGAAATATTTCTTTGCCTAATCCTGAACCTTTACTTTCTCTTGGGGACCCATTGAAAAATCTGTTTTCAAATCATGTAGTTCTCTGGAATTAATACCATTCTGTACTACAGAGTTATTGTACGCTATCCATTCTTGGTGACTGCTGTTGATGAGAATCTGAGGCGAATTCCAAAAAGACATGTCACAATGTTGCGATCTCTGAGTGGAGAAAATCCTGTCAGATTCATGGTTGATGCTGTAGAGACAACACAAGGGGTATTCACCTGAGTCAGGGCTAAAGGAGTTCCTCCCACTCCTGAAACCACAGGAGCACTAGCTGATATTTCTACTCCAGTAGGGACTGTCAAAGTATGTGTATGGTTTCTTGTCGACTCAGGCTTATACAAGGAACACCGGGTCCAATAGTGACCAGAACAGCAGTTGCATTGGGGACCTTGGAAACAATGGAGTTAACAGGGACACTTACTGCTGAACTCTCTCCCATCCGATTCTGACTCATATTTACTCCCATATTTACTGGTACAGTGGCTATTCCAGAGTTTCCACCAGTAGCTGCACCATTTGTTCCTCCAAGTTGAACAACGCTATATGGAGGTTGCCTAACATGAGCTGCATGCTCCCAAGAATTAAGTACTTCAAACAGATGTCTGAAGGAACCCCGCATGCATTTCCCACGCATGCCTTTACTCCGTAGTCACTACCAAGACTGCGATGTTACCACGTGTTCCTTTAAGTCGTTACAATGACTTGCCTTAGGGGGGCGCAGGACTTTGTAATAGTATAAATTACTATTCCAACTCCAGTCAGTCTATCAGTAGGGAAGGTTTTTAACTTAAAATCCAATGCCAGTCCAGCAGCGTGCCCCCTAAAGCAAGTCATTGTTATGGCTTGTGTGGTGAAGGAGCGCATGGTAACTTCGCATTCGGGGTAGCAACTGCGGAGTTAAGGCAGGTTGTGGGTCTGTCTGTGGTGTAAAGGATGTTTCCTGCATCATACTGTGCAGGTCTAGGAGGTGGCTTCATTTCGTACAATACCCTTTTCAAATTTTCCATGATTCTCAAATTAAATGTGCCATAGCATTAAACATAAATGCACCTTTTTCTCAGAGATCTTTTGCCATTGATTCAGCCAAATGCATGTGTGAAGAACCACGTTAATGGCCATATAATGACCTGGCGTATCTTCCGGGGGTGCCTCTTCTTACTCTCAAACAGGTATTCTCACATCTACCATAAATTGAATTTAATACAGCCTTAAAGCATTTCATTTTCCAGGGTTAAGGTCACCACAAATAAAATTTCTCTTCAAACCAGAAAATAATTCTTCACCCACAGTTCTCGTTCAGTGTCTACAACCAATAACAGTGTGGCACAAACGCCAATAGACCATTCTCAGTGCGGCACACTATGACGTATCAACTAATAGGAACGTGGCACAAACATCAATGGAGAGATCTCAGCACCAAACAATGTGGCGCCTTTCTCACTCCACGCGGAGACTCACCCTCCTTTACAATTTTCCAGAGCATTGAAAAAGTAGCACAACAACAAACGCAAACCAAATTCAACAACTTTGTCTTCTCCACTAAAGAATCAATAGCATTCAATCACACAAGAAATGGTCCTGAGCAACACATTCCGGACTACTCTGATTCACATTCGAGAGAAACCTCGACCAGTGGGGAATCACCCAGATTAGTGTAGTTTCACCCCTGCGCAAAAGGATCCACCACACCTTATTCTCACACAAAGGTATCAGTCCCTATGTCAATTGTGCAGCCGTTGGCACCTCACGACTGGCACCATAAAACTTAGCAGACAATTACAACACAGTGTTTTCTACACTGATAACTTATGACTTCTTAGGTTATGTCGAACCCGATAGCAACTTCAACTTCTTTGCATTAAGCCCTTCTACATCCGCACAGCAACTTAAAACATCACCATATCACACCACGCAATCTACAAAAGCATTGCAAGCGAGACGAGACACAAACAATTGCAAAGTGCAAGCCTATTAGTACTCACTCATACGCTGTTAGAACTAAGGGGCTGATTAGGATGGCGGGCAGATGTCCACCGCCGGGCCGGCGGCGGCGACTGCCGGGCCGGCGGTGGACATCCGCCCGCGATCGCAAGCCAGAAAACCGCCGGTCAGATTAAGATGGCGGTTGTGACCGCGGCGGTGGGAAATTCCGACTGCCGCTTTTCCGCCGGTTGCCATCCGCACTCCTGTCTGGCAGACGGAGCAGGACCGGGAAAATGGTGGCGGTGCCGAGCAGGCTCTGCCGGCACAATTATGATGCCGGCGGTAGTCAGCCTTTCCGCAGTGGTCAAACCGCCATGGAAAGGCTGGCGGAGATTGTCTTCCGGGGGCCTGTTGCGGGCCCCCAATGTGTTGGGGGGGTGTGGGTGCACTGGGGGGGTACCCATGGTCCCCCCCTATATTTCCCTGTACCAGGTGGCAGGCACTGTGCAGTGCCTGCCACGCAGTGCAGGGAAATGCAGGACATGCTCCTTTCGACATCGCGGCGGTGCTGCGGGCAGCAGCAACCGCCGCAATGTTAAAGCCCGCGATCGTACCGCCGCGGTCGGATTTCGACCGTGGGCCATCGTAATTCGAGCGGCGGTTATGTCGCGGTCCATGCGGGCGATCTTTTCCCGCTACCATGGCGGTCGGGGAGGTTTTCCGACCGCCATCCTAATCAGCCCCTTAATTCCAAATTGCTGGAATACGACTGCTCCTCCGAATCGGGACATGGGCTTTGGGATCAGGACTGGGCTTGAGCAAATCTGGAGCTCTCACAAAGATACAGTAACTGCCTATGTCTCAATAACTAAGCCATCCGACAAGCTACTATCTGAGAGTGCACAGGGACGTGATTTAAAATCTCTCCTCTGATGGATCTTTTTAGGTTGACTGAGACAACAAGGGAGTTAACGATAATAAAACATACAATCTCTGTGAAGCCCACTTGGCCACACAATAAGGACTAGAAATCGGTGGTTGAAGTTAAATGGTATATTGCAAATCAGTGATCAAACCAATATATACAAATATCAAAACAATATTAAAAAGATACAGGATTGCAATTGATAAACTGAAATCTCGCAGTAGGTTCAGTCTCAGAAGGATAAGGTATGAAATAATCACAGCCACAACAATGCAGAGAACAAGAAACAGAAATAGGTGTTCCTAAACACAACTAAGCTCTAAAATCAACTGATCAAGGTTCTAAGTTTAGAATAAGGATGGCTTCTAGAGTGGGGTTTTAAGGAAATACAACAAGGTGTCAGCGTAGTGAAGACTCCAGTAGAAGTCTTCCAGAATGGGAATAAGTGTTTATCATAAAGCTTCACACTTGCAAGAATAAAGGAAGGAGCGACATCTGTACCCCTCAAAGTCTAAGGGATTCTGCCTTAACTCCTAACAGTGGGAACATTAATTAAAAACATACATAGACTTAAGCAACATTCATAACTCTTCCCATCCTTCCAGGAACCAATCAGCTCGAACCTCACGTTGTACAATTGCAACATTACCAGACTTTCCCATCCCACAGAACTTGGACAGTTGCTGCAACCTTGAACATCCCTTCGCTCTTGATACACGATGAATAAGAGGCTTCATCTGCTCAGTAGGTCTACACATTCTTGCCAAGATATCTCTTCTCAGGCCCTACTATCAAGAAACCAATACAGACAACAATACTCCTTTTCTCTAGCTAATGAAGCCTTCAGAACACAGCTGCAAAGGAAAAGAACAACTGACAGAGCAAAATACATTTCAAAGCAAGGTCTTTAGTCAGGCTACCTTTAACTAAGCATCTAATGTGCACTTCAGTTTCGTGGTTATACGTACACACGTGTGACTTCTAATAAACTACAAAACGTGACCAAAGGAATACACATTTCCTTAAACAAATATAACTTGAAGTGTAAATGTAAAACGTGAGTACAGAATAGATGATTCATGTTATGTTGAACATTAATACACACGTTTATAAATCTCTAAGTTCTACAGTTACTACATTTCAGTAATGTGTTTAAATGTGTCACACGTTAATATTGTTGAGGCACACAGTGAATATAATGTCAAGTGCACACATATAATTACACTTCTGTGACGAATAAGGGTGGAACCCAAATTACACTGCTCCACTGGTGACAATCAAAAGTGGTGGGGCATAAAAGTTGATATGACATTTATGTAGCAAGCGCAGCAAGCAAGCTCAGTGGACAGATGTGGAGATTGGGGGGAGAGGGGTCCTCCCCTGAGAAAAGTTTGAAAAAAGATTGCCAAATGGTGTACTTTAAAGCAAATATTAATAAAGAATTTAGTGAGAAAGCAAGAAGAAATTGTGAACATATAGGCTTGAAACATTTAAAGACATTAAAAACTGCCCCATATCTTACTGCATTAATATGTTCAGCAGTTACTGTAGTGTGCAAATTGTACAGTGTGACAACTTCAGGCCCTTTATAGTGTGTGCTTGCCCAGTGTCCTGCACCACGTGCGTCATTGACTTTAGAAGAAAATGCTTTAACCAGGCATGGGGAAGCACCCACAGCTGCTGGCTGCAGTATTATAGAAATATCTGTAGACAGGGCTTTAAGTGGGATGAAAAAAGCGGGGGCCTTTAACAGGGGAGTGGCTTAAACATGTAAAATTACATTTCTGTGATTCCCATAGTGTGCTACCAGACTGGTATTTTGGTTTCTTCCTGAGCTTTCTGTTATTGAATCATATATATAACACAGCAACTAACATATACCTAAAACCTGCCAGGGCTATTGGCTTTGTCAATGGTTGTTAGCTGTTTAAGATAAATGAGTAACTACAATGATTTTGTTGTAAATAATTAATATAGAAAATATTTCAATTTTGACATTGTGAGACTGGGAATTAAATATTATCGAGGCCTGTGGAAAGAGCATTCATCGTCAGTTTGTGCACTTTATGTTAGACATGTATGCCCTTTTTCTTTCCACATCTCCTCCGTCTGCGTATCTTAAACCTCTTCTTTCTGTTCAGCGTCCTCCTTTCACTCTCTCCTGAATGCACGTCATCGCATCTCCTTCACTTCACCGTCCCTAAACATACACTGCACTCACTCACATGTAAGCACTTTATTTTCTTTTACTTTTGCCTTCTCAATATTTTGACAACCGTGTACCCCCTTCTCACACATTTACACAGAATTCAAATTGCAACTTGAATACATGACCATTGCTCTGTGTGCTCTGCAGAGAGGCCAACCCACTGACAGATACTGTGACAAACTCGCACTGCCTTCAGCCTCTGCGCCAGAGCTGTCAATTGCAGCCCGTCATAAACACCTGGCGCAACTCAGTTCAAAGTATGCACTATACAAGAGTAATAAGATGAACAAAAAAAACACAGAAACAAAACATGATGGAAATAGGTAACACTCTTAAACCATGCACGATTAATTTAAACGTGAATTAGAAAAAGGAACTAAATCGCTGACATGTATTACCTTAACATTTTTAACATTCATTGTTCAGAAATCAATCAGTGTTTTTGGCATTAATGTTAAGGGCATGAATATAGGACCGACAGGGACCCATTTTAATGTTTTAGTGCCATTTGCCAGATCCCAAGTTTCACGCAACAACAAACATTTAGCATGCTACAGGTCTAACGATCTTTAAAATAAAAACATGTCCAGAGAGGGAATAAAACAATATAGAACCATTGTGCCGATCAATGTAAATAAATTAGGACCTTAATGAGCACCAAGTATGCCTGCCATATTCTAGACTTGCATAGCATTTAAGTTTTTTTTTACATTTGTCTCATATTCCACAAATCAGGACACTATATGAACATATGTCTCCCTTTGCTCTTCACTCCCTCAAAAGCTGAGGATATTTGAATCAAATTTGCTAGGGAGCAAAAGCCCTGCATAACTTTTGGATCAACTTCGCTCGGTAACCAATACAGCAGCTCCACTTCAACAGGGGCCAGTGACTTACGGCCACGACCTGGGATGTAACGGTGGGGGAGGTCAGCGTGACCAGGCATCTCAGCACAATATACAAAATACAAGTATAGCATTAACACTTCCCAAGGTGCAAAATCTCACTAAGTGCACTCGCATCCGATCCAACCCTGTGACGAATGGGAAAGGGTGGGATCTATACCTGTGAATGACGCCTGGCCTCATAAAGGGATACAGCCTGCAACACCTGAAATCATGACCCCCAGCAGCGTCACTGGCCTGGAGTGGATTTCACAGAAGACTCCCATGGCACAAAAGCTTTTATAAAAGTAAGCTCTGCGCTGAACATTACATTGCAGAAAGTTGATTTTTTTTTGCCGTGCTTCTTGCTCCTTGTTTGGAGCGACGGGGGGCAGGTAGTCTGGGACAGGCAGCCCAGACTTAAATATGTTAATTTATTTTGAGATACGATCTGTGATCATATCTTTAAATAAATCAATGTATTTAATATGTTTTGCAGAAAAGTTGTAGGAATTTCAGAGGAGCACAGCCCCAGAGCTCTAAAGAAGAAACCATCCCTGGGGGTTTACCATTTTCCCTGGCATTACGTTAGTTTAGTCTGAAAGAGGCAGCCAATATAGACAGTGGGAGTGCATATGGAGAGGACAGCCTTCTCAAGGGGACTGAGAAGGAGACAGTATTCAGGTGCCACTCCAGAGCTTGTGCCTTCTGAATCCTGCAGAATGTCTCCTTCATTCGCATTCCCTCATCTTGCCACTTCTTTTTAATATCCCCCATGGTCTGTGCCTCCTCCCTCAATGCATTGACAGAACCTCTCATCTCATGCCATAAGCCTGCCTTCTGTGTTACAGTGAGGGTGAATCGAGGCAGCCCATGTAGTTGTTTATAGTGTTTCACCACAAATTTACCTATAATTGCGGTCTCTTTCTCAGTAGAGTTTCTCTTTTTCAGAATTGTGCTCTGCATTTTTGCAAAAGATTGTGGTAGCTGGAGGATCTGAAAGATGAAGAGGAAAACGCAGAGTTTATGATATTGGCAGTACTTATGTTGTTTTCAGGTGTGTGATTTGGTTCTTGTGTATGTAATTATCCTATTCCCTTCCATGGAGAGGTCTCCCTCCTGCATGTCGTGGACTTTGGCCCAGTAGCAGAGGTCTTCACGCCAGTAAGTGTAGTGGCCTGCGATATTTTATGACGGAACCTTTTTGCCTCCTAACAGACTCCGTAGAGCTGTGACGTAGGTGTCTGAGCGCAATGCCATGAAAGCTTGTTTTAGAATGTAGAGTTCGCAGTTACACGCTGCAGAATAAAGACGCGTTATACTAAGGTCTGTGTGTGGCATAGTCATTGGCGGGTACCCAGGCTAGGAAGACACTACAGTTAAGTGGAAAGTAAAATACAGTTGTAAAGTTGCGAGTAGTACCTTTACGTTCATAAATTACATTTATGCAAGTTACATCTGCTGAACTGGGGGTGTGGAGACATGTAAGTCTACATCTAGGAGTAAATCACATTCAGAATTGGTAGATTGCGAAAAGTAGTAAACTTGCCCATAAGTGTAAGAGTAAAATTTGACATGAGAGAAAAATATACAAATGAGAGAGACAGATGAAGGAGATATTAGAAACAGACAAGGGCCAGAGAGTTACAGCTGAGGAGAAACAGAAAGACAGGTAAACTACGAGAGAAAGAAACAGCAATAGAGTGTGAGCAGAGAAAGCTGTAACATTAGAAAATGTTAAGGGCGGAAAAAGCAAGAATTAAAGAGTACAAGTGAGGTAGTTTAAAGGGAGGACTGGGAGGCAGACAAAGAAATGAGTGGGTGTGTCTGTGATAGAAAGAAATATTCACAAGATTATCATGACCATCTCAGAGCAAAATTGAAATCAGCGGGAACAGGACCTCTATTTTTAGCATTAAATTATTTTTCTCAAGAGAGCTAAGCTCACCAAAAATGGTAAATTGTACAAATGACTTGAGTATTAAATTGATAATGAAATTATGTTAGCAGAGCTAGATGAGTTAATTTAGAAGAACCTTATGAGGGTTACTAATACTGAGCCAAAAGTCTGCAAGGGCCAAAGGATTGAATTTCATGAGTTAATTTCACTGATTTATTAAGCTTCTTCATTTTGGAAACATTTAATCAATTTTTCTTGTAAGATCAATCTGTTTGTAATTGGTACTTTTATGTTGAAACTGACATTTCCATGTTATCTCAAAAGATAGTTTTTAATATTCCAGACTAATGACTTTTCTATCTGAACAAATGAAAGCAATTGTATATTTTGTCACTTGGTCCATGGATTAGGTAAATGACAAATGCACTATGCTTAGATGAGCAAATCATTGGCCATATTACACTAGTACTCATAAAATGTTGCACCAAAAGCAGTTTTTTAATCTAGTTGTTTGATGCCAGTGTTGTGCACTTGTCAGGGATTGCAGATGTTGGGGAAAAATATGTATGTAAACTGGCAATGTAGTGCCCGTCAATTAACAGACACGATTTCCGTGAGTCTACTAAACCACAGTTTATTTCAGCATCACCTAAACTGGCACTGGTTATTCTATTTTAGAGTGAGCTTATCTCCCACCATGATACGTCTATGTTTATTTGCTTTTTTAAATTTTATTTATATATATATATATATCTCTTCAGATGCGGGGTCGAGGGAGACCCGAGAAATAAAGGATGCCTTATACCTTCAACCTTGAGTGCGTTCCTTCTTCCAGTGTGGAGCAGGATGGACTGTGAATATATATATATATATATATATATATATATATATATATATATATATATATATATATATATATATATATATATATATATATATATTGCAAAACACCACTTTGGCTCTCCCAAATGTCACGCTGTCCTCCCAGCCACACACAGAGAGCCGCGGACCACCGGAACTATAGGCAAGTAATACTTTATTTGCTCCTCACACGACGCGTTTCGGGCGCCACACGCCCTTGTTCACATGTCATGAAAAACTGGCTCACCGTTTTGATTAAATACACTGCGTGCATAACCACGTGATTGACAAACAAACAAAATGGAAAACACACTATCGCATTTAAATGACATGTCGTAATGGATCTTTTCTTTAACTTGGTGGTGCTGCCAACAATTAAAATTACAAATACATTTTGCCATTCTTATAAATACTGTATAAAAACAGACATTTTATAGAAATACATACAGCAAAATTCTGTGCAAATTTGGCAAATGGGCAACTGCTTAATTTAAATTCGACATTGTTTAGTTAAATATACAAAAAAAACTTCTCTGGATAAATCCATTTGAATTAAAATTGCCATAATTATCCACTACGTCATTACCTATTCCCATAAAGTGCTATAGTGCTAAAGTGCTACCCGTAGACAATAAAATTTGATTGTTAAGAGAAAACATATTTTTCCATTTCTTAAAAACAATCATGTGCAAAGAATAACATATAGGCAGAAATATTATGTAAGATTGGCCTATTGCTTGCTTGTACGCCAAACTCGCTGGATAAATCCATTATCTATTCCAATGCCAAATTCATCATATACATCATCCTATAATGTAATAAAAGTGCTTCAATATTTAAAGTGCTATCATTAATAAAATTATTCCTTTTCCAAAGTGCACACACTACGAATTAAATATTAAATATACACTAATGCATCACATCTAAAAAAAGGCTAAAAAATAGTAAAAAAACACATTTAAGCTGCTTTCGAGAACTCTAATAAATCTGACAATTTTATCACTAAAATTATATCAGATACCCATTTATACAAAATGATAAAGGTCTTCTGTATTATTCAAGCCGAACGGTATTTTACTGTCAAATTCCAATATCATTTTGCATTCCATCTGTCTCAACATCTTTTCCCTGTCTCCCCCTCTCCGGGGTTTCGCAATTGCTGCCACTACAAAATACCTCAAACAGTCAAGATTGTTGTCATGCTTAAGTTTGAAATGGCGCGCAACCGGATAATTAGGGTCATTGTTCACAATGGCACGCAGATGCTGTAATATTCTGACATGCACCTGCAGCTTTGTACTCCCAACGTATCTCAAACCACAGGTGCACGTCAGAACATAAACAGCATATTCTGTCCTACAGTTATAGCTACCTTTAATGGCTATTCTCTCAGGACTGAATGGGGACAGATAATGCGTGGTATTTTCCCCAAACTTACATGCCCTACAGGAAGAACATTTAGTAAATCCCTGTCTAGGTTGTAGCCACATCCTTGCAGTCTCCAGCTCCGGACTAGTCTTTACTATGTGGCTACGCATAGAGGGACCTTTCCTGTACGTAATGACTGGAGATTCCGGTAGTGTTGATGACAATACCCCATCAGTGAGAACTATTGGCCAGTTGCGCCTAATGATTGCCTGTATCTTTCTTTCCTGTTTACAATAAGTGATTATTAGTCTTGGGGCACTGTTGTCTTCATTAGTAGGCTCCCTATCCCCGTCCGGAGTTAAAAGAGCTTCTCTGGTTCTTTCATTGATTTTGGCCACTGCTTCACTTAGAATCTTTTCATTATACCCTCGTGCTCTAAATCTACACAGAGCCTCCTGGGTACACTTATTGAATTCCTCCCCAGTACTGCAAATTCTCTTTAAACGCAGTAATTCTCCAAACGGAATACTCCGAATAAGATGCTAAGGGTGCGCACTGCTAGCATGCAATGTTAAATTGCCTGCAGTGTCTTTCCTGAACAAAGTAGTGGCTAATTGTCCCTGGTTTACATAGACCCTTACATCAAGGAATTCAATACTTGACTTACTTATTTGAGAAGTAAATTTCAAATTCACCATATTGTTGTTCAATTGGTTAACAAAATTCATGGCACTACTCTCATCACCTCGCCACACAATGAACACATCATCGATATATCTAAGCCAGTTTACCACATGATCATCATAATCACTGCAATGGTTGACCCTAAGGTCCCGCTCCTCCCACCAGCCAACATGTAAACATGCATAGCTGGGGGAGAAGCAAGACCCCATAGCCACTCCCTGTTTCTGTAAAAAAATATCCTGACCAAAAGCAAAAAAGTTATTGTGTAGACACCAAGAAATTAAATCAAGCAGCATTTTACTGTGACCATACAACTCAATCGGCCTAGAATCAAGAAAGTGCTTGACTGCCTTCAAACCTGTCGAGTGCTCAATAAATGTATATAATGATTCAATGTCCAGCGTTATGAACAGGAGATCCTCTGACCAAGTAATGGCTTGTATCTTATTTAGAAAATCTCCTGTGTCTCTTACATAGCTGGGCAGTCGTTTTTATATATATATGTTTTTTTACACCGCAAACTCGACCCACAGACATTGGAGCTCTTTCCACAAGCAACAGTTACGTCACACAAGGACATATTCATTTTTTCTTTTTCTTTATAGGCACAGGGAGATTAAGAGCCTTATTGCGAGTACGGCCACGACTGCAGGTTGCCCACAGCATTCTGAGTGTGGCGGTTAGGCTGCCACAGGACCGCTGTGTCCACCAGAATCCAGGATCCTGCGGGGGTTGTGCAGCGGAGACCGTGAGACCCCCACAGCACCACCCTCCTGTCCTGGATTATATTCATGATACGGCAGGTGCACAACGGGCTTGGTGGTACTCCTGTTGGTGCGGCAGTGGCGGGCCGCAAGGAGGAACACCAAACTTCTAATAAGTTCCTAAGTGATTTGCCAGGAATCACAGGGTGTTGAGCCAAATGCTGAGACTCGCACCTGGTTGCTCATTTCCAAAGTTGCCAGCTCGGGCTGTTACACCACATTTTCTATGTTCATGTGACCTTCCCTGACCCCGACAATTACTGTCTCATTTCCAACACAGGCACTAATTTCCGCAGACTAGAATTACGCTTAGTGGTCTGTTGGGTCCTGTTGGACTTGGCCCTTTTTGCAGGGTCATCCCTGAACTTTTTGCCTTCCTCCTGTATTTTTTCAGACCTGTTTTTGTTGGTTTTATGACTCTGAGCACTTCACCACTGCTGATCAGTGCTAAAGTGCATATGCTCCCTATTGTAAATTATTGTAATGGATTAGTGACTCCATGATTGGCTTATTTGATTTACTTGTCAGACCCTAGTACAGTGCACCATGTGTGCCCAGGGCCTGTAAATCAAATGCTGCTGGTGGGCTTGCAGCACTAATTGTGCCACCCACAGAAGCAGCTTGTAAAATATGGCTCAGGCCTGCCATTGCAGAGCCTGTGTGCAGTCTGGGACTGCCATGTCGACTTGGCAAGTGCACCCACTTGCCAGTCCCTAAACCTTCCCTTTTCTGCATATTAGTCACCCCTAAGGTAGGCCCAAGGGCAGGGTACATTGTATGTAAAAGGTAGGACATGCCCTGATGTGTGTGGCATGTCCTGATAGTGAATTACAGCCAATTTCATTTTTCACTATTGCAAGGCTATCTGTTCCCATAGGCCAGAATGGGCAGTTTGATTATAACATCTTATAATCCTAACTGACCCTAGGAACAAGATAGGAAAATAAAGTTTAGTGTGCCTGAACTCAGAATGTTAAAATACATCTTTTAGTGTGGGTGATTTTTACATTCTGTGTTTGAAAATACCACTTTTAGAAAGTAGGTATTTTCTTGCCTAACCATCCAGCATGCCTCTGCTAGGTTTGTGTATTCCATGTCTGGTTTGTGAGTGACAGGGGGCTGGAGAGGGCCTTGGCTCGAGCAGTCTGATGGGTCAGGGCTGGGCTGAATAGGACCTGCATTGAATAGAGAGTAGGGGGAGGAGATTTCCTTTCATCAACCTGAGCACTCATAGAAAAGAGAGTAGGGGCGGAGATTTCCTTTCACTGACCTGAGTCCTCATAGAATAGAGAGTAGGGGGAGGAGATTTCCTTTCAGCTACCTGGGCCAGGTCTGCTTTCAACAATGCTGTCTCCACCTCCTGCCAGGAAGCTGCACCAGGGAGGACAGAACTGGTTTTGGCTGGGCACAGACACTCTCTGCCTTCAGAGAACAAATGATTTACTAGTATAAATATTGGGGCCCAGACCCCAGAACTTTAGATCACTTCTGGGAATCAAGACGGACCTTTGTCAAGGAGAGAAACCAAGGAGGAGACTGCCCCAGTGCTGGTTGCTGTCTGGGGTTGGCTTGCAGTGGTTACTCATTTCCAAGAAAAGGGAGAAAGGAACTTTGTGTACTTTTATCATCTTGAGGAAGATCTCCAAGGGCTTGAAGCTGAGCTTGCCTCCTGTCTGAATTCACAGGGACACCAAGACGTCACCACTATATCCCCTTGAATTTCCTTGCTGGGAATTCTACCTGCAGAGAGGTGTCTGCTGTTGTTCTGGGTACCTCTAGTGTCTGCGTGTCACTGGGAGCTGGATGCGCGACCCAACGAGGGAGAAGCGTGACGCCGCTGCAGCAGTTGCCGTCGCATCGCCGAAGAAGCGTATCCCCGCCACAGCTGTTCGCCATCGCATCGCCGAAGAAGCGTGTCGCATCACCAGAGAAGCGTGCCGCCGCCGCAGAGGTTGCCATCGCATCACCGGAGAAGCGTGTCGCCGGGCCTGTCGCGGCTCCAAAGTTCAGCAATTTCGCCGCACGGCCATCGGGCGTGCACGCATCGCATCTACATTGTCGCATCGCATCAAAGACGCCATTTTGTTGCATCGCACCGGATCGTCGCATCGCATCGAGGCGCCATCTTGTCGCTTCGTCACCGGGCCGCAGTAAGAAACGACGCATCAACTCCCCACACAGTAAGGAAGCGACACATCACCTCCCCTGCGCCTCAGTAAGGAACCGACGCATCCACTCCCCTGAGTGTAAGGAACGGCACATCAACTTCCCTGTGACCCTTTTGTTTGCATTGCGTGACGCATCCCTGGTACTTTGAGAGTAAAGTGTCGCACCTACCATCTAATTGGAAGTAAGCTATTTCTACCATCTGAAAGTCATATTTTTGAGTATTGTTTTGTGGATTTTTGTTTTTTGGTCTTGTGTTAAATCTAGATAAAGATTGCTTATTTTTCTAAACTGGTGTGGTGTCCATTTGTAGTGTCTTCACTGTATTACTGTATGTGTTCACAAATGCTTTACACACTGCCTCTGAGATAAGCCTGCCTGCTCGTGCCAAGCTACCAAGGGGGTGCCAACTAGAGACCCCCATTTCTAACAGGTCCTATTACTGCCTTCCTGGTTACCGATACAAAAGTGCACTACTGTAATCTATGTATGTGCTGCTGGGTAGTAAACGTGAGATATCTGCAGGTATCAGGAACAACATTCTTTGATATCCACTCACTGACCGAATCAGTGAATACATTGCTATATCAAATGCACAGAAGACTCCTTAATGGCTTGGCATTGGTGTTGCAGAAGTGCTATCTATGAAAGGAATGCCTGAAATTACCATCTGATGGTTGTCAAAGAAATGGCAATTTGAATCTAAAGTGGGAGAACATTCTAGATTTCAGAAGTTTGAACGGTTAAGTGTACAAAGATCCCTCTACATCTCAGCTCATTTGCAGCAAGGAATGATTGGAAGAAATGTATATTTACTCAT
This sequence comes from Calotriton arnoldi, assembly GCA_963921515.1. Lineage (NCBI taxonomy): Eukaryota > Metazoa > Chordata > Amphibia > Caudata > Salamandridae > Calotriton > Calotriton arnoldi. Next base: position 208,016 of record CAWUFW010000862.1, read on the forward strand.
TTTTTAATGAATTACTGCATAAGGGATAACTTCAGAGTAGGAGTTGTAGAGAGGAAGGAAGTTAGTATAGTTGACATACAGGGCTGAACAACCTCTTTTAAAGCTAAAGTTTGTCCTAAATTAAGAGCCCTGGGAATTCAATTCTTCCTTTAGCTACATTATTTTGTTTGCGAGTTCTCTTAATTGGCTGAACTCTTTATCAGTTTAGTTTCTTTACTAAGACAATTGGCAAACCAGAATATAGCACATAAGCATAGTCGAACCATGAACCATACAAAGTTACCTCCAGTTCGTCCGCCCTCAGAAGTGCATCACCGTAGTATTTGGCACTCTGTACAAACCGGTTGTCTGGACCTACACCGGAAAACAGTTCAATTACAGCCTTAGAGATAGCGAGAGACACCCTCGCAAGACTGTAGTACATATATTACACCCACACCTTTGCATGATTTATACAACTTAATTTTGTTGAGAGCACTCCCTCCCCGTCTTCCTTACCTCACTATGAACCTCTAGAGCCTGACTGCTCAGGTGTAGACTGAAACATAATGTATCATAACCAAGTCCATAAAGAGCATTGTCACGGTCTGCAATATGCCTCCTGGTTGCCAATAAGGCCAGCTTTACTTTACTCGTCGCCCCCTCCCTTATACAGAACTGGTAACAAAGCCCACCTGAACAATATTATCAAATCCAACCACTCTCAGTTATGGCACGTTGAAATATCTGCAACAATCTGGACCTAAAGATGGGAATAGTCTCAAAGCAGTTCCATATATGAAAAGAATAATGGTCAGCAAAGCATAGTTATTGCTAAACGTTGCCACCATAGGTGGAGTAGGCCAGACAAAAAGGATAACCTGGCAGTTGATCATCCAACTCCAATTTGATGGGTTCAAGCTTTGCTATGTGGCCTACATTAGTAGATTACTGTAATGCTATTATTTGAGTGTTTTGATTCTGATTGGGCACCTCAAAAGACCCAAAAGATCGACTAAGTGATTAGGTTAGTCATTTGAGTGTACTCACTGTCAATAGAGGAGAACAGTCCAGTACCATCAGGGGGTTCTCGGTGGTGAGGTTATTAGAGGACATGAATGAGGAAGCACAGGCAGCCTCTGGGACGTGATGCAGGGTCTTCACAGACTAGACATCTAACTTGCCACCTGCTTCATAGTCCAAACACTTTTGATATTGAATATTTTCACCTAGTTGTAGCGCTCTAATATATTGCCCCAGGTATGTGTCTGGACTCTGTCATCAGGCCGAAATGGCCTATCTGTGGCATGCTTGGTGCTCCTGGTGCATGTTGCCCACCACCACAACACTGTTGAAGCATCTTAGAGCCCTCAGAGTAAAAGTGAGAACCTGAACTAGATTACGGGGCTACCTTGCCTTCTTCCACATGTTTGATGGCTGGCAACATTAGCCTTAACAAGGCACACAATTTAATAAAAAATAGGCAAACCATGAGATAATAGCTGCTCAGACAACCACTGTATCATTGAATGGAAGCAACATCTAAACAATGAGCTGACGTGAATTAACTGTTATGTAAGAATCAAAATAAATATTTGTAATTATATGTGCAAATAATAGGTTTTTTTCTACACAATGAAGGTTGTGCCGAAACATATTGTCAATTGATATTATGTAATTGGCCTCTGAAAGGCACTGACATGCTATCTATAATGGGTTACTTTGAACATTTTCCTGAAAAATAGTAGAGCTTTTATGACCAAGTACAAGATCACCAATGCCGGAAAACGCACACATTTAATAAGGAGGCAGATGAAGTAGTTGACCATTGTGCTTCATAATCAACACTGTGCCTGGTATAATCCTTCTCTAAGACTGGAGCAAAACAGAAGACACATAAATCTGAGTTTTTCAGCTTACCCTCCTTGAGACATAAATCATATGTAACAAGCTCTACTCCTACCAGGAATCTGAACTGGAACACAAGCAAGTTGAGAACAATCCAAGGGTTGGTTGTAGTCGGTTAGAAGTGTCTTCAAATCCAACCTGAGTAGAATAGGTTGGATGCTGAGGAGCAAGAGAGGACAAGCAGCAGATACTAGAGGACAGTGGACACAGGCCCAAAGAATGCAGAAGAATTCTGTCTGGAGAGCAAGGCTGGAGGGGAACAGGAAACTGGGGAGGAGGAAACTGTGAAGTGTGGGGAAAATAAGGTCTGATGAACTGGTATAATAGCAGAAAGCCAAGGCAACAATGGACATTTGCAGGCTTATTAGGTTCATGTGGGGTGTTCATTTACTGACTCTACCTCCCATGCCCTAAAAGTTCTGTCTGATAGTGTAACCATTAACAGTATAAACATGGGGGCATATTTATGACTTCAGTGTCGTGGGAGAGCTCCAGTGCAGCAAGACAGGGATGTGGCAGTCCCCCGCAGCCCTGGAGACCGCCACCTCCCCGGGGCTTTGTGAAATTAAATGTGGGGGGTCGCCACCTCCACAGGGCTTTCTTTACATTGAGTGCTGGGGACCGCACAGACCCCCTGCTGCCCTGGGGACTGCCACGTCCCCGATGCTTTGTAACATTGAATGCAGGGGGGCCAACTCCCCTGCCTTTGTGAAATTGAATGAGGGTGACCCCCCTGAGGGTGGTGCCCCCCCACCCATTTGGATGTGGTCATACCCCAGGAGATGAGGTCTCTGGGGCCAAAATCGGCCCGGGGAGGGGTCCACGAGGCACCCCTGCCCTATTACAATAAAAAAAATAAAAGGCTAGGCCCCGGTGAATGGGGTCCCCGGGGCCAAAAGCGGCCCAGGGAGGGGGGCTGGTGGCCCCCTCCACCATTGTAAAAAGGCCAGGCCCCTGGGGATGGGGTCCTCGGGACTGAAATCGGCCTTGGGAAGGGGTGCCACATGGCCCACCTCCTCTAATTTAAATAAAAAGATTGTCCAGCTGGGAGTAATCTCCGGAGGCCCTGCCCCCATTATCAACCACTCTGCAGAGGCGCCTTCTAGCGGACAACTAGTTGGGGCATAAAGTCCCCTTGGCTCCTGAGGGTTCTTGGGGACCAACAACCCCTCCTGTTACCTCCAATAAGTCCCACATGGTGGGACTGCTCAGAGGTCTATGGAGGCCCTTTTCCCTTTCTCCACCACTCTGCAAATGTGCCTCTTGGTGCACTACTGGGTGGGGGATGAAGTTCCCTTGGATGCTGCAGGTCCTTGGGGGTCAGGAACTCCTCCTGTTACATCTAGTAAGTTGCATACAGCGGGATTGCTGCAAGATCTTTGGAGGCCATGTCCCCTTTCTCCACCACTATGCAAACGTGCCTCCTGGCACACTACTGGTTGGGGGATGAAGTCCCTTAGATGCTGAGGGTCCTTGGGGGCCAAGAACCCCTCCTGTTACCTCTATGAAGTCCCACACAGCGGAATTAATGAGAGCTGGTCGGAGACCCTGCTTTCTTTCTCCACCAGTCTCCAAAGGTGCCTCCTGGCGCACCCTCGAAACTAAACCCTCTAACCATTCCTATGACCCCCATCCCTAGTGACATTGCCATTGATTTCTACACTCGTACTCTTTCCTACTGGACCTGTCTGGTTAACCTCTTCCTCAGCCAAGGCTCCCTTCCTGTTGCCCTTAAAACAGGACAGGTTACTCCACTCCTTAAAAAACCCTCCGCTGATGCAAACGACCTCAATAACTACCGCCCCATCGCCAACCTCCCCTGTCTTGCGAAAATCACCGAAAAATGTGTAGCGAAACAACTTTCCAAACATATTATGGATAATAATCTTCTTGACAATTTCCAGTCTGGGATCATTCAAAACTGCAGTACCGAAACAGCCCTGCTGAAAGTGATCGACGATGCGCTGCCTATACTCGATTCAGGGGAGTCTTGTCTTCTGATTCTTCTAGACCTCTCGGCAGCCTTTGACACTGTTAATCACAACATTCTCCTTAACACTCTTCAACAGAGAATGGGCTTGAAAGGCACAGTGCTTAAATTGTTTGCCTCATTCCTCGCGGACAGATCCCAAATGATCAAGATAGCGAACAGTCTTTCGTCTCCATTGGCGGTAGGTCAAGGCGTCCCTCAAGGTTCTATCCTCGCACCCACTTTGTTCAATGTCTATTTGGAACCATTGGGAAATATCCTAAGTAAATCTGGGATCCTCTACCATCTCTATTCTGATGACACTCAAATCTACCTCAAGGTGTCCTCCGCACACGATATCTCAATCCTCAACTCTACTCTCAACTCTATTGAAATCTGGATGTCAGCTCATCAACTCATTCTGAATCCTTCCAAAACTGAATTCCTCCTCCTCTCTACCTCTCTCTCTCCTCCTCCTGTTCAATCTTGGATGGATCAGCTGAAGTTACTCAACAATAAACCTATCGTTGTCGACAGCGCAAAATCCCTTGGTGTCATACTTGACAAAAGGCTCAATCTACTCTCCCACATCAACTCCATTGCAAAGAATGCACGATACCAACTGCGCCTTCTCTGGGGGATTTGACGTTTCTTTCCGGAACAAGACCTAAAAACCCTGGTCCAATCTCTGGTTCTCTCTAAACTGGATTATTGCAATTCTCTTCTTGCTGGCCTCCCCAAATCCCACCTTTCCCCTCTTAAATCCGTTCTCCATTCAGCGGCTCGCTTTATATTTGGGGCCAAACGAAGTGACCACATCACACCCATTTTGTCCTCTCTTCGATGGCTTCCCATCGAGGCAAGAGCAATCTACAAGACTGCCTGTATCACCCACAACGCCTTGCACACTTCCTTCCCTCGATACCTGGCGAATAAACTGAAACTTTCTGGAGGGTCTAGACCGTCTCGTAATGCGGAAAAGTTACTGCTTGAGCCCCCCACCTTCAAGAGGGAAAGATCGATGGCTCAATCCTTCTCTGGCAATGCGGTGAGAATCTGGAACTCGCTTCCTCCATTACTCCGTACCACCACCTCTACACGCACCTTCAAAACTGACCTCAAATCTCTTCTCTTCCAAAGACACTTCCAGAACCAAATCACCCCTCTTCAAGTCCCTCAAGGAAGTTCTTTCTTTATTGTAAATTTGTAATCTATGCCTGTACAATCGTCATCCTAGTGTGTTTTTTGTGTGTTTTTGAGTGACTGCCATCTATTGCTTTATTTTACCTCTTCTTGTTTCTCGTTTGTTTCTGTAACATGTATATTTTGTAACACTCTCCTCATGTAACGTGCTTGGTTGTATTGTGAAGCGCTCTGACACCTTTGGGTAAAGTCCGCGCTATATAAAAATGCATTAAATAATAATAAATTTTAAAAAAAGATGAAGTCTTCTTGGATGCTGAGGGTCCTTGAGGGCCAATAACCCCTTCTGTTACCTTCAGCAAGTCCCACACAGCGGGAGTGCTGTGAACTGGTCAGAGGCCCTGCCCCCTTTCTACACTACTGTGCAAACACGAGTATTAGTTGAAAAACCATAGAAATTCACTTAAAAAAACAAAGGTTACAGGGACGTTATAGTTAGGATATACATTTTGAAAAACCATAGAAATTCACTTAAAAAACAAAGGTTGCAGGGATATTATAGTTAGGAAACCGAATTTTAAAAAACCTTAGAAATTCACTGAAAAAAACAAAGGTTACAGGGACGTTATAGTATAGGCTCAGATTTCACTCATACAAAACCAGTGAAATTTGGCAGTTATAGTTACCTGAGCTAACTATAACTTACGCCCCCGCAATGCACTGCTTATGACCTCACATATTACATCACTCATGACATGGTCAGTGACATCACTGATGACACCACTGATGACATCTCAAATGCCCTCACGGATTACCTCACTGATGACATCATCCACAGAAGCACTTACACACTCACTCCCACCCCCATACAACCTCTTGGATGTCGACTCTCACAGTCATAAAGTCACTCAGATACCCATTCACAGACCCATACCAGTACTCACACACCTACTTACTCCTCCACAGAGCCACTCACACATCCACTCACTCACTCGTACAGCCACTCACACAACCATTCACTCACCCATGCAGCCACTCATATAACCAGTGACTCACCCATACAGCCAGTTACATAGCCACATGCTCACCCATACAGCTACTCACACACAAACTTATTTACCTGCACAGTCACTCACACACCCACTCACTCACCCATACAAGAACTCATACACTCACTCAAACACCCACACAACCATTTACATACCCATTCACACAAGCACTCACTCATATGCTCACTCACCCATACAGCTATTCGCACAGACACTCACTCTCCAATTTAGCCACTCACACACCAACTCACTTAACCAAACACCCACTCAAACAGCCACTCACTCACCCATGCAGTCACCTTCACACCCAGTCACTCACACATACAGCCATTCATACAGTCACTATACACTTATTTACCCACCCATAGAGCCACTGACATCATCTCCCACTCACCCATACAGCCACTGACACACCCACTCACTCAAAAAACAGCCATTCCCACAGCAACTCACTCACCCACACAGCTACTATATATATATATATATATATATATATATATATATATATATATATATATATATATGTGATCAAGCCCAGTTGATGGGCGAAATGGTTCATCTGCCATGCTAAGCGTCAGCAAATAAAGGAGGAATTTATGCACTCAACTGGTGTCCGTGTCCCGCTTGTCAGCCAGCAGCTGTGGGAATTTGGTGAAACGCATATATATATATATATATATATATATATATATATATATATATATATATATATATATATATATGTATATTACCTACTGGCGGTTGCAGTAGGTAGTTATAGTTAGGACCTCGTTTCTATTCAAATAGCGGTTTTTCTTTTGCCAATATCTTTGGCGCCGTTTGATGAATCTTTGCGAAATTTTCAAAACTAGTGGGGCGCTCCGGGCAGCTCCTTTCTTGAAAGTTTCAGGGTGATTCATCAAGCAGGGGCCGAGAATAAAGGGGGGTCCCAAAACGCGTTTTCCCCATGTTAATTTCCATAGGAACTTTAGACAAAGCTACAGCCCGAACTACTGAACGGAATTACACAAAATTTGGCAAAAAGGTAGGTCTTGGTTCCGAAAGAGCCCTTTTTGTTAAATGTTGTAAATCCGTTCAGTAGTTCCTGAGAAATTAGACAAAGAAAAATATCGATATCTGACCACCGAGGAGGGTTCGCGAACCCTCCCGGGCACGAGCTTCACTCTGATAGGCTGCCAACACTCCAAACCAGGAAGTGTTGGCAGCCATCTTGTGACTCGAGTCACAAGAAAAGAGACAAACAAGATGAAAAACAAGAAAAGGGGGCAAGTTAGAAACAACCTGACCCCCAGGGCCAAAAAAAGCACTTTTTAAAAAATAAATCGGCAGAATTTGTGCTGGGGTCGCGAATCCTGCTGAGAAAATAAAAAGAATGAAGCGCGGGCTCCTGCACTTCATTTTAATGAGCCCCCGGGTGGGCATAGTGCATAAATGGGGACCCCCTCTAAAGTAAATTTAAGGTCAGGGAGAAGAGGGGAAAAAGCCAAACATATAATGAACACCTCCCTCAGGACCTATATTTGTTTTCTACCTAGGCAAACCTATGTACAGTAGGGCTTGACAGAAGTACAATCATATAGACAAAAACTTTACAAAATAAATGTTATCAAAATTATTTATTTACTTTTTTGTGCATTTTTTTCTTCAATTATCAAAACAATAATTCATTTCCTTTCTCTGTTTTCTTATTTCTTTTGTTTAAAAACTTTTTCAAACATGTAAAGAAATCAACAATGTTGCCACAGAATACAATAAGACAAATAACTCCCCAAAATACAGAAATAGATCTTGACAAATATGAAAACCACACACAACACAAATCATACAGATTCATACAGACTCATACAACATTCACATGAAAACACATCTGAAAAAGAAGGAGATAATAGATAATAAGATCTCCATGACCAAGTATGTTCTATATGTTCACAAGGATCTGGACATTAGGTCGACGCGCGTTTCGGTGGCATAAAGGGAATGGACCGGCCACCTTCTTCAGGACCTTTTCAGATACCCACAAACAATCACAAAACAGGGGGGGAGACCTAAAAAGCAATAATACAAAGTATTACAAGCCCATACAAAGATTGATATCAAAAAAAAAATTTAATTGGACCTCGATTCTTAGTATGTGTGATGTTATTCATACTATGGTTAAAATTCACAAAGAAAAACAGAGGAGATACCTTTAACAGAATGCCCCACCAAGAAATGTGTAACTCCCCATACTTACCTGGAGGAGTAATATCAAAACATTAAAACGAGATCTAAAGGAAAGACCCACACAAGAAGCGGTTTACCAATTAGCCAAAAGTGCAGAAAGTACAGGAAAGGGTGCTATGATTCAAAAATGCACAGAAATGCATTACTATCAATAAGCTTGTATCACCATGTAGTGTCCTGTATTTATATGCGGTCAAGTCAGGAGCAACTTACAACTAGTGAAAATGCCAATAGACTGCTGGCAGTATATATTGACACGTCTTATTCTAGTAATCTATCAGTCTGTAGACAAGAGGATGAAAAAGTCATAACTGTAAGATAGTAATGTTAAAACATGTTAGAAGATTGTGGAATTATGTATCTAATACAATCTTACCTAGACCACTATGATGTAGTGTCCAGTAGAAGAAGACATCGTGTTTACGTAGGGACAGGGCCCCAAAATGAGCTCAAGTTTCTAAATGAAACATATATACGACGTCATTATTTCTTAAAAGAGCACAGTGATGGTTTATTCATAATGCTATTCTTGACTACAAATGATAACAAAATATATACCTAACTCGTGGCCGTGCACTTTAGACAGAATAGTCTCGTTTTAAAGTGCAAGTAGCTGACGGTAATGCCGGTTCCAACAATTGACAGCTAGGTGGAGTACCAGTCATTCACTGCTACCGATGCATAGCCAAGCTCAATCTAAAGGCAGAAAGTACATGTATGAACAAAAAGTGATCCAGAGCAGTGATGGCTTAAGCAAATTGTCGCGTCACAGATCTATATCTAAAATGACTATTTGCAAAAACCAAAACTCGCCATGCAGTCTCAGCTATTGAGTTCGGTGAGGTTAATATATATTGTAGCCTCGATGTATATCTCTTTTGAGTGATGATATAATATATAAGATAACCACACCAAACTTCGTATAATTGGGCTAATTGGAACAAAGGAAAAAAGGAAAACGTCCCTGCCGAGGTACATCAAGTGAGGAACAAACAATGCTTCACAATACTCGGCATGCTGAGTGCTTCATACAGCAAAGTCAGCTACTGCCGGTAAATGAAAGAGTTTCAACATGGTACTAGTTGTGGCGCAAAAAAAAAAAAAGAAAGATCTTTAATGCTGCCAGTAGACAGCATATAAAGCAAAAACCCCGATTGTGGAAGATATGCGGGGCTCTACTAACAATAGTGAGAGCGCGTAGATGGTCTAGGTATGTGGACTTACCGGAAAAGTCTGGTGTCTCTCAGTGAGCAATCCGCCGATCTGATATCCGGGTCGGAGAGAAAGCATATCGGACGAGCCCTATAAATGTGGTCCACCAATGAACGCTGTAACATCAGTGACACTATCGCGTATAGGTCGTGAATATCGAAATAGGACCACAGGGCAAATACATAAGCGCCATCTTACAATGTGTATATGCACCAGAACATAATAAAGGCCAAAGTGTAATAATGACATGACGTTGTAATGTCAATGACGCTATCCCTGGTGAATCGTAGCAATCGAAAATAGGACCACAGAGCAGATCCATGGGCGCCATCTTGAAATGTGTATATATGCCAAAACCTAGTAAAGGCCAAGGTATAATAATGACAAGACACTTACAAGAACAATAAAAATGTAAACATGTGCTGAAGATGTTGTCAGTCACACAGAATATACTAAACCAAGTCAAAAGCTAATGAACAAGAAGTGACGTTATCACAGTTAGAAAATAAATGTCAACATCGACCAAAAGGGCAACCACTGGAGCCCTCTGGGAATATATTAATTTACGAGGATGTCACTATCCTCATCATATAAATAGAAACACAAAAGTTCAAAAAAATTGAAAATAACTAACTAACCAGCACACAGGCAATACTATCGTGACAAAGTGACACGATACCTAGGGTGCCAATAAATGTTGGCAAACCCAAGGAGAGCTCCCAGGCTGGGCAACCTCAAGGGTGCATAATTAGAGAGTAGTTAATCTCATATATAGCTATTACCATCACCACCCGAAAGTAGCAAAAGTGGCACAAATAAGAAATTGAGAAATGCCATGAGAAAAAAGTCTATATCAAAACTAATAATAGGGCAAGATATCACCTGCGAAATTAGAAACCCACATGAATTATATAAAGAGTGGTACTGTAAAGAAACAGTGTTAAATGAGACAAGGTATATATGATGCATGATATAGGTAGCAAAGATGATCAGCTGCGAGTGATGTTCCAAACTATATCCTCATTGAGTCCTTCCCTAACGCTATTACAGTTAAAAATCCAGAAGGTTTCTCTTCTTTTACGTGTGGTTTCTAGAGGCAGGCCTGCCAGGTGCTTAACGTTTTCTATTATGCACCATCTCAGATCTTTTTCAGAATGTTGCTTATCTAAAAAGTGCTGTACTAACGGGGCCATAGTTTTGCGTGTCCGAATTGCAGATTTGTGCTCACTGAATCTGGTGCGGAATTCGCGCCCCGTTTCTCCAATATAAGCTAAACCACAGGGGCAAAATAGGATATATATGATGTTATAACTCCTGCAATTGGTAAGGTCCCTCAGTTTAATGTTCTTATCTTTATATTTGAGCAAATCTGTGACTATGGCTGCATCACAAGCATGACAGGACCCACATTTGTGGTTGCCTAACACTGGAGGCAGTCCTGTGATAGTAATTTGACGCTGAATCCTGGGTGGTTGAGATCTAGTATGTACCAAAAGATCTTTCAAATTACGGTTTCTCCTATATGCCACCAGTGGTAATTGTAACTGAGGTACATCTTCATTGGTGTTAAGAATTTTCCAATTTTTATTAATCACATTTTTGATCTTATAGTTTAATGAGGAGTGATTAATTACACAGGTGACCTGATCTCTTGGTATGCGATTGGACCCATCTAAAAGGGCATCTCGGATGTAGTATTTGGCCCTCTTAGATGCATGTCTAACCAGACGGTGTGGGTAATCACGGTCCAGCAGGCGCTTCTCTAGAGCATCTGCATGGATGTGGAAGTCCTGCATGTTGGTACAGTTACGATGCACACGCAAGAATTCCCCAAAGGGGATTGAATCTTTCTGACATGTGGGATGGAAGCTTTGATATTGAAGTATGGTGTTTTTAGCCATAGGCTTTCTAAAAAGGCTAACCTGCAGTGTATCATTGGCTCCAAAAATCAGAATGTCCAAGAATTCAACCTGATCTGGACTGAACTTGGCAGTAAACTTTAAATTACTGTCACTGGCATTAAGCCAGAAGATGTACTCTTGTAGGGTTGCAACATCACCTTTCCATATAAAAAATTTTTTGTCAATGAAGCGCTTCCACGTACATACGTTCTCAAAGAACGGGGCTGCTTCATTGAACACATTTTTCAACTCCCATTCACCCATATAGATATTTGCTATACTGGGAGCACAGGAAGCCCCCATGCTGGTTCCCTTGATTTGTTGATATGTGGATCCATTCAATTCAAAGAAGTTGTTCATCAGAACTATTTCTAAACACTGCAAGATGAAACCATCCGGTCTATCACCAGGGGATTGTTCAAGGAGGGATGCCACTGCCTGTAACGCTTGACACTGAGGGATGTTGGTGTACAATGCCTCAATGTCAAGCGTCACCAGGGTATCAGTGTTGGAATTGAAGGACATACCCTCTATCTTGTTTATGATATCCCCTGTGTCACGAATAAAAGATGCATAGTTCTGGGTTAAAGGGCAAAGATAGGAGTCCACGTATTTTGAAAGGGGCTCTGTGCTAGAGCCAATGGTGGAAATGATGGGGCGGAGTGGGGGGTCAACCACACTCTTGTGCATTTTGGGTACCCCATATAATGCTGGAACAATGGGACATGATTTATTCAGGAAGGCATATTCTTCTTGCCAAATGAAACCACAATCAAGAGCTCTATGAGTAATCTCTTGAATATGAGTATTCAACTTAGTAAGCTCTCTGGGGTGTGATTTTTTATAATGTTGTGGAACTGCCAACATATCCAAAATCTTGTTGTTATAATCGGTTTTATCCATAACAACTATTCCACCACCCTTGTCGCATGGTTTGACAATCAGATCACTGTTAGATTGAATTTTCGCAATGGCCTGGTTATCTTTCTGCGATAAATTATGTCGTGAGTTACACAGATGTTTAACAATGCGTGAGATCTCCTTAATGACATTTTGTTCAAAGATTCTGACTTCTGGTCCTACCATATCCAAAGTCGGCGTGAATATGGATGGGGGCTTACATTTGGATTGGTTCACTTCTAATGGGTCCATAGGTCTGTCCAAAAAGAACTTTTTTAACCTGACCTTCCTGAAAAAGGAGTACAAGTCCTCATGTAATTTAAAAACATCTAGGCGGGTGCTAGGGACAAATGATAGACCTCGGCTAAGGACTGAAATTTCTTCACCAGTGAGGTCTACAGAAGAAAAATTGAAAATTGGTAAGGTATCTTTTATAGTAGGAAGAGGACACTCAATACTACTATTTATCGCCAATATTGTTGATTTCGGGTCTTCAGATAGGGTTGAGGATGTTGTTGGGCCATTGGTTGTTGTTCCCCCCTGTCTTGGGCCCACCGTTTGTTCCTCCCTCTGTATTGACCTCTCTGTAAAAAAGGAGACTGACCAGGGAAAGAGTGTTGAGCCATTTGTCTACCCCTATAGGGTCTGGAGTTATAATAAGCTCCACGCATATCTTGGGGATTGTCATTGTCTGAATCAGACGAATATGTATCAGAGAAATTGATGATTCTTCTTCTATAGTTGTTTGTATATCCTTGATGGTTAGCCCCCTGGTTCCAGTCTTGATAATACGATGTATTCAAATAGGGGTATGCTTTCTCTTGTGTATACCAAAATGCCAAAATTAAATAGCGGCAACCCACGGGGGCCACCGCAGCCCCGGGGACCGCCACCTCCCCGGGGCTTTGTTAATAAATGCGTGGGGGGGTCCCAACCCCCCCCATGCTGCCCCGGGGACTGCCACCTCCCTGGGGCTTTCAAATTTAAAACCTGGGGGGGCCTCACTGGCCCCCCCAAGCCCCGGGGACCGCCACCTCCCCGGGGCTTATAATAATTATAAGGGGGGGGCCTTGCAGGCCCCCCAAGCCCCGGGGACCACCACCTCCCCGGGGCTTCAAAGTAAATTAGGGGGCCTCGTGGGCCCCCCAAGCCCTGGGGACCACAACCTCCCTGCGGCTATGCAAATTGAGGGAGGGGAGCCGCGCGGCCCCCCTCCAGGAGCCCTTGATGGCCCTGGGGACCGCCACCCCCCAGGTCCGGCTCCTGCAATGTCCCGGGGGTGGGCACCCTGGGACATTGGTGTTTGCTATGACAGGGCGGGAGCACAGCTCCCGCCCTGCCATAGCAAACCCAGAAAACCACTCTGCAAACGCAGCTTCTGGTGCACTGCTGGGGGGGCGATGAGGTCCTCTTGTGTCCTGAGGACCTCAGGACACAAATGGACTTCATCCTCCGAGCAGCAGTGCGCCAGAAGCCGCGTTTGCAGCATGGTGTAAAAAGGGGCATGGCCTCGGAACACCTCTCTGCAACGCAGCTCTGTGGCGCTTACTGGAGGTACCTGGTGGGCTAGTTGGCCCCCAGGGACCCTCAGGATTCAAGGAGACTAAATAGGGATGTTATAGTTAGAAATTAGCATTTAAAAAACCTTAGAAATTCACTGAAAAAACCATAGGTTTTAGGGACGTTATAGTTAGAAATCAGCATTTAAAAAACCTTAGAAATTCACTGAAAAATCCATAGGTTTCAGGGACGTTATAGTTAGAAATTAGCATTTAAAAAACCTTAGAAATTCTCTGAAAAAACCACAGGTTTCAGGGACGTTATAGTTAGTTGGACATTTCACTCATACAAAACCAGAGAAATTCAGCCGTTTTAGTTAGTAGAGCTCGCGCCCCCACAATGCACTGCTGATGACATCACATATTACATCACTCATGACATGGTCAGTGACATCACTGATGACATCACTCATGACATCTCAAATGACATCACTGATGACATCATCCATGTGATAATCTGATGCACCTCCTCACACCCTAATAAAACCTTTTATACACCCACTCTAAAATACAGACTACCAATATCGAAACCATAGACAGACCAATAGCAGTTAGTACATACCCTCTCAGTGATTCCTAGGTCTACACACACACCCCTGACGTGCATCCGGGCATGTCAGGGGCCTGGGTGCCGCTCCAATCTGGACCTCAGCGTGAAATGCAGGAACTCACAGCCGCCATCCTGGGAGCATCGCTGCATCGGATCCCCAGAGTGCCAACAAGTTTCTCCTCCTCAGTAGTAAGAGCCGCCAAACAGGGATGGGGATTGCAGCATGCGGCTGGGTTCCAGGGGCCCTTTGTTGAAAAGCTCCCGGCTCGTCGCACCCCGGAAGGCATAATGGCAACAGGCACCATCTCTAGATTGCCATGGCACTGCAGCCCCTCACCCGGTAGGCCTGAACACGGTTAGCTCACTGTCCACTCATCAGGCCTCATAGCCCCCATCAGTGCCTACACAGCGCTGGTGGACGGATCGGCAGAGGCCCCTCCACCTCCACCCACTCTTTGCGAGGGCCGCCACAGCAGGTCACAGCAGCGGCACATTGCTATGCAGCCTCGGGGCCCATCTCAGAGCTCCACAGCTCTCACCCTCCATTTTGTGAGCGCCCCTCTGCCAGCTCTCAAAGATCCAAAACTGCCTTTCCGTAAAAGCGACAGTCTCAGGGATCAGTAATTACATTTGGAGGCCCCCTGGGGGTAGAATATTGTCAGGATGCTGTAGTGTGTGGGGTCACTGGGCAGGAGCTTGGAGCTCTGCGACCTATTGCATCGGCGTTCGGCCACACCCCCCTGATGGTGCTGTTCATGCAGAAGCTGTAGAAAAGATTGTGCTCGGTGAGAGAGGGGATGACAACTCAGGACTTGCAACTTAATTGATAAAATGTTATGGATGAGTGTGCTTGAGATTGATTTATCTACAATGGAAGTATATGATGAGCATGTTGTCTCAGCGCATGCAGACAAGATGCAATAATAGGAGTGTTGGCAGTCAAAGATATATAGAGTTTGTTTTTGAAAAGGCAGGTCAAAAATCAGGTCAGGGTGTATGGTTGAGTATTACCTTAGTGTGTACCTCGAGCCCTAATGCCTTCACAGAGTCTGTATGCCCCTCCCTTCTCTGTTCCACTGAGTGTGTGTGGAAGGAGACCATGTAGATCCTTATACTGGCCTACTAGAAGGTTACCTTCAAGTTTTGTCCTCATGAGTGTGGTGGGCTGCATCTTAGAGACTGGAGCTGATCTCTGGCATCCTCAAGGTTACGGCGTTTAAGGGGATTAGGGAGAGCCTCGTGTGTGGGCTGTATTTTTGTGCCTGCAGGGTTAATGATTGTCAGGTGTGTGTGATATTTGTTAGGTGAATGCTGTCTCCCCATTCTTTTCCATTTCTATTTATACTTAGAGGAAGAAGAGATCACCACCTCCGCAGTGGCGAACGCTGCTTATAGACGTACGCCTGAAATTCAGTAGTAAAGTTACTTGTAGCAACTTTCTTGTTGAAAATGTGGTTACAGGTGTCTCCACCCACTTATTTAACGGAATGGAGTGACATACTTCTACCACTGGAGAGATATCTCTGCCCAGAATTGGTGAATACCATCGAGGCAGAGACTTCCATCAATGCATAAGTTGAAACCTTCATGTGGGGAGCTTGCTGCTCACAGATGAATTCTCAGATGAATGCTATTTCCTTATTATCTTCCATTCCTAGTTCCACATAATGCATAAGGAGATCTCCACCTCTGCTGCAAAGAACTCCACTTGCAGGGGCATGCCTTTTCAAAGTTACTTGTGGTAACTTTCCAGTCATAAATGTAGGTGTATGTGTCTCCACACCTTATTTAACTCCTATAGCTGGGCAGATATATCTGCCCAGAATTAGTGAATACCATCCATGCAGGGTTTTCTGTCCAGGTATTTTCATGTGTAGAGATTAACATGCAAAGTTTCGCCTAGGTGTTTTATGCAAACCTCCTTGTCTATCCTATGCTTCCATTTCCTGAAAAGCACTGTGCTAAAAGGACAGTTAACGTTCTAGGCATGTGCTTATACCTCAAAAGGAGTCTTGTTTTTAGGTTGAGCCTGGGCAGTGCATGCGCTGCACTGCGAGGCATGCTGCATTGGAGTATGGACTTGAAGCTCTACCCACTCTCTGCCCATATTTTTAATTGGCTTGTGTCATTGTCCTTTGCAAATGGTGCCTCCTGATTCGTTAATAGGCTTGTTAGTCCCTCCTTAGTACCGCCTTGTCTTCATTTGTAACCTCCCATGAGGACTGGCCCTTTTACTTCTGTTGTTACACAGAATGTCTTATTTAGCCCGTAAGCACTATTTTCTTTAATGAGTTTTTCCTACTGCAGGCAAGACATGCTTTCCCGCAACATTCAGTGCGCCATGCACGCTTTCACTTTTCAAGGCAGGCCGGGACAATGGCGGCCGCTTCTTTAAAATGAAATAGGTCTCGCATTTACAAGAGTTTGAGCTATTGGCATTGTAAATGACAATGCCTCTTATTTATCTGTTCATTATCAAAACAGATAAATAAAAGGTATTGTCATTTACAATGCCAATAGCTTAAACTCTCGCAAATGCGAGCCCTATTGCATTACAAATGCGTGTTTAATTCTCTGAGCATGTCCATTGGGAATCCTTGCCCTTTGGGCACGGCTGGGGAGGGAAGTTGAAGGGCTACTTCCGTATCTGCATGCATTTAAGCAGCAGACATCTGCAGAGTTTCTGCAATGGTTTGCGAATGGCGTTTTAATTTTACAAGTATAATGGTGCAGATGGGGTGTGTGCTCCTGCTCGCGTAATATGGGCCTTAAAATTAACATCCTTGCTTGCACTGGTGGGCCAGGGGTAGGACAATGATGGAGGCAGGGAAATATTAATAGAAAAACAAAATAATTGATAGTTGTAAACACTCCCATGTGGGTTATTGATAAAAGAATAACAGAGGTGTGTTAGCAAAGAATTTCAGACATTGGCAAAGGCTTTGAATACCATCACACACGTTTCGCCCTATTAACAGACATTAGGACTGGCAGGGGATGAAATCACTGCTTATGGGCGGATATACTTTAGGATTCCATCAGAGCAACTAAAATTGGCAAACTGCTATTATTTTAACACAAATCAATGCAGTGTTTGGCTACTGGTATGTCAGCACAGCTTTTTTTATAGAGTTGTTTTAGAAATGCTATACATAATAAAATGGTAATTAAGGATCTCCAACCATTTTACTTCTTCTTTGCTTGCATGGGGCCTGTGGATACAAGGTTTTAAATGCGCAATAATTATATCCCAACTGGGCAAGCAACGCATGTGGTAAATTGGCATTTTGTGCAGTGCTTTGTTTCTGCTCTGCTGAAGGATTTAAGTAGCCTGATTGCTCAACTAGATTTTTATCTCCATTTTGCTACTTTATAAAGCATCCAGAGAAAGATTACTCAAGCGGCCACTGATTAACATTGGTAAAGGGTCTACGAATGTAAATATGCACCAAGGGCATACTTGGCACTATTTAAACATAAAATTAAATTGTATTATGTGATCTCAACACTACGATATTACTCTGACATCATACATTTAGATTTGTGTTTTTTATAGAGTGAGGTCACAATGGGGCTTTGGGGGGGGTGGCCGACCGCTAGGGAGGCTTGCTCCCCTGGGGGTTTTTGGGCCAATGGTGCAGCCCAGAGTCCAATTGGGCTCGTTGGGCTTGATTTTGGGCTAGGGGAGTGGGGGTTATAAAACTGGACATTTTGTCATCCGTGTCACCATTTTAGTAAGGTGACATGGCAGCCAGTTATTTGGGTGCTGGGTATTAGGTCAGTAGGTTAGAGGAATTCTTGTGAGTTTTTGTTAAGCAGTAGGTAAGAAGATGGCATCCTTACCGGTTTCAGGTGACGCCAGGGTGGCAGGGCGCATGGACCTGGTGCGGCCGCGTAGCCGGAAGTGCGGCCGGCACGGCAGGCTGCTGACAGGGTAGCCGCGGCGGTGTGGGCCTGTTCACCTCAGCGGTCCCAAAGGGGAAGAGAAATCAAGTCGGTAAGTGCAAACGGCAAAGGCAGCCACACACATTCAATCAACACGAGGGAGGGGGCGGGGTGCCGCGCGACGTCCCACGCTCACGTTTGTGCAGGGAGAGGGTGGGGCCAGCAGGGGAGCAGGGAATGAGGTTGCGGTGGCGGCTGAGGTCGCCCACAACACAAACCAGGGAAAGAGGGGGAAAGGGACATCAAAGAGAGAGACGGATGGAGGGGGAGGGGCCTTAAAGTATTGGCAGTGGGAGGGGACAGCAGGGTCAGGAAAATAAGAAGCAGGCACCTAGAGTAGGGGCGTGGGCATGAGAGAGGGCAAGCAGAGGGAAAGAGGGTGGAGGGCATAGTGGGGTGAAGGGGTAAAAGAAGGAGGGGGGAGACAGAAGGTTTGTGGGGGACAAAGAAGGGGCTAGGGGAATGGAACACGACAGAAAGGGAGGGCTGGGAGGCCCAGAAACAGAGAAGAGTGGGTGGACCCGAGTTGGGGGCAGACACCATCACTGGAGTTGGGAGGGTGGTTAGAGAAGGCCCCCGCGGGGCTCAGGTCATGTTGGTCAGAGGAGGGGGATGGTTGCGGGGGGACAGCCAGGGCCTATGAGATTCGAAAGGGGGGAAAAGAGGGGAGAGGTAACGGGCAGGAAGGGGGTGTTGGTGATCGTCACGGGGTGGGGTGTATAGCACCGGCCAAAGTATATACACACCAGGGGGATGGACTCGGGGGGGCTCCAGCATGGTGAGGGGAATTCTGCAGGGGCAGGGAGGAAACTGGTGAGACAGCCGGAGCAGGGGGAGAGTGTAGGGGCAGAGGGGGACAGCTCAGAAGTGGGGCGGGGGTATTGGCAGTGGTGTCCGGTTTCTGGGTTGGCAGGAGCAGGCGGGGTCATTAACCCCGGCTTGCCGGACCTTACTTTTCAATTGCAGAGTCAGCAGGCATAGGGGGTAACAGACTCGAGTGAGTCACATGAGGCTCCGCGTTCCCGAGAAGAAGGGATGGCACTGTCAAAGGCGGACAGCCGGAGCACTTCAAGGGACGAGCAGGACACAGTAAAATGGCGGACGGAGGTGCGGTCGGTGGTACAGCAACCCCGTTGGGTTAATGCAGCCCCGGGGGCAGCAGCAAGAGAGACAGGGCAAGAGACAGGGCAAGAACCCGGGTGTGGGTCTGAAGGGCGGTTGGCAGCCCAGCGGTACCCTGGTTTAGACATGGAGGAGCGGGAAAGGGCTGAGGCACAAATGCATAAGATAATAGGTGAAGAGACCAGGATAGTATTGAAGAGGGGGAGATTGTCGAGGATGAGGAGGTAGACCAGGAAGGATGGGGGGGCCATAGTAACAATGTGCCTAGTGTGTTATAGATTGAGAAGATACGACAGCGTCCGGCCCAGGACAGCGTGGTGTGACCCCCTGCACGACTGGTTAGGCGGCTGGATCCAGTGAGGACGCTGACCTTGCCACCAGGTAAGGGCGAGGAAGGGCAAGGCTTTTTAAGGTCTCCCAAAGTTATTGTTTCAGTGGGGACGGATGCCCATAGAGGAGACACTGAGAGAGAGATACACCTGCTGAAAGGTTTATACGTAAAGGATACAGGGGTGGGTCCGGAAACACAAAAATTGGACAGGGATAAGAAGAAAGGGGAGGCATTAGGAAGTCGACAGGATGAAGGGTGGGAGAGTCGCAGTTACAGTGTGGGCGCAGGATTTGGCACACAGGAAGGTTATTTTTAGGGTGGACAACATGGCAGTTGTGCATGTGGTGAATAAGCAATCCGCGAGGGATGCCCAGGTACTCAAGCTGATGCGAGTGTTTGTACTCAGTTGTTTGAAACACGATATTTTGTTTCAAGCCAGGCATGTGCCAGGGGTGGACAATGACATTGTGGACGCTTTGTCTCATTCACAGTGGGAGAGGTTCCATGGTCTAGCCATGGAGGCGGACAACTGCAAGATACCAGTGCCGGCAGGGATGTGGTCCATAGGAAACAAAGGATGCTCCGACTGGTGGTAGGGTCTTTGGCTATATCCACTCGGAGGGCGTATAAACAGGCTAGGAGGGAATTCTTAAAAGAGGGGCTCAGAAGAGGGCAGTTAGGTGGGCAAGGGAAGAGGATGCAGTACAGTTTATTCTGTCAATGATTGACAGAGGATTGTCAAGGGTCACTATTGCAGGCAAGCTGGCAGGGATCGCTTTCATGGGGAAGCTGTGGCGGAGGTATGTACCCTCGGCAGGCGAACTGGGCAGACGCATTCTAGAGGGCTGGGCCAGAGAGAAGAAGGTTAGGCCGCGAGTGAGGAGACCTGTGTCTAAGGTTTTGTTGTTAGGTTTGCTAGATGTAATTTCGAGGATTTGCAGAAATTATGAGGAGAAAATATTGTTTTCCACCTTAATGTCTTGGATGTATTTGGTAGGGGTGGGCGGAATTTGCGTAGTCGCGCTACGCAAAGCTCTGCGAAACGGTAAAAAACTCTGCGAGCACGCAAAAGTTCCGCGAACACGTGGAATTGCTTGTTCCGCCCGTTCGCGATGCTTTTTTCCTGTTCGCGAACGCTGTTTGCATGCTCGGGGAGAAATATCTTGCGAACATGCATTTTGAAAGCGCAAACAAGCAAAGAATTCCGCGAAGTCGCGGATCGTGGAATTTATGGCAATTCCGCGATCTCCGCGGAACGCGAAATTACCCAAATTCTGCAAATTCCGTGAGCGGAACGGAATTTACCGCCCAGGCCTAGTATTTGGGGGCTTTTTGGGTTTCGGAACTGCTGGGTAGGAAGGGCATGCCAGGTGTTCAATGGGGCAAAGTGGACCTGCGGAAAGGGGAGGTTGCAGTGAAGATTAATAAATCAAAAACAGACCAAAGGGGAGCGGGGAAGTGGGTAGTGATGGGAGCCACAGGTGACTGTGAGGCATGCCCGGTACAATGGAGGTGTACATTGAGAGGGTTGTCCGCTCTAGGCAGTGGGGAGGTTTTTTGCAGGGTCTCAAGCCACATGGTGTCAGCAGCGCAGCTAATGTGGGTGATGAAGAGAGCTTTGTTGTTGGTTGTTGTTTTTAGGGGAGGTCCGGTACGCACTCATTTCAGATCGGGGTAACAACGGACGCAGCGAAACAGGGCTGAGAGAAGGACAGGATAATGCGCTTGGGGAGATAGATGGACATCTGACTCTTTTAAAACATACATTAAGTTGGGGGAGGCATAGTTTTTTTCAGATACTTACGCATGTGTCTTTTCAGGTGCTGTGGTAGGGCCAGCAATGGCGGAGCTGTCAATCTGGATAGTTGGGCATTCTTTTGTTAAATGAGCTGAGCGCCATGCATTGGACAAAGGGAACGGTTTGAGTCTTGGATTGGATACATCATTGTTTAAGGTTTCTTGGCAGGGAAAGAGTGGCATGCGATGGCATGAATTGATTCCGGGCGAAAACAAGCTAATCAGAGGTAACAGTTGTCGGGATTTCTTGATCATACACTTTGGAGAAATTGACCTAGTGGTTTGTAAGGGATTGGCTCTTTTGAAACAAATGAAAAGGGACCTGTTGGAGATTAAGCAGCAGTGGTCAGGGTGTTATATCATCTGGTCGGAGTTCATTCCTAGGACACAGTGGAGAGGGGCTGATAGACCCGCAGCAATAGACAAAGCCAGGAGGAAAATCAATAGGGACATGAGGCTGTTTTGTGATAAGGAAGGTATTGGGAGAGTGGAGGATCCCGAATTAAGGTACACAGTGGTTTATTTTTTCTGGGATGATGGGGAGCATTTGTCTCGCTTCGGGATGGAGCTTTACCTCATCCAGATTAAGGAGGTCATAGATAGGTCATTGGACATTAGAAGGTATCCTAAGAAGTCCTAGGTTGAGGGGTCAGAAAAGTCAGGGGCAGGCAGGGACTTTTTTGAGTGGCATTTGGTAACTAGTTTTTATATGTTTACAGGTTAAGTTTATGGTTGGGAACAAGTTACTCCGGGAGCAGGCAATAAGAGGAAGTTAACATAGGAAATGCTTAGTTAGGTAGATGTTTTGGGAGGTAGGTAAGAGGTTACAGGGTTAAAGTTCAACAGTTAATAACTGAGTTGGGGTTTATAAATAGTTGCAAGGAAAGGAAAAAGGGGACACCTTAGGGGTGGGGGCAGGAGGCAAGGTTGGTGAACAAATGAATAGCAAGGTTTAGTTTTGCATGGCAAAGGCGAAGGCAAATGTTTGTGAGGTGCACCTGTCTTCAATAAAGCGGCCTTTTTCACACATATAGATCGTATTTGTGGTCTGTGCTGCGCCCCCCCCCCCCCCTTTGTCCCATAGGAAGCGCACAGCAATATTTCTGTGATGCGTCAGTTTGCTATACTTTGTGACAGCTGTAATAGGGCCATTTTCCAACAATTTTGAAAAATGTCAACTCCGTATGACCAATGGAAAGCACAGGCCTTAGTGATTACGAGATGGCCCATTCCTGCAGAAGGAAATATTGGTCCCGGAGTTAGTGCTTCTGGACAATATTTCTACCCCAACCAGGCCTGGACTGGGAACCCAAAACAGCCCGGGCAAATTTTGTCAAACCAGCCCATGTACAGTACATAGTGAGTGAGGCGAGCGAGCCTGACCACTACAAGGAGAGTTTCGGGACTTCCCTCCCCAAGAAATGTTGAGCAAAAATGGCACATTCTACCACACACTTTTCATTATGCATTCAATTATATTAGCTTTTAAAGCATAGTAAATGATGACCTTACTGTGCATCAAGATACGACAATCTTTGTTGGAGTCATTCAATGATTCCCTCACTATCACCCTCCAACAGTGCCTCTCATCTCTCCATAACCCCTTTCTCACATGTATCTAATTTGTTTTATAGCGCCTATCATACAAATGTTGGGTGTCAGAGTCCTTTTACATCACACACAAATATAGAGACAATGAATCATACATGTGTAAATCAGTGTATAGAAAATGTTACATAAGACAAAAAGGACTACAGGGGCTTAATTACAAGCCCCTTTGCGCCTCCAGTGTGCCACTTTTAATATGGGAAAAAGTGATGTACCGGCAGCACAAGGGGCTTGTAAATAAGCCCCACAAGGTGTATGATTCTTGTCATCCATACTAGTAGGCATTTTTTAAGAGTGCTTGCCGGAGAGAAGCACAAACCCAGGATTCAGAACTAACACAGTGGTTAGAGTTGGCTTTACTAATAAGAATTTATTTCTACCCGAACAAACCCTTTTTAACAACATTAGAATAGTGAAAGGATCGGAAACAAATCTCCTTACAACCTGTACCATGTAGTTTGCATCCAGCTCTGATGACACTTCACAGCTCACTGTGCTAGAATATGATTGCAACCTATGAACGGCACAGTAACAAAGAGGTCTCTGTGACAAAAGCAGTAACCCACTAATCTATACATATAAAATACTGTTCTGTGATCTGCATGGTACAGTCCTTTTGCAGCAGGCATATTAACACTCTGCACTATCTTAGATGAGTCAAAACTGCCACTAGCCAAAACTTCAATCTTTTACCAGCAGGTACATTAATCACCAGAGTTGTCTTGACACTTCTATTGCTGCCTGAAAACTACTGGATATACAAGGAACTGCAGCAGATGCTTTCAAAACTGCTGCACTGCTACAAAAACAGCCCGCAGTATCAAAACTGGCCCCCCCCGCCCTTCCAGCCTCCCGGGGAAACGCTGGATGTTTGGTACGGCCAGTCCGGCCTTGACCCCAGCTACCAGCCATCACAGGTTGCCTGCCCTAAAATGGAGTATAATATGGTGGACCCAGAATTATCAGGTAAATGTAGCATGCAGAACCCCATTTTGGGCGTGTTTGCATGCACATTTTCTGTCGTTTTTCAGTTACACTTATTTATCTGTTTATTTATTTACAGGGTATTTGCATAGCACACAAAAAATAGAGTTTCAGATCTTGGCGCCAAGCAGCCTGAAATAGTGGCCACCCCAGTAAGCAAGTTTCAAGGCAGGAACTGCAAAGAGATGTTGTGAGTCTGATTGGAGTATGGGAGAGGGCTGGTATTTGTTGAATTTGCAGGACAGAACATTGGGTGCCCTGCCTGCATACCTTTGCACATAATGCATGCAGCTTTTAATAAAATCCTTTTGTCCACAGGTAGCCCGTGGAAAGCCTTCCGATGAGAACAGACTAAATAAAATGTTCTTAGACGAAGGATGCATCTGATCAAGATGTTTTGATTGTTTTGGAGTCTGGCAATAGAAGACTTAGTAATGCCTGTGTAGACAGAGTTGTCAAAATCAAGTCTAAAATTTATGAAGGAATTGGCAGCCATGATTCTGTGCCAAAGGAAAGAAAAAGCAGACTTCTCCTGAAAAGCCTTATTTGATGGAGGTACGACTTCAGACATTTGAGATCATGGCATTTAGATCTAGTTTGTGATCTAAGAGAATATCCAGATTCCTGACTTTAAAGACAGTAGAGGGACATTGCCACAGGGTCTGTGGGCATAACGAGTTGTCCCAGAAGCTGAGTCTAAGAAAGACAGGGAGAATTTTAGACCTAGCAGGGTTGATTTTGAGATAATTGACCTCCATCGAGGAGACAATGAAGTTCACAATGGCTTGGACACCCTGGACATGGTTATGCAGGTCGTCTTGAAGGTAAATGATCAACTGTGTGTCATCTGTGTAAAGGTAACACAGAGCTTTAGAGTGAATGAGGAGTTTTGCAAGCAGGTACATATATAGGGTGAACACAAGAGGGGAGAGCAATGAACCTTGCAAGACACCCCAGGTCACCGGGAAAGGACAGAAAGCAAAAATGCCTAACTGGATGGTTTCAACCTACTCTGCTAAAAATGAGTCAATCTATTTAAGAGCAGTGTCCTTGACTCATAGAGAGTTAAGGCAGTCAAAGAGAATGTTACTTGACTATGAGTAACGCCATTTCGCTCTTGCATAATGTGCACTTCCACACAATAAGCAGTCCATTTCAGTCCCAGAGACTGCTGTAATGAATGCTTACAAACTTAAACAGAAAAAAATAGATATACATTGTAATGAAATGGGTTCTGCTCATCAAATCTGCCTAGATTTTTTGCTTTTTTACCACCTGGTTCTTGGCCTTTTTGCTGTGGATGAGCCTCACAGCCAGTGATTCATCCCCGGCAAACTCATGGTAAATGGACTGCGTGTGTTTACCGCCAGTGTCTGCCTTTTCAGATAAAGCTCCTGTGGCGCGGCAAGGGTGAGGGGCACTTGATTACAAGTGAACACGTGTGCACACACATGCGCACACTGGTAAGGGCTGCGAGTGGGAGACTCCTGTTGTGCGCAGCTCTGTAACTGCGCACAGGTAGCTTGGCGCAGAGGAGACTGCAGGGTTGGGTATTGACCTCAGTTATGCCTCATTATGTTAGTGTATACTCACAGGGAAAGTCAGGGTGGTTTACTGTCTTGTCTGCAGTGACACTCCAATGTACACCTATGAGGGCTGCCTTGGAGTGCAGTGTTGCTTCCTTTTGGCCTACAGACAACAGTGACATATCACATCGGGATGTAACCTGTACAGGAAAATCAAATCTGCAAGTATCCAAAAAGATATCTGTAGAGCTCATGGTTCATCCAGGAATGTCATATTTCTCTGGCTCAGCTCGGAATCAGAGCCCAGGCCTTTTGTCACCCTGCTGTGCTAAGTTAATTACATTTCGTGGCAGCACGAGAGATTGCTGCACGCGCGGGGAGCTGGAGGAAGCAGCTAGGGGTTGGATCCCTGGGATTCCCCTCATCCTGAGCAGTGCGTGGGGTGTCCTGGTGGGACAGGGCACCCCCCCAAAGCAAAAGAAAAGGCCACGCAGCAGACAAAGGGAAAAAAACAAAGATTAAAGTGATAATATAGTTAGCTGACAACGCCAGTTGCAACATAACATTTTAAACAAAAAAAATAATGAAATTCACCAGTTAACTTAAGTAACTATAAGTGTCTGAAGTAACTATAACTTGTGCCCTTATGTAACTATAACACACGCTCTCACCCTAACCTGTTTTTCAGAGTATATATATATGTATGTAAGGAAATGAGCCATTAGTTGTGTGGTCTGCACAAGTAATGGGTCCACATTTGCCCTTGACTAGGAACCAACCACCCCATTGTAGCACTTGTCTCTCTCAGGGTAGCAGAGCAGAGCAGTCCAAGGCCTACTCCGGGTGAGGTGGTGTGGGCTAGTTATCACCTTTTGCTGGCTCGCAATAATAGCACTCACCAAATGATTTTCCTTTTGAAAAGAGAAAAGTACATTTATTACACACACACAACTCAATACCATGCAGTAATTTGCAAAGATACGCAAGGCTGAAGGAAATACCTTTTGATGACATTGGGTAATCACCTCTGACCCCTTAAAGGGGTCATACAACCACATCAGGTAAGTACCTTCACTCGTGGCTCCCCATTGCGGGTCCTTGTTTTTTCTTACTGTCTAAAATGTCCAGCATTCGTTGTTCATTGTCACAATCCACATCAACACATGGGTAGTAAGGCATCACACTTGTCCGCTGTTCACCACAGCAGTCACCGCATGCACACATTAGGCATAATACATCTGGATGGCTGAGGTCACTTGTATAACTTAGAATATCAGGGGCATCAATAACCATCGGAAATCGAGGCTCGTCCATGTGTATCTCACCCGTCACAACACGGACATATGCTTTTTACAGGAGACGCACCTCGCCTCGGCCAACACAACCAGGCTCAAGGCTCACCACTGGGGGGAGGCTCACTCGGCTGCCTACTCAAAGTATGCTAGGGGGGTCACTATCTTAATCAGGCAGGGTCTCCCATGGCACACCGATCACACTTATATAGATTCTGAAGGTAGATATGTCATTTTAACTGGCACGCTATATTCTCAACCTCTAATTCTGGCTGCCATCTATGGCCCTAATCTCGATGACCCAGATTTTTTCTCAAACGTATGGAGACTGATCTCCTCTTTTGGTTCACATCCCATTATTTGGGGGGGTGATTTTAATATTGCACTTCTCAGCACCCTGGACAGATCTGGCTCGCACACACAGCATCCGCTGGCCACGGCCACCCTTCACACATTGATACAGGACAACACCTTAGTAGATTTATGGTGACATAGTCACCCCACGAAAGCCGAAGGCACATGCATTTCCACGACACATGGCTCTTGGTTGCACATTGACCTATGGCTAGCAACCAGAGATGTTGCATATTGGACTACATCAACCGAACACATGTCCCGTACCTTATCCAACCATGCCCCAGTCTGCCTCACGCTAAAGATCCCGCTGACCCGCCAACTTATGTTCTCTTGGCATCTCCCGCCTCATGCTTTGCGAGACTCTGTTTTTAAGGAAGAACTATGCGGCGCCATTACAGACATTTTCGAGCTTAACACGGGCTCAGTTGATTCCCCCCCAGTCCTTTGGGAGTCTTTTAAGGTGGTGATCAGGGGTGTGTGCATCGCAAAGCAGGCTGGAGTTCTTCGGGCCATTAGGGGCACTCTTAAACGCTTAGAGGCAGAACTTTCAGCCCTAGACAGGGAGTATTGCTCAAACCCAAACCCAGACATCCTAGCTAGCATCCAGACCAAAACCTCCGAATATCATTCGGAAGCTGAACGCGAAGTTAGCTGCCTGGGCCACGAGGCGATGGCCCACAGGTATGGCGAGGGTGAGCGCCAGAGCAGAATGCTGGCCAACATGCTGCGTAAGCCTCACGCGTCCACCTACATGATGGAGATTTGCTCCGAATTGGGAGACAGAATCACTGCACCGGATGACATTATAAAAACCATCACTAGCTTCTACCGCCAACTCTACACAGCAGGTTCTGTGGTGGACCCCGACTCCCTTCAACAATACTTTGACTCCACTGAGCTCCTATGGCTTAGCCCTGCGCACTGGGAATACCTTGATGCTCCTTTCACTAACGAGGAAATAACCCAGGTTATTTCTGGACTTCCCGCTGATAAAGCCCCCGGTACAGACGGCCTCACTCCCGCTTTTTACAAAGAATATGCTCCACTCCTGATCCCCCACCTGGTGGAAATGTATAATGAGTCCATAGAAACCGGCTGTCTCCCTCCCTCACTCCGGGAGGCGCTCATCACCCTTATATTGAAACCTGATAAACCACTCATGTCCTGTGACACCTACCGTCCACTCTCACTTATCAATACTGACAACAAAATACAGGCCAAGATGCTGGCAAACCGGTTGCTCCCCCTCATGCTGCTGATAGTACGTCCGGATCAATCTGACTTTATTCCTGGTTGTGCTACTTCGCACAATCTCCGCACCATTTTTTCAGTGCTCCATCAAACCAATCCCACTCTCCCCGCGGTCGCTGCACTTCTCGACGCAACAAAAGCGTTTGACTCTCTCGAATGGTCTTTTCTGTTTTTCCAGCTGGCTCGCCTGGGCCTCAGTGTGGGCTTCATTCGGAACATTAAACTACTATATACTCTCCCCACAGCGCGCATCAAACTTAACGGCCAGATCACCAATCCTATCAAAATTACTAAAGGCACGTGGCAAGGCTGTCCTCTCTCGCCGCTGCTCTTCGCCGTCGCCATGGAGCCCCTGGCAGCGCCTCTCCGCCAACATCACACCCACCGGGGCATTGGATTCTCTGCGCGTGCCTTAGTCACTTCCATGTATGCCGACGACATTGCATTATTTATAGGCCTGGGCGGTGAACTTCGCTCTGTTCGCGGAGTTTGTGGAGTTTTCTGCACTCCGCACTCCGCCGAGCTCGCGGAGTGCAGTAAACTCCGCTTCGCGATGTGCAGCGGAGTTTTTTCCCCGCTCGCGATTGCGAACGGTAAGTTCGCGATCGCAAACGGTAAGTTCGCGAGCGCGAGCTGCCGCTCGGGTAGAATTTCTACCCGAGCGGCAGGAATACCAGCACAAACTGCAGTTCGCACTGCACTCCGCCACTCGCGGAACTTCACAGAGTTTTTTTGTAACTTCGCGGAGTTCCATGTAGCAAAACTCTGCGAACTACGCCCAGGCCTGATTATTTATTTGTGAACCTCACAAGAATTTAGACCCTATGACCAGAGAACTTATTTGTTTTGGGGGGCTCTCTGGAGTGCAAGTGAATTGGAGCAAATCCATTCTATTCCCTTTAACGGATGCCACTCAACCCTGTGAGACCGAATTTCCGCTCAAATGGGCAACTGAGCCAACAAGATATTTGGGCATCTGGCTCAGCAGGAGCACTGATGACCTTTGGACCGCTAACTACGGCAGGGCCATTGAATGGCTCAAAGCTAAAATCCCAACATGGAATAAACTGCCGCTCTCGCTATCCGGTCGCATTGCAATCGTAAAAATGATCGTCTTGCCGAAATTTTTATATTTATTCCTAAATATACCGCTCACACTCACCATTTAATTCTTCAACAGACTACGATCCAACTTAATCTCATTGACATGGGCTGGGCGCCAACCGCGCATAGCCTATGAGGTCCTGACACTCCCCTTCGCACGCGGTGGCCTGGGGCACCTGACTTGCAATTATATGCCTACAGTGCCCAAGCTAGCTTCCTACATTTCTAGCTCCACCCAACGCCATTCCAACCCCATACCGCTGTGGAGGCGGACCTGGCCGCTCCTTGGCCGCTCAGCACTGCTCTCTTCCTGCCCTATAAAAATCCCCGGAAGGAGATTAACACAATCAAATGTCTACACTGGGCATGGGAAGGACTCCGTAAATACTGTGGCACTGACACCCTATATGCCCCATCTATGCAGCTGGCCGCAAATCCTGCCTTTCCCCGTTGCAAAATCCTGTCATGGCGCGCCGTGCAAAAGCGCTCGGTATCAGCATAAATGCAGATTTGTACCCCGTTGGCTACTTTTTCTCCCTCCCTGAGCGCACAGCTACTGGAATTCCCACACTCATGGACAGCTTATTATTCCATCAGATGCGAGGGACATGCAAAAGCACTAACAGGACATTCCCGGCGCCACCTCCCACTAATGCCACCTTGGAATACATCCACACAGCTACCACACATCGTAAGTTGATCACTAGAATATACACACTATCCATGTCGGCTACATCCACTAGCACCGAACTGGAAATACTGCTGCATGCAAACCGAACAACTTTCCCCTAATTACAGACTCCGGCAAATACACTTCAAGTTCCTCCATAGAATGTACCGCACCCCAATCGCGCTGCGCAGAATGGGCCTTATCTTGGATGCACGCTGCCTGCGTTGCGCGGCGCCCGATGCCTCATTTATGCACTTGGCGTGGGGCTGTCCTAGGGTGGAAGCCTATTGGCTGGAAGTGTGTGCGTCCATTAGTGCCATCACATCGACTACCCGCACACCTAATCCTCTTCTTTGCTTGCTCGGCTACGTACAGGAGGTGCCTGATGCCTGTAGACGTCTTGTGGCAATGCTTCTGGTCCTAGCCAGGCGTAGAGTGGCAATACACTGGGGGCACAAACCGGCGCGGACGCTCAAACTTTGGCTTGCCGATGCGGCATATTGTCAGGCACAATTGTTGGAATTCTGGAACCATATGTCAAGCTCCAGTAGGCCACATGATATTTGGGGACCCCTGGTGACATATCTACATAGCCTAACAGACGATACCGCGATCCACGATGCCCCTGTAAATAATTCGGTGGCTACTCCGGGGCGGATGTCAGATGCCTAGAGCGAGAGACGGGAGGGAAACCCACATATATGTGTATCATGATGTTCCTACTTGCCCTCCAATAATCATTGCCTTTGCCATATGTGCCTCGTCTCATTCCGTTACGTATTCCAACACCATTTCTACCCTGCCGAACTG
This sequence comes from Calotriton arnoldi, assembly GCA_963921515.1. Taxonomy (NCBI): domain Eukaryota; kingdom Metazoa; phylum Chordata; class Amphibia; order Caudata; family Salamandridae; genus Calotriton; species Calotriton arnoldi. The sequence continues at coordinate 239,206 of CAWUFW010000862.1, forward strand.
CCAATGTACTATGAGTATGCCTTACCCTGTTTATCTCGGATCAACGACAATGCTGAAATGTATGTATAATTATGCTTTGTTAAAGCCTCAATAAAAAACATTAAAAAAAAAAACATTATAACCTTCTGCTGGCTCCCCAACCAGGACCCATCATGGATGCGGGCGGAAGCCGGCAGCAAGTATGCTCCTGCTCTTTGGGAGCAGATTTTAACTCTATTCCTGCAGTGGTAGAAATATTCTTGGAAATGTTTGTTCCCGTCTGGCGGGAGCATTACTGCTCCTGCCAGAACTGGGAGACATAGAGCCCTGGAGTAAGGGGTCCCAGGCACTGCACTGTGGCTCAGGAAGGGTTGCTACATGCCATCTCCCCCAAAAGACAAAAAATGTCTCAGTTGATGGGGTTCCCAGGACCTGCAAAAGGCTCCGGGAGGGAGGCCTGTATATCCCCCCCTAATTAAATTAACACCACCATGGGGAATGGGGTCCCAGTACCTTCAGAAGTCTCAGGGATGGGGGCTCCAAGCATGTCCCCTTTTAACTTTGTGCTGAGCCCTAGGGCCCTAGCCCTCCATGGGGGCTTAAAATTAAAAAAAGGTGGAAGCCTTCCTTTTAATATTTTATTGGCACCGTGAATCCACAGATTCTCCACGGATCTGCGGTACTACTTTAAAATAATACATGTCGGTCCCAGGCCTAGGGAAGCAGGGTATGCCTACCCTGCCCCCTATATGTTTTTTAAAATTCTTTTTGTAGGACAGTGTTTGTTGATGTGATGGTAGCCAATCAGATCACATCTTTTCATCTGTTCAATCCCTTCACATCTCTGTATATACCTAATTTTAAACCTTAATTTCTCAAAATCTACTGAATGAATGTATACCAAATCATCAAAAGCATGCTGTCAGGACCAAGATCGAGCATTTTTCCAGATTTGTTGTAATTTTGTATTTGAGAAATTAAGGCTAAAAAAAATGGTGTATATGGATGGTTGGGTGTGCAGGACTCTTGTAAGATTCCCAAAAGCACAACTTAAAACAATAGAGTGTTCTGATTGGTCGAGGGGGCTTTTTCCCTTCGACTACCTTGATGCTGAGAGAGTGAGGGTCATGTGGGAGCGAGTGCTCTGATTTGCTAGCTGCAACATGATAACAAGTGTTGCAGTGGCCATTACAGGACTCAAGGACATAGTCCCCTGTCCTGGAATAGCCTAAAAAAAAATACATGGGGACAGGGTAGGGACACCTTCCCCCCCTAGCCATCTGAGGTAATACGTTAAAAAAAGGTTTTCTTTTTGCCGTGATCCTATGGTTCTCCTGTGGTATTGCAGTAAAAAATATCAAAATGGAGGCCGCCATCATTTTTTTCTTTCAATAATCCCGGGGGTGGGCCATGTTTCAGGGGTCAAACCATATTTATATTTTTTTAAAAAGGGGACACGGCATGTGTGGGGACCCCCTCCCCGAGCCGATTGTCACTCGGGGGACCCCATCCCACGGAGCTTACCATATTAGTAAAAGGGAAGGGGGATGTTAGGCTCCCTCCCTGAGCTTCTTCAGGCCCTGGGGACCTCATTCCATGGGGATGATTTTTTAAAAAGGGAACAGGGGCATAGGGCCCGCTCCTGGAGCCTCTTTGGGCTACGGGGACCACATCTCCAGGAGCTCATTTTTTTAAAAAGGGGAAGGGGCCATGCGGCATCCCTCCCCAAGCCTCCTTATGCCCCAGGGATCCCATCCTCTGGGGTTGAGATTTTAAAAGGGGTAGTGTGTGTGCGGCCCCCATCCCTGAGCCTCTTCAGGCCCCGGGAACCCCATCCTCTGGGGTGCCGAATTTATTTAATAAGAGGAAGAGTACACCTTCCCTCCACACTGAGCTGATATCAGTCCCAGGATCCCATCGCCCGGGGCCCAATACTTTACAGTGTCCCGGGGAGCCTAGCCAAGTAACTATAACTCGTGTCCTAAAGTAACTATATATAATATAATATAATTAAGATAATATAATATAACATAACATAACACATACTATATCATTTATATATTGTGGCTTTCAGATAATTCTTCTTTTACTAAGGCAAGAGACCAGCACCTCCCCCAACACTGCTAGCAGAGCATTCCTGTGACAAGCGTTTTCATACTCCAAACTTACTTTCACATTCAAAATAAGTATTGGCAAAGTAAAAAATTGCCAGCTCATGCCAGACATTTTGCTTTGCAATGCTTATTAAGTTTGTGTGGTTTTGGCAATGCTTATTTCTTATAGTCAATCCTTCTCTGCCAATAAACCTGGTATTGACCTGTGAGTGTGCACTATTTACTTGCTGCAAATATTATTGGTACCTTATCACATATTTTAGTGTTTTCTTGTAAGTGATCCTTTGAGGATTGTTCCTGTCAAGATCTCAATCCAGATTGCAGTGACTGAACATCATAAGGACCTGATCATTACATTTGTCATGACTGGTACCTCGACTTGCCATTACTTTTGATTGAAGACTTGCTGGGGCTGCACATGGGAGTGAAGAATGGTGCTGTGCATGTTTTCAACATAAAAGCTGTTGACAGCACATGTACCAATTTGGTAACCGTGTAGGTTAGAACATCAGCTGCAGACAGCGCAATTAAGAAACAAGTGCGCTTTCCTGTCTGTGATATGTGCCATCTGCAGATCATGTTCTGCCTCAGACTTACATTTACTATTTTTTGCACACAGCAGTACTGCATGAAAAGTTGTAGTGCTGCATTGAACAAAAAAAGGAAAGTTTTACAGTGCTATATTTATCAAGATCCACATGTTGGTGAGGCCATCAGCAATGCTTATGCAAAAAAAGCTATTTTAGTTCCACTGTAGTCATTGAGCATTGTCACATTGGTGACCCAGCATCGCATTGCGATAGACCCTCCAGTAAAAATTCTAACCCAAGGACGCAGACCCGATGGTAAGCCACAGATGTGTATTTTTGTGGCAATTACACATCTTACACACATGTATATCATGCAGTATTCCACTTGTCTCTTGTTTCTGTCAGATTTACTTTGGCGCTAGGATTTCACACAAAGCCAGACAATGCTATTTTATTTGATCTGCCTTTGTGTGAATACCTATCAGTGTTTGTGCCATTCCCGCCTCATATTGCTCCATTCACACAAACCGCAGGGATCTGGCAATCTAACTCACTAAGGCACTTTGATGCGATACTAAAGTCAACTTTCGCCTCAACAATGTTTTTTTGTGCAGAAGTTGATCTGTGCTAAGGCTCGCATCGACCATAATAACTAGTACATGCATATTGAACAGAGTAAGGGGCAAGTTTATGAGCAGAGTTGCACGCAAGGTGGTGCACCAGTGGCACAAGTCCTAAATGAATTTATGAAGCCACGCACGGCCACTTTGCGTCGCCCTGAGTGGCTCCATAAATGTGGAATAAAGCGACACAGTGCAAATAGCGACGTTGCCTTAGTCTGCACTAGGGAGGCATTCCATGGGCGTTGCATGGGTGTTCCCATGCAACTCCCACTTTTTTTATGCATTCTCAGATTTACCAGAACTGGTAAAACCTGGAAATGACCCAAAAAGATATGCCTTCCCAGAGAAGAGTAATGAGGAGAAATATCTTTATTTCTCATTGTTACTTCCTCTTTCTAAGTGTGCTGCATTCTGCAGCACACCTAGAAAGAGGAATTTGCCTCTCAGCATTGCTTTTGTGCAGGAAGGTGCCCCTTCCTCCAGAAAAACAATCCTGCATGCAACACAGTCCCTCTTGCACCATGATGCAAGGGTGTCTCCATTGGCGCTAGGCAGCCATAAGGGCGCAAGTGCCAGGGGAAAAGGCAGGAATGTACTGTATTACCTTAAATACGGCACATTCCACACCTTTCTCTGTCACGCAGCGCAGCAAGGGGACTTGCTGCGCAGCACTGCATTATTTTTTTATAAATCTGGCCCTAAGTTTGTTAACAAATAATGGTGCAGAGCTCTGTTCTTCACTCTTATGAAGGTGCAGAACATGTTGGGGATATGGCTTACTGCAGTCCTAGTCAAAGTGACTCAGTTAAATTCACAGGGGCAGATTTACAAGAAAGTGCCTCAGCGTGCCACCGCAAGCCCTTTGGCTGCGCCACGCTGCGGCACTTTCAGAGCAAGGAATGCGACATATTTACAATGATATGTCGCATTCCTGTGCTCTCCCCTGCGCTGGCGCACAAACAGCGGCCATGCGCCGGCCAGGATGCCTGCGTCATGGGGAGATTGTTTTTGTGCGGGAAGGGGCACCTTCCTGCACGAAAACAATCACTACAGGCATTTTCCTCTTTCAGAATGCAGCACGCATTGAAAGAGGAAAAAAACGAGGAGAAATTAAAACATTTCTCCTTGTTGCGCCTCGCTACGCCACCCCTAGGGTGGCGTAGCATACTGGCGCATTTCCAGGTTTACGAATCCTCGTAAATCTGGATATGTGTCTGGTTCCATGTGTGTTGCGTCGGTACTCCCACAGCAACACCCATGGAACGGGGCGTTCCATGGGTGTTGCTGTGGGAGTTCCGACGCAACACTCATGGAACCAGACACATATCCAGATTTACGAGGATTCGTAAACCTGGAAATGCACCAGTATGCTACGCAAAGTGCTGCATGTAAAGGGGCCGTATTTACAAGGACAGTAAAAGCCACGCAGGGTGGCTTTTCCTGTCCTTGTAAATATGGGGCAGAGAAATGCTCTGCCAGTGCATCACAAAAAGTGACGTACTGGCAGCTCAAGGGGCTTGTAAATCTGCCCCACAGATTTTTGTAAAAAACCTTGTAAATACCTCTGTTTCCCAACGAACGCATTCGGAGTTATATGATTAGACTTACAATATAACACGGGTTACAGGTGTGTAACACATGCCCCTGAAGCCCCTGCCGCTCATGAGGGCTCCACCATTCAAGGGGCGCTGTTTCAACCCAAGGCTATGAGTTTCTGTGAGATAAGGTAGTCTCAAGGGCTCCTCACCACATTCAGAACTGGGACCCCATCATGTTTCATTATGCCTCTGATAGGCAGATAGAGTATGAATGATTAAATTAGTCACATCTGCACAATTTAGTAATTCTATTAAAAGGGAAAACCATAAGCGGTATAATTAAATATTTTCTCTTTTACTTAATTTTGGGAAGTGGCTTACCTGCATCATTCCACAGTGTGCAATGCATCACATTCTCTACTAAATTACAGACAAAGAAGGGCACACTTTTTAAATGCTACAATGTTGCATATAGTAGAGCATTTGCTTTGCACTACCTTGGAACTATGTCAAAATTATTATTTTTTTCATCATCGACTGATGTCTACTTCTCAGACAAAGAAGAACAATGACTGTCAACCTAAATACAATTGCCGGCCATTTTATTTCCCATTGACGCATGGTATCTGTGCATTTAGCGAACTCCTGTACGATAATTTCTCCTCATCAAGCTGTTCAATTAGAGGAACAGTGAAGAAAAAACAGAGCCTACATTAAGTATAACGAGCCTCCATTGTCTGGGTCACATTGTGTGCCCCCCATACTTAGTGCTTAATATATTCCATTGTTTGTAAAGTAACACATCAGATATGGCATAAATGAACATGACAGATCCTATTTATAAATGGACAATTAGGCACATTTGTCTCTTTGGTCCATTTTATAATGTGCCATCAAGGTAACAAAACGAGGGCTTTTCTTGGAAAAAATTAATTTGCATAGCTTGGTATTCAAAATGTACCAGACCATTTATTGTAACGAAGCATCGCGAAAACAATTATTTCAATTTCGTTTTGGAACCATGTTATTATTTTTAGCCGAACAGCACAGTATGGAATTGAGTTATGAACCACCACAAAGCCAATTCCGGTAACAGTTCGGGATTGCTTTCATTTTCACACTTAGTTCATGTGTAAAAGGCATGTCTTTAAAAATGTAAAATGAGTACTGCAGTCAACTACCGCAAACAACATAATATCAAAGCGCACAGCTGTGAAATAGAGGATTAGGTGAGCGGTATACACGCTTCACTCCTAATCGACTTTAAGTAGGATTTTAGAAACTAACCAGTAGCAGGATTAATTTCTTGCAATCCAGACAGGTAATCCTTTCATGCCTTCAAATCCTTTTCGTATTTCATGATGCTCGCTTTACTGCGGAGCAGCTAATGGTTTAAGGAAGGCAACACTCTTATTGTAACGTCCTGAAAAAAAGGCAGATTCTCTTTGTTGTCCTGTGTTTCACTCTTTAGGTAAAACATTTTTAAGAAAAGCTTTTGGAAAATAGAGCTTCAGGGAACACTTTGATTTGTGTTAGTCAAAACTGCACATTTTTAATGTAGTGTTTCACTGTGTATGTTTCTGTGTATGAATATATACTATAGGCTGTGCCTGGGCGGAAATCACCACCCCAGATATGAGGTCAATTAAAAAAATATATATATTATTTGTTTTGTAAAAAAAAACTTTCCACTTTAGTATATTGTAAATGGAAACTATTTAATTATAGTAAATGTATTTATATATTTTACTCATATTTACCGCTGAACTGAGTTCCCTGTTCTGGTTGCTGCTACCGGCCCCTTGGCCCTACCACGCACTATGCACTTTTTCGCTGGTCCCTGGAGGGGCTTTAAACTTCACACAGCGGTCCCGCAGCGCGGGAGACCGCTGAACTGAGTTCCCTGTTCTGGTTGCTGCTACCGGCCCCTTGGCCCTACCACGCACTTTGCACTTTTTCGCTGGTCCCTGGAGGGGCTTTAACTTCACACAGCGGTCCCGCAGCGCGGGAGACCGCTGAACTGAGTTCCCTGTTCTGGTTGCTGCTACCGGCCCCTTGGCCCTACCACGCACTTTGCACTTTTTCGCTGGTCCCTGGAGGGGCTTTAAACTTCACACAGCGGTCCCGCAGCGCGGAGATCGCTGAACTGAGTTCCCTGTTCTGGTTGCTGCTACCGGCCCCTTGGCCCTACCACGCACTTTGCACTTTTTCGCTGGTCCCTGGAAGGGCTTTAAACTTCACACAGCGGTCCCGCAGCGCGGGAGACCGCTGAACTGAGTTCCCTGTTCTGGTTGCTGCTACCGGCCCCTTGGCCCTACCACGCACTTTGCACTTTTTCGCTGGTCCCTGGAGGGGCTTTAAACTTCAAACAGCGGTCCCGCAACGCGGGACGCGCGCGGGGCGTGCCCGGGCGAAGACCGGGCCAAGACGGGCCCGTCTACACCCGTCAAAGACCGGAAGAGACTGGACTGGGCCACGTCCCTGAAATTTGGTTGCAAAAGGGTTTGTGGTTTATTCTGTGTTTAGGTGTTAGAGGATAGGGTTTTCTATTGGGGGTTGCTGATAAAGTATTCATATTGTATAATGAATAGACGTGATGGGAGGGGGAAAGGGGCTCAGGTTGCCGGGGCTACTGGAAGTGGGTCTATTGCAGGAACATTGGATAAATTTTTATTAAGAGCTACTTCTGTCCTTGAACACGAGATTGTCATGGCGGAGCGGCGTCTATCCCTGGAACCTATAAGTAAAGGGCCCACTACGGGGATTTTAGATTTTGATATAGATGGTGTAGGATCCCTCGATTGTGGCCCTCTCCCCGGTAACTGGGTCGCTAACTAATAGCTTATGTAACCCAAGTAGTGCCGTACTGGAGGTAAATCCGATATGTAATCTAGAATGCTCTCTTAATAAGGTATTGAAGCCACCTATAACAGTTGGTCCTGATATAGCTCCCGTGTCTGACCCAATTCCCATCTCTGTGGTGAAAAGGAAGAGGGGGAGGGCCCACAAAGACCAAACCCTGCTAAAATTGCGAAACAGTCCAAAAAGGGAAGGGAAGGTTTAAGTAAAGGAGTAGTAGAACAGGCAAAAATTCTAAATGTCGATACCCCTCCTACTGTAAGCCTATCTCAGGATGAAGCCACATGGCAGAGGCTAGAAGCTTTGATACTAACTATATTAAATCCGCTTACTATGAGATTGGTTTATATTGAAGATAGGCTTAAGGGTCTTGAGTTGCAATCAAAAACTAATTTTCGGATTCTAGAAGCTCATATAACTAACAGTAAGCCTCCCTACCCCTAATTAGTAATCTAGAGAGTATTGAAAGGATACTTGTTTCTAAACCTAATCCTAATCCTATATTGTTTGAAAAGATGAGCAACGGTGTCGAAGTGTTACCTGTTGTTAATCCTATGCCATCTGAAAAGAGGTCCCAGGGGGAGGGCCCTGGACCTGTTGCTATAAGTTGGGTACCAGCACAAGATACCAATCGAGCTAAGAGCATGGAACCTACCTCCCTGGGGGATACCACAGGAGAATTTGCACAAGACCTTATGAGCCCAACTGGGCCCAATAAAAACAATAATAGGGTAGAGGCAAATAATCATGTTTCATTGGTTGCTAATGTTGGTAATGACCTGACAGGGTTAGGTATATTACCATCTAGGATAGGCTCTACGGGCGTAATCAGGAAGACGGCTGCGGTATTTAGAGATGGGAAAGGTATGGAGAAATGGAGCAGGCCATTACAATTGCCTCCGGCAGCTGCCCCTCTGGTAGTGGTGCTGGGAAATGTGCCATCACTAAGGGAGGGCCAAGTTGAATCAACTGTCCAATTGATGCATAAAGCTATGTTTTGGCTGGATCAGAGTCTGAGGAGGCTGGCGCTTGGGATAGGATAGACAAAAACCATCTTATTATGGCAAGGAGAGTTACCTGGATAGGGACAATAGGGAAAGAACTTGATGGGGATTGTGTGGTATTAAATTTTAATAATGAATTTATTGTCAAACACCTACTGGAGTCGTTGGGTAGTTTTTCTAACAACTTTGTAACTAAGATCATAGTTCTACCCTTGGCCTTTTTTATAGGCCATTATTCCCTAAAGTGTTGGGACCATTACAGTTACGTTTGAGTCCAAGGGCACAGGCTTGGGGGATTCTAGTTGTTTACCCAGGGTCTATAACCCTGGATGTGTGAATAGATTTGTCCCCCTTTCCGGCTTGGACGCGTGCGACTGACAACCACAGCCCGTTCAAACTCTTATTGACAAGGTCTACCCTTTAACAAATCCCTCAAGAGTAGAATGGCTGCACCCAGAACCCATAAAGTTAGGGGAGATAATAGAGAGTATGCCACAACCAGTTTATTTATCAAAGGATGACTTAGATCTCCTGGATAGGGCATCCAATGAACAGGACACGAATATGATGGGTAAGGATCAAACATTGTGCGGTAAACCCCAGGGTGTGGATTTGAAGGGAACATTACTATCCTGGAATATTGCAGGACTAGGATCCAAACTGGGTTGCCCAGATTGGCATAGTTTTATTGAAGCGTTCGATATCTGCCTCTTTCAGGAGACTTGGGCAGAAAGCCCTCTTTTTGTTTAGGTTATTTAAATTCCTTTATCCCAGCATCAAAAGGACCAAAGGGAGACCGTCTGGGGGTCTGATAATATGGGTAAAGCAGAACCTAGGACTGGATGTAAAAGATATACCAACAGTTAATAAGGATATCCAGTGGGTGCAACTGTCTAGAGGGAAAAAGGTAATATTGAATTTATTTAACATTTATATACGTGGTACCAGGGGAAAAGGTCAGGTGTTCTTACCGCCCTAGATACTCTTTTAGAGGATAGTAGAATGACTTCGAATATTGTGATAGGGGAGACCTGAATGTGACGTTTGAGCCCCTTTTGTGGGAGGAAGGTAATTTCGTGGAAGAGGAAGATATTAAGTGGGATATACCGAGACTTGAGCTTGAACCAATAAAAAGATGGACTGAAGTAGTGATACAAATTAACACCATTTGTATAGAGAAGGGCCTACGGGCTGTAAATGGCCGTATGCCATCAGATAAAACAGGAACTAATACCTACGATAATGGATATAGCAGTAGCAGGATAGATTATGTGTTGGTAAGTTTGACGCTATGGTGTAGGATAAAGGATATGCGGGTTCAGGTTAGAATGGAAAGTGATCACAATCCGTTATGCTTGGACTGGGACCTATTAGAGTCCAAGACTGGGCACAAAACAAGTGTGATGTATGCTACCGCAGAGGTTGTTCAGTCGAACGATATGAGGCGCCTTAAGTGGGCGAGTATATCAAAGCTACCTGATGTACTAGATAGCATTGGTAAAGAGCTGGCTTGTGCCCTCCAGAAGTTGAGGGTGTGTGCTGAGAACCAGGGGGCGCCCGATGATTCTACCAATATATATGCCATTTTTTTTAACCATCTACGATCTTATTTTATCAAGGGAGGTAATGCTAGTAAGGCACCTACCCAAAAAATTCATAAATGGTATAATAAAAACTGTAAAGAGGCACGTGTAGCAGTAGGTAGGGCCATAAAAGCGGGTGCTTTGTTGTCAGTTCAAGAAGCAAGAGCTAGTTATCGTATAGCAATAGCTAAGGCAAAAAGACCTGGGATAACAGTCGTTGGGAGGAACTCCGGGTCGCTTGTGCAGGGAGAAATACAAAACAGTTCTGGGATGTCTACAAATGGGGCAGTGGGGACGTGCTGCAGCACCTCGAATTATGTTGCCCAGCAAGAGTGGGTTAACTATTTTAAGCCCCAGTATGCTGTTGAAGTGAGAGACTCAGATTGTAGTTTTACTAAATGTTTTTTTAAGGAGATATATTTTACTATGCAAGATGTAAAGCAAGTGCTCAAAGCTATCCAAATTGGTAAGGCATCGGGCCCAGATTGCATCCCGGGGATGTATTCCATTATGATATTGAGAGCTGGGGTATGTATTTTTACCTGCTAACAAACTCTATAGCCCGGGTGCTGCTGTTCCAACTTCCTGGGCCGAGGCTGAAATTATTCCCGTTTTTAAGAAAGGGGATAGAGCGCGTCCAGGTAATTACAGACCAATAAGTTTGATAGATGCTGCTCAAAAAATTATGGGTAGGTTGGTCCTAAACAAAATACAGTGCTGGATTGATGAATTTAGTATTTTATCCTCTTTTCAAGCTGGATTTAGATCCTCCACCAGCACAATTGATCAGGTATTTAGATTCACCTTACTTTTTGGAAGACAGTTGTGCTGGGTAAAGGAAGTCTGTATGCGGTCTTTGTCGACCTCCGGTCGGCATTTGACCTCGTACCGCGTGGAAAACTTTGGCAGGTGCTGCAGGAGATGGGCCTACCCCTAGACCTATTGACCTTAGTGGCCCGGTTACATGAGACTAATTCTGCCAAGATTAGGTGGGGTAAACAGGGAGAGCTCACAGAACCCTTCCCAGTTGAAAGGGGGTGCGGCAGGGTTGTGTGATGGCCCCAACACTATTTAGTCTATATATTGACGGGATAGTGGATTTCATGCTGGCGACTCCAACTGATGCCCCCACTCTAGCAGGAGTAAAAGTGCCGATATTAATGTTTGCGGATGACTCATTGATCATTTCCAAGACACCAAGCGGACTCAAAAGAGCACTTACCATCTTTGAGGAGTTCTGCTCAAGGCGTGGCTTGGAGGTCAATGTGTCAAAGACAAAGATGATGGTTTTTAATCCGCATAGGGTTTTTAGGGGTGGTATATATATGAGTAATCTCCTACTAGAGCAAGTCAAGGAATTTACCTATTTGGGAGTGATCATTCAGGAAGGGCTAAAATGGGCGCACCAACTTGATATCTCAACCCTAAAACATCGGCAATTAACAGGAGCACTCCAAAGAGAATTCAATTCCTCCTTTCACAAGCCAATAAGTCCAGTGCTAGAAATATATAATATGAAGGTAATGGGCTCTGCATTGTATGGTGCTGAGCTTTGGGGATATGAGGACTTATCTAAACTCTCAATCTCCGAAAACAAGTTTTTTAGGCACATTACTCGACTGCCGCAAAGTACACCTACATATCCACTGTTGTATGATCTGGGGAGGAAGCCTATAGCACACCTAGCAAAAATGCGCCCTCTTTTGTATTGGCGCAGGCTGTGGTCCACCCCAGAACTAGCAGATTATGCAGCTGGATTTTTAGACGTAATTAAGGCAGACACGCAGCACCAGATAAAATGGCTCAGGGAGTTAAAACGATCTCTGGTGGAACTCGGCATGAGCCACTTATGGGAGGACCCGAAAAATAATGTTTTCCCACCCAAAAAGATTTTAAAGGCTAAATACTGGGAAAAGGTCCTTAACTGTACGGAAGCCAGGTTTGATTCCTCATCCCTAACGGGATTTTTCTAGAGCATAAACCAATGCCGAAGCTTGAATATTATTGGGACTGCATTCTTAAACCCCTAGAGCGGAAACTGTATTTTCAGTTCAGGATAGGTACTTTACCTATAAGAGTTTTCACAAACAAGTGGTCTAATGCACATAGTGAGTTGTGCCCAGTTTGTATGATTAAAAAGGAAACAATGGGCCATTTTTTGTTTGAATGTGCAGGTTACCATGCCCCACGCCGGGCCTGGCTGCGCCCTATATGCAAGTTATTGGGAATAAGAGGTGCGATCCAAGCAGTCAGAATATTAAGAAGTGATACAAAGGAAGCAATAACCATAGCAATGGCTAAATTCCTGGGGTGGGCTTGGATAATCAGGGCTTGTTCGCAACGAAAATTTGATGTGTGATTTTAGAAGGCTTAGTAAAAGATACTGAATTGTTAGGCAGGACGGGTGTATCGTATAGTTTTATTGTGGGGGTAAATAAGATTACTATGAATTTAATGCCGGTTGTTTCTAAAGCTATGTATTTTGGTAAATATTTTAATAATGGTAGTTTTTAAAGTCAGGAAAATGTTTTGGGTCTCGAAACTTATAGTATGTTTAGCGTGAGGTTCTTTTCGACATATATTGACGAAATGTCAAGAACTAAAATTGTAATTAACGTTTTTATGGTATTTTATGCATTATCCAATGGTGTTTTATTGTTTTTAATGTTTTGTGTATAACTGTGTGCTTTTATGACTGAAAACGTCGAATAAAGCTATTTGATGATGATTATTACCAATATTACCACCGTACATTTAGTTGACAACATATAACACTGACAACATGAACAAATACAATCAAAAGAAACATAAGAATTGACACTATGACGTTTTTCAAACCACGGAACATTGTTTTCATATTTTATATTGACTTATTTAGAGTTGTCAGATGTGATACTCTGTCACAAATGTGGGGGGTATCCCATCCACTGTATTACATGTGGCATAAGTTATAATGGACTTGTAACACAGCGGATGCAATATCTGCCACGTTTCTGACGGAGTATCCCATCCACCAAATTCTAAAAAAGGCACTTGGGGGCATATTTACAAGGGGTTAGCGCCATCGGAGCGTCACTTTTTCCGACGTACTGGTGGCGCTGTGCCCTGCTCCATATTTACTAGGCAGCGCTAAGCCACTTTGCATGGCTTAATGCCGCCTTGTAAATATGGCACTCCTTGACGCAGTTCACTGGGGCAAAGGGACGTGCAATAGGTGTTTCTGTGGGCATTCCCACGTAACATCCATTGCTTTTTGACACTGCCCCAGATTTACATGGATCTGTAAATCTGAGCCAGCACCAAAAACTAACTCCTTTCAAAAGGAGGTGTTAATGTGGTGCAATGAAGTGAAATACTTTTATTTCTCTTCGTTTTTTGCTCTTTCTATGTGTGCTGCATTCTGCAGCACATATAGAAGGAGCAAAACACCATTAATTATTGTTTTTGTGCAGGAAGATGTCCCTTCCTGCACAAACGCAATCATCCCTGTAACACAGGAGCCCTTGCACCAGGGAGGAAGGCTGCCTGCGCTGGCGCTAGGCAGCTTTTCTTAGCGATTGTGCAGGGGAGAGCACAGGGGTGGGCTTTATTCTTGTTAATACGGCACATCCCTGTGTTTTTGAAATGACGCAGTTCGGTGCAGCTAAATTGCGTGCAGCGTCTCACTGCACCATTTCATTGTAAATATGCCCCTTGGTGCATTGCTGCTGCTCATGAGCCTTCAGCTGAGTCTGAAGGATCAGCAATGGTGTTCTCAGGACTTTCTTGTGCAGTAGGGAGAGCTGGGGTACCCCATCCCCATATTGCTTGGAGGGTAGCCTGAGCACACTCTGTGCCTTCACGCTTACACAGCACCAGAGGTCCTCCCAGCATTTGCAGCACTTCCTGGTTCTTAGGGTAGGATTACCCATGCACTGCCGTACCTGGCGATCTCTTACTAGATCTCAGTCCACACTGCAATACTCAGGTGAATTTCAGGTCCCCTGTTGACTGAGGGCACCCTCCATGATGATTTCTAATTTCTCATGGGCAACACTGTTGTCCCTCTTATTTTGATCTTCAGCCATTTTTGGGATATCTACAGTAAAGGTAGCAGCAGGATGAAGGAGGATTGTGTGGTGGCCCTTGGAAGGAAAAGAAATGGCCTACTTCCCATTTTTGTGTGTCATATCCTGTTTGTTGCGGTAGGCAGAGAACTCCATTCTATCTACGGAGTTCTCTGCCTCCTCTATGGAGTTCTTCTGCCTACATAGCAGAGATTGAGAAATCCGCTACATAGGTGGATTAAAAATGTGTAAGTATAGAAAATGAAGAGGGATATACGTCTGAGGTGGTGAAAGTCTCCCTAGTGCTACTGCTACATAAAGTAAAATGCCAATGTAATATTCTTTTTTTTTTTTTTTTAAGTTCAAGTAAGGTTTATTGAAGAATTAAAATTATTACATAAACCATTTTTCGTACAAGCAATTATTTAACAATATAACAATATCTGAAAGCATGAAGGAATACTTGAGTGTTGTTGATATATAAAAAACCTTCACGACATTAAAGTGTAACGTGGAATATAATTTGAATACATTCATAGGTCCAGAAGCAATACACATAGCTACATATGTCCATATATAAAATTAAAAGAGGATACTATAGGTATTGATAGAGTATTTAGAATTGTATACAAATAAATATTAGGAAGTCAAGGAGGCTTGGAGACTTCTTGCATCGAAGGCTCAGGGAGGTAGCGTTTTTGCTGATGTGTTTAGAAAGTCTGTAAGTAGGGACCAGAGGTGTAACCTTTTCATAGCTAGGGAGATAGGGTGGACTAGAGCTGTATCTAGGCGGTGATTGTGACAAACTGCGTACCACCACGCTAAATAGGACAATTTGGAAGAGTCTTTCCAATTTTTTGAAATCTGTTGAAACGCTACAGCCAGTAACAGGTCGATGAGTTTGAGTTGGGAGTGACTTTTGTCCCATTCCGGTGATAAACTACCTAGGAAAATGTTAGTGAGGGATAAGGGCACTGTGGTATGAAAAATGATATTAATTTGGTGCCAGACTTTTTCCCAAAACCCAAAGACATGTGTGCATGTAAATAGCATGTGTTTAAGGTCTGCTTCACTTTGAGAGCATGACCAGCATGCGTTGGGGTTTGTGCTATGTATCTTATTAAGAAACATTGGAGTGAAAAACAATCGATTGTAAAGAAAGAAAAGTGTTTGTGTAGTGCTAGCAGCTCTAGAAGATTTCCTGAGTTTTGACCAGATTTTGTTCCACAGAGTCACAGGCCAATTTGTTTTAAGATCGGATTCCCATGCGAGTTCTAGTTTGGTTTTCTGTCTGTTCTCAGGAGGTTCCATTAGATGAGAATAAATGCTCGAGGCTTTGGGGTTTATGATTAGAAGATGATTCCATGGGAAGAGAGGTTGAGATTGTGTAGAGGGCAAGGTTTGAAGTTTGGCATATGCCTCAATTAATACCTTCTGCAAGATCAAAAATTTTGATTTAAAGGAGAAGGGTAGCTGATATAAAGTTTGTATTTGTGTGAATGGAATGGGTGTGCCCAGATCAAAAAATTGGTGTACCCAAAGTAGACCTTTGCTCCTCCAAATCTTCCAGTGTATAGGTTTCCCTTTGATAAGGATGTGTTTATTGTGCCAAATTGTGGAATTAAGAAAAGAATCTGAGTTGTGTGTAATTAAATGGGGTGCGATAGACAATAATTTACATGATTGTTTAAGTATGGGAGTCGAAAGTTTTTGTGGTTTTCGGGTAAAGGAAAGATATTCCTGGAATGAGAAAGGGGTTAAAAAGGAAAGTTCGAGATCAACCCAAAGAGGCCTATTTTCGGATTGAGTATTGATCCAGTGTGATAATTGTCTGAGTTGGAAAGCTTTGTGGTAATTAGAGAAGTGAGGGAAGTTAACTCCACCTTCGGATTTTGGTCTTGTTAATTTATGTAATGCCATTCTTGGTTTTTTACCATTCCATAAAAACGAGGTGAGAGTGGAATTGAATCTTTTAAAGGAATTGGATGGAATGGAAATTGGTGTGTTAGAGAGAATATATAGAATTAAAGGTGTCAACATCATCTTAATGGTGTCTAAACGACCCCACCAAGATAGATGTAAAGGATGCCATCTTGTAGTTAGTGCTTTAAGTTTGTCAAGACATTTATCTATATTTAGAGAGATGGATGTTTTAATAGAGGACGAGAACCAGATGCCTAGATATTTTATATGTTTAGAATTCCAGGTAAAGTTAGAGATCTTAAAATCATCTTTGAAGGTATATTTAGTTAGAGGTAGTATCTCGCACTTCCCTTTGTTTAATTTATACCCTGACACTAGACCGTAATCTTCCACTTCCCCCATGAAGGCTGTGAGTGAAGACTGGGGTTGGGAGAGAAAGACTAAAATATCATCAGCATATGCTGCTAATTTAATTTGTCGGGGTCTGAAACAAAGCCAGTGATAGATTGATTTTGGCGAATTTTTGACAGGAATGGCTCTAGAGCTAAATTAAAAAGAAAAGGTGATAAGGGACAGCCTTGACGAACTCCCCTTTTGAGATTAAAGTAGGGAGAGATAAGACCATTGGCTGAGATCGCAGCCTTAGGTTCTGAGTAAAGTAGGGCAATTAGGGATATCATTCTTGGTCCGAAACCGAACCACTTAAGAGCATGGAATATAAATGGCCAATAAACCCGATCAAAAGCTTTCTCTGCGTCTAATGCAATTGCTGCTAGTGAATCGGGGTAATGTGATGATTTGGAGATAATGTCGAAGAATAGACGTGTGTTATCGGTGATATTGCGACCTTTGACGAAACCTGATTGTTCCTTGCCAAGTATTAGGGGAGATGTGGTTCTAGTCTTAAAGCTAAAGCTTTGGAGAATATTTTATAGTCCACATTGACTAAGGAAATGGGTCTATAATTTTTGCAAAAGCGTGAGTCTTTATCGGTTTTCAATAATAGACAGATCAAAGCTTCAGAGAAAGAACCAGTGGATTTATTTGAGGCTATGAAGGAAGAAACGAGAGTGTGTAAATGTGGGAGTAATAAATGAGCAAAGTGTAGAAAAAATTCCACTGTAAATCCATCAGGGCCAGGGGCTTTGTCTTTTTGAGGGTCTGTAGAGCATTGAATAATTCTGTTTGTGTGAGATCAGATTCCAGTGATGATAGATCCAGTTGGGGATTGATATGTTTTTGAATAGTGGAAAAGTATCGGGAGATATCTGTATCGGAAGGTGTCTTTTCTGGTGTATAAAGGGATTTGTAGAAATGAACAAATTCTTGAAGAATGTCAGGGTCCTTGAGTTTTGGTATTTGATTATCATCTATAATGGAGCCGATATGAAGTTTTTGTTGTTTAATTTTTAAATAGTTAGCTAAGAGTTTGCCCGATTTATTCTGGCCTCCATAATACTTTGCAGAGGATTTTAATAGATATAAGGAAGCTTGTTTGGTAGTCGCTTCATTAAATGCTATCTTCGCATTAATGAGGTCTTTAAGAGAATCTTTTGACTTAGAAGTATGAAAAGAGTGTTCCAACTTTTTGATTTTATCAAGAAGAGTATTATGGGATTTGCGGAAATCTTTTCGTTTGTTTGATACAAATCTAATAATGAAGTCCCTAGCAGTGGCTTTAAAGGCATCCCATATAGTATGAAAGGATAGATCTTCCGTTAGATTAATAGAGAAGAACTCTTGAGAGAAGGAAACAAAAGATGAATTAAACTTATGGTCTAGAAGTAAAGAGTTATTAAAACGCCATTTTTTCGTTGATGTGGAATGATTCAAAAGGTCTAGTTGAATCGAAACAGGTGCATGATCTGAAATAAGTATGGGACCTATATCAGCAGAGCGTAAGGATTGGGCAACGTTTCGAGAAAGAAATATGTGGTCAATTCGGGATTGAGTCTGGTGTGGGTGGGAGAAGAAGGAGTATTCTCTTGTGGATGGGTTGCAAAGGCGCCATGAGTCTAATAAATTTCTTTGTTTAATAGTCTGTATGAAAGCTTTATGTGCCGCATTTGAGTGAAAGTGAGAACCAGAGTTTCTATCAAGAAACGGATCCATCACTTGATTACAGTCGCCTGCGAGGATGAAATTATCTGTCGGGTATTTGAGTAGTAATTGAGAGATGCGTGTCCAAAAGCTTGCATCGCCATTAGTAGGAGCATAAATGTTGAGTAGGGATAGTGAGGACGTCCCTAACAATAAATTTGTGAAAATCCATCTACCTTCAGTGTCCGCCTCCTGAGAAACAAGCTGCGCCTTCAATGCCTTGTGACAGAGAGTTATAACCCCATTCCTCTTCCCGTCTCCTGGCGAGAAAAAACCTCACCAACCCAATTTCTTTGAAGCTTCAGTGACTCGCTTTCAGTAAGGTGAGTCTCTTGCAAAAATGCGATATTGGCGTCTAACTTTGATAAGTGGGACAGGACTCTCTGTCTTTTTATAGGGGAATTCAAGCCTCTGACATTCCATGAGATAAATTTTAGAGACATGTATCGATTAGAAGAATTAAGGACATAAGTGGACCATTAAAAGTATGTGCGTTAAAAATAACTTTTCCAAAAAAATCAACAGTAATCGAAAAATAAAAGCTTTGAAGAACATTTGTAATATGTACGAAGTTAATAGATGTGAAAACCAATGTGAGAAGAAAGAAAGAATAAAATAGAGAAAGAGAAAGAGATAAAGATAAAGGACACAATGTAGGAAGGAGTGATGGATATAAGAGAATTGTGTACAAAGGTAGTATATATATACGTGAAATACAGAAGGATATAAGGAAGGAGGGAAGCAATGTGCAAATAAAAAATTGGGAACAGGAAGGGTAAAGAGATAAAAATAATGTGAATACAGTGAGAAAAGATACAAGTAAAGAGAACATACCTACATAGAACTCAAAACAATGAGTGGGGTGGGGAGGGGTGAGGCCACATGGAACGATGGGACGTCCAGACTTCACGAAATGAGGCGGGGAAGACTTCAGGATGAGACAACATATATGACGTACGGATTGGACAGACTGAAGCGGAACCTGTAAAAGGAAGATATAGTTAACATTATCAGATTATACTGTAAGATATTATAATAGAGGAAGGCAAATTGCAAACTATTAACCTAAAGTTTAAAAGTATATACTAAAACGTGCCAACCAAAACAACTTTATGTAACCTGGGTTGCATATTTAAATAGAGAAGCAAAAAGAATATAAAGGGAGAGCATTAGTAGAGGAAGCTGCCTAGAGACCAGCCATCCAACAACTTTTCAATTGAACTGAGTACTCATGGTGTCCATTCGATTTGAAGAATGAATATTAAGAAAACTTTTAACTTGGTTGGGTCTTCATATACTGTGGTGTTGTTGTTGAAGGTAACTTTGAAGATGCAGGGATGAAACAGACCAAAACGAGCTCCAATGGAACGAAGCGCTGGTCTCATTGCGAGGAACTCTCTGCGTCGATCTGCTGTGGGTTTAGCATAGTCTTGTGAGAAGAATAGTTGGTGTCCTGAGAGGGAGATCCGTTTCATGAGCCTGGCTGCTTTTAGAACTTTGAGAAGATCTGTGAACTCCAAAAAGTACAGGATAAATCCTCTCGGTTTCTTTATGCTGGAAGAAGCTGAGTGCGTCGGACCGAGACGGTGTGCGCGTTGAATGTTGAGAGTGGTGCCTTCAGGTAGATTAAGCATTGTTGGTAAAACTCTTTGGAAAAAGGAGATTGCGTCTGGCCCTTCTGAACCTTTCACTATGCCGTAGATGCGGAGGTTATTCCTCCTGTTCCTGTTTTCAAGGTTTTCAACCTGTTTCTGCAAAGCTGTGACTTGAGAATGAAGAACTTCTGTCTTGGCGTATGATGAGTTCAGCATCTCAACATTATGCTCCACCTTGATAACTCTTTCCTCTAGTTTCTCCCAACCATCTGTGAGGAATTGTATTTTGGTGTTGGTTTCTTCAACAAATGGTCTTAAGGCTCGGATCTCCTCCAAAAGTAGATCCATGGAGACCAATGAGGCCTGCTTTGGCGGTGAGGGGGATCTTTTTCAGTCTTTTAGAGGTTGCTTTAATAACTACTGAAGAGGCTGCAGTAGGAGGTGGAGACGCCATTTTAGGTGAGGAGATTTGAGATATTCCCGTTGTGGAGAATGAAGCAGTTTGATGTTTTAGGCCAGAGATGTGTGTTAGAAATAACACTGACGAAAATTTTTAAACCGTGCTCTCACAGATATTGTAATTCAATAGCGCAACTGATTATGCCATTAATATCATTTGAAAGAAGAAAAATATGAGTTGAATAGCATATAAATTGTGGCATCCATCGAACAATTGAATAAAGATATTGAGATAGTACATATGTTACTGAGTATTAATTGAAGGAAATTGAGATAAGCCACGTTCTACATGTAAAGTCATTTAAATTCCAGAGAAAAAAGTAGAGACGAAAACAATCTATGAAGAAAGTTGTGAAGTGAGAGTCAATCAAACATAAGGTGAATATTGAGCTGGAAGGATTTAGATATTGCCCATCAAATCGTACCCTGAGAGGATTTCAGCATAGCATGCTAATACGCTGTAGATTGACCATGGACACAGCTCAGAACAGTTCAGCCTCCGTGTATTTTAATGCATACTCCATGACCTGCTTTGTAACGTGGACACGAATGACTGTCCCTCACCTCAGAAGCCGGTGCATAAGCCGTCCCCGTGCAACACAATGGGGCTCGAGCATGCAGCAAAACAAAGCATGAAAGGCATGAAAGGCACGAAATGAGGCGTCTGTAAAAGACTTTGTTACCTCAGAATTGTCTCACAATGCCGCTTTCCGTGTAGAAACTTGGGGCATCAGGAAAAAGGGCCGCGCGTTACATGCGCGCGTACCTCAGGTCGCGAGTGTTCACAAAATGGCGGCCGACGCCTCTGTCCGGCTTCAGGAGAGAAGAGCGCCACAGCTTCAATTCTCCGTCGAGAAACTCCGCAATTCACCTCCGCGGGTGCAGCAACAGCTCCGACATCTGCTCGGAGAAGATAGGGAGCGTACGCCGAGTATTAGCCTAGGTAAATCCCGTCGTCATAACGCCGTCACTCGCCCGGTCCGGAAGACGCCGCCATCTTCCTTGGGCGCAAGCCACGCCCCCCGCCAATGTAATATTCTAATACACAAAAGTACATGCATGTAAATATAATGGTGTAGACATAATCCTACTTGCGTTATATGTTTTTGTCTGTACACTACATGTGAGGTGTTATGATGTTACTTGAAATTGCAAGTGTGTGAATGGTAAATGTGGTTATAAAATGTAGTAATGGTTAAATAAGTGAGTAATATGTTAGCCACTGTATGTTACATTGAGACTTGCTTGCTTGGATATGACATCTTGGTGTTGTGGTGTCTCAGGATAGTAACATAGTCCACCACTCATTGGGTAGTCATCCACAGGTTGCAGCAACCAAGTTACCAGTGTCAGGGAAAGGTGAGGCTAAGCTTTGGTTAAACAGTTGCATTCTCCAATCTCTGCTCAGTATCCTATCCTGGAACCTCAATGTGGCAGTTGTTCAGGAGTAATGTCTAAATATAAGCCCCACACATGGCGATTTGTGAAACACATAACAGACTACCACAATCTGGAACACTTATGGGATTGCTGGAGCACTCCCCTGCCCAGTATGTATAAGACATCTGAAGCACGACTTCAGGGTACTAATAGTGTGCTTAATGATGGTTTGAGACCGTGAGTATGCTCTGTTATACCTCTGTGGAGACAATGTGGTTAGATGTCCGACCTGCTGCGTCCCCTGAGATCTACAGCGGACGCGCTTCAGAGGCGATCCTAATGGGAGTTTTGAGGACCTGATGGCGCCTAAATGAACCCCCTAAAAATACTTGGCTAGTACTTGTAAGCGGGATTCGCCGAGCCTGACCCCAAAATGGCGCCCGCCAAGGTAATCCCACCGGAGAAAACGCGAAGAGGGGGAGGGGCGGAAAGACGACGATCTGTACAAGGCGCCCGCCTGGAGTCTGCTGAATCCGATGACTCAACTTGATCTCCTAACATCAAACTGCAAGTATTAACAAGCCAATAATACTGGTTTGATTTGCTCCGTACCACCTCTGCTGATTGCTCAGTACGCGCCAGATAGCCGACACTCCAATGCAACCTACCGAAGCGCTCAAGCAAAATGGTGACCGATAAATAACTCCGGAGCTTTGCTGAAGCGACCGTACGACCACATGCCCAGCTGACCAACATACCCTATACACGCTATGCACGTTATGGACCAGTTAACACCACAGATCACCCTGCCTAACGTGTTATAGCCAACTCACACGCTGCAACCACAGTCGGCGAGAGAAACGGTCTGCACACATCAGTCGGATTTGTTCACATGCATTAAAAGGTCCAATGAGAGTGCTCACTAATGCTCATCAGACAAAAACAATCACTTAGATTCCCTTTTAATTTCTAGAGGGCTCTAAACCATTGTTCTTGTACAATAGCCCCTTGCAGCTTGAATGTTCGCCTCACAGCCTGCCTGACAACCTGCCTGTTCTTAAGCTGGCGACTAACAGCAGCTCTGAATCACGCCAGACGATCCTCAGCATTCCAGGTGTTGCCTCCTTCACTCGAATCAAGAGAACTTTTATGACCTCAACATCCTACATCCAAGGAACTTGACTCCAGTGTCATTAGCGGTAGAGGCGGGCAGCGTTTTCCCTTGAACACCGGGACTGGCGCGGCTGATGGAACTATGACGATGCCCTCTGGCGGAAACCTTATATGTTATACTGACCGCGGTGCCCGAGCAACATGGCCGATGCCCGGTGGAGCTGTTTTAGGCAGCTATAGAGGAGATTGACTTTGGTTTCACCCCCTTAGCCGTCACCTACCCAGCCGGACATTGGACATTGTTTTTTTTTTTCTCGTCTCTCCGCTGTGTATCCTTCCCTCCCCCGCCTCCTCCCTCCGCGAGCCTGTGGCTGACTCCCCTTTCCAACCCTATCTGAACTTGTTTTTTTCCTACACCCCTGTCTCGAACCCTCTCCCCCCACCCTCCCTCATGCTCCAGGTAACTCGTATATGTTTGTTATTTTATGCTATGGTAACTGATGTAACTGTGTTCTTATGTAAAGCGCTCTGATACCTCCGGGTCTAGCCAGCGCTATATAAAACTCTTCAAATAAAATAAATAAAATTAAATGTCGGAAGGGGTGAGGAGATGGCATACTCAACATCACTTGCAATAAAGACATGCAATATTTGTTAGAATATTGTTACTTTGAAAATGATGCACACAACCCATAGATGCATCTATTAATTGGTCACGTTATGATGGATTGAAGGTTTTGACTGACTATGAGTGACTATGATAATATTTCATAGATATACTTGAGATCCCACTATGAGTTCATTAAACTTACCTCGTAGCCAAATTTTACTGAAATCCCAGCAGACTGTTGGAAAATGTAGCTTTCGTTGGTGCAGCCAGGAAATGCAGCATACATCAGCATTATAACCCTTGGCATTGCTGACGGCTTGCCCATTGATGGAGTGTCATAGGTGTCTGTTGTGAAAATTATGTTCCTGTGGCAGGGTAGCTAAAGTGCCTTTTTACCAGCGACTGAAGCATGGAAATAAATGAGTGCACTCAGCTAGAGATGGATCTGAGAAGCTGTCAGTCTGCCCTTGAGATGCCTACAATGTCTCTATTGACCATCTGGAAAGATCGAGCGGCCAGGAAATGATGTGTGGCCATTATTTTGATATGTGCAAGGATAGTTTGGGAGTGGGGTGTAAGGAAAGTAGGCTCCTATGCTCAGTCTAAAACAATGTCAAGAATCTTATCAGGACAAAAGCAGTATCTAGAAAAGACTGCTTTCCTGATATCCCAAAGATGATGATGATCCGGTGACTGTAAATCTTCTCTCTCATCCTCAGGTAATTTTCCTTAAAACGAGAGTCAACGCAACAAAGATATTCACTGACATGGTGAAAAAATTATTTTATTTGTGACTTATCTTCCTTGGACAGTCTATGTGTGAAGGGTTAATGCTGCAGTGAGTTTCACCTATTGATAGGTGTGTTGTTCTGTTTGATCACTCCCCCTTGCAATAGGTGTGTTGATTGTTAATGACGTCTTGCTACAATATATGCTCTCCTTTAATTATGGCTTAGTTTACTATTATGTGCCTTTGTTAATTTAACAAAAGAGGTAAAAGGAATTATAAAACACTCCCAAATACTCTTCCCACATGTACACCAAAATCAGAGGCCTCTACCTGCAGAGTTTTCTGCAATGGTGGTGTAGATCTCCGCCTACAAGAAACAGTGAATGGCTAGGTAGAGATCTCTGATCATGGATTACTAATCAGCATTTGTTTTTACTTTACATACGAGTATTGCTTTACATACTCAAAAATGTGTTGGTGACTAGGCCTCTAGGTCCCTTTCTTTCCTATGTAATAAACGAGAAAGTCTCTCATGCTTGTTCCCTGCCCAACAGCTATTTTACTTAACTTTCACCACCAATGTACAGACACGATTTCTTTGAACTAGACTTCGTTTATGCACTCTGCACTTTTTAGTGGCATTCCTGAGACAATCAGGGTGCGCCGACAAACGTATGCCCTGCCCGTGTGACAATTTGCCAAGGGGCAAATTTGTAGCTCCGCTTGTAAGGGAAATCCGGCCTTGCACATACATTGAAGGTTTTAATCTGATGTACTCTTGGCCACTTCTGCTATTTGTATTGCGGTTATCAACTATATTAAAGTTGCAATGGCCATTAGAAAGCGCTATGAGCTATAAGATGCTGAACAGGAATGTTGCAATCTTTTAATGTACAACTTTGATACCCTTGGAATTTTATGATTAGTGATATATCTTGCCGTGCTAGATCATTTGTACTGTGGATTATATGTTTTAACTGTCAGATTTCCATGAACTTTTCTTTTTATTAATTTTAACTACACTGTTTTACAAAGATTAAAAAATTGTGATCTTTGTTTGTTAAACTTTTATGGTCTTTGGAACCGAATAAAGTTATTTTGAATTGAATTGAAAAACAAGAATGTGTTGATGTAAAATTGTACGCTGTATGTGAAGACATTTCTTTTCTGATTTCATATAGTCCTGTCATGCTTACATTTCATGCACGAACAGTCAGGGCCTTCAGAGCTGGCGGCAGAACAGGTATTATTCCCAACTCCTTGTGCTTTTTCAGCACCGCAAGATAGTTCTGCAAAATGTATTTATAGATTTTGAAGCAAGCCTGCCCTGTTTATAAATGATGAAGCAGCTGAAACAGCTATGCCATTAGATGGCACTTAATGCTGGTGCTGCCATGTTTTCTCTTTCGATTCTTTTTAATGTAGAAGCAAGTTTTTGTGGGAAGTGGCCCACACTTGACTTTTTTAGCTTGGCCTCTCAAAAAATATTGATATGTCTTCATTCAGCTATTGTTGATTCATAGTAGGAACACTACTATGGAATTGAAAAACAATACAGGTCCTATGCTGCACTTCACAGCTAAGAAACCCTTCCACCATGTTAAATGTATCTAAACATCATCATTTTTTCTCAATTTCCAAAGAACTGGAGCAAGCGCCTTACCACTAGGGTCCTCCCTCCAAAGAACCCCTCCCTAAAGAGCCTCTTTCCCAGCTGCCACAGTGGTTAGTTTCTATAAATATGCTAGTGGAAGCATTACACCATTCATCACTTATCTTTCAAGTTTTATACGCTTTAGAAAACACAGGATGTGTGAATTTTAACAAGCATACAGTCATCCTATGGTTTATAATGGCAATGGTGGACCTTTACTTTATAACTGTCATCATGCTGGTCACTTACACACTACTCCAAAGATAAGCGTCCCTATGGCTTTCATGGAATGTTTAATCTAAAAACTCAAACATACCTTCTAAGGCACTAAATTAATCACAACGACTCGAATTTCTCTGTGTTTGAGAACTGAGATGTTGACAGGTGTCTGCAATAAAACATTTTAAAAATACAATGTCACAAATCCCTAAATAGCATAATTGTTTTTATTAGCTGCCACTTTCTCACTTTGTATCACAATTCAGTAGTAAAACTGAAATTAAGAAGTGGAAATAGTCTCAGCATAGTTTTATTAATACTGTTTTTACAATATGTGCAGGATAAACAAGCCTGTATCTTCCCTGTGGGCACACTTATCGCAAGATCATGTAAATTGCATGGGAAACAGACAATTCTGCACTTTTTTCAGATAATTAGCAACAGCAGTGGGAAATTTATCAGTGATAATTACACTGCAGGCAAAATATACAATGGTGGCTATGATATATAATCGCACATCTGATTAGAAACCAAAATCAAGGGGTAAAGTAATGTTAAAGCAAAAAATTGTATTACATAATTGAGGCTGCCGAAGACACTTGAGATGGGTCTAGGGCCGGCCTGATCTGTTATGCAGCATGCACTTTATTGTTGCTTGACACTTTTATGATCACCTTATGCCAATGGGCCAGTTGGCTCTGAATGTAATGCACTTTATCGTGATTTGCTGCTTCCTTGTCAGTATTTTGGGGCATTACTAAGGGCCTTATTCCGAGTACGGCCGTCCTAGGACCGCTGTACTTGCGGTGGCGGTCCGGCCAGCACCTCCACTGTGGGTCCGCCTGCCATATTTGGAGTGTGGCGGTCGGACTGCCACAGGACCACTGCCTCCGCTTGGATGTGGCACAGCCGAAAGGGGCAGGAACGTGCTGCAGGCGCTGTCACGGCGGCGGTCTGCTGTTAAGGCTCTCCCTTGAGCCTAACACAGCCGCCGCCGTGAGACCACCGCTGCACCGCTCACCCGCCCTGGACTCAACTCAGAATCCGGTGGGCAGGTGCACCACGGGCTTGGCGGTCCTACTGACAGCGCAGCAGTTGCGGTGCTGCAGGAGGACCCCAAAACTCGGAATCAGGCCCTAAATATGTACTGTTTTGGCCCGAATTGCCTGGATGTTTTATATTTTTGACTAATTTCCATAGTATGTTCATTCTATTTTTTTTAATTATGTATAACTCAGTATTGAACTGCTGAGCTATTAATTGATGTATAAACTTTTTATTCGGTCTTTTTATTGATTTTATTTTGCAAATGCTGAAGCATTCTGTTTTTATTGATTGATTGATGTATGTAATGATGTTATTATGCACTTTTATGGTCTAACTTAGATCGAAAAAAAGTTATTTTGATGATGATGACACTGCAGACCAGTGCAAAAAGAACATTCTAGTGAAAAATGCATAGGGAAATCGGAAGTGCAGTGGGTCCTCACAACGTGTTGCTCGTATTGGGCAGGCAACTCCCACTACATACCAAATCGAAGTTTTCCCTCTCTATTTTAGTATGCAGAGGGTGGGTAGCAGATTGTAGAGAGTAGTCTCACCAAATGAACAGGGCCACTGATCAGAGCAGACTGTCCCCATTATGTTGAGATAACTAATTAGTGTGACACTGTGCCTCTGTGTAAAATAGCACTTGTGTTTTAAAGCTCAGTCTTACATGTTTAGTTAAGCGAGGGTCTCCAAAACAGCCTAGCAGTGGAATTTTTGGTATGAATCGAATGTGTCAGATCTTCTATGATTTTAGGACAACCTTTACTAAAGAAAAATATATATTTCTGCAAAAGTATTAAGGTTTTGAGCAATGTGATTTAATGTAGTGTTTTATGCTAACAGGGAAACTCTTTCCTTGGTGACCACATCATTACTGATTCCTCATTCCTTCCTCCTTAGAAGCCCCTATTACAAGCTGAGAAACTGAAATATTATGAAGTTAAGGATCACAATAGTAGTTTAGTGGGGTATCTGAACATTGTGCACTTCTCTTAGTTTAAGACAATTCATTAAATCTTTTGCACTGGCTCTCTTTACAATAAATGCACTAAGCATATGATCTGCTCTAATTACTTATAAGTAGCTAACGACTGATTACCAATTAGAGATTTCAAAAGCTCTCATTATTAATTCATCACCCATGACAAGAAAGAGGCAGATGTTTTGGTGTAGATAGACAATCCTCTTTCTCGGAGATCTTCTGATCTGTGAACACTTCCGAGATCCCAGCAATATTGAATGCAGACCTTACGAGGTGTCACCTTGCTGCTTTGCTGTGGCAGGAGACATGAATAGTAAATCTACAAGAAAACATGAGAATTCGTGAAACAAATGAAGACAAATACGGCGAGGTGACAGTGGGGTGCACTCGAGAAAGGGTAAAGGAAAAGAGCAAGTCGATTTTTCCCACTGATCAATGATCATTTCAACTTGTTTTATACTACCGAATGGATGCAGTAACAAGGAATTGTCCTCATACTGACTAAAACATTTCCATGCACATTACCTATTGCAATATATAACTCATAATATGCACAATATATGGTTTGGCAGAGATGGTACTCTGTCGCAACAGGGATGGAGTACCCCGTCCATCAAACTTTCAGCCCACCCACCCTATTTGGGGCTGGGTGGACCAAAAGTATGTCGAAGACAGAGCCGGCTCCAGCTTCAATGCTGACATATTCCTTAGCCCTCCCAACAGAAAACAGGCCATCGGAGGTAAGCCATACAACAGTCGTCCAATTTACAGTGAGCAGTCGGATGGCTTTTTTTTGCAGTCTAGCACCTCCAGGTCAAACTTCGCGATGAAAGAGAGTTTGAATAAATAAAAAAAAAATGACCCCCACACCCTGAGAGAAAATTCCCATTGTATGGGGCCATTTGTTTTACATATTTAAAAAAAATCAATTTGGCGAGTTTGTTTGTCTTAAATTAACCCCGCAGGTAGGAAGCTCTTTCGTGTTAAGGGTCCAAGCCTATGGAATAAACTATCAACCAGCTTGTGTAACAATACCAACTATCTCAGTTTCAGGGAGCAGCTTAAGACTGTTTTAATCTTTGAGACCTGTGTGTCTCTTCTTGTTGTCTGCTTCAGGAGCGCTGGGAAGCCCCTTTCAAGGACAGCCATGAGTCATATAAATCTGCATAACATACAATATGTAAAACTTTGGAAAAGTTTGACAGACGGCTGCCGTCTTTTTTGATGATGCCATCCATCAAACTTTTCCAACATTGACAGCAACTGATCTGATGGTGGTTCCTGCATTGTATAGAGATGTCCAAAGGGCCGGCAGGCATTTCTCAATTTGGTGAGCAGAGTGAAGGCATGGGAGCAGATGTAAAGTCCACCACCACCCTGCGGGGCATATTCACAAGCCCCTATCGCCACAGGAACGTCACTTTTTTTGACGTTCCTGTGGCGATAGGGGCTTCACCTTATTCACAAGGCAGCGTTAAGCCACTTAACGTGGCTTAATGCTGCCTTGTGAATAAGGCCCCCTTTCACGCTATACTTAGCGTGAAAGGGGAGGGCAATGGGTGTGGCTGTGGGCGTTCCACCGCAACACCCATTGCTTATAACGCTGCCCGCTATTCACAAGAGCAGCGTAAATAGGAGGCAGCGCCAGAATTAAGACCAGGGAAAACCTGGTCTTAACCTGGCGAAGCGAGGAGAAATGTTTAATTTCTCCTCGTTTTGGCTGTTTTCATGTGTGCTGCGTTGTGCAGCACACATGAAAACAGCAAAAGGCCAATGATTGTGTATGTACAGGAAGGTCCCCCTTCCTGCACATAAACAATAATTTTTGAAAATGCCGTTTTGCAACTTCTGTGTGTGCTGCATTAAGCTGCACACATAGAAGTCACAAAACGGCATTTCAAGATTGTTTATGTGCAGGAAGTGGGATCTTCCTGTACATACACAGTAGCGGCCCGTGGAGGGAGTGCAGAGGGGCGGTGGGGCGGGGGAGGGGCAGGGTGGGGGGTAGTAAACTCCAGCTCACGGCCGACCGGAGTAATGTAAAGAAATAAATAAATAAAACGAATTTCATTGCACGCGCTGAAACGCATTTGGCATTTCAGCGCGTGCAATGAAATTCGTTTTATTTATTTATTTCTTTACATTACTCCAGTCGGCCGTGAGCCGGAGTTTACTACCCCCCACCCTGCCCCGCCCCGCCCCACGGCACTCCTTCCACGGGCCGCTACTGTACATACACAATCTTCCTTTGCACGCAGACACCCTTGCACCATGGTGAAAGGGTGCCTGCGTTGGCGCTAAGCCGTTACACTTAGCGCCAGCACAGAGGGAAACGCAAGGCTGCACCATATCCTTGTGAATATGGTGCAGCCTTGCGTTTCTGAAGTGGCGAAGTGAGGCGTTAAGCCATGACGGCTAACGCCTCACTTCGCCACTTCCTTGTGAATATGCCCCTGCATGTCTTGACTTCATTCGCCATACCTTGAACCAAGCCCTTTATCTTGAAGTCTGAATTTACCAAATGCACATATTTGGGTGCATTTTAATATTGGATTTTCTTCTGTGAAAATGATAGAATCACAAAAACTCAATTGGGAGTCTGGACAAGCACTGTTGGGTGAATTGTGCTATGTGTTTGCCTCTGTTAATTATTGTGTTTGCTGAAAGTGTGAATTTGGGCACAGATTAATTTTTACTTGACTATTCCCACTATTCACTTTTACATTTTTGGCAGAAGATTTGACTAACTACCACAACTCTGACATTATTTTCTAACTATCAAATATTACAGGGTAATTTTCCTTATTTCCAAAACAGAAAAAATGAAACAACTGGGAGGTACAGCAGCAGGAGTCCTACCGTTGAACTACCAGTTTCCATCTTGAATGGTGCCTTACAGCCTCCGCAGGAGACAACTGCAGAGAAATACAAATCTTAATATACTAACTTTTGGGGTGGATAACATTTTGTGGAGGTGGAACTTGTGTGAGTGGAGCAAAATGTGTGAAGGAAAAGTAGAGGAAGAGGAAAGAAAGTGGTGATGGCAGAGAAGGTAAAATGCCTTCTACTGTGGAAATGCAGAGGAAGGAGGAGAAACCGAAGCCATTGAAAGTCATTGCTGATCCCTGGCTTCCTCTTAAGAAACAACTCTGCCTTTAATTTGTGAAACTTTCCTCCATGAATGGGGCTTGTGGCTATTCCTTGAACACGCTGGATCTAGCCAGCAACCTCAATACTGGGCCAGCGTGTTGAAAGTTGAGCCATCTTCTATGGACCAATTCTTCAATGATAGCATGACCCCTGGTGTGTATAAAGAGACAATGCCTTTATTGTGGATACAAGGGACCTACCAGCATTACCTCAGCTCCCAGTTTCTCCAGCGACACCATAAGTTTATGACTCTCGACGAGTGTGCTTATTGGTTAGTAATGGTGGTAATTGATAGTTTATGTGTAGGTATTCAGTCAAAATATAAATTTGGAAATGACGACTTTCACTAATATAGAGTTTTGAATATCGTGACACAGAAATATCGACAGCAAGAATATCGTGGTCAAGAATTTCGACTTTAAGGTAAGAAATATCGATATTAATAACTATAGAAGTCATTAATATTGTTTGCAAATTAGTGTTATGTATTTTAGTATATATTTTAAATGTATGTGATGTATTTTTTTGTATAAGTATTGTTTATGTTTTTTAATATATGTGTTAAATTTTTAGTAGTTATTAATTTTATTTTAATTCATTTTGCATTTTTTAGTTCCGTAGCGGGTTGTGCGTTTATAGGGGAACAGGGTTGGAAGTAAATTAAGTTGAATAAATTAATGAATATATTTATTTATTAATATTTTTTATTGATATTTTATAATGATAATTTTGTTTTGAATTGTTTTAGGTAAATTTTAGGTGCAGGTTGTGGGGTTTATAGGGGTAAAGGGTGGGTAGTAATTTATTTTTAATTAATTAATATTTAGTTGTTAATTAATATTAATTAATTGACAATTAATTATGGTAATTGTGTAAATAATTTTAGGTGCGGGTTGTGGGGTTTATAGGGGTAAAGGGTGGGAAGTAATTTATTTTTAAATAATTAATAATTAGTTGTTAATTAATAATCATTAATTAATTGACAATTAAATATGGAAATTGTGTAAATAATTTTAGTTGCGGGTTGTAGGGATTTTAGGGGTAAAGGGTGGGAAGTAATTAATTTTCAATTAATAAATGATTAGTTGATAATTAACATTAAATAATTAATTGATAATTAGTGTAATTGTTTAATTATTTTTTTTGTGTGTGGGTTTTGGGTTTATAGGTGTGAAGGGGGAGTAAATTAATTTTACTTACTTTATAATTAGTTACTAAATACAGTTAGTTATTTGATTGAAAACGTTTTTAATTGTGTAACTAATTTTTTTACAGTTTAATTCTAGTTGTGGGTTGTGGGGATTATAGGTGTAAAGGGTGGGAAGTTAATTACATTTTATGTGTTTTAATTTGTTTTTTAATTAAGAATATTTGTTTAATTGATAATTAATTATGTTAATTATGCGAATACAATTTCTTTTTATTTGCGATGTGGGTTGTAAGTTGTGTGGTGTTATAGGGGTAGGAAGTAAATAGACTACATTTCTGTAATAAATAATGTTTTTGTTAAATAATTTCTAGAGAAAAATATTTATTTGTTTGAAATGTTTTTTTAAATTTTATTTAATATAATATTTGTAGGTATTTGTGATGTGTATTTAACATTATATTATGTTTTTATTTTTTTATTTTTAATATTAAATATATTTTCATTTTAATTTTTAACATATTTATATATTTTTTATTTACTTTAAAAAAAAAAAAATATTTTGCTGATGATATTTTGTTTGTTTTTAATTTTAAACTGACTGGAGTGAGAATAGTAAATTTTACCCCTCCGCAACCTAAAACTTTCCCTATTGATGCACTGACTGGTGTGGGAATAGTAAATTTTGACCCACCGCTATCCAACACTTTCCCTATTGATGCACTGACTGGAGTGGGAATAGTGATTTTTACCCCTCTGCTATCCAACACGTTCCCTACTGTTGCACTCATTGGAGTGCGAATAGTAATTGTTACCTCCCTGCTATCCAACACTTTCCCTACTGTTGCACTGACTGAAGTGGGAATAGTACATTTTATCCCTCCGCTATCCAACACGTTCTCTACTGGCGCACTCGCTGGTGTGGGAATAGTATTTTTTTCCCCTCTGTTATCCAACACTTTCCCTACTGTTGCTCTAATTGGAGTGGAAATAGTCATTTTTGCCTCTCCGCTATTCAACACTTTCTCTACTGTTGCACTCACTGGAGTGGGAATAGTAAGTTTTACCCCTCCACTATCCAACACTTTCCCTACTGTTGCACTCATTGGAGTGGGAATCGTAATTTTTACCCCTTGCTCTCCTACACTTTCCCTACTGTTGCACTCATTTGAGTGGGAATAGTATTGTTCACCCCACCGCTATCCAACACTTTCCCTACTGTTGCATTCATAGGAGTGGGAAATTTAAGTTTAAAGATTTTTAAATAGTTTTGGGCCAGACGTATCAAGCATTTTTCTGCTCGCAAACAGGCTGATTCGCAGAATCGGCACGTTTGCGTTCGCAAAAAATGCTTTTGCTATGCATCAAACCCAATTTTGCGATTCGGTAACCTGTTACCGAATCGCAAAATGGGTTTGCAATTTGCTATTAGGAAGGGGCGTGTTTAGGGCGTCCCTTCCTAATACCCAATCGCATCGCTATGCATGAATGTTTTGCGACCGAAATGCGGTCGCAAAACATTCGTATTTTACCACCTACTTAAAGTAGGTGGTAACCAATTCGCAATTGGGAAGGGGTCCCCAAGGGACCCCTTCCCCTTTGTGAATGTCACAAATGCATTTTCTCAGAGCAGGCAGTGGTCCCATGGACCACTGCCTGCTCTTGGAAAATGAAAGGAAAAGTTTTCATTTTCTCTTTTGTAAAGCATCCCGTTTTCCTTTAAGGAAAACGGGCTGCTTTACAAAAAAAAAGATTGCTTTATTAAAAAGCAATCTCGGTCATGGTGGTCTGCTGACCCCAGCAGGCCACCATCCCCGTGATTTTTTCGATTCCTAGGGGGTCGCAAATGACGACCTATCTCATTAATATTCATGAGGTAGGTCATTTGCGACCCCTTAGGAATTGCAGAAAGTGTTAAACACACTTTCATGCATTCTGTTTTGCGTTTCCCTAATTGCAAATAGCAAAGATTCGCAACTAGGGAATCGCAAAATATTTTTTTGATGCATTTGGCCCTTAATGTTTTAATTTATAATAGAATGTTTTTCAAAATGGGTTTTATGTTATTGGTACATATATACATATATATCAAAGAAAAGGTTGAAGTTGTAGCACGCTGCAACTTCAACCTTTTCTTGGATATTGAATGCCGGTTTACTCCGCCGGTTTGCGCGCCACCCCTCGCTGGGCAGTGATTTCCAGAAGGAGTTCGTGGCACTTTGGGATATATATATATATATATATTTATTTGTTAAACTTTTATATAATTTTAAAATTATAAAATACATTAAAATTATCAGTTTAATAATTGTTTTAAAGTAAATATATATATTAATTATTATATGTGTGTTTAACTTTTTAAATTAAGTTTATTTGTTATATTTGTTAAAATGTATATTAAATGTAATTTATTTTTTTAACACTTTCCCTACTGTTGCACTCACTGGAGTGGGAATAGTGATTTTTACCCCTCCGCTATCCAACACTTTCCCTACTGTTGCACTCATTGGAGGGCGAATAGTAATTGTTACCCCCCTGCTATCCAACAATTTCCCTACTGTTGCACTGACTGAAGTGGGAATAGTAAATTTTATACCTCTGCTATCCGACACTTCCTCTACTGTTGCACTAATTGGAGTGGGAATAGTATTTTTTTCCCCTCCACTATCCAACACTTTCCCTACTGTTGCACTAATTGGAGTGGGAATAGTAATTTTTACCCCTAAAATATCCAACACTTTCCCTACTGTTGCACTCATTGGAGTGGTAATCGTAATTTTTACCCCTTGCTATCCAACACTTTCCCTACTGTTGCACTGACTGGAGTGGGAATAGTAAATTTTATCCCTCTGCTATCCAACACTTTCCCTACTGTTGCACTCACTGGAGTGTGAATAGTAATTTTTACCCCTCCGCTATCCAACACTTTCCCTACTGTTGCACTCATTTGAGTGAGAATAGTAATTTTTACCCCTCCGCTATCCAACACTTTCCCTACTGTTGCATTCATTGGAGTGGGAAATTTAAGTGTAAAGATTTTTAAATAGTTTAATGTTTTAATTTATAACAGAATGTTTTTCAAAATAGATTTTATGTTATTTGGTACATATATATTTATATATTTATTTGTTAAACTTTTATATAATTTTAAAATTAAAAATACATTAAAATTATCAGTTTAATAATTGTTTTAAAGTAAATATATATATATATATTAATTATTATATATGTGTGTTTAACTTTTTAAAATTAAGTTAACTTGTTATATTTGTTAAAATGTATATTAAATTTAATTTACTTTTTAAAATTAATTTTATTCTTTAATATATTTAATATTTATTCATTTATTTTATATATATATATATATATATATAACGATATTTTGTACTGCTATATTTATGACATCGATCATTTTTTCTCTATATTTTTGTACTTACCATTAAAAGTATAGGATGTAGATATTTTTGACATCGATATTTTGGTCACAATATTTTTGTATGAGGATATTTTGGGTGTCGATATTTGGTCAATGTACCTTCGGTGTAGCATCCTTCCCAGTTTGACAAAGAGAGACACTGATGCTGCAATGGACTAAAGATTGGCTCCAAACAAAAACTAATACATGTTGCGACCTGGTCACGTAATTCATATCTACATAATTCATGCTCTAAACATCCAAAATCTTTCTGTCACGTTAGTCACAAGGAAGGTTTATGCGTTCTTACCCTGACCCATGAATTAAAAGCCAAGATTAGATGTATGCTTAACTTTGGGGTCAGCAATATGTGGCAAAAGGGGTAAAAGGGACTAAAAAGTTGGAAAAGTGATGGAGTTTCTTACTCCGTGAAAAAGCAGAACAAATCAGTCAATCAATCAGATGGTTTAAAGCATGCTGACCACCCGTGAGGGTCTCAAGGCGCTGGGGGGGGGGGTGGGGTGCAGCTCCGGTTCAGCCGAAGAGCCAGGTCTTGAGACTCTTCCTGAAGGTGTGCAGAGAAGGGGAGCGTTTGATGTTGAGTGGGAGCTCATTCCAGGTTTTTGCCGCGATGTAGGAGAAGGCTCTTAGACCCGCTCTGGTTCTGCGAATGTGCAGGATTTCTGCTAGGCGAAGTCGGCGGAGCGGAGGTTTCTTTTGGGTACGTGGAAGGAGACTCTTTCGTTGAGGTATTTGGGTCCGGTGTTGTTGAGGGATTTGTAGGCGTGGGTGAGTAGCTTGAAGGTTACTCTCTTCTCGACGGGTAGCCAGTGGAGGTCTCGCAGGTGTTGGGTGATGTGCTCATGTTGTGGGATGCCGAGGATGAGTCTGGCCGCTGTATTCTGGATGGTCTGGAGTTTTTGTAGCAGGGATTTATTGATTCCAGTGTAGAGGGCGTTTGCATAGTCCAGTCTGCTTGTTATGAGTGCGTGGGTGACGGTCTTTATGGTTTCTGGGGGGATCCACTTGAAGATCTTGCGAAGGATGAAGAGGGTGTTGAAGCAGGTGGAGGCGACGGCGTTGATCTGTCGGGTCAAGGTGAGGGAGGAGTCGAGTATGATGCCGAGGTTCCGGGCATGGTCTGTGGGGGTGGGGGGTTGCCGAGGGCAGAGGGTCACCAGGAGTTGTCCCAAGCTGAGGGGGTGGGTCCAAGGACGAGGACTCCTGTCTTCTCTGAGTTGTGTTTCAGACAGCTGCTGCTCATCCAAGCTCCGACATCTTTCATTCCTTCTTGGAAGCTGAGTCTGGTGGTTTCTGGGTCCTTCATGAGGGAGAGGTTGAGCTGGGTGTCGTCGGCGTAGGATACAATGCTGAGTGCATGCTGTCTGGCGATGGAGGCGAGGGGGGCCAACAAATGCTAAGCATTGGTGATGTGGAGGATAAGACAGTGCATAAATGTAGCTAGAAACACAATATCAAGTGCAAGCACTTGATTAAAAGGAGTACCTCTCATGGAATCACCCAAGATGGCTTCCCTGTCGCGAGCGCAGGATCAATTATTGCGTCAATGAAGTTATGTTCATTTTAGGTACCTCTTTGTAAAAAGGATGGGACTAAGAAGAGAAATTTGTAAATGTAGTCTCTATCCCCACAAATGTGCTCTTTTGGTAAACTTGCACGAAATAGGCTCAAATAAGACAACTGTGAGGAAGTGGATTTAAACATCCTAAAGATGTAATATTTTGTAACTTCATTTATAAATATATAATGACAATAACTATCATCATCAACACCACTTATGGTGTACAAATAATCATCATAATAAGCAATATTAATGCAATAAGCAAGGTTTTTATTATTATTATTATTATTATCATTAGTATTAGTAAGTAGTAGTAGTAATAGCAGTAGTAGTGTGTGTTTGAGGTTCAGTGCTCTCACCCTTAGAAGACTTAGATTGATTTTGGGCAAGGACATCTAAATAATACTTATGATATGTCTTAAAAGTCTTTGGGGTCGATTCCGATTCGGGCCGGAAAAAGCACCGACTGACTCGGATCCGGAAAAAATACCGACCGACACGTACCCGTGGCGCACGACACGCCAAGTACGATGCAAGGCGCGAAAAATCCGACCGACACGTACGGAAACAAAGTCGACCGACCGAGCCGCACGGAAAGCAGCAATCCGGCCGGAAAAACACGCGAATCCAACCGACCGACACGCACCCGGAACAAATCCGACCGAAACGTACACGCGAACTCCAAACCGCAAAGTACGATGCAAGGCGCGAAAACCACGACCGAGTCGGACGGAGGACGAGCCATACGACCGACACGCATACAAAACCGAGCCGAAGCAACACAATACACCGCGACCGACGCGTACGCAGCATAGAAAACTGCACAAACACAGCGTGAACGAAACGGAGAACACCGTACGAGACCAATGCAGGGTCCGACTCGGTCACAAGAACGTTTCCAACATACACAAACAGCACAAAGGAAAAATCACCCAAAAAAAGGCCAAACAAGCAATTACCAAGCCAATAAATACTGGGGGTGGGGACAGAGAACAAAGACACACCCACAACTCCACCTATATAAAGGACACAAATCACTACCATGAGCCTTTGCAAATGCCATTCCACTGCCTACACCCAAGAGAAAGCAACCACACACCCACAGCTCATCCCTCACACAAGCCACACACCATCAGCACACCAACAAATACCTACCTCACATACACCCAGCAAAACACACACTCACACACCCTCACCTGCACACCAACACACACATCACCCACCATCACCACCCATCACCATGCCCCCCAAGAAGAATCCCAAGTTCCTAGATAGTGAATTGGAAGTCATGGTAGACGAGATCCTCAGGGTGGAGCCACAGCTGTTTGGCACACTGGTCCAACAGACCCCCATGTCGCAGAAAACCAAGATGTGGGAGAGGATCATCAACAGGGTGAACGCACAATCACCATGTCGGCGCACGAAGACCGACATCCAGAACAGGTGGTATGACGTGCGCAGGAGGGTACGGGACATGCTGAAGAAAGACTACATCAACAGCCAATACACCGGCAGTGGCCCTCCTGCCAAGCCAATATACCTCAGGCCCTGGGAGGAGAAGGTGCGGGCCATCCTTCCGCCAGTGAGCGTATATGGACTAGAGGACATCCCAGAGCCTGGTGAGTACACAACAAATGTACACAATATACTGCCACAAAACACACACATCACTGTCAAGGGGAGAGTCAAACCATGCACTCATAGCAATTACACAGCAACCAGAACAGAATCATCCCAAAATGTGTATGTCAGTCAGATAAACACAACACATGCCATCCAAAAAGTCACATCCAACTGTGCCAACACATGTACAAACACAACTACAACTACAGCTAGGCAGTGGCACAAATAGAACTAACAAACACATCCACACATGTAGCCACCACAACAACACCAACACACAGTGAAGGCCACTCAAAGGAAGGAATTCTGTGTATGCTGGCCAAGTCAGTGAAGCCAATAGCATCATGGGAGTCGCAGTCACACATATTGCCCCCCCCCACAACTGTCCCATCAACACCACCATGAACCATGCTCACATCACAGGGAGTGGAGAAGGACTCACAAGATGGCTGACACTGGCTACTGTTGTGGGGAGCACAAGGCCCTGCTGGCAACTGTGCACCAACAAACAGCAGGACACCACTGACTGACATCCTGAGAGACAACTTACACTCCCTGCAATGCAAGCACGTTCCATGGTGGGATATCTGGCTAGCTGGATGGGAAGGGGGACTTGCAGCACTGACCATAGTCACAAGCACCTCCCCTCACACACACCCCAACACAAACTCCACAGAACCCACCTGGTAGAATGCAATGCCCCCCATCCTAACACAAGATCCCACAAAGAACCACCACCCTGGGTCATGTTGTGTGAAGCACAGGGACACTCTTGGGACTTCCAGCCAAACAACTGCCAGGACAACACTCCCAGCCATCCTGTCAGCACAGCCACCCCACCCCACAGGGAAGCAGAGTCAAAAGGAAGGAAGCATGGGCATGCTGGGAAGGGGGATGGAGGCAATAGCATGATGGGAGTCGTAGTCACTGATATTGGTCACCCCCACAACTGTCCCATCAACACCACCCTGAACCATGCTCACATCACAGGAAGTGGAGAAGGACTCACAAGATGGCTGACACTGGCTACTGCTGTGGGGAGCACAAGGCCCTGCTGGCAACTGTGCACCAACAAACAGCAGGACACCACTGACTGACATCCTGAGAGACAACTTACACTCCCTGCAATGCAAGCACGTTCCATGGTGGGATATCTGGCTAGCTGGGTGGGAAGGGGGACTTGCAGCACTGACCATAGTCACAAGCACCTCCCCTCACACCCCCCAACAACACAAACTCCACAGAACCCACCTGGTAGAATGCAATGCCCCCCATCCTAACACAAGATCCCACAAAGAACCACCACCCTGGGTTATGTTGTGTGAAGCACAGGGACACTCTTGGGACTTCCAGCCAAACAACTGCCAGGACAACACTCCCAGCCATCCTGTCAGCACAGCCAGCCCACCCCACAGGGAAGCAGAGTCAAAAGGAAGGAAGCATGGGCATGCTGGGAAGGGGGTGGAGGCAATAGCATGATGGGAGTCGTAGTCACTGATATTGGTCACCCCCACAACTGTCCCATCAACACCACCCTGAACCATGCTCACATCACAGGGAGTGGAGAAGGACTCACAAGATGGCTGACACTGGCTACTGCTGTGGGGAGCACAAGGCCCTGCTGGCAAATGTGCACCAACAAACAGCAGGACACCACTGACTGACATCCTGAGAGACAACTTACACTCCCTACAATGCAAGCACGTTCCATGGTGGGATAACTGACTGGCTGGGTGGGTGGGAAGGAGGGCCGGCTGTCAACCAAACACAACCAATGCAGACCATGTTCACACCCCAGAAAATACATAGAAATGCCCAAATAATGCAGGACAATGTGCCACACCAATATCAACCCCTGACTGTGACGACTCAGGACAATGCAATGTACAGGCCCGCACCCAGAGGCACAGTCACAACTGTCATGTGTGTCAACCATTGATGCCTGCAGAAACATGACATACATTGTTTGTGTCTCCCAAAAACAGGTGATGATGGGGACACAGCAGCAGACGCTGAGGAGTCCCAGTCCCAGGCTCAAGAGGATGCCGAGCTCACTGGCGTCGTACAGCCTCTGTCCTCCTCGGACGATGAAGAACAACCTGGCACATCCGGTGCAAGTCAACATGCAGCACCAGCAGGACCACCAGCTGCAGCACCAGCAGGACCACCAGCTGCACCCCCTGCACCCACCCCTACAACGACTGTCACCACGAATACCATCCCTGCCGACATGGACAGAATAAGGAGCAACACCAGCACAGTGACCCTGGACCAACCTGGGGCCATGGACACCACCACCACCACCAACCCCCAAGGTGGACCAGGGTTATCTGTGCGTGCCACTGCACACACTGCACATGTCAGCAGGGGTGGTGGGAGGGTGGGAGACAGAGGTCGCTGCCTGCAGACGTTGCTGGTGTGCATGACGACCCACAACTGGTACGCATAGCTGATGCTTACCAGTCCAGCACCGGAGAGCTCAGCCAGGTAGTGGGGCTCCTCAGAGACATTAAACAGCAGCAGGCTGCCCATCATGCCCGCTTGGACTCCCACATGTCCCACGTGGAGTCACACATGTCCCGTGTGGACTCACACATGTCCCGCGTGGAGTCCAAGTGGGATGCACTGCATGAGATGACGGCGGTGCACAGGGACATTTTACAATGCCTCCGCCAGATGAACAGCAACCAGTCCACACCTCCCTGTGTGCCAACAACATCTGGTGCCGAACAAACTGCAACTGCCACAGGGAGGGAGGAGGACTCTGGCGGAGAGACCCCTGCACCGCAGCAGCCTGCACTTGAGGGCCCCCCCCCAAGAAGAGGGGTCGTCCGAGGAGGGAAAAGTGAGAGGCCGATGGCCAAGCGTAACTCCCAGGAAGCCTGAACCTGTTCTGGATGTTCGCCTTTGTGCACAGACTGTTCACCCTGTTGACGGCAACACTACTCCCACACATTGCATGGGGAGTACAAGTTGGACCAATGTGTCAGACAACTGTGGCCCCGATACTGGGGATCCTGTCTACCCGGACTTTCAATTCACCTAGGAACTTGGGATTGCAAGATTCATGTACAGCACAACCCATCCTATGCACTATTAACACAAATGTATCACAATAAACACACTAATACACCATACTTGCCTCTGTCGTGATTCCAAAGTGGGTGCTGTTATGGGGATGATGAACTGCAAAATTACACTGTGTATGCGAACTGCAACAGCAAGGACAACACAGGCATGTGAGTACAGGAAACGTGACACACATGAGGGAGACACACCACCAGGGCTACACGACACATACACACCTAGGCCATCTGACTCATTGCCTACACTGATGTTGCCAGGGAAGACGGTGCAATGCACAGACACCACACCCATTCCCAGTTGTAGTCAAGTAGCCCACAGGTGCAGTAAGCAAATGGCAGTCAAATGTGTGACCACAGACAACGCACATCACAAAGTGAAGCACAGGTTTATTACACAGTTGCAACATGCCGTAACCACTACAGATGCAAGGTAACCCCACCTGGCAGCGGGCACACAGTCAACAACTGTAGACGGAAGGAAGTCCATGGGTGTGGCGCACATCACCTGTAGGGACACAACAGCTACCAGCCTGGATGTGCAATCACGTCGTCGGTGGACACAGTTGACCAAACGAATCTGAAAGTACCCTGTGAAGGACAGAAATGACACACAGTCAAAAGCAATGGAGTACAGGACAGAACAGCAAAACACATGCACAATACATGTTACAAGATACCCACCCAGAACCAAGTTAGCATGTCAACACTGTTGGGGAGTACAGCCCACCTGTCACCACACATCGCAACACACATCCAGTCAAGTGGCCCATGGACACACTCCAACAGCACCAGAGCACCACCCACA
The DNA here is from genome assembly GCA_963921515.1 of Calotriton arnoldi. Lineage (NCBI taxonomy): Eukaryota > Metazoa > Chordata > Amphibia > Caudata > Salamandridae > Calotriton > Calotriton arnoldi. The sequence goes on from CAWUFW010000862.1 coordinate 282,105, forward strand.
CATCATGCCAACTCACATCATTGACATGACACCTCAGGATACTCACATTCAGCTAAAGAAGTTGGTGATGAGCTGTGTGCGGACATCACCATCACCATCATCATCATCATCGTCACTGGCATCGTGGTCCAGGCCAGGATCCTCCACAGGTGGCGGATGTTGGTCATTGTCATCCTGGATGAGAGGCAACTCCTTCCGCACTGCCAGGTTGTGGAGCATGCAGCAGACGATGATAATCTTGCACACTTTCGCAGGGGCATATGGGAGGGACCCTCCGGTCTTGTCCAGGCAGCGGAAGCGGCTCTTCAGGAGACCAAAGGTCCGCTCAATCACTCTCCTGGTCCGACCATGTGCCTCATTGTAGCGCATCTGGGCAGGTGTCACAGGGTTCCTGAGGGGTGTCAGCAACCACGGCATGTTGGGGTATCCCGAGTCACCTACGGACAGACAAGTGCACATTAGCTGACTTGGAAAAGTGGGCGGAATACTACAGATCAGATCACACACAATGGCACAAAGTCAGTACACACCGACAAGCCAGGCATGCTGGTTCTGCATCTGTGCCATCATCCTGGGGATGCGACTACTCCTCATCACAAAGGCATCGTGTGCTGAACCAGGGAAACGGGCACACACGTGTGTGATGGTCATGTCTGCAAGACACACCACCAGTGCATTGACCGAGTGGTAGTGCTTGCGGTTCCTGTAGGCCTGCTCCTGGGCCTGTGGTGGTACCAAAGCCACATGTGTCCCATCAATGGAGCCAATGACATGCGGCATCCTCCCCAGGGCATAAAAGTCACTCTTCACGTCAGTGAGTCGTCGCAGTCTAGGGAAATAGATGTACCGGTTCAGGAAGAGCAACATTGCCGCCAAAACATCGCGGAGCACACGGCTGAACATGGTCTGTGACATCCCACCAGCAGTCGCCACAGTATGTTGGAAGGTACCAGTGGCAAAGAAGTGTAGGGCTGCCATCACCTTCACCTTGGGGGTCAGCGCTGTAGGATACGGCCGGCCAGGCTGCAAATGTGGGGACAACTGCACTGCCAAATCCTCAATCAGCTGCCTGGTGAAGCGGTACCGTCGGATGCTGTCCCGTTCCACCATCGTTGCCAGGTCTGGGAATGGCCGATGGACAGCAGGAGCCCTGCAGTGCAGAGGAGAAGTAAGCAAGATTGTCAGTCACCCCACATATGCGGCATTGAACACACTCAAGATCCCAACATACATCATTATGAGGCACAACTACATGAAGTGTGCAGTACCGGAAGGACATGTATGGTACATACATGGCCAACATCTGTCAACACGGTCCAACAGGTGGCATCAATTAGTCCCAGGTTGGCCCATTGGATATCATGAGGCCGTGTCACAGTTCCCATCTCCTGCTGCCGTGTCACAATAACCCCCACAGGGACATGTGAGGACAGATGTGCCCCAGGCACCACAGCTCAACGACAGGTACATTCCCAGGGACCCTGTAATGCCACATGGACACTGGCATTACATGGAGTATCATGTATACACCACAGCAAAACAACCATGACCCCCACAGGTAGTGGCCCCACTTGCCACGGCAGGACAGACATGGACGTCTGTGACACACACGCACAACATCAGAGTCCATGCACACACAACGTGGATGTGGAGACTGTCTCCCATTGTGCACATGTAATCAGAGACATTGTAAACACCACATGCACAAAGACTGTGGAGGACCATCACTATTGTGCCACTGGGACACCCTGGCTCAAACATACCGTCCCACATGGGACTCACGGGGTATGTGACATGACATACACATACACCACTGTGAAATGTGACCATGGCACATGCACAGATATGAACAGTTGCACATCACAGTGGTCACGTACACGTAACACCCAGGATCCTGTCCCCATGAACACGTGCACAGCCTGGGGGTGGCTGCCCACAGGTGACACCCACAGGACAACATGTACACCAACATACACACAATAGGAAATGCAGCCTTACATGCCTTATGATAAAGTTTGGACAGGCTGTCGTGATGTAGGTGTGCCCCTCACTCCCTGGGAGCTATCTGTGGCTGGCATATGTCCATCTGAGACAGGCATGCTGACATATGCCAGTCACATGTACAGTGATGCGTTGAACAGCAATGGACCGATCGGTGCCTCCGGCCGGCCCATTGCTTTCAATGTGTCGGGTACGCGTTGTACCCCTGTGCGCGTTGAACTGCAATGGACCGATCGGTGCCTCCGGCCGGCCCATTGCTTTCAATGTGTGCGGGTACGCGTTGTACCCCTGTGCGTGTTGAACTGCAATGGACCGATCGGTGCCTCCGGCCGGCCCATTGCTTTCAATGTGTCGGGTACGCGTTGTACCCGTGCGCGTTGAACTGCAATGGACCGATCGGTGCCTCCGGCCGGCCCTTTGCTTTCAATGTGTGCGGGTACGCGTTGTACCCCTGTGCGCGTTGTACCGCAATGGACCGATCGGTGCCTCCGGCCGGCCCATTGCTTTCAATGTGTGCGGGTACGCGTTGTACCCCTGTGCGCGTTGAACTGCAATGGACCGATCGGTGCCTCCGGCCGGCCCATTGCTTTCAATGTGTGCGGGTACGCGTTGTACCCTGTGCGCGTTGAACTGCAATGGACCGATCGGTGCCTCCGGCCGGCCCATTGCTTTCAATGTGTGCGGTGCACGCGTTGTACCCCTGTGCGCGTTGTACCGCAATGGACCGATCGGTGCCTCCGGCCGGCTCATTGCTTTCAATGTGTGCGGGTACGCGTTGTACCCCTGTGCGCGTTGAACTGCAATGGACCGATCGGTGCCTCCGGCCGGCCCATTGCTTTCAATGTGTGCGGGTACGCGTTGTACCCCTGTGCGCGTTGTACCGCAATGGACCGATCGGTGCCTCCGGCCGGCCCATTGCTTTCAATGTGTGCGGGTACGCGTTGTACCCCTGTGCACGTTGTACCGCAATGGACCGATCGGTGCCTCCGGCCGGCCCATTGCTTTCAATGTGTGCGGGTACGCGTTGTACCCCTGTGCGCATTGAACTGCAATGGACCGATCGGTGCCTCCGGCCGGCCAATTGCTTTCAATGTGTGCGGGTACGCGTTGTACCCCTGTGCGCGTTGAACTGCAATGGACCGATCGGTGCCTCCGGCCGGCCCATTGCTTTCAATGTGTGCGGTACGCGTTGTACCCCTGTGCGCGTTGAACAGCAATGGACCGATCGGTGCCTCCGGCCGGCCCATTGCTTTCAATGTGTGCGGGTACGCGTTGTACCCCTGTGCGCGTTGTACCGCAATGGACCAATCGGTGCGCACCCATTGACAATGGGCTTGCCTGGCAACGGACGCGTTTTCGAATTTCGAACGAGTCGGTTGCTGGAAAATCAGTTGGTCACCCACAACAATGTTGCAAAATCATGTATGTCATGTAGTTGAAGATTTGAAGGATGCTGTGGGCGTGTTTTGGTGCTGCTATTCCATGGATTGGCCAGATTCAGAAGATGCAAACGACTTGGACCTATCACTTTGGACACAAGGGACAGTATCTGCCTCTCCAGCACATATATATTGCTGGCTGATCCCCTGAGAGCCCACTTGCCTGCACTACATGCTCCAGGACGACATCTGCCACTGCACTGCTGCTGTCTCTGCCCCTCTGGACCCTGCAATGGCACGTACTGTGGAGAGAGCCCCAGCCTTCAGCCTTGAAGAGAACCAGGCCCTGCTGGACAGCCTACTTCCACAGTACAGCAAGCTGTATGGGACACCAGGGGAGCAGGTGAGTGTTCTGTGCACTGCCTTTCTGAATGTGCATTTTGTCTGACTAGCAAGGCTGAGAGTCTGCACGCCACTGGCTAGCAGGCTCACTGAGTAGTTGTCACCCCCATAGTGTGTAGTGACTTGCACTGGACAGGTATGGTGCAGTGACAGTGCATTTGAACATGGTTTTACTTCCCATGCAATGATACCATGTAGTGACGTCTGGCAAACTGTCCATGGGCAGCTTTGCACTGCCTGTGTACATCATGTGCCCCTGTGATTGAGACATGTATATACAACTGTGTCATGCACGGATATGTTGCATGTGTGGTAATGGCCTTTTCACTTTGTCATCCTGACAGGTTAATGCCCATCGGAAGCAGGAAATCTGGAAGGACATCGTCCGGGCTGTCCGGTCCGTGGGGGTCTACAAGCGCCGGATCCGCAACTGCCAGAAGAGGTGGCAGGACCTTCGGGGCTGGACCCGGAGGATTGCACGGGTCCAGCTGAAGCTGTCGCCTCCTCGCAGGAGGGGCGGAACACGGACCCTGACCCCGCACATGCTCCAGATCCTGGCGGTGGTCTTTCCAGATCTGGATGGGCAGCTGAAGGCCAGACAGCAGCAAGGAGGGGTGAGTCAAAGACTGCACTGTGAACTCTGTATTACATGCTTTGTGCCCTCCTCTGGCCTGGTTCAACTGCCACAGTGCAGCAGTCATGTTGTCCAGGAGCCATGTCCCTCTATTGTGCACTGCCCACTGCTCATCTGATACCCAGGTGTGGCCCTCACAGTCAGGGAATTGTGTCACTTGGGACTGTGTCCTTGCAGTTTGCTTCACTAAAGGTGGGGGACAGCATCTTTTTCCCTAACTCTGTTGTGTGCATCATGGGTGGGTCCATTGTTCACACAACGCCTGGGTTTGGACATGTGATCTGCGTGTTGCTTTGATATGCGGTCCACTTGCTGAGCTGAGCCACCACATGTGCCTGGGGTATGTGGCACACGCCCATGCAGCGGGTGGGAACAATGTTTGTGCCCCAGGAGTGTGCAGATTACGTGTGTCACACATACATAGCCAGCTATCCACTGTCCAGGGCACATCCCTCATTCATGTGGAGCAGGACAGTCATGCCTACTCCAGGCCATGCAATGCACTCTGTACTCCCACTCCCGTGTATCAGCTGACACATTGTGCACAGTGATTTGACCCCTCCGGTGTCTGCCTCTGTGTCAGTGTGCTGTGGATTAGTTGCCAGGACTGCTGGGGTGTTTCTTGGTAGGGGCTCAGCATGCCCCTGGAGATGTGACCATAGGAGACGATACTTGTGTGTCACATAGGTGTTTGATCAGCTGCCCGTGCAGACTGGGGTATGCGAATGTGATGTTCAGGCAGCTGTTCCCCATTCACAGCAAATTGTGAGGGGCTCAGGTTCAGAGGGTAGTGTCACAGGTCTCCCATATGACCAATAGGTGTGACCTGGACAGATGAGGGTTGAGATGATGTGTTGTGTGGGGGATGTACATGTGCACTTGTGCAGCTCCAGGACTTGCATTCCCTATGACCTACTATTGTGACACAGTGCATAGTGTTGTTGTCTGGCTGCCAAGTCATACATCACTGAGACAGTGATGTATGACTTAGCAGTCATGCCTCTGCCATGGCATGTGTCAACTTATTTGTGGTCCTGCAGGGGAGTGACATGTGCTACATGCACACCATAGTGGCGCTGGCTATCAGGACATGGGTGCATCATGGTGTCTGTCGCTGGTATGCATCACATGCATTTCCTATTTGACTCTGGGCATCCCTTTCATCCGGAAACCTGTACTCACTCAGTGGCAAGAGCTGTGATGTGTCCACACCGTGTCCTCTGCACTGTCCAACTACTGTGTACTTGGTGCATGTGTCCACACTGGGGTGTTGCAATCCAACAGACACCAGACAGATGGGTGCAAGGCCATGTGGGATGTGAGTGCCATGCTTGGCATCAGACTGACAATTGGCTTCTCCTGTTCAGTTAGGGCACTTTTAGCAATGTACAACTAATGATGCCAGGGCTTGCTCTGTGATGTGCTGTGCTCACAGTGGTGTGTGCGTTTGGTGCAGGTGACTGATGTCTGTCTGTTTCCCCATTGTTTGCAGATACATCCACGGCCACGGAAGGGGACAGCTCCACGGACCAGGAGGAGCCAGAGAGCCAGACTGGGTCAGCAGCCGAGGAGTGGTCGGAGGGACCCAGTGGCACGGAGGGCGAGGGGAGCCACACCGAGGAATCCTCAGCACCATCCACCTCAGCTGAGGACCAGAGCAACTCGGAGGATGACTCCCTTGTGGAGGCGGGTGTCAGCAGCCACCACACCCCAGCTAGTGTTGCTGTCCCCGCCACCACCAGCACCACCACCGCCCTCCCATCGGCTCCCATTCCCAAGGTCCGTGGAGGCTCCCATGTTCGGGAGCGTGTCTCCTTTGGCCCAGGCACCGCACCCCCTGCCCCTGTGTCCCCTGCTGCCCTGAGTGAGGAGTCTGTGTACCTCCTTCGCCAGCTCCATGTAGGGCAGACAGCCATGCTGAGTGTCCTCCATGCGCACACCGCACTGTTGACTCAGCTGGTGTCGTTCATGGAGGGCATCTCATCGGGCATGTCTGACCTACAGAGGGGCAACAGGTCCATGGACTCCTCCCTGACGGCAGCAGTGTCCCTCCTCAGACAGTCCCTCACCCCTCCTGCCTCTGCTCCATCCACACTCCCCAGCACCTTGCCCGTCCCAAGCACACACACACCGGCACAGGCACACACCAGCACACACACATCCAGCACACAGACACACACGCCACAAACTAAACGCACACGCACGCACAGTCAGGGGACTGAAACCAGACTCACAGGGGATGGGGCCCTGGTACACACACACGCATCCACGGGCACTGCACAGTCCTCAGTTGCCTCTCCCTCCAAAGCACCCTCCCTTGCCTCACCTGCAACCCCAAAGACCCAGCGTCTCTTCCTCAGTGACCTCGGCCTCTTCCCCTCCGATCCAGCTGCCCCAGCATCCAGGGGGAAGAGGAAGCCCCCCCACACGGAGCAGAGTGCCCCTCGCCCCTGGACACCCTCCCCCAGGTGCAGACAGACTGAGGCCCCCACCCGCAAGTCCCCCGGAGTGGTAAGAGCAAGACCCCGCCGCCGCCCTGCAGCTCAAGCACCAGGTCACCTTCCTCCATCCCTCAGGCCCCCACTCCACAGGTGCCCCCGCCACACCCTGCCCCAGGTTCCCCCACCCACAGATATACCATCCCCAAGAGGCACCGGCCTTCTCCCCTGCCACTTGCTCTCCCGGCACCACACCCCCGCTGCGCTTGTCTGTGCCACTGATGTGGTGAGGGTGTCCTCCCCCTCTGTCCAGCCCACCTTGCCTGTTCCCTATTCTCCTCCCCTGGTGGTAGGCACTGCAGTGGAGTCCACTACCACCCTGTCTGACTTGGGCACTGCAGTGGCGGACCTGTCCACTCCATCTGCAGGGTCCACTGCAGTCGTGCCGGCACCCACAACATCTGAGCCATGCCCCCAGTTGTGCCGGCACACACCATGTCAGACACCTCCACTGCAGTTGTCAGTGGCTCTCCAGCACCCACCACCCCTTCCCTGCTTCCTCCTGGTGAGCCCTGATCCTGTCCCTGCGGTGCCTGGCCTACCCACCCCGGTTGCCCCTCCTAGTGGATTGTCCCTGGTTTTGTGCAGGCATGTGTAGGGTGGCATCTGCCACTGTCACCCACTTGTGACTTTGTTGATGGACTGGCCATTGGCCTTTGTTTATGTTCTACCGGACTTCTACTTTTAATGCCACATATGCTGAATAAAGCAACTTTCTGTTCTCTAGTGCTTTTGCTTCTGATGTACATGATGTTGATGATGCTAACAATGCCCTTGCTGCAGTGATGGTGATATTTGGTCTCATGATTATGAAGTGTTACTGTGCAGGAACCCATGTGGTCCAGGGGTTATGTGTCCTATCCTGTGGTGTATCCATGTCATCCATAGCAGCATCTGAGGGTGTCATGTGTTCAGTATTTGGCAATGAGATTTCCTACTTAGATTGGCAACTTCACATCTGTGGCTTCCACCCCTGCACATCTGTTGTGCCTGCCAATGTTCTATTCGTCTACTTCCCTGACCGTGTGGCCATCTCCAGTGAACATGCAGGTTTGGGCATCAATGGGGAAGGACTCATCTGTGTTGTCAGTGCAACATTGCTATACAAGTGTGTTGGATCTGTGCTGATGATTCCGTTGGCACTTCCATGACCAGGCTGATGGGACGGGAGCCCTCATTTGTTGCTAATTGTTGATTGTGTGTCCCATTGCTGCCATGGTATGGTATCTGTTCGCCTCACATCTGCAGTCTCCACAGGGTATCTGCATGTGTGTGCCCATTGGTGCAAATATGTGGGTCTGCATTCGGATGGTCACTTCTGTCATTGTGTCATTGATGATTGTTGACGGTGTCAGCCCCCATGGGTGTTGTTTGTCTGCACATGGCCAAAGTTATGTCTTATTTGCACTGCAGGATTTGGCTCCCCCAATTTATGTTGCAATGGGACACATACACTACTTTGCCACTGATGTGTTTGTTGTTCTGTGACCAGGAATCATCCATGCAGTTTGGCAGTTGCACCTCTTACTTTGTCAACACTTGCCTTTTGGTCACTGTGATGATGGGGGTTTGGACCCCATTGCCACAATGTTCAAAATGTGCTGCAGCTATGGACCCCACACTTGCCTTTTGGTCACTGTGATGATGGGGGTTTGGACCCCATTGCCACAATGTTCAAGATGTGCTGCAGCTATGGACCCCACACTTGCCTTTTGGTCACTGTGATGATGGGGGTTTGGACCCCATTGCCACAATGTTCAAAATGTGCTGCAGCTATGGACCCCACACTTGCCTTTTGGTCACTGTGATGATGGGGGTTTGGACCCCATTGCCACAATGGTCATGGCCTGCTTGCGTTGTGTGTGCCACACACATATTTGTGTGGCACATGTGCTAGGGGGTCACATTGTATGTTAGAAGTCATGTTCGGTGTTGTAGGCATTTGACACAGTCTACACACGCTTGTCATGGTGTTGGGGGATGTCTTCTTCTTGCATTCCCTAGGTTGTGGTGTGCTGGTTGTGTCATGCATTGTCCATCCTATGGGTGGGGGTGGTAGTGGTGGTAGGCATCCTGCCCCCCTGGGTGAGGGTGATAGTAGTGGTGGGCATCCTGCCCCCCCTGGCTGAGGGTGGTAGTAGTGGTGGGCATCCTGCCCCCTTGGGTGAGGGTGGTAGTAGTGGTAGGCATCCTGCCCCCCTGGCTAAGGGTGGTAGTAGTGGTAGGCATCCTGCCCCCCTGGGTGAGGGTGGTACTAGTGGTAGGCATCCAGCCCCCTGGCTAAGGGTGGTAGTAGTGGTAAGCATCCTGCCCCCTGGCTAAGGGTGGTAGTAGTGGTAGGCATCCTGCCCCCCTGGGTGAGGGTGGTAGTAGTGGTAAGCATCCTGCCCCCTGGCTAAGGGTGGTAGTAGTGGTAGGCATCCTGCCCCCTGGCTAAGGGTGGTAGTAGTGGTAGGCATCCTGCCCCCTGGGTGAGGGTGGTAGTAGTGGTGGGCATCCTGCCCCCTGGGTGAGGGTGGTAGTAGTGGTGGGCATCCTGCCCCCCTGGCTGAGGGTGGTAGTAGTGGTAAGCATCCTGCCCCCTGGCTAAGGGTGGTAGTAGTGGTAGGCATCCTGCCCCCTGGGTGAGGGTGGTAGTAGTGGTGGGCATCCTGCCCCCTGGGTGAGGGTGGTAGTAGTGGTAGGCATCCTGCCCCCCTGGCTAAGGGTGGTAGTAGTGGTAGGCATCCTGCCCCCCTGGGTGAGGGTGGTACTAGTGGTAGGCATCCTGCCCCCCTGGGTGAGGGTGGTACTAGTGGTAGGCATCCTGCCCCCCTGGGTGAGGGTGGTAGTAGTGGTAGGCATCCTGCCCCCTGGGTGAGGGTGGTAGTAGTGGTAGGCATCCTGCCCCCCTGGCTAAGGGTGGTAGTAGTGGTAGGCATCCTGCCCCCTGGGTGAGGGTGGTACTAGTGGTAGGCATCCAGCCCCCTGGCTAAGGGTGGTAGTAGTGGTAAGCATCCTGCCCCCTGGCTAAGGGTGGTAGTAGTGGTAGGCATCCTGCCCCCCTGGGTGAGGGTGGTAGTAGTGGTAAGCATCCTGCCCCCTGGCTAAGGGTGGTAGTAGTGGTAGGCATCCTGCCCCCCTGGCTAAGGGTGGTAGTAGTGGTAGGCATCCTGCCCCCCTGGGTGAGGGTGGTAGTAGTGGTGGGCATCCTGCCCCCTGGGTGAGGGTGGTAGTAGTGGTGGGCATCCTGCCCCCTGGCTAAGGGTGGTAGTAGTGGTAGGCATCCTGCCCCCCTGGGTGAGGGTGGTACTAGTGGTAGGCATCCTGCCCCCCTGGGTGAGGGTGGTACTAGTGGTAGGCATCCTGCCCCCCTGGGTGAGGGTGGTAGTAGTGGTGGGCATCCTGCCCCCTGGGTGAGGGTGGTGGTAGTGGTAGGCATCCTGCCCCCCTGGCTAAGGGTGGTAGTAGTGGTAGGCATCCTGCCCCCTGGGTGAGGGTGGTACTAGTGGTAGGCATCCAGCCCCCCTGGGTGAGGGTGGTAGTAGTGGTGGGCATCCTGCCCCCTGGGTGAGGGTGGTAGTAGTGGTAGGCATCCTGCCCCCTGGCTAAGGGTGGTAGTAGTGGTAGGCATCCTGCCCCCCTGGGTGAGGGTGGTACTAGTGGTAGGCATCCAGCCCCCCTGGCTAAGGGTGGTAGTAGTGGTAAGCATCCTGCCCCCTGGCTAAGGGTGGTAGTAGTGGTAGGCATCCTGCCCCCCTGGGTGAGGGTGGTAGTAGTGGTAAGCATCCTGCCCCCTGGCTAAGGGTGGTAGTAGTGGTAGGCATCCTGCCCCCCTGGCTAAGGGTGGTAGTAGTGGTAGGCATCCTGCCCCCCTGGGTGAGGGTGGTAGTAGTGGTGGGCATCCTGCCCCCTGGGTGAGGGTGGTAGTAGTGGTGGGCATCCTGCCCCCCTGGCTGAGGGTGGTAGTAGTGGTAAGCATCCTGCCCCCTGGCTAAGGGTGGTAGTAGTGGTAGGCATCCTGCCCCCCTGGGTGAGGGTGGTAGTAGTGGTGGGCATCCTGCCCCCTGGCTAAGGGTGGTAGTAGTGGTAGGCATCCTGCCCCCCTGGGTGAGGGTGGTAGTAGTGGTGGGCATCCTGCCCCCTGGGTGAGGGTGGTAGTAGTGGTGGGCATCCTGCCCCCTGGCTAAGGGTGGTAGTAGTGGTAGGCATCCTGCCCCCCTGGGTGAGGGTGGTAGTAGTGGTGGGCATCCTGCCCCCTGGGTGAGGGTGGTAGTAGTGGTGGGCATCCTGCCCCCTGGGTGAGGGTGGTAGTAGTGGTAGGCATCCTGCCCCCCTGGGTGAGGGTGGTAGTAGTGGTGGGCATCCTGCCCCCTGGGTGAGGGTGGTAGTAGTGGTGGGCATCCTGCCCCCTGGCTGAGGGTGGTAGTAGTGGTAGGCATCCTGCCCCCTGGCTAAGGGTGGTTGTAGTGGTAGGCATCCTGCCCCCTGGGTGAGGGTGGTACTAGTGGTAGGCATCCTGCCCCCCTGGGTGAGGGTGGTACTAGTGGTAGGCATCCTGCCCCCCTGGGTGAGGGTGGTAGTAGTGGTGGGCATCCTGCCCCCTGGGTGAGGGTGGTAGTAGTGGTAGGCATCCTGCCCCCCTGGCTAAGGGTGGTAGTAGTGGTAGGCATCCTGCCCCCTGGGTGAGGGTGGTACTAGTGGTAGGCATCCAGCCCCCTGGCTAAGGGTGGTAGTAGTGGTAAGCATCCTGCCCCCTGGCTAAGGGTGGTAGTAGTGGTAGGCATCCTGCCCCCCTGGGTGAGGGTGGTAGTAGTGGTGGGCATCCTGCCCCCTGGGTGAGGGTGGTAGTAGTGGTGGGCATCCTGCCCCCCTGGGTGAGGGTGGTAGTAGTGGTAAGCATCCTGCCCCCTGGCTAAGGGTGGTAGTAGTGGTAGGCATCCTGCCCCCCTGGGTGAGGGTGGTAGTAGTGGTAAGCATCCTGCCCCCTGGCTAAGGGTGGTAGTAGTGGTAGGCATCCTGCCCCCTGGGTGAGGGTGGTAGTGGTGGTAGGCATCATGCCACCCCTGGGTAGGGGTGGTGGTGCGCATTCAGGCCCCCGTGTGCATATGTGGCATTGGTGATGGGCATCCCGCCCCTATGGTGCTGCTGTTGCTGGTGTAAGTATATTCTGCATCCCTGTGTGTGTGTGTGATGTGTCGTGTACGTGTTGTATGTGTTTTGTGGTTGGTGTCTGGCTTACCTTCTGCGCCGTACGCGTCCGTGCCTGTTCCGGTAGTAAATGTAGAATATTGGTATGATCGGGACGAAGGGATTCATGGTTGGTTCGTGTCGTTCGTCCTTCTCGTTGCTTCGCGTCGTCCTCGTCGCTTCGCCTCGTCCTCGTCGCTTCGCCTCGTCCTCGTCGCTTCGCGTCGTCCTCGTCGCTGCCGTGTTCGTCTCGGAGCCGTGGATCGTGTTGTGGCGCGAATCGGAGCTTATGTGCGCCTCTCCCGGATGCTTTGACGTGCCGTGCGTAGCGACGGGTTCGGCGCGTACGGAAAGCGCATCGTACTTGTCCGGCCGGACGGGGCTGCATTTTTCCTTCCGTGCGACTAGATTCGGCGTTTCCGGATTCGCCTCGGTCGGAGAACAGGACCTGGTTTGTGTGAGTACGGCTCGGCCGGATTCTTTGCTGTTGTGCGCATCGTACTTGCTCGCTCGGTGTGCTGTACGGATCGGTCGGGAAACAGGCTTTCGCATGGCTTTTTTCCCGACCGAATGGTATTGGGTGCGCCTCCGACCGAGATCGGAATCGGCCCCTTTGTGTGTGTGTGTGTGTGTGTGTGTGTGTTGGAAGGTGATTTATTAGTAGGTGCAGGTAGGTACCTACACTAAGTAATAACACCACAATCACAAATAAGGCCCAGTCAAGTGCTCAATAACTTAATCCTTACTCAACCCTTGGTATTTTGACTGTGAGCTGATAGGCTTAATTTAGGAGACAGATGTGTAAAGCATTTAAAAACACCAATACAGGGGCGTGGCCAGCCAAGATGGCCGAGTGGACGTGATCCACGGAGGCTCCGCGGCCTAATGCGAAGGAGTTACATCAGTTCTGCACCGGAAGACAAATTTGACAACTTTAAGGGCATTCGATGGAAGCGGGAGGTATGACGATACCCCTAAGTTAACAATTGAGGCAGAATCGCGCCGGATGATGTCTGATGCAACACAGGCCTCCGTGATGAAAATGGCTACGTGGCAGCTGCCGTTGGAGCCTGCGCAATTCCCTGACTTTGCTTGGGGCCAAATCAAGACCTTGCTCACCCTGTGAAATTGCCTTACTGGACCTGATGTTGAAGCTGAACCAGGTGCCTATAAGCCCAAGGGACTTTGGTGAGTGCCGCGGTGTGGTCCCAGGCCCCCCATCACTGCGGCTGCCGATTCCCCATCCAGGAGAGCCGGGGTACGGTGGTCTTGTTTTGCCGATAAGCATATCTTGGGGGAGCATAGGGCCGATGTTCGTGGGTATTCCCTCACTAAGCAAAGGACTCTGGAGTGGGCGGGGGCACCAGAGGCCTCGTGGTACCCTTGCCTGACTCCAAAATGGTGGCCCGTGAGGACAAACTGGTGCACAATGCTTATTAAATAGCTCCCCCTGCCTGACTCCAAAATGGCGGCCATGCACTGCTCATTAGATAATTCCCCGGCCCCCTATTCACTGAATCTGCATACCAGAGAGGATTACTCACATCTAAAAATACAGCACTCACAGGAGGACCATTGTTATATGTGACAGTGATGGTTAGAGGTTTGCTTCTTGCAGAATGAGCACTACACACTGGACTGCTCCCATTGCTGAGGCAGTGCTAGGCCCAAAAGACTCCCATTAGTAGGCATCCAACAATGAGGGACAGAGGCAGACCCTGCGTGGTGCAGATTACTCTACTGGTGCGAACAAAATTATTGGCTGTGGGGTGCAAGGTCACGAGGGCCCTATTGAATCACACACGAGAAGCTTTATATTTCTACTCACCAAGCCCCCTGGCACACGACACTGAGAACCATCTCAGCAATGCCAGGGACTCAATGCCATGAGTTGAGAGCCAATATGGAGCAGAATTCTAATACCGCTTATCTCTACAAAGATCCCCTTCTGGGGTAGAAGCAACCAGTCATAGCAATATAGAAGTTGTCTGCACCCTCCCTGAGCAGTGTTGGGAGATATTAGTTGGCGAAGCACCCAACATGCCGATACACAACCAGCTCTTTTTCCACCTGGACAGACTGCTACATGCACTGCGTGTCGTCGTTGGCATCATAGGTTGGTGCTTCCCTTGTGATGCATCTGTGCCGCTGCTAAAGGCCCACACCATCTACAAGATACAATAAACGTCACGTCTATTCTCATTCCCCAGATCTAACAGTAACAAACGGCCAAACCTGCTGGCTTTATGTTTTTGACGAAGCAACAACACAATCGAATTTCTAGCTATTTTAAGCCTGCGGAGACACAGGATCCTGCACCGGCAACACTAACTAGTGACACCATGTCTCTTACTACAAATGGCTTGCTTACCTCCCTGCGACACTTTAAAAAGGAACTCCGAGAAGAGCTCAAGGCAGGTCTGGCTTCCTCCCTAGAGTCTCTCAAGACTGATCTGAACACTAAGCTCTATACTGCACAACAAAACATAGACTCAGTAGGCACCAGGGTTGTGGATCTCGACACAAAGACGCTTGGCTTGGAACGATGCACTGACCAGGTGAAAGATCTAACCCAAACCCTTCGCTCACAGCTACTGGCATCTCTTCTGAAATGTGAAGAACTTGAAAATAGATCTCAATGCGAGAACATACGAATACGAGATCTAGAAGAGGAGGCGGAAGGCTCAGACTTGGAAGCTTTTGTAATGGACCTATTTTCAAAGCTACTTGGAGGCACAACAGTAAAGGTCAAGATAGACAGGGTCCATCGAGTGGGCCAGCAAGCGTCTGGTGAAAGGAGGCGCCCAGGTATGTGCTAGCTAAACTACACTCCTACAAGATAAAGGAGGCCATCTTACATGCAGCCTGATAGGCAGACACAATCACGTTTTAGGGGTCCACCTACGCCCTCTTTCAAGACATTGCCCCTGCTACACTAGCTCGAAGTCAACAATGTCATCGCCCATTGAGCGATAAACTAAGGCGTGGACACATCATATATCGTTGGACCTACCCTTTCGGATTGGCCTTTGATCTACGCAACAGAACATACCATGTCACAGATCTAACTGAAGGCATGACTCTGCTGGACATTCCAACTACCGAAGTTCCACTGTAACCGTGGGCAATGAACTCCGCTCCGCTAGCGGAGGTTGTGGAAATTTGCTGACTACGCATTACATTGAAAACACGGAATTCATGCAAAAACTCTGTAGCGGAGTTAGCTATTGCACCCACAACCCTTTGATAAAACAACTTTACCTTTACATGCTTTAAGCATATAACCAATTCACAAAAGTGAGTTTTGAAAAATATCAGGCAATGAGAGAGTGATGATTTTGGGGTCCCCCTCACCTAGGGGAGGACCAAGCAGATGCCTTGAACACAAAGAACATATCATGCTGAACGATTCGGTGGTGGTCCCATCCTCTAGGACCACCCCAAGCAAGTTATGGACAAAAATACAATGCCAACCAAAGGCCCAGCAAAGCATTATGGGCGAGATTCTCAGAGTGCAGTGAATATTATAGTATTAGCTCTCAGCTGAGCCGGAGAGCCTCTGCCACTTGAGGAATGTTTTGATATTGGATACTATAATATTCACTGCACTCTAGAATCTCGTCCCATAATGCTTTGCAGGGCCTTTGGTTGGGATTGTATTTTTGCCCATAACTGTGCTTGGGGTGGTCCTAGGAGGATGGGACCACCACCGAATCGTTCAGCATGATGTGTTCTTTGTGTTCAATGCATGTGCTTGGTTCTCTCCCTAGGTTAGGGAGGACCCCAAAATCATCACCTCTCTCACTGCTTGCTATATTTTCATTTTCACTTTTCTGAGATGACTATATGCATTTTAGCATGTAAAGATAGAGTTACTTGCTTTACCAAAGGTATGTGAGGTTTCTGTTGTATTAATTGGGATGAGATGGAATGGAGTTACGCTGGGCCGGCTCTTCCAGTGTCATCCTCACCAGCACACGAAATGCTGACCAACACTAATGAAACATTCACGTGTTGAGTCTATACTCCTCTACTAGACTGTACAGAAACACTGAAGATGGGGGGAATGGCTTTCGGAGACCTGTGCGACCCTCTCTTGAGGGAATAGGTGGAGAACGCTGTGACCTGCAGAATGCACAAGCTATTCTATTTAGGTTTTCTCTCACATGTTTGCGTAATGTCTTAACTAACTCCACAACTTAAAAGCAGCATTAATGGTTTTTGACCTATTCGCCTGTCATGAAGTATTTTTACCTACAAAATATTTACAATTTGGAACCAGTTGTCCCATCTGTTAGGGTTATTTAGCTTTTGTTTTTTGTTTATTTTTGGGTGCATGGATAGCATTTTTTAATGATGATGCAGGTGAGAGGACGGGGAGGTACTAAATGCATAGGACCTCCAAACGGGAGGGATGATTGGGTTGACCAAGGTGGAAGAAAGGAGGGAGAGGATCAGAAAGGGATTTCTCAGGGAGAAAATGGACGATATTCCTTGACTTAACTAGGCCATGGTAATCACCACACTCGCATGCGCCACAAATTATGGGAATATCTTCTTGATCAACATCATGATGTAGTAGCGCTTCAAGAGACCCATCTCAAACGAGATCAATACCACAGATTGAGTCATAAAACGTACTCCCTGTTGTATAAATCCTCTGAGCATAATGGTGTGGCACTTCTGTTCCACTCCTCATTAAAATTCTAGCCAGCTACAAAACTGATAAGGAGGGGAGGATTGTACTTGTAAAGTGTCAACTTAGAGGGATGCTGTGCACCTTTGCTTCTATTTACGCTTCGAATTCCAACCAAGTCCCGTTTATTCGCGCATTATGGTCCTTACCAAGGGACTTCACAGAGGACAGAGATGCTCTTAATGGGATTTTTTAATCTCACCTGGAATTCAGGTATTGATAGTACACACCCCCACAGATCACCCACGGGAAGCTTTCCCAAAGCACTCAAACAGACGATCAAAGATTTAGGACTAATAAATGCCTGGAGGCCACTTGACCCTAACACCCGTGACTACACTTTCTTCTCCAACACGCATTATACATATTCTTGACTGGAGTATTTTTTTTATTAGTCAAGCCCTTAGTCAAGATATAACAATGACTTCAATCCACCCAATTATTACCATATCTGTTAATGCACCTGTATCAATAACTTTAAACTGGGGTGACCCGCCGCCAAGGTACGCCAATAGTTTTTCCATCACTCTCTTACAAGAGATTGTCTATTTAAGGATGACCTACGAAATGGCATTCGAGAACTATTTCAATTAAATTACACCGGTGACACTACTCCCTCTAATAGCTGGGACTCTTTCAAAGCAGTTGTATGTGGGAAATGTATTGGCCTAATTTCATCACTTAACTGGCAAAAAGCTAAAGACTGACTGGCACTCGAGAAGGAACTGCAATAACTAGAACAGACCCACAAAACCACTCTGACATTAGCCCTACAGCGGAAGCTCCCCACACTATGGTGGAAACCCAAGGCCATTTATACTAATAGAGCAGAACTCACTCTTTTATGCATCAAACTCACATCCTATGAACAGGGCAACAAGGTGGTTCCCATTTGGCAGTTGACAGCTTAGGGTCAAAAGCTAAAGGAATACATCCTGCGAAACTCAGACGACCTAGAGAGCTCTGATTCAGAGAATGCCTGTATCTTTGGCAACTTATATAAAAAGCTATATATGGCTGATCAGATCGATACTCAAGCCCATTTTGACTCTATCCAAGGCCTAGACCTCCACGGGTGACACAAGCCCAAATGAGATACTAGGTGAACCTATCAGCAAGGAAGAGGTCTAAAAACCTATTGCATACCTGAAACTTCATAACCAGATGGTCTTACAGCACAATTCTACTAGGCATTCAACTCTGACTTAGTGCCACACAGGACTTCCTTCTTTAACTACATAGCTGAGACAGGATCGGTCACTCCCTCCATGAGCGAAACTCTGGTGTCAGTCATCATGAAACCAGCTAAATACCCTCGCACCTGTGGTTCCTACAGGCCTATTGCACTACTTAATCTGGGTGCCAAGCTTTACTCAAAGAACCTGGCCTCCAGACTAGAGGATATGAAGCCAGATCTAGCTCCCCTATGAGCCTTTGAAAGGCAGCGCCATGGGACAGCCATCACAGGACCACCCACCCGGATTACAACTTGTAATCTGACGGGTGGGCGGCAGTGGAGTTTGGCGGTGTGGGAGTGGGGCGGTGGCGTGCTCACTCCCACACCGCCAAACTCATAATCAAGCCCATAGACTTTATTACAGTTTAATAAAGTCTTCCCATGTTAGCTTTTGGAGCTAATGCACTACAATGGGGAAAAACAAAATTTGCAGTTTTTCCCTCACCAGGTCTTATAAAACATCTTTTATAATGTCACTGCTTATAGTTAATAGGTACCCTACCCCTGGGGCACCTGGGGGAGACCCTAGGGGTGACCTGTATGTAAAAACAAGGTAGCTTAAAACTTTGGATATATCTTTAATTCCAAAGTCGAATTTGTATATAATTTTAATTTAAAAGCTGCCTGCAAAGCAGGGCTGGCTTTTCAAATGACAGCAGGCCACACAGCAGTGCATACTTGAGTTCATTAAATCTGCTGGACCCTTAAGCCTACATGCCTTACCACATACTAGAGATGTACAGGTAGGTTGTCAGTTCCAATTGTAATTATTCCTAATTACCATGTACCTTCTAAATGGAGCACAGGCCCTGGGTCTGGTTAGCAGAGCCTAGGTCGCAATCAGAGGCAGAAAACTAGCATCTAGCAGTCCAACTTGGGGCAAAAAGTGGAGGGACACTGCAAAAAAACCCTGGTTTCTAACCACCCCCTCCCAGCAGCCAACAGCCCAGGAGACTCAGCTTAACCCTGGGAGAGTTTCCCTGGTCTGTCAGGGGAGGAAGAATGTAAAGAAATCAGGCTGTACAATTGCACGGCCTACTCTCCCTTACATCCTCCTGCTAAGGAATTTGCGACAACAAGACCCACAATGCAACTGGCCAAATCTTTAAACGTCCACTAAAAGCTGAGCAGCTGGGTTCTTCTTGATGGAGATGATCCAGGTGGAGCTCTCTTAACCTGTTACTTTCAGGGAGTCCACTCCTCAAACTTTTAGAGTCAGGCAAAGTCCTTTTTTTGGTGAAGACCAAATTGTGCAGCCGGGTCAGTCCTTCAGAGTGCAGTACTCTTTGTGCAGGCTAGGGGTTCAGCAGGGCAGTCCTTCTTCTTCTTGTTTCTTCCAGGCAGGGATCTGAGTTGCTGGGCAGCTTTCCCATATTCATCCCTGCTTCTGGGGTGACAAGCAGGGGGCCCCTGACCAATAGGGTACAGGGTGCCACCCTCAACTATGACAACTTCTTTAAGTGTGGCAAATTCTTGTCCCAGAAAGCACTGTTTGTCAAATTCCGAAATGGAGAAAATCTCTCCTGGAGCTTATGGTCTGACTAACCCAACCTAAAGTTGTGGTTAACATTCCCTAACACTTCCCTTCCCGCCCCTCTGCTCATTCAATTACTTGGGCTCCCTCCTGGCTGGGGATGCAGGAAGCGGGGAGGGCCTGTTCCTGCCCTGAACTGTCATTCCATCTTTGAAGACCAGTTTGGCTACCCAGCCCCCTTCCTGTCCTGTGCTTGGCAGCAGCAGTTCTCCTCCCATCAGATGTCTCCTTTGTCTCAATGCAGGCCACTTCACACCTCGTCAGAGCAGTCTGGCTCAGCCTGTCAAAGGATGGCCAATCAAGTGAGGCTGCAAGAAGGTTGGATTTTGACAGAAAAACAAGTTCCATATCTATTTTTTTGTCATAGTTATAATAAACCGAACCTTGGCAAGTTGTTCGATTCATTCTATTATTTTGACACTTTGAAGTATCATTTTGGCTCACTCTTGTCAATAGTTTGACTTTATTAAAGTTTAATAAAGCCTTCCCATGTTAGCCTATGGAACCGATGCACTGCAATGGGACAAAACTAAGGGGTCTATTAGGATGGCGGTCGGAAAAACATTCCGACCGCCGTGCTAGCGGGAAACTTCCGCCCGCAGGTACGGCTGCAAAACCGCCGGCCAGATTAGGATGCACCGCCAGAAACTCCCTACCGCGGCGGTCGGATTCCAGGAATCAGCGCCGGAAAAGCTGAAAATCCGTCCGTGGCGGTCGGACTTGCTGCGGAAAGGCCAAAGACCGCCGTTTCCCCAGCGGTCTGGAACACATGGAACTATCCGCAGTATTGCCACTGCCATCCTCGAATGGCCGGATTCTCCGCAGCGGTGTGGTGGGCTGTATGAGGCATCATGATTTGACCGGCGGTCCTGACCGCATTCCACACGGCGGTACCTCTCATGTGACTCCGTCCGCTACCGATGCGGACGGAGATTTTCAGCGGAACCCGGAACACCGCAGCGGACGGGAAATGGGCTATCTATGCCCATCATAATACGGCGGACGCAAAGACCGCCGATGGAGTGCGGAAAAGGGCATTTTCCGCCACCGCCAGCTCGGCGGATGTGCCTCCGCACGCCATCGTAATAGGCCCCTAAATTGGCAGTTTTTCCCTCACCAGGGCTTATAAAACATATTTTATAATGTCCCTTCGTATAGTTAGAAGACAACTAGGGTAGACCTTAGGGATGACAAACAATGAAGTTGTTTAAAACTTTGGAAGTACCTTTAATTCCAAAGTCGAATTTGCATATTTTTTTTATTTCAAAGCAGCTTGCAAAGCAAGACTGACTTTTAAAATGACAGCAGGCCACACAGCCTTGCACACTTAAATGCAATAAATCTGCTGGGCCTCTAAACCTACATGCCCTACCATATACTAGGGACTTACATGTAGATTGTCAGTACGTATTGTAATTCTGCCTAATTACCATGTACCTTTTACATAGAGCACAGGCCCTGGGTCTGGTTAGCGGAGCCCAGGGCACAATCAGAGTCAGAAATCCGGGCATCAAGTGTTCAAAATGGGGGCAAAAAGTGGGGGGACACTGCAAAAAGCCCTGGTTTCTCACTGTGTGTGTGCATGTGTGTGTGTGCGTGTGTGTGCACTTTAGGATCTTAGGGGCTCATTAGGATGGCGGAAGGACCGCCACCACCGGGCCGGCGGTGGCGGTCCTTCAGCCATCACGAAGCGTTTTACTCACCGCCCAATTAGGATGGCGGTGGGTACCGCGGCAGACGCAAAGTCCATCCGCTGCTTCAAAGGCAATCGTACCGATTGCCTGGCGGACGGTGCAGGGCACCTAAAATGGTGGCGGTGCCTAGCAGGCACGTCCACCAAATTAGGATGTGGGGAAGAAAGGCCTTTCCATGGCGGCGAGGCCGCCATGGAAAGGCTGGCGGGGATTGGGTTCGGGGGCCCGTTGCGGGCCCCCCTTGTGTCGGAGGAGGTGGGGTGCACTTGGGGGGTAACTATGGTACCCCCCTACATTTCACTGCACCAAGTGGCAGGCACTGTATGGTGCCTGCCATGTGGTGCAGTGAAATGCTAGACATGCGATTTTAACATCGCGGCGGGTGCTGCTGTCAGCAGCACCCGCCGCAATGTTAAATTTCAGAATGCGACTGCCATGGTGGCGGTCGCATCCAAATTCGTGGTGCGGGACCGCCACATGTCTGGCGGGTGGTCCAAACACCGCAAGGATGGTGGGCGGACTCAGGTCCGCCCGCCATCCTAATGAGCCCCTTAGTGAGGCTTTTTGTAAGGGAAGTCCTTGTGAGTGTTGTGACTGTGTGTTTTTGGTGTATCTATTTGTGTGTATGAGTGTTTGTACAGGGGCAGACCTTCATAGGCATGCATGATCTCCTCAGGTGTAAGACTTTGCTTATGTTGGGGTCTCTTTTTCTGTAAGGCCCTTCATGAGTAAGTTGCCAGTTCCATAGACTGGCTTTCTGCCTTGTGGTCAATAGGTGCAAGAGAATGTGTGTATTTGTGGAGGAAGCGTCCTTATGTCAATGAGTGACCCTGTTTTGTACATCCTTGCATCGGGGAATCCTGAGGTGAGGATATCTGAGAATTGGAGCACATGTGCGTGTGGCGAGTTTCTCTATGAGGCTCCTATGGAGCGGTGAGTGATCCTCTGGCAAGAGTTTCTTCTGACACTCTAACTCCTGAAATATGCTTCATCTGGATGTAACCTTTGCCCTTCATCTTAGGTTTTTTATCCTTGCCGTCTGCATTGCACTTTCCTCTGCTCCTTGAATGCATACTGTATTGTAGACTTTTATTTCCTGGGCTTAGACTTGCTCAGATATTGGGAAAATGCTATGGTCCATAAGCGCACAGCCACATTTGTCAATAATCCGTAACAAAGATGCAGTGCGAGTTTAAATATATTTCAACAACAGAACAAGGACATAATCACAGGAAATTAAACTACATGATCGATCGCTGACTCAGATGGCTTCTAAGAATCTACTTCACCAGTCCCCTGTTCCTGGTGACTTTAAAGTAAATGGTAACTAGACATCCATGATTTCAGGATTGAAAGCGCCCTTTAAACCAGTGATGGGTATTGGCAGGCTGTATTCCCTATAACAGCACCTACGGCAGATGCCCCCTTCATCATAGATTTAGTATAAATGTAGATTTTCCTTCAATGTACCTTGTAATGCGAATGCTTGAAATTCAGATTCCCTGTCAGAATGCCCCTGATTGTGCATGCTGTAACCCCAAGCCATGGGCGTCCAGGTGTTTCAAGTTCTGCTGGTACTCCTTTCTGGGTCCCCTACAGAGTGCTCTATGCAATGGTGGCATGCGCAGCAGGTCCCGCCTTAGAATTCCAGTTAATTGATATTGTGAATATGTGACCATCACATCTGCTTGACCATGAGCTCATGATGTAAAAACCAGAGCCCACCCCAGCATGCCCACCACAAGATTTCAAAATGGTGAGGCAACATAAGATTTCACATTCAGGGTGCACAAACACTGATGTATGAAAGGCGAGGCCTCCTTCAGGGCATTCTTGAGCTAATGGTATTAACTGCAGGTGCCCAACAAGTGTGCCCAGGACTGATCTAAACCAATGATTCTCACCCTTTAGACTTCTGCGGACCGCCTTGAATCATATCTGGGAGCCAGGAACCCACAGGCCATTTTTATGATTTAAACCTCAAAAATAATACACAAAAATACACAAATAAGTACAAACTATAGGAAATGACCACATCTACACTCCTATAAACTACCTGCATAAAAGTTAAAGTGACTACACACCAGTAAAAGACCCAGGTCGTATTTTCAAATCAATTGGTAATTATGTGAAATCAGAGCTCTCAGCAGAAGTCATGTGGCAGAAGTAGTAACTGGACTGACATTCGCTTTGCCAGACACAAGGCAGCAATCAAGCTTGGCATTGACAAATCAGGAAACCATGCAGGGTCTTTGTGTCAAAGTTTGAAAAGACAGCAATTGTATAAAAGCTGAAAAACCAGGTGCCTCTTATGCCAGAATTCATGATGCCAACTGGAAAGGGGTACTCTTGCAGTGGAACTCTTTTAGCTCTGCTGAAAGTTCAGGTATGCACCATTTCCAATACAAGAAGTCAGTGTAGGTGCTTCAAGACTGTACATGCCCAATAATGGAAAGCAGCAGATGGGAGAACATGTATCCTTGAAGGGCTTTTTGGGCAATCTACCTGCTTAAACACGCATAGATCACTGAACTGTTAGAACTATGGTTCTCTAAGAATGCAGGTGAGTGATTTTGTAAAAAAGCGTAAGCAGATCAAAAGTCTTTTTAGTCAAAAGTTGATTGTCGGTTCACGTTGGAGCCTGTTTGAATGTGAACACTAACGCATTGACTGTGCTCATTCTGTGCTCATTCACACATGCTTAATACTGAACTAGCAATCAGATTCTGACTAAAAGTGTTTTTAAATGCTTATGATCATTTTTAAAACCTCTAACTCAGGCCCTAAATTACCACACATTCAATACTGTCAAAATGCAATAATCTGAGACAAATAACATGATGATCAGAAAGGAGTTATATGAAACTAAAATAGAGCCAGAAAAGGAGATAGTTATGACTCACAAATACAAAATGAAGAGACATCTTCTCAAACCTGATATTTATCTCCTGCTGTGTATATTTAGCATGCCATATGCCATATTATCCACCAATCAGAAGTCTATGCCTTCTCGATGGGATTAACAAGGAAAAGAATGTGAAAATGTTCAGAGTTGGTGTAAAGGGCTACGCAGGCACAATTAGTGTAAATAGCATATGCTTGCACAGGTATCCTCCTTTGGCATGTCACAATTACTAGTGGAATGTATGAAACTTAAAGATATGAGTAGGAAAAGCTAGCGGCCTCATCGTATCAGTTATTTACATCACCCGTTGACATTTATTAGATATTTACATATGTTCAGCTCCCCAAATTTCATGAAATTAGTGAGGTGTAGGACCCATGGAGGTCTAGTTCAAATGTGGTGAGATGTCTGTATAAAGGTTCCTTTGCGGTGGGGTTCCTACCATCAACTACTGTCGTATTCCCCGGGACTCTTTCTTGATGTCCAGAGGCTTGGAGATGGGCTGCTAACCTTTGGGTGATCTATCTTTGAGATCAACATGGAATGCTAAGCATACATTTGTATCCTATTTTATTTTATTTGGTGTTTTTGTATAGTGCTGCTAACCACCAGGTAGTTGCCTCAGAGCACTTTTGGGGTACCTTGCATCATGGTATATTTCCAGCAATCTTGTGATATGAACCGAGACTACTATGGAGAAGGTAAGCATTGGAAGGCTTCTGTCGTTAAGTATGATCCCAGCATTATGACAAAGCTTTTTAAGGAGTAAAAGTCCTGTGATCCCGGATAAAAAGGTGTAGCCAGTCTTAAGCGTCTAAATGAGGCTTTTGGTTTTGAGGCACCTTGCATCACAGTATATTTCCAGGAAATCTTAAGACATGACCCAGACAACCGTTCAAACACGGATGGAGAGCGCAGGAAGACGTCTGGGGCTAAATATGATCCCAACATAATGACAAAGCATTTGAAGGAGTAAAGGTCTTTTGAGCTAAGATGAAGAGGCGTTGCCAGTCTAAAGCATCTAGCGGAGACTTTCATGGCAAGATTTGCCCAAATTCCCATATGGATGTGACCCTCAAGACCATGAAAGAGTCAATTCAAAGGTCTTAGCTGCGAAGGGGGCCACAGGACACGTGGGGTGAACTTAAGAATGTTGCTAAAATATATGGGACATTTTGGGGTTTGGTAGGTCTGATTGCGGATCCTTCATGGAAGATCTGGTTAGATCTGGTTACATTGGTCCCAGATCCAGAGCTGAAGAGTATTTGACAAGTATCACTGAATTTGCAGTACTTGACTTTGCAGCTAGATCGTTTAAAAGGGAACCACCTTTTGCCTAGGAACCGGTTGTATTCGTCCCTGGCCAAAGGAACAAAGTTGAATCCTGAAACACTGCAAGATGGAACGTAATGCAAGTTATGTGGATATGCTTTACAGTTGTATCACTTTGACACAGTTTTGGAGCCTAAAGCCATGAACAATAGGTGTAACCTGATGGACTGCCTTGCAGGCTAAAACATGTCAAGAACAAGCACAAATCGCTAGACAAATAATAAACAAATAGCAGTGGTCCTCTTTGAGCTCAGCCCGACCCCAATAATAACAGATATCATTAACATATTAAAGAAAAGCTAGCGCACTTTTTGAGAAAGGCTGAGCAGAATCAAAAAATGCATTAACCTACATGCTGGTTTCCTCTGTGGGATTTACTGCGCTGACTCATTTTTTTGGGATTACAAATTCAACGATGTAGAGGTATGTCAGAAAAGTTTAAGATTTACATTTCTGTCGCAACACCATGGAAAAATGTAACAAATCAGAGATTCTCATTCGCCATATTGTTTACCTATTCATTTCCTAGAGTTTTTTTTTTTTTTTAAATGCCACCAAATTTAAAATATGATGCTACTTATCTTTAGTTGCCTATAGGAATCAGAATGCGATGCATAAAATTATCGATAGGTTCCCTAAATAATCATTCACTCTATAATGTGGAGGGGAAAATATACAGAATGGGCACCTGTGAAAGGACTCAGCGCATCTCCCAAGCTAATGCTAAACGATCCCCATGCATCTGTTTTCTCCAGTATTAATTTATACAGTGATCGGGTTTTAATTATTAATATACAGCTAATAAACAGCAGTGCATGCTTAATACCCTGAGGCTGTATGACATACTCTTACCCCTCAAGCAAAGATTTCTCTAGGCAGAATGTCTAAATTACTGGAAAGTTGTGTTTGCCTCATTGGAAAAAATGGCAAGCCTTCAACTATTCTCAGCACCACTTCTTTCTTCCAGGAGACAAGGGGCAAAGCAACTAACCAGCACACACAAGGACAGCCCCACAGAACAGCATGCATCGCTAACCATTGGATACTCCCTTAAGGCAAGGAATATATTATAAAGAGAAATCCATATTTTTATACAATACGGGCAATAAATAAGAATCTCTCGTAATACAAACAACGACAATAGCCAACTGTATTGTTCCGCTTGCCTTTGTGCTGATTCC
Organism: Calotriton arnoldi; assembly: GCA_963921515.1. Lineage (NCBI taxonomy): Eukaryota > Metazoa > Chordata > Amphibia > Caudata > Salamandridae > Calotriton > Calotriton arnoldi. Next base: position 308,767 of record CAWUFW010000862.1, read on the forward strand.
CACTTGGATTCTGGGAGTTTACTGAGGGGAGACAGAAGTAGAGCTCTGTCATTTTCCATGGGGTCCTTTCATGTATGGGTCACTACATGGCTAACATATAGTTCATTTTTCAAACAGTCCTAGTTGTACTATAGGGTTAGTGATGGGTGTATTTCACAGAGCATGATAAATAAACTTGTTCTAACTTATTGTGCCAATTCACAAAGCCACTTGGGACCTCAAATGTATATTTATAACAGAAAATTGCTCCATTTATGCTTGCCCGGTCTACACAGAAGGACACCTAGAGAGTGTAAATGCTTTCTAACTGCAAAATAAATTGTACACCACAGGCCAGATTTACCCAACACAGCAGTCAAAAATGCTGTGCTGCATTGCGTGACAGGGAGAGAGCAGAAAAACACAATTTCTCCAGAGATATGGCACTCTCCTCCCCTCTTCCTAGCGCCGGTGCAGAATGTTGCTGCTGAGAGTCATGCACACACCTTTGCACCATAGTGCAAGGGTGTGTGCGTGAGTCTAGCATAAGCATAGGGTAGACTTACAATACAAAATACTATGCCTAAACAACTTTTCAAACTTTTCCTACTTTGCAGTGTAAAGTACAGTGCAACACACATGCAAAGTCTGAACAGAAAGGTTAAATGTTTCTCCTTTTAATGTCTGCTTTCAAGTGGCATTAATTTTTTAAGCAAAACCCTGTCTACTATTGTTAGTAGATAGGGTTTTGCATCAAAAACCATGGGTGGTTGCTCGTGAACGCCTATGTGCCACCCATGGAACGCCCCCTTGATGCTAAATAACACAAAGCATTACTTCGCGCTGGTATGCATTACTTTCAGACTACTTTCCAGCGCAATACAAGTTTAGCACTGGAGAGTAAATTGCAAAAAAACATTGATGATTTGGGGCACTTTTGTGATGCAAGCTGTTAAAAATGGGGCTTCTGGTTGGCTAGGGTATGCAACTAAGCCAGGCAGAACCTACCACTCAGTCGTGGTAAGCTAGCTACAGCAGGGCGGGCTGGCCAGAGCAGAGGGAGGAGTGGTTTGCACTTCCTAAGTGCGCAAGACTGCTTGGCCAGCCAAACAGTCCTGTGCACCTTGCATCTTCCCCACCAGGCAGTAATGCACAGCCTGGTGAGGAACATGCCCAGCCTCCCATTCCCCATCTGAGCGCCTATCCACGGTGCTCAGACCAATCAGCGTTGTGATTGGCTCAGGGGAGCATGGGAGCCCAGGTGCTTCCTTTTGCTGGAACCGGAGACAGGAAGAAGAGGACGGAGGAGAGGCGGCGGATGGCCGTAACGAGGTAAGTGGTTTTTCTTTCTTCTTTTTTCGTCCCTCCCCCCGCCCCACCACCTGGGTCGGGTAGCAGCCACTGCTGCCCTTGGATAGCCCCTTTCACGCAGAGTAGCAGTGGAGTAACGAAAGTTGAGGGGGAACCTTGCAAAGTACATGGAGGGGCCCCCCTCCAGAGTCAGTCAGGAGCTCTCAGGCCAAAGTTCTCTGCTTCAGGGGCCCCCTGGAGCTCAGGCCCCAACAGCACTGCAGGGGCTGCGGGGGCCTTTGTTACGCCACTGAGTAATTCATGAAAGGGGCCCATATTTACAAGACCATGAAAAGACAAGCAGGGTGAGTTTACGTGGCCTTGTAAATATGGGCAGGCACACTGCGCCGCAGGTGCGTCTAAATAAGTGATGCACCGGCAGCGCAATGGGCTTGTAAATGAGGCCCTTGTTACTTTGTGAGTCTTCATTTACTTCTGCTCTGAAAAGACCCCGCTCATCTCCCAACCCTACCAGTGAGAATCTCACCTGGCATATTTTCCAGTTCATAACTACATTTTCCAATCACAAATTCTGATTCTGTAAATTTATGCTCACGATTTTCTTTTTGCACACCAGTTTACATTAAAAAATTAGGATAAGGATCTATAGTTCTATATGTGTGCTTTTAGTGTTTCCTTTCGTGTGCTTGTTAACTTATATTTTGCAGAAGCCGGTTGGTTTTCATTTTCTCTCAGAGGGGCAGATCTACAAGAAAGTGCCGCAGCGTGGCGCTGCAAGCCCTTTGGCTGCGCCACGCTGCGGCACTTTCAGAGCACAGGAATGCGACATATTTACAAGAATATGTCGCATTCCTGTGCTCTCCCTAGCGCTGGCGCACAAACAGCTGCCAAGCGCCGGCGCAGGCACCCTTGCACCATGGTGCAAGGATGCCTGCGCCATGGGGAGATTGTTTCTGTGCAGGAAGGGGCACCTTTCTGCACAAAAACAATCAGTACAGGCTTTTCCTCTTTCAATGCGTGCTGCAGAATGCAGCACGCATTGAAAGAGGAAACGAGGAGAAATGAAAACATTTCTCCTCGGTGCGCCTCGCTACGCCACCTCTAGGGTGGCGTAGCTTCAGACGCATCTCCAGAGTTACGATTTCTCGTAATTCTGGAGATGTGTCTTGTTCCATGAGTGTTGCATGGGAACACCCACAGCAACACCCATGGAACGCCCCTTCACCGCAAAGTGCTGCGTGTGAAGGGACGGTATTTACAAGGAGAGGAAAAGTCACGCATGGTGGCTTTTCCTCTCCTTGTAAATATCGAGGAGCCCCCTGCGCCACCAGTACGTCACGAAAAGTGACGTACTGGTGGCGCAGGGGGCTTGTAAATCTGCCCCATAGTGTTTACGTTTTTGAATCGCTAGTTTCCCATCTTCAGCCTCTTCCTTGGGAAATAGCCCCTCGTAAAGCAAGACAAGTTCTACAACTTTTGGTAAGGCTCCATTTGTTTATAACAGCTGAATCCGTCAAATGCGTTGCCAGTTTTATAAATTAGTCAATACTCTGCTTATCTCATTAATTAATTAGTTTAACAGATGTAGAGAAACACATCCCTATTATCAACAAATGATGGCTGAAGTATATGTGCAGTCACTTGCCATACAACTTTGGCACCGATGCAAAGAGCTGAAAATAGGGCGCCATCAATTAATTAGCGCGTGCTGGAAGCAAGGCTTCGTCGTGTCACCATCTGTGTTTCTTTTGAAGGCCCATTATCATATTATGTGTGGGCATTGTCTGTTTTGCATCTTGATATATTTACTACACAAAAGGTCAGATTACGATGTTAATCGTCTACCTAGCAATAACAAACTATTTTTAAAAAAAGAACTGCCCAAAAACTTTCGCGCTGATGCAATGCAAAAATCTACAGGTTTTGTCATCTGGGACTAGTGTTTGCATTTGTATGACATTTATTTTTCTCTTTTCCAAGACATTTAGTTGTCAGCATTTTTCAAAATGGTGTTATTGCTCTGGTGAAATCAGTGCTTGATATACAGAATATTTTAAGGTTCCTAAAAATGGAATATTCGGGCATCATTTATGAGCACTTTTGCGCCGCCGGAGCGTCACTTTTTTGACGTTCTGGTGGTGCAATGTGCCCCGGCATATTTACAAGGCCGTGTAAAGCACTTTACATGGCTTTTCATGGACTTGTAAATATGTGCCCCTTTTATGCAGAACACTGCGTCAAAGGGGCGTTCCATGGGTGTTGCTGTGGGTGTTCCCAGGCAGCACCCATGGAATCTGAAGCATTCCCAGATTTATGAGTATAACGCGTCAGAATCTAACGCCACCCCAAGGGTGGAGTTAGGGAGGAGTTAGGGAGGCTGCATTCTTCCGGAAATCGCTTGACTTGATTGATTTTGTGCAGGAAGGTGCTCCTTCCTGCACAAAATCAATCAGCCCCACAACGCAGGTATCCTTGCACTATGGTGCAAGGATGCCTGCATTGGCGCATGGCAGTCCATTATGCACCAGCGCAGGGGACAAGGACAGGAATGCACCGTATCAAATAGATACAGCGCATTCCTGCCCTTTTGTTTTGACGTAGGGCAACGTGGCAAGATTCCTCGCGGCACTACCCTACGTCAAAACCTCATAAATGAGTCCCTTCATGTCTTAAGACTTCATCATACATTTTCAGCAACCTTGTTCCCATCTCACCAGACTGTCTCTTAAATAAGTCTTAGGCTCTAATCTTTGGCCCTGCCGTCTTCCTGATCAGGATTTGATTAACAGCTTCACTAATTTTGTCGCTCAACCAAGTGATCCACTGCTGGTCCTGTAGCCCTCATGCATAGTCTCAGCATGTAATTTGGCACCATTTCGGACAACTTTCCACCTCTCTCCAAATTTCCACCACGGCTGATGGCTTCTGCAAATTCCCCCTGATTTGCTCACGATTTTTCATTGCCACTACTCACTCCCCACTGCAGATTCAAGCCAGTACCTCCTATGCCCTTCCACAACTGTCCTCTCCAGCCCACCTGTGTAGTCCTCATTCTGTCCTAGGGAGTAAGCATCAAATTTGCTGGAAAGCAGTCACTGATGGTCGCCACCCTCAGTAGGAAAATTGAGAGGGCGGCACCCATCTTTGTTGGCTTCACTTACTGCTTGAGGCCCAGCCAATCTACCCACTATTACAGAGCTGGCAGGACCATCAGTCCTATCTGTACGTTTCCCAGAAGAAGTGCAATCAGCTTTTTTAGAAGACATGGAGGACCAACAAGGGAAGGTGCCCGATATCATCCCTGATATTGTCTACCCCTGAACGACGAATATTTATCTTTTTATATTTTTGATATTTTTTACAACTTCTTCTTGAGCATCATTTGGCTTTCAATTGACTCATTTTATATTTTTTAGGGCTTCTTTCACTTCGTGTGATTAAGATTTTCTGATTAATACTGTTAAACATGTTTTGCAAAAAAGCATTTTGTATCCTCGACTAACTCCCTATTATTTAATTAGCCATTATCATTCTTTACTAATATTCTTCTCCTGTATCTTTTTCATCTATGTTTTGATCATTCCCAGAGTCGTTCATAATTACCCTACCATGCAGCCCTAAGACATTAGCAGATGTTCATTAGGTCATGCCACATTGTATATTATATCGTGAAAGGTGATTGCTGCTCCATGACAGTGTTGTGTAGAGTTAAGTTTACAAGGTGAGTTATTGATATATATGTCAAGATGCTGTAATTGTAGACTTTAGTTTAGTACTTTATTCCAGGTGGTGTAATTGATGGGACTCAAGATCACTACAAACAGAATGCATTAGGTTAGATCTCCGGCAGATGTACAGTCCTAAAGGAAGTACATCTCTATTGCCAGCCCAAGTCTGGTAATGCAGCTCTCCCCATCTGGAACAATGAATACAGCTATGACTTTTTCCAGTCAGTACATAAACCTTAGGCAATCCCACAGTCCTCATCGTTTCCAGCATTGAGAGAAATACCACAAGGGGTATTTATTATGTGGTAGTGATCATTTCCACATAATTATACTCTCTTGCGTTATCTGCCTACAGGGACTCTTGGAATCTGAAAAGTAGTTGGATTGTGTTACATCCTTGCATGCTCCTTCATGCGACCACCATCCAGATTGCTTTGTTATGTCACACAGCTGTGCATGTTTTAATATGTGTTCCTATTCTATCCTGGAACTTGGATGTTTGGTCAGCCAGGAGGTCAGTTGCACTGGACCATCCTGCTGTCCAGTCATGTTGCTGTGCTGCTGAATAAATCACTTTAAACCAACGACTGGATTCTCAATTTGTAATAATTGGCGACGAGCGGAGGAACACGTCTGTCAACCACTTCATGCAGCACAGGAGTGGTGTGTTCCTGAAACCACGAAAAGAAAATTGACACCTGCAGCGGTTTTGGCGTGTGATGAGGAAAAAGTATTGCGAAGAATTGCGGAACTGCCGAAACAAGGAGTTGTGATGAGCAGCTGGGTGAAAAGTGCTCGATTTTACCAGTTTTTGCCACTGCGGGAAGACTTGAATACTTTGAGGGACATCGCGCTCTGTACAACGGTAAGCGCAGAACGAGCGCAGAGTGAGCGCATTGTTTTCAAAAGTAAATACCTGGGAGGAGCGCTTTTGCCTTCACGCGTTCGCAGAACTGAGAATGCCATCCTCTCCAGGATTCCCAGCGCTGACGAAGGCTTGCAAGGTATTAACGTGTCCGTCACGTAACACAGTGACGTCAGACGCGACGTGGCGGCCATCTTGGCTTGGCTACCATGAAATTTGGCTCCATGACAATGCTGACCTAACACGATCGGAAAGGGTATTATGTTGGCTGGCTCTATGGCAATGCAAAATCAACACGCATAAATACCGGATAAACGCTACCACAAGGAATCAGCTTTTGAGACTGTTAAAACTCATACATTGACTCACAAGTAAGTTTAATTCCACAGGGAACAAGTTGTTTTTGTCACTGTTTGAGACATTGTACACACATTTATTAAGATATAGAAAATACCATATAGCTTACCAGTACCGGTACATGGTTACCTTACAAGATGCAGTTTGATCCACCCTCAAAACTTTTACAAAACAAAGGTGAACCCCCAGTTCCCTGGACAAGGTAGAAGGAAGAGTTTCTCAACTGCATGAGAGCTATTGATGGAGAACGCTTGGGGGCAGAAAGGAAAAAGAGTATATTTTTGCATTGCTTGGGATCTGAAGGCCAAGTTATCTTTAGAGCTTTACCACAGGTCACAACTGCAGAGGGTGATGTGGATGCTAATGTTTACAAGGAGGCTCTGTTAAGGATGGAACAAAGATTCAAACCTACCACAAATATCGCACTCAACAGATTCAAATTCTACACCAGGGCACAAAATGAAAACGAATCCTTTGATGACATTTTAACTGCGTTAAGGTCCTTAAGCATGCAGTGCAATTTTGGAAATATGTGTGATGAGATGATCAGAGATCAGATTATTGTTCACGTTAAAAACAAAAAAAAACAGGAACAACTATGGGTAATGGGAGACCGAAAACTTTCAGAGGCTATTTCTACTGCAAAGGCCTTGGATCAGTCTGAGAAGTGGATGCACACTGTGAGGAACGTGAACAATAAGACAGAGAAGGGGGGAAGTGTGTGCAGTCAAACGTTTAGAAGATCAGCGCACTGAATTTTCCAATTCAGGATCTAATACATCTTGTATGAGTAACAATGGGGGGGTGAGAAAATTTGACAGGGCTGATAAGGGTGGAGCATGTTATAGATGTGGTAGTAGAACACATATGGCGTCTTATGGGGGATGTCCAGCATTAACTAAGGTGTGTAGGCAATGTGGGAGAATTGGACATTTTGCCAGTGTGTGCAAAGATCAAAGGAGAGGTGCGCTACAAACATGTGGCAAAGTATCTTGCACATCAGAAAGATGTGGCGATACACATAAGTGGGAATGTTGTCCTGTGGGCGACAACAACAAAGGTTTTGTTGTGTCCATTATAGAGAAGGTATCAAATTTAAGTGACACAGAAGATAAGTCGATCAAGAAAGCGCCTATGTGAACAGTGGAGGTTGCAGGGGTAGAGTTGAAACTCATGGCAGATTCAGGATCTCCATGGACCATAATTTCTAGGCAATATTATGAGGATAAACTTAAGGAAACATATAAACTTGATGAGATTTTACCACCTAACATTGTAGCCGAGAGTTTTGATGGCTCTAAGATCGATATGGAGGGGTACTTCAAGGTCTCTACATTTTAAAAGCAGAGTTGCACAAGTCAAACTTTATATTGCTGTTAAAGGTATGAATGTCTTGGGGTGGAGAGACCAATGGAAATTAGGAATCATTCTTAATCCCCGTTCCAAAGAACCAGTTGAAGGTGTCTGGCTAAAAATTTGGCAGTTACAGGGTATGGCGACAAAGAGCATTTCATCAAGGAAAAGTTTAAGGAAGTTTTTACAGAGAAACTAAGTAGGTTGAAGAATTACTCTCATAAGATCAAACTTAAAAGCAACACCATACCAGTCAAACAGAAACTAAGAGGGGTACCCATCAATGTGAGAGAGGAACTTAGAGATATGCTCAATGAGTTGGTGAGCGAGGGCATCATAGAACCCATTGATTCGGTTGAGTGGGTTTCACCCATTGTTTTGGTTTGCAAACCGGACCAAATGTTGAGAGTGCGTGTGGACCTTAGAGCGTTGAATTCTAGTATTGTGGTTGATTGTCACCCTCTACCGAACATAAATGAAGTAGTGTCAATGTTGGAAGGAGCCAAAATATTTTCCACACTCGATTTAAGATCAGCCTATCACCAGATTCCGTTGTCTGAAGACTCTAAGATGTTAACTGCGTTTATTACTCCGCAGGGTCTGTATCAGTACACTAGAATGCCGTTTGGGTTAGCTTCGGCTGTCTCAGTATTCCAAAGGGTAATGTTTAATATTTTCAGAGATCTTGACATCTTTGTAAAATGTTTCCAGGATGATATTTTAATTTTTTCAGCGAATGAGGAGGAGCACATGAAGCATTTGATGGAAGTATGTGACAGGTTAAAAAAAAATGGGTTGACCCTTAAAGCTCATAAATGCAAAATGTTCAAGGATACTGTGGAGTATTTAGGGCACACGTTATCAGGTAATGGTGTGGTTCCGAAAAAATCCAATGTAGAAGGTATTGTCCGAGCACACCACCTCAACATCGTCTCATACGCCGATGACACCCAGCTGATCCTCTCCCTCACCAAGGACCCGGCCACCGCCAAATCCAACCTCCATGAGGGAATGAAGGCCGTCGCAGAGTGGATGAAGACCAGCCGGCTGAAACTGAACTCGGACAAGATGGAGGTCCTCATCCTTGGCTCCACCCCCTTCGCATGGGACGACTCCTGGTGGCCGACCACGCTGGGAACTGCCCCGACACCCACCAGCCACGCACGCAACCTGGGAGTCATCCTGGACTCAACGCTCTCGATGACCCAGCAAGTCAACGCGGTCTCCTCATCTTGCTTCAACACCCTCCACATGCTCCGCGAGATCTACAGATGTATCCCCACCGAAACCAGAAGAACGGTCACCCAAGCACTCGTCAGCAGCAGGCTGGACTACGGCAACGCCCTCTACGCAGGAACCACGGCCACACTCCAGAAGAGACTCCAACGCATACAAAATGCCTCCGCACGCCTCATCCTTGGACTCCCTCACCACAGCCACATCACCGGCCACCTGAGAGATCTACACTGGCTCCCGGTCAACAAGAGGATCACCTTCAAGCTCCTCACCCACGCTCACAAAGCACTCCACAACGCCAGACCAGCATACCTCAACGAACGACTGTCCTTCTACACCCCGAACCGCCAGCTTCGCTCCGCCGACCTCGCACTCGCCACCATCCCACGCATCCGCCGTACGACCACCGGCGGAAGATCATTCTCCCACCTCGCCGCCAAGACATGGAACACCCTCACCCTTCACCTGCGCCAGACCCAGGGCCTGCTGACCTTCAGGAGACGTCTCAAGACCTGGCTGTTCGACCAGTAGCTGCTCTCCCCCTCCCCTAGCGCCTTGAGACCCTCACGGGTGAGTAGCACGCTCTACAAATGTCTGATTGATTGATTGATTGATATTGTCAACGCACCTGCGCCCACCAACAAGGAACAACTGTTGTCGTTTGCTGGGATGTGCGAATACTATAGTAAGTTTGTTAGCAATTTCGCAACCAAAATGGAACCGTTGAGGAAGTTGTTGAGACATAAAGTATTTTTGGAGTGGAAGGAGGAGCAGCAGAATGCATTCGAGTCCATCAAAGATGATATTGTCAAGGCTCCCACCTTGAAACTGTTCTGCATGAACAAAGAATGTGTGATTACAGTGGATGCAAGTTTGTATGGCATTGGCGGGGTGTTGTCGCAGAGATGCTGCAAGGAGGAATGGAATGTAGGTTTTGCCTCCCGCTCTTTAAATGAGTCTGAACGTAAGTATGCAGTCATTGAAAAAGAGTTGTTAGCTTGTGTCTGGGCAATTGAACACTATAGCAATTATGTGTGGGGGAGCACATTTATTCTTAGAACAGACCACAAACCCCTGGTAAATATTTTATCCCCAGGTGAAGGATGGAACTCCACTGCACGTATTGCAAGACTTACTTCCAAATTACAAGAGTACTGTTTCAAAACTGAGTTTGTGCCTGGCAAGAACAATGTGATGACTGATTTCATGACTCGTCATCCTTGTCAACAAAATGAGTGTGAGGTTTTGGATGGGTCTGATGTTGTTACTAGTATCCAAGATGTGGTTTCTGGTGATTTTGAAGAGATTTCAGAGGAAAGGTCGAGATTGTGTGAGAAGGAAGACTTGGTATGGCAGACTATTAAACAGTACATCCTGACTGGATGGCCCAGGAAGAAGTATTTAAGTGCTGAAGTCATGCCTATGTTTAAGGTTGCAGATGTGTTGGAGTTAGATGGAGAACTTATGTACAAAAGTGGAAAGTGTGTGCCACCCACTGGGGTACAAGAGTTGATCTTGAAGTTGGCACATAAATCTCATCCGGGTATGTCTTCTATAAAACGGTTAGTGAGAAATTTCTTCTGGTGGCCGGGTATGGACCGCATGGTTGAACGCACGGTCAGAGAATGTGATGTATGCATGTCAATGGAGAAGATGTTGAAGGTTAATACCCCCCCTTTGAAAAGTGCTGAATGGCCTGATGAACCATGGAAAAAATTGGCATTTGACATTTCAGGTCCGTTCATGAGCTTGCCTTATGATTCGAGGTATGCATTAGTCCTTGTGGATTACCACTCAAAGTGGCCGGAGGTGAAATTCGTGGCACACACTACAACCAATATTGTGATGGAATTCTTCAAAGAAGTGTTCGCCAGAGAGGGTTGTCCCTCCTTTCTGGTTACAGATCATGGTGTGCAGCTCACTTCAACGAGATGGAAGAATTTCTTAAATGTTATGACATTAAACATGTCGCCACTTCATTGTGTGAACCACATGAGAATGGTCAGGTCGAGCGCTTTAACCATGTATTGAAGGGATATGTGTATGATGTCATCAAGTTGGGAAGTGATTGGAAAAAACCTACTAAGAGAAAAGTTGTGGTTGTATCGTATCACACCACACACTGTCACTGAGGTTAGTCCTTTCAGACTTTTAAAAGGAAGAGATCCTGCATCCAAACTGTGTCCGTGGTGGTTCAAGGAGAAGTGTAGAAGGGGAAGAGAAGGTGAGAACTAAACAGTTTAAGACCAAGGTGGGGTACGACAATAAGTGGTACTAAAACTCATGATTTTAAAGTGGGGGGCTGGGTAAAAATCAGAAAACCAGGCTTGATTAATAAGTGTTCAGAAAGATTTAGTAAGGCCATGAAGATTGCAAAAGTGTTCGCCAACAGTGTTATCACCCAGGATGGCAAGTTGTGGAATGCTAAACGTGTTGCAAGATGTCCCAATGGAACTTGCACTTTTAATGTTGATGATGGAACCATAGAATATTCTTTGGTAAGATTGGGAGATTCTGTTCACAGGTATGACCATGAGATGGCCACCAGTACACATTCAGAAGCAAACAATGGTACCGAGGGTACTGTTGCTTCTAGAGTCAAAGATTCATGTCGCATTAGACAACTTCCCAGAGGTTGTCAGATTTTGTTAGATAAGATTGTCCTTTCCTTTTGTTTTCATTCCCCATGTACCCCTTTCTGTGTTCTATCTTATTTTCTTATATAAGGGAGGTATGTTACATCCTTGCATGCTCCTGCATGCGACCACCATCCAGCTTGCTTTGTTATGTCACACAGCTGTGCATGTTTTAATATGTGTTCCTATTCTATCCTGGAACTTGGATGTTTGGTCAGCCAGGAGGTCAGTTGCACTATACCATCCTGCTGCCCAGTCATCTTGCTGTGCTGCTGAATAAATCACTTTAAACCAACTACTGGATTCTCAATTTGTAATAGATTGTCATAGTTCAATGGCAGTAGAACAAAGGATAAGGGGAAAAGGGCATTGCAATTGTGTGCCCCTGCACAGCAGCAGTTCTTCAGATAAACTACACCTTGTCCTATCCCTGCAGTAGGATTCACATGTAGGATTGTAATCTTTTCTGGTTCTCTTGCCCGACTACAAACGGCCACTGTGTCTGAAAAAGTAATTCCTATATTGAATCATATACTTTTAAGGCATCTCTATTTTCGATGGCTATTTAATCCTATACCTTTCTTCAATCCTCAAGATCTGGGGCAGATTCGTTTCAGCTTTAATTGTGGAATACTTTGCTCTCAATGAATTAGGCATAGGTATTTCCCTTGTGCCTCTTCGCAATAGGCGTATTTAAGGCGATGGCATCAGTTTTTATTAGACACAGAGGGCAGTAAGACCCCGCACCCATTTTCTTCCATCTTAGAGACAATCCCCCTCACTGCCTGTCTCATACTGGACAGCAAGATCCCTGCTGAAAAGCTTCCTGAAATAGAAGCACCTTTAACAGACCCAGTGGCGTAACAAAACTTGAGGGCCCCCCTGCAAAGTATATGAAAGTGGCCCCCCCAGGCTCCAGACCCAGTCAGGAACTCTCAGGCCAGGGGCCCGCCTCCCTTGCACAGTGCTGGAGGGGGTCTCCATGGAGCTTGGGGGCCTATCCGCACCGCAGGGGGCTGCAGGGGCTATTGTTATGCCACTGAACAGACCTCTGGCGAATAAGTAAGTAAATGTCATAAAACTCAGATGTCAACCCATTGTTCACTGGAGCATTAGCCGTGTCCAAGGTTTTGATTGCTCGAAACGGGAAAATATATCACCAGGAGCTTGAGACATGTTTACGTCGTGTGTGCATCTGATTAAAAAAAAGTGTTGCAAAAGTGGAATTTAGTGAAATGTTCATGGAATTTTAAATAACTTGCGAAGAAAAATCAGAATCACGCAGTTTCGCACACCGCGAATGAGCTTACATAAGAATGACTCAAGCCTCCGAAAAGGGTGCTGCAGCAATTGCTAAAGTTCACCACACAATCCACCTCGCCTGTATTAAAGATCACTTGGATTCCACTTCATATTATAGATTTTAACAGCTACTTCTACCATCATGGGGATTGTTTTAACAGCCAGACCCACATACTATGTGAACTTATGTGAACGTCTAGTTCCAAGTATACTTTTGAAGTTAGAGTAGATTGCCACCCTCCTTGCATTGTAAATTAATTTGACGTTTAAAACACTTCACACATGACCTATCATGATATTCATTCTGACAATCACAGCCACGCTCTGTTCTGAAAAGAGGCAAAACGGTGAAATTAATACACTCCCTACATTACTTACTTAACATTTACCTTGGCAGTGAAAAGCGAGTTGACAAGAAATATCTTTAATTTAGGTATTGGACTTAGAAAAGATTGAATAAATAGGCCAGGGGGCTTTGTTGAACAACTGGGTAATTCTCTAGGTATCTAATTAGCAGCAAATGATGCCCCTTCGTTGACTTTACAGTTAGTTAAAATGCATAAATGAGTCTCGCTTCTGCAAAACATCTTGTGAGACAAAGTGCAATCGTATACACTAATTCCTCTGAGCGTTATTAAGCACAAGGCTGCCAGCATTTGGAAATCTACATATGCTTCGCCTACAGGAACATCAAATATTATAAGATAAGATCACGTTTTTCTATCCCTAGGTGGATCTTGGAAGAGAGGCTCCAAATTGAGGTATTACATTACCACCATGAGTACCTTTAGAGCGGCAGGTTTCCATTCACCGCCTTTAAAGCAACACGTATCCCTCCGCAGGTATTGGCACAAGTAGGGTGTCCACCCTCTTATTGTAAAGGTGTCTGTCCAAGGATGTAGTCAGGGGGGAGAATTTGATATTTTGTTTGCTTTGATGCACAGGATCATCACATTATTGGCTTCTTGTCCTACCTTAGGGACCTCAGCAGCCTTTTATTTGCTGCTCAGTTGATAGAGGAAGGGGAAAGAGCTGAAAATACCGAACGGTAAAGAGGGCAGCTAGAGCGCTGGTTGCTCGTTGCTTGATACTGCCTTTGAGACCCTGAGACTGAGGATAGCAAGTGTCAGAGGTACCTAAAGGCAAGTCAGCGGTAGAAGCTGCTCCCCTTAGATAACTCTGTAATTCTGATTAATGTCCGTGAGTATGTGTTAAGTAGGGTAGAGTGGTTTCTGGTAGCTCAAAAAAATGAATGTACCTTACATGCAAGGAGATTACTTCTGGACATGGCATGAAGGCCATTGCTAATTTTCCCTGCTCAGTTTTGACATGCTTCACATGGCTTATAAAGACAGGGAAAATCTACATAGGGAGCACTATGACCATAGGGCCAGACTCATATAGGACTTAAGACAGAAGCCATGTTGTGGACGGGCTGCAGCCAATGATTGTGCAAATGAGTGAGGCAGCAGAGGCTCTACCAATGCACAATCAGTGGTTCCCCCATCTTTAAATGAAGTAGGGGAAATGTGTTTGGTAGGGCAGAAGCACCCTCACATTGTAGGGGCTCCTGCTTTGTATAACTTTAAATAAGGCCTTCAGTCAATCACACTTTACAAGTAGGTACCAGGAATACTCTAGTTTGATTAATAACACTTTATTGTGCAGATTTTATTATGTAAGTAATGTTATGTTTAATGTTTTTTATTTTAATAATTGTATTCATATTATATATATATATATATATATATATATATATATATATATATATATATATATATATATATATATAACCTCCGAGTTGGTTCAGCCTTGTCGGGACATGGCAGCGCTCCTCATGGGTGCGTAACCCCACGGCAGAACCACGCCGCTCCAAACCATTTCACAATCCTCTTCCTGACAGGAAAGGACAAACGGATTCGCACTCCCGTAGAATTTGCAACTTAGATTTATTTTCTCCTTACATCAAACGGGAACACAGGCAACAAGATCTACGCGTTTCGGTATTACCCAATACCTTGTTCAAGATCGTGAACAAGGTATTGGGTAATACCCAAACGCGTAGATCTTGTTGCCTGTGTTCCCGTTGATGTAAGGAGAAAATAAATCTAAGTTGCAAAATTCTACGGAGTGCGATCCGTTTGTCCTTTCCTGTCAGGAGAGGATTGTGAAATGATATATATATATATATATATATATATATATATATATATATATATATATATATATTACTGCTCCACTAATGCACCAGCTCAACGCACTCGCGGACGGGTGCCAGTCATGCGGGGTGCTCCCGCAAATCCATAAAGTTTCGGCAACAGCCTTTGTCGACAAAGGCTGTTGCCGAAACGCGTCTGTGCCTGTGGTTCATAATAAAATCTTTTAGAACCTGCCCCGTGAGTGCTGTCTTCTTGGGAAAATTTCCTGGAGGAGTGCGGAGCTTTATATATATATATATATATATATACATACATATATATATATTCACTAAAAAAAACACAGGTTTCAGGGACGTTATAGTTAGTTGGACATTTCACTCGTAAAAAACCAGAGAAATTCGGCTGTTATAGTTAGTTGAGCTAACTATAACTCGCGCCCCCGCAATGCACTGCTGATGACGTCACATATTACATCATTTATGACATGGTCAGTGACATCACTAATGGCATCACTGATGACATCTCAAATGACATCACTGATGGCATCACTGATGACATCATCCAGTGACTGTGTGTTTCTGTAAAGTTTAAATATGTTTTATATATATAAATGCCAAGGTGTATTGAAGAATAAGTGGGTGTATGAGTGTCTGAATGGATGATTTAGTAGGTGCGTGACTGACTGTATAAGTGAGTGATTAAACTTGTCTTACTGAATGTATGGGTTAGTGACTAAACTGTGTGAATGTCTGTATCAGTCTGTTAGTTGGTGTGTAAGCGGCTGCATGGGTTGGTGAGTAGCTACATGAGTGTCTATATGGGTTATTGATTGGTTGTCTGAGTATCTGTATGGGTTCCTGAGTGTCTGTGTGGGCGGGTGGGGGTGTGTGACTCTGTGCATAGATGTGTGAGTGGGTGATTCACTGGGTGTATGTGTTCAAGACTGCATATGTGAAGGGCTGTATGGGTGGGTGAGTGTGTGTATGGGTGTGTTGGTGAGTGAATGGATGTCTCAGTGGTACATGTGTGAGTAACTACATATGTGAAAGGCAGTATATGTGAGTGTTGGAGTATATAAATGACTATATGTGAGAATGAGTGATAGTGAGAGTGGCTGTATGGATGAGTGTGTGCTTGTATCAGTGATTGTATAAGAGAGTAAGTATGTGTTAGTATCTGTATGAATAAGTGAGATGGTGTGTGTATAACTGTATAGGTGAGTAAATGGGAGTGTGATTGATTCTTTGCATGACTGACTAGGTGTGTGAGTAACTCTATGGATGAGTGGCAGTGGTGAGTATCTGTATAGGTGTATGAGTGCATATGATAGTGCTGTATTGATGAGTGACTGCATGTATGAGTGACTGTATGGGAGAATGAGTGGATGTGTGTGAAGACCTAGGAATCAGTGAGTGGGTATGTAGTAACTGGTATTGGTGTGTCTATGGTTTTGAAAATGGTAGTCTGTATTTTAGAGTGGGTGTATCAAAGGTTATATTAGGGTATGAGGAGGTGCATCAGATTATCAAGTGGATGATGTCATCAGTGATGTCATTTGAGATGTCATCAGGGATGTCACTGACCATGTCATGAATGATGTAATATGTGACGTCATCAGCAGTGCATTGCGGGGGCGCGAGTTATAGTTAGCTTAACTAACTATAACGGCCGAATTTCTCTGATTTTGTACGAGTGAAATGTCCAACTAACTATAAAGTCCCTGAAACCTGTGGTTTTTTAAGTGAATTTCTAAGGTTTTTTTAAATGCTAATTTCTAACTATAACGTCCCTGAAACCTATGGTTTTTTCAGTGAATTTCAAAGGTTTTTTAAATGATAATTTCTAACTATAACGTCCCTGAAACCTATAGTTTTTCAGTGAATTTCAAAGGTTTTTTAAATGATAATTTCTAACTATAACGTCCCTGAAACCTATGGTTTTTTCAGTCAATTTCAAAGGTTTTTTAAATGCTAATTTCTAACTATGCCTACAGAGGTAGGACATGTGCAGAAAGAGGAAGAAAAGCGCAGAAAGAAGCAAGAAAAATGCAGAAAGAACCAACAGAGGTGCAGAAAGAGGCCTTGTTGCAAAATCATCCTGTGCCCCCAACTTTTTGCTGACTGGTACTGGTGGTAACTGACTCTGACTAACCAGGCCCGGAGCCAGTGCTATGCTGAAAGACACTTAGAATACTGTGAAAACACCTACATACACTAGGGTACACTATGGGTTGGGGTACCCCTGTGGTTGGCATGACCTCCCTTGTAAGGCCCTAGTACATAATAGGGCAGGGGGATTAAAAACTACCTCTAAGTCCCTAGAATATAATAGGGCATGGCAGTTTAGAGGCCAGCAGCCATGTTCTGCACTTGCATGTGTGCACTGCTGAGCCTGAGGTCAGCTTAAAAGTAGCCATGTGTGTGCAGAAAGAGGCAAGAGAAGTGCAGAAAGAAGCAACAGAGGTGCCGAAAGAGGCAAGAGAGGTGCAGAAAGAAGCAAGTGAGGTGCAGAAAGAGGCAACAGAGGTGCAGAAAGATGCAAGAGGGGTGCAGAAAGAGGTAGGAGAGGTGCACAAGGAGGCAAGAGAGGTACAGAAAGAGGCAGGAGGGGTGCAGAAAGAAGAAAGAGAAGGGCAGAAAGAGGAAAGAGAATTGCTGAAAGAAGCAACAGAGGTGTAGAAAGAAGCATAAGAAGTGCAGAAAGAGGCAAGTGAGGTGCAGAAAGAAGCAAGAGCAGTGCAGAAAGAACCAACAGAGGTGCAGGAAGAGGCAAGAGGGGTGCAGAAAGAGGTAGGAGATGTGCACAAAGAGGCAAGAGAGGTACAGAAAGAGGCAGGAGGGATGCAGAAAGAAGGAAGAGAAGTGCAGAAAGAGGCAAGAGAATTGCTGAAAGAAGCAACAGAGGTGTAGAAAGAAGCAAGACAAGTGCAGAAAGAGGCAAGTGAGGTGCAGAAAGAAGCAAGAGCAGTGCAGAAAGAACCAACAGAGGTGCAAAAAGAGGCAAGAGGGTGCAGAAAAAGGTAGGAGGGGTGCACAAAGAGGCAAGAGAGGTACAGAAAGAGGCAGGAGGGGTGCAGGAAGAAGGAATAGAAGTGCAGAAAGAGGCAAGAGAATTGCTGAAAGAAGCAACAGAGGTGTAGAAAGAAGCAAGAGAAGTGCAGAAAGAGGCAAGTGAGGTGCAGAAAGAAGCAAGAGCAGTGCAGAAAGAACCAACAGAGGTGCTGAAAGAGGCGCGAAGGGTGCAGAAAGAGCAAGAGACGTGCAGAAAGAGGCAACAGAGGTACAGAAAGAAGCAAGAGAGGTGCAGAAAGAGGCAGGAAAAGTGCAGAAACAGAGAATAGGGGTGCAGAAAGAGGCAAGAGAGGTGCAGAAAGAGAAAAGAGGGGTGCAGAAAGAGGCAAGAGATCTGCACGAAAAAGCAACAGAGGTGCTGAAAGAGGCAAGTGAGGTGCAGAAAGAGGCAAGAGATCTGCAGAAAAAAGCAACAGAGGTGCTGAAAGAGGCAAGTAAGGTGCAGAAAGAAGCAAGTGAAGTGCAGAAAGAGGCAACAGAGGTGCAGAAAGAGGCAAGAGGGGTGCAGAAAGAGGTAGGAGAGGTGCACAAAGAGGCAAGAGAGGTACAGAAAGAGGCAGGAGGGGTGCAGAAAGAAGGGAGAGAAGTGCAGAAAGAGGCAAGAGAATTGCTGAAAGAAGCAACAGAGGTATAGAAAGAAGCAAGACAAGCGCAGAAAGAAGCAAGTGAGGTGCAGAAAGAAGCAAGAGCAGTGCAGAAAGAACCAACAGAGGTGCAAAAAAAGGCAAGAGGGGTGCAGAAAGAGGTAGGAGAGGTGCACAAAGAGGCAAGAGAGGTACAGAAAGAGGCAGGAGGGGTGCAGAAAGAAGGAAGAGAAGTGCAGAAAGAGGCAAGAGAATTGCTAAAAAAGCAACAGAGGTGTAGAAAGAAGCAAGAGAAGTGCAGAAAGAGGCAAGTGAGGTGCAGAAAGAAGCAAGAGCGGTGCAGAAAGAACCAACAGAGGTCCAAAAAGAGGCAAGAGGGGTACAGAAAGAGGTAGGAGAGGTGCACAAAGAGGCAAGAGCGGTACAGAAAGAGGCAGGAGGGGTGCAGAAAGAAAGAAGAGAAGTGCAGAAAGATGCAAGAGAATTGCTGAAAGGAGCAATAGAGGTGTAGAAAGAAGCAAGAGAAGTGCAGAAAGAGGCAAGTGAGGTGATGAAAGAAGCAAGAGCAATGCAGAAAGAACCAACAGAGGTGCAAAAAGAGGCAAGAGGGGTGCAGAAAGAGGTAGGAGATGTGCACAAAGAGGCAAGAGAGGTACAGAAAGAGGCAGGAGATGTGCACAAAGAGGCAAGAGAGGCACAGAAAGAGACAGGAGGGGTGCAGAAAGAGGCAAGAGTTGCAGAAACAGGCAAAAGGGGTGCAGAAAGAGGGAACAGGTGGGCAGACTGAGGCAAGAGAGGTGCAGAAAGAGGGAAAAGGGGTACAGAAAAAGGCAAGAGGGATGCAGAAATTTGGAACAGAGGTGCAGGAAGAAGCCAGAGCAGTGCAGAAAGAACCAACAGGTGCAGAAAGAGGCAAGAGGGGTACAGAAAGAGGCAAGTGAGGTGCAGAATGAAGCAAAAGAGGTGCAGAAAGAACCAACAGAGGTGGAAAAAGAGGTAAGAGGGGTGCAGAAAGGGGTAGGAGAGGTGCACAAAGAGGCAAGAGGGGTACAGAAAGAGGCAGGAGTGGTGCAGAAACAGCAAGAGAACTGCAGAAAGAAGCAACAGAGGTGCTGAAAGAGGCACGAAGGGTGCAGAAAGAGACAAGACAGGTGAAGAAAGATGGAACAGAGGTACAGAAAGAGGCAAGAGTGGTGCAGAAAGAAGGAAGAGAGGTGCAGAAAGAGGCAAGAGAGGTGCAGAAAGAGGCAAGAGAGTTACAGAAAGAGGCAAGTGAAGTGCAGGAGGAGGCAAGAGAACTGCAGAAAGAGGCAAATGAGGTGCAGAAAGAAGCAAAAGAAGTGCAGAAAGAGGGAAGAAGGGTGCAGAAACAGTCAAGAGGGGTACAGAAAGAAGCAAATGAGGTGCAGGAAGAGGCAACAGAGGTGCAGAAAGAGGCAAGAGAGGTGCAGAAAGTAGAAGAGATTTGCAGAAAGAGGCAAGAGAAGTGCAGAAAAAGAAAGAAATGTGCAGAAAGAAGCAACAGAAATGCAAAAAGAGGCAATAGAGGCGCAGAAGGAAGCAAGAGTGGCTTGCACACCATTAGGACCAATTTAACACTCACATTTAGCAATAAGTAAAAGGTGACCATTCTAGGTTTGCAAAGGGCCTTCTACCACGCTATAACACTTGTCACTGCATTTATGGTGACGTTTGAGCCATTTGAGCTAGAAACAAGGCTTTTTTTGTTCAAATCTGCAGATTAGGGAGCAGATGATGAATTATGTGGCTAATGCGGAAAATATATAATTGTGCGAAAGCCGATGCAGCCAAACAGTCACATAATTCCAGTGGCCCTGCTCTAACCTCTGACTAGGTCCACAAGTGCTCCTCAGTGATTCCTTCTTTTTTTGTCTCACTGAGTTCATAGTTGAGCTTCTATGGAAACGAGGAAGACTAATCCTGAGGTTACCACTCCACAACACAGACTACCATACCACATAATTACTCTCCATAACACATAATCCCACTCTACATAATTCCTATAAAATAAATACCACATACCTTCTATCCACATAATTTCACTGCACCACTTACCACATAATTCCACTACACACAACGTACATCCACTTCACTCCAAAAACATTAGTAAAAAAACTTTTACATTTACAATGCCAATAGCTCTAACTCTCGCAAATGCGAAACCTATTACATTGCAAACACTTCTTTAACTAGTAGTCGCGTTTGCAGAGTGGTGGAGAAAGGGTGCTGGGCCTCTGACCAGCGCTCAGGAATTCTGCTGCGTAGGACTTACAGGAGGTACCAGGAGGGCTTCTTGGCCCCCAAAGTCCCTCAGGAGTAAATTGGACTTCATCCCCCATCCTGTAGTCTACCAGGAGGTGCGTTTGCAGAGTGGTGGAGAAAGGGGGGCATGGCCTCCGAAGACGTCTTAGCAATTCCACTGTGTGGGACTTACTGGAGGTAACAAGAGGGGTAGTTGGCCCCAAGAACATCCTTGGGGGCCAACTACCCCTCCTATTACCTCCAGTAAGTCCCACACATCAGGATTGCTAAGTTCTCATAGCAGGCCATGCCCCCTTTGCCCACCACTCTGCAAACACGCTCCCTGGTGCCCTCTTGGATGGGGATTGAAGTCCCCTTCGCTGCTGGGGGTCCTTAGGGGCCAACTAGCCTACCTCTTACCTTCAGTAAGCCCCACACAGTGGGATTGCTGAGAGGTGGACACAGGCCACGCCCCCTTTCTCCATCACTCTGCAAAAGTGCCTCCTGGTGCGCTCTTGGTTGGGGGATGAAGCCCCCTTTCCTCCTGAGGGTCCCTGGGGGCCAACTAGCCCTCCTGTTACCTCCAGTAAGCCCCATACAGCTAGATTGCTGAGAGTGCTCAAAGGCCACGGCCCCTTTTTACACCACTCTGCAAACGCGACTCCTGGCGCACTGCTGCTCGGGGGATGAAGTCCACTTTAGTCCTGAGGTCCTCAGGACACAAGAGGACCTCATCGCCCCACCAGCAATGCGCCAAGAGGCGCATTTGCAGAGTGGTGTAAAAAGGGGCGTGGCCTCAGACCACCTCTCAGCAATCCCACTGTGTGGGGCTTACTGGAGGTACCTGGTGGGCTAGTTAGCCCCTAAGGACCCATAAGATTCTAGGGGACTTCCTCCCCCAACCTAAAACGCACCAGGAGGTGCGTTTGCAGAGTGGTGCAGGGAGGGGGCGGGGCCTCCGGCAAGATGCCGGCTTCTGTTTTTATTTTTATTTTGTTAGAAGGGGGGCTGTGTGGCCCCCCTTCTCTTAACATTTTTTTGGGCCCTGGGGACCCCATCCCCCAGGGCCTGAGCATTTTTTTATTAAAAAAAAAAAACTGGAAGGGAGCCGCATGGCCCCCCTTCCCTGGGCCACTATTGGCCCCGGGGACCCCATCCCCCGGGCCTGGCCTCGTTTTTTAAATTTATTTTTGCTGGGAGGGGGGCCGCGCGGCCCCCCTTCCCTGGGCCACTTCTGGCCCCGGGGACCCCATCCCCCGGGGCCCGACCTCGTTTATTTAAAAAGTTTGCCAGGAGGGGGGCCGCACGGCCCCCCTCCCCTGGGCCACTTCTGGCCCTGGGGACCCCATCCCCCAGGGCCGGCCCTCAAGTTGGGGACCGTGGGGGGAGCCCCAATGCCACCACGGTCCCTGCTGGCTCCCCACCTCCTGCTGGAGCCAGCATTGATTTTGGGCAAGGGGAGCTGCTAACATGCATCTCCCCTTGCCCAAAAGCAATTCTGCTTTGCTTCGTTGAAGCGAGAGCAGGTTTCCTGCTCTTGCTTCAACGAAGCAAAACAGTGTTTGCTATGGCAGGGCGGGAGCCGTGCTCCCGCCCTGCCATAGCAAACGGCAATGTCTCGGGGGTGGGCACCCCGGGACATTGCAGGAGCCGGCCATGGGGGGTGGCGGTCCCCAGGGCCATAGAGGGCTCCAGGAGGGGGGTCGTGTGGCCCTCCTCCCTTAGTGTTTAAAGCCCCGAGGAGGTGATGGTCCCCGGGGCCGGGGGGCCGCTATGGACCCCCAAATTTACATATTCAATGCCCCGGGGAGGTGGTGGTTCCCGGGGCTTGGGGGTACTGCGAGGCCCCCGCACTTTGTGATCATTGCCCCAGGGAGGTGGCGGTCCTCGGGGCTTGGGGGGACCCGTGAGGCCCCCCGCCCTTAACGATGAATGCCCCGGGGAGGTGGCAGTCCCCGGGGCTGCATGAAGGGGCAGAAGCCCCCCCACGCTTTAAAAAAAAAATAATAATAATTAAGCCAGTGGGAGGTGGTGGACCCCTGGGCTGTGGGGGCCCCCGCGGGCCCACGCTAATTAATTTGGCATTGCCCCCGGGACCTGGCCCACCCGGGGGCTTTAAGAAACCGCTTCGTTTTTTTTAAAAAAAATCAGCCGGATTCGCGCAACCCATTCTGGTTTGGAGTGTTGGCAGCCAAACAGAATTAAGCTCGTGCTTCGCGAATCCTCCTCAGTGCTCAGATATATAAATTTTAATTTTTTTAATTTCTCAGGAACTACTGAACGGATTTACACCATTTAAAACAAGCATTTGCAATGCAATAGGTCTCGCATTTACGCGAGTTTAAGCTATTGGCATTGTAAATGACAATGCCTTTTATTTAAGTTTTAAAAACGAAAACAAAAATAAAAGGCATTGTTATTTGTAATGTGAATAGCTCAAACTTGCGTAAATGCGAGACCTATTGCATTGCAAATGCTTGTTTAGGACTTGTGCCCTGTGAAAAACAGTCTTGGCTTACGCTTGAACCAAAAAGGTTTAGTAGAAGGCCTTGGCTTACACTAGACATAAAACAAACCAAATACTTCATATATTAAAATAAAAAGCTCAACATCCGAATGTGCGACAATCTCCCAGCGGCAAAGTTAGTGGGAGGTTCAGAATCGCCGCTGTCGCGATTTGAAATGGTGATGGATGCTTTCAGGAAGAGAGAGCAGGAAATGAAGGGACTGCACAAGAGGACAGGGAGGGGGGAGAGAGGGAATCAGGAAGCAGAGGTGGAGAATGAACAGATGGGAGGGAGAGGTAGAAGAAATTTGAGGGGTCGAGAACCTGGATGAGAGGGGGGACGTGGTACAGAGGAGAGAGAGAGGAGAGACAGAGAAAAGTGTGGACAGAGAGGGAGGGAAGAGTGTGGAAAAGAGAGGCAGAGAAGAGTGTGAAAAGAAGAGACAGAAGAGTGTGGACAGAGAGGGAGGGAAGAATGTGGAAAGAAGAGGCAAGCAGGGGGAGACGAGAAGGGAGGAAGTGGAGGAAGGCAATTTGAGGGGAATGGCAAGGGAGAGAAGCACGGAGAGGGAGCCCAAGACTGAAACAAGGGTGAAAAGCATGGAGAGGGAGACAGAGAGTGCAGGAAGAGAGAGAGCGCAGACAGGGAGCCCAAGAGTGAAGCAAGGGTGAGAAGCACGGACAGGGAGCCCGAGAGTGCAGCAGGGGAGAAAAGCACGGAGAGGGAGACAGAGTGCAGCAAGGGAGAGAGGAACGGAGAAGGAGCCTGAGAGTGCATCAGGGGAGTGAAGCACGGAGAGGGAGCCCGAGAGTGCAACAGCGGAGAGAAGCACGGAGCGGGAGCCCATGAGTGCAGCAGGGGAGAGAAGCATGGAGAGGGAGCCCGAGAGTGCAGCAGGGGCGAGAAGCACAGAGAGGGAGCCCAAGAGTGCAGCATGGGAGAAAAGCATGGAGAGGGAGACAGAGTGCAGCAAGGGAAAGAGGAACGGAGAAGGAGCCTGAGAGTCAGCAGGGGAGAGAAGCACGGAGTGGGAGCCCAAGAGTGCAGCAGGGGAGAGAAGCAAGGAGAGGGAGCCCGAGAGTGCAGCAGGGGAGAGAAGCACAGAGAGGAAGCCCGAGAGTGCAGCAGGGGAGAGAAGCACGGAGAGGGAGCCCGAGAGTGCAGCAGGGGAGAGAAGCACAGAGAGGGAGACAGAGAGAAGAAAGGGAAGAGAAGCACAGAGAGGAAGCCCGAAAGTGCCGTTAGGAAGAGAGGTGCGGAGAGGGAGCCCGAGAGTGCTGTTAGGGAGAGAGGCACGGAGAGGGAGCCCGAGAGTGCTGTTAGGGAGAGAGGCACAGAGAGGGAGCCCGAGAGTGCTGTTAGGGAGAGAGGCACGGAGAGGGATCACTGGGGCTGTGTGTTTCTGGGGCAGAATGTGTGTGGCTATCAATCTGCATGCATGCATGCAGTGTCAAGGATGCCCTCGTGTGTGTGCATGAATGGGAAAGGTGTGACAGTGTGCATAAAGTTTACATTAGGCTGACTTTTCCAGTGGAACCGGCGCGGGGATGGCTATTAAGTGATTAGGGAAAGCAGCCTTCCATTTCTACTTATTTTGTGAATAAAATAATATTTTTGCAGGCACCAGGAGTCTCTTCAAAGAGCTAATAGCGCTGTAGGGTGTCTGCGGAGCCGATGAATGCCCAGCAGCCCAACACTGCCACAGAAAGTGTCCTTGGAACTTGAATGGTGGTGTAAGTATTGCGAATACCTGGAATAAAGCTGCAGTTGGGTTTAGGATATTGTGGTATTTTATTGACTTATTATTTATCGTGTTCTAAAAGGAGCAACAACGTTATGGCGTTAGGGTGACCAGGCGTCCCGGATTTTCCGGGACAGTCACTGTTTTTCACAATGGAATATACAAGGTAGCCTAATTTGGTGACTGAAATAATTAGGCTTCTTAGCAGGTACGTGTGAGTGACCCTAATAATACCCAACTCAACCTTTGGGCTGAAGCGCGAGCAAAATGCCATTGTAGTCCCTTGACTATGTCGAGGGCAGAGGTCGATAGTAGATTAAGTTCAGCTTCCTTGTTGACGCACGCACGCGCTGTGGTACGAGTTGGGGGTGCTGTACTGAGGCAACGACTAACCCCCCTAGAGGTAACTCCAGTGTGTGTTTTTTTTACCCTCTGCAGCTGGACGCTGCTCGCATGTTACTTAACACAGTAATAAACGAACTCTTCATATTTTTTAAAGTATACAATACGATTTGAGATTGAACTCTAATGCTGACAGTTATGAGAAGCATGTCAGAGGACGTGAACTGTTGTATTTTAAGGCCGATTGAATTGTTGTGAATATTGTGAATATTCTTTCATGTCTTCGCGTTCTCTGGTGATCGAAGGTGATGAGATGTTTTTATGGGATGTTCAGGAGAGGGCAAACGCGTTGTTGGTTGTGCTTTGCTGGGGTCTTTATGCCAATAAAGTGCGACTTCTAAAAAACGGATTATGCTAGATTCACATTTCCCTTTGCGCGCGCCTCGCGATGAAGGTTTAAAAATAAACGCGCGGCCGTTAAAGTGACGAGAACGAGTTGGTGCACGCGAAAGTGAAAGTGATCGCGTGCTGTAAGGGTGCCCCGAGCGCTTAATGAGCCATGATGGAAAGCCAGACGGCGCCTGTGCACGTCACCGCGCGCGTAACCGCAAGCTTTAGGCCATGGTCGGATTTCTAAAGCCCACTTACTAAATGTCTCGCCAGACCAGCGCATGCACTGGCTCAGGCGAGACCTAAAAAAGGGCACTTTCTGAACCAAGAGCTACCTTTTTGTCAAATTTGGTGTAATTCCGTTCAGCAGTTCGGGCTGTAGCCTGTTCCAAAATTTCCTACGGAAATTAACATGGGGGAAAATGCGTTTTGGGACCCCCCTTTTTTCTCGGCCCCCGCTTGATGAATCACCCCGAAACTTTCAAGACAGGAGCTGACCGGAGCTAGTCATTAGTTTTGAAAATTTCGCAAAGATTCGTCAAACGGCGCCAAAGATATTGGCAAAAGAAAAACGCTTTTTGAATAGAAACAAGGTCCTAACTATAACTACCTACTGGCGACCGCCAGTAGGTAATATATATATATATATATATATATATATATATATAAATATATATATATATATATATATATATATATATATATATATATATGATAGCTCAGTTTTCCCATATACAGTGTTTCAAAGGCAAGGCACTCGTGGGGGTGAGTTCATGTAATTTATTTTAGAACGCGCCGCAAACGGACATTCCTTATCATGTTACATACATCAACATAAACAAGGGACTCGTAAATATTCCAAGTGATTGAACACCGTCGCCATCTTGGCGTAGTATCCTTTCTAACCAGTCCTGATTCAACCACATTATTGTGCTAGTGCATCTATCAAACTACACAGCGTAAATGTCATTACATATATGTAGCTAGAATCCAAATGCAATCTCAGCCAGACATAGTTCATTTAATGCATAATATATCACGGTAAAAAAAAAAGAGAGAATTCGGCAATTCAAATACACTTCTCTATATTACGCCCTAAATGGTCTTTATTACCGGTGAACAACAGTAATAGCACTACAATTACGAAATATGCCACTCTGGATGGGCCTACGCATTACATACTAATGCATGGTGTCTTCTCGCCCTGTATGGGCCTTTATATTGGACACCATGCATTAATATGTAATGCGTGCATTAATATGTAATGCGTAGGCTGAGATTTTAAGATAAAAATTGCTTTGTACTTTTACGTTTTTTATTTAATTATTTTTGTAAGTACGTTTATTTTTTTAGGTTAATATATTGTATAATATTAACATTTCTATATACCTACCTGTTTTGTGGTGATATTTTGGCAGTTTTTATTTTGTCCTTTACATATAAATTATAGAAAGTCAATATTTTGACCTCAATATTTTTGGCAACATTTTGGGATTTTAATATTTTTGCCTCTGGCATATCGTCTTACAACTGTTCCTGCACCCCTACTATAATTTTGCCACAAACTGTGGCATAATTATGTGTTGTGGCCAAATTATCATTTAGAGAATTTTGCATAACATGAAAATCCCTAAAATATGCAAATTAAAAATGGGACCTAACAAGATGGCCGAGTAGACGCTTTTCCTGGAGCTCCCATCAACTCCAGTAATCTGGAAGCATCCTGTACAGCCTGAACAGTAATTTTATTAAAAATCGGTACGAAAGATAGCCTCTCCTACCTCAATGCCGACTGTGACCAGCACTTAGCCAATACGCAGAGTTATTCCCGGATGAAGCGGGTGGCTAGGGAGCCTGCCGGCGGCAATCTTGTCTCCGCTGTTGGGGAATGGGGCAGGGGCCTTGCTGACTACGAGGCTGGAGGAGAAAAGCTGCGGTGTACCGATGAGAGCACCTGCCACCCTGTGAAGGGAGGTAACCCTGGCCAACCGGCAATACAGCGCCCCAGCTGGGATGACTCTATCCCCTTTGGAAGGCAGGTGAGGAGGTGTGGGAGCGACGTACCCAGGCCTGAGATTCAGAGGCGGCTGGCCTGAACGCTGCGGAAACAGAGCGCAGCCCAGATATGGAGGTGGGCGCCGGTGGGCAGGGGGGGCCGGGCGGTGTCCTCCCTGGGCTGTGGTTGACTGCGGGGCAGCCCCGCCACCGGAGTTGCCACTTCGAGAGGGCCGTGACTGGGGACGGGGGTACGCCCGATCTGGGGCAAGGTGCGTCCAGGTGCGTCCAGGTGCCCTTGGCATTCGCGGTTGACACCCTCACAGGAAGGTGGCACGCTCTGGAGTAGGCCCCCAGGCCTAGAAATAAAGGGCAGACAGATTGAAACACCACAGCGCCTCGATGGAGACCCACCCGGAGTTCCCTCGGGGGCGGAGTTCTGACTCCGGAGCTGCCCCTTAGGTGGAGTGCCCGAGGTGGAAACTAAAGGAAGGGGAGGCCTGGAAAACACTGCCTCTGACTGTGTGGCCTAAGTGTAGGCCCTAATCCTGAGAAACTGTGAAGGGTGCCGGCTCCGTCTGTGTTAGCCAGTGACAGCGGATCAAGGAGGGCGAATGATTGATAGCTCCAGAGGTGAATAAACGTGGTGTAACAAAGACAGTTCTGAAATTGGGGAACCGTGATCAGACAGCAGGGGACAAAACAAATGGCGTACCCTGATAATGGAGCTTTGGGAGCGTAATAGTGCAGGACGCAGGTGAACAAGTCTGGTGTCGTCCCCCATGCACCGGGCCACCTCGTTTGGAGAGAACACTCTATTTGCCCTGAGGAAGACACAGATTCGGCTGTAAGTCTGCGCTGCCTAAAACCTAAGGCTACATTCTGATACAGGTCCGAGCAGTGGGAAAGACTGGTGCTAATATTCTCAGTACGTACATAGAGACATTGCCTGGAGCTGCGGGGAGGGCTTGTCGGAGGACTGCAGGTGGGATATCAAGTGGCTCGCTGGATAGACAAAATGGTGAAAGAGAAAGGGAACAGAACTGCCCAGGCTAACAAAATTCTAAACTACGCACATCCCCCCCCTCAGACCAGGTAGCACACGTGGCAGCTCTGGCTACACAAGATGAAGGGGTACTACTGGCCGAGGACAAGGCCCCCTCTATCGCAGATGTGCTGACAGCTATCCACTCCACACGGGATGAGATGATACATAAAATAGACTCTGTTGCCATTGAAGTTAATTTGCTCCGATGTGTTCTTTGGAAAGTCTCAGACAGGCTGACCACCACTGAACAAACGGTGGATACCCTACAGATGGAGATTTATACCCTGCGAGATACGGTTACTGAACTCCAAAAATTTGTGGTGCGCCTGGACAATCGGGCTGTGGACGCTGAAGGAAGGTCGCGCAGAAACAACATCCGCTATGTAGGATTTCCTGAAAAAGCAGAGCGAGTGCAAGACCCGCGGAGAACATTCCTGGTGGTGAAACGACGCCTAAGAGACTTAAATTTCAAATACAGCCTCCTCTTCCCAGCCAAACTGAGAGTCAAAAGTAAAGGAAAAGCGCCGTTATTTTCTCTGCAGTGGAGGCAAGTGACTGGCTGGACTCACAGGATCCCCCGGGAGCCTGTCTGGTGC
This sequence comes from Calotriton arnoldi, assembly GCA_963921515.1. Lineage (NCBI taxonomy): Eukaryota > Metazoa > Chordata > Amphibia > Caudata > Salamandridae > Calotriton > Calotriton arnoldi. The sequence goes on from CAWUFW010000862.1 coordinate 338,229, forward strand.
TCTCAATGGAGTCGCCTCGAACGACTGGGTCGGGCATGCCACCCCGTGCCCGGCAAAAGCTAAACCTTTACAGGCCAGCAACAGGACTCAGAGTCCTGGCCGGATCCGAGTGTGTCCGGATGGAACGCTGCAGGCCTTGAATGCTGTCCCAGATTCGAGAGATCCGTCTCCAGCTTGGCGCAGGAACAGTGACCCAACTGAAGATACTTATAATTAAGGTTGACAGACGGCTGGTGGGAAGGAGACATACATGTTGAACCTACACCGGGGGCACTCCAAGAACATTGTATGCATGCAAACTACTGTGTAAAAGCTATGGAGGCTTGGGGGACGTCTACGGGAGGGGAACACTACACCCAGGTTAAGAGTAGTTGACGGGGGCCAACCCCCAGTGGCGGGTATCTGGCTGGGGAGCTGGAGGCTTCACCTCGCACTCCACCGGCTGGCCAGCCACTAACGTTAGGGTGGGTGGGGGGTTTCTACCTTGAGTTGTTGGTTTTTTGGGTATTCTAAGTTGTGGGACTTCTCTTAAGGGGCATGGGGCGACATCTCAACCTTGTTTTCTTCCTTTTTGGAGGGGGATGCGATAATGCCCGAGGGGCAGAAATGGTTATGTTGGGGACTGGTTGGGGGTAATTCTCCCACCTCCATGTCAGATGGAAGAATTTGCAGGGATGGTTACATGTTTAAGGTTTCATGAATGGCCTGAGGCGGAATGGCTGCAAGGTGGCAGCATGGATGACCTGTGTGCTTCATGGCTGCCACCATGACTAAGTTGATTACATAGAATGTCCGAGGCATAGCTGCCTTCGAAAAATGTAGAAGAGTATTTGCCTTCCTGAAAAGGTACAAAATAGCTGTGGCAGGTCTGCAAGTGACACATATTTGGGGGATACTATACTGTGTTTATGAAAACGCTGGAGAGGACAATTATATGCTACCTCATATTCTGGATTTGCTAGAGGGGCTCTCATTTGGGTGGCTCCAAGGGTTCCCTTTCAGCATCTGCATTACAGTTCTGACCCGGAAGGGAGATATGTTATCCTGTATGGGAAGTTTGATGGTAGGGAATTGTGCATTATTGACGTATATACCCCCATCGACGATTGCTCCTCTTTTTTCCCCGCCCTAATGGATGCGACGATCACCATATTTGGGGGCACCAATGTTGTTAGCCGTAGATGTTAATTGTGTCCTTGACGGTTCATTCGACCGTGAGTCCCCACGACACCACACTAAGCCTTGTGTGACTGGCACACTACAAGACATACTAGAGGGTATCACTTGAGCGATATATGGCGAGAACGCAACTCAACGACTCAACAGTTCTCCTGCCACACTCCTGCCACTGGAACCTTTAGGAGACTGGATTACTGCTTTATATCCACCGACCTTGAATGGAGCGTGGGAGTGATAACTTATTTATCCAGATACATCTCAGATCATTCCCCTGTATTGCTAGAACTTGGAGAGCGCTGGGATCGATCTGTGATACCCTTTGGTGGCTAAGTACTGAGGCCTTGACGGACCCTCCGTTTGTGGCCACGTTTTCGGAGGAGCTAAGTCGTTATTTTGAGGAAAACTGGGGGTCGGCCTCAAGCCGTGCACTTGAATGGGAGGCAATGAAGGTGGTCATTAGGGGAGTATGTATCAAAACATCCTACGGGGTTCACCGACAATTGGAAAGGGATGTATCCACACAGGAGGCAAATCTGGGTAGACTGGAAACTGTGATCTACACGCCCCCCATAGACTGACGGAATGGTGTGCGGCCAAGGAGGCCCTGCTGACGGACCTCAGCAGATTAGAAAAGCACGTACACAAGGCCTATCGATAAAGATTACACAGGGAGGGAGATTGAACTGGAGACTTACTGGCACGACTAGTTAAACAGGAAACCCCTATCGCCCCTATACAACAGCTCCACAATAGCACCGGAAAAATGATCTATACACAAAGGGCCTGATTCACAGAACTAACTTCGTCAAAAACGTAAAGTTAGTACTTTTCGGTATTCACAGAATACACTTACCACTACTAACTTTATGTCCGCTCTCGGAATACCCTCATTTAGGCCGTTTCAATGCTCAAACGGCCTAAATGAGGGTATTCCGGTCCGGAGGCGGAGATTCCGGCCCAGAGGCGGAAATTCCGCCACAGGGCCGGAATGTCCGGCCCAAGAGCGGACATAAAGTTAGTAGTGGTAAGTGTATTCTGTGAATACCGAAAAGTACTAACTTTACGTTTTTGACGTAAGTTAGTTCTGTGACTCAGGCCCAAAGGGCGTTTTCGGAGGCTCTGCCAAATCATTTAGGGGCTGTGTATGCACATCGGCCTCCCCAGTCAGGGGGCAATCCTCGCCTTTCGGAACTCTATCAACATTCCAAAACTGGTGCCCGATGAGACTGAGGTGCTGAATGCCCCGATCACAAAAAAGGAACTGATGCTAGTTATATGCCGGCTTAAACCGGCCAAGAGTCCTGGCCCTGACGGGCTCCCAGAGGAGTTCTATCGACATTTCACCCCACTATTGGTGGATAGATTGTTAGAGGTCTATAATGAGGCGCTGGAGACTGGATCTCTACCACCCTCCATGTGAGAGGCGCTGGTTGCCATGATACATCAAAAACAATAGGGACCCGCTCTTACCCAATTCCTACAGGCCAATCTCGCTATTAAATATTGATGTGAAAATACTCAGCAGGATTCTGGCGGAACGTCTCCTCCTGACGATGCCCCACCTTATCCACTCAGACCAAGCAGGGTTCATACCAAGATGGAGTACCACCCATAACCTGCAAAGCTTGGCGCATTTCTGGCATGCTCCAGGCTTAATGGAGGATGACTGTGCTATAGCAATGCTGGATATCGAACATGCCTTTGATTCAGTAGGCTAGTCTTATATGTGGCAGGTTCTCAGACGAATCGAGGTGGGAGAGAGGTTTCTCAAATGGGTGCAGCTGCTCTACACAGCCCCTACAGCCAGAATCAGGGTTGGAAGAATGGTGTCTAAACCGCTCACTCTCTGTCGTGGTACCCACCAGGGGTGCCCAATCTCCCCTCTGCTATTTCCGGTGGCTATGGAGTTTCTGGTGACACACCTGCGGGGTGAGTTGGGACCCTGAGGGATTAAGCTGGGGCAACTAACCATATGGGTTCCCTATACGCGGACGACACGCTGGTCTACCTCTCGCGTCTGGCATGTTCGGTGCCTCTTCTCCTTACGGAGTTGCGGAACTTTGGTGAAATCTTGGGTCTTCATATCAACCCCGGGAAGTCCAAGTTGATTCCTCTTGGCAAGCTGGCCGCAGCACCAACGTCTGAACTGCCACGGGTGGAGTTGCCATGGGTGGGCGAAGGGACGCGATCTCTGGGGATTCGTCTGGCAAATACAGCCTCTACCTACTTGGATCTCAATATTGGAAGGGTGGTTGAGGGACTGCAGGGGTCCATACGTTTCTGGAGAGATCTGCCATTATCGCTAATGGGACACATTGCAATTGTAAAAATGATTATCCTACCTCGCTGTCTCTATGCAATGCAACACTCGCTTTAAATGATTCCGTGACATTACTTCCAGACATTAGATGGCCTAATGGCAGACCTCCTATGGGGAAAGAAGCGCAAAAGGGTGCATCTGACAATGCTACAAAGAACGTGGGCTGGGGGAGGGCTAGAGGTACACTGTTTGGAATTTTATTACATGGCCTCCCAGCTGCAACATGCGGTCCACTGGCTGGACAGCGAAGATAATTTGGAGAGACGTCTCTTGGCAGGAACATATGGAGACGTCTGCTGATGGAGCTCTTGATGCTTGGGCGCGGTGCACCCTGGGAGACCCCATACATTGTGTGGCACGTAGCCGTAACGTGGGAAAATTTGGTACGCCGGGTGGTGCAACATGCCCATATGTGCCAGACATGCCCCTGTGGGCGCTGCGCCCTTTCGCCAGTATTGCTGACTCTGTGTCGGTGCACCGATGGAAGGAGGGAGGATGTCAGACATTGGGGGATCTCTACATAGACGGAAAATGTATTACTCGCGAGGAAGCAAGGGTCACATTCAATCTAGGATCGGGCCAATTTCTACAATATGAAAAGATCTCGAGTGTAGTTCGAGAGATCTGGCCTGTGTTCCCCGAGAACCCCCTACCACCAATACACTGAAAGTAATGTACATGGTGCAGGGCAGACAGCTGGCATCCCATCTCTATAGAATATTAAGAGATGATCTACCCGGCGAAGTGCTGATGATCCAGCCAAAATGGGATGCGCTAGTAGATGAACCCCTGATGGAGGGTGAATGGAGGGAAGTTCACGAGGGGGTACAGAAGGTTAGCACCAACACACGGGTCAAGCTCCTCCAATATAACTTAGTTCATCAGGTATACCTCACCCCAAGCATGTTACATATAATATACCCATCCCGCAAAGACAAATGCCCAAGATGTAGTGCGCATTGGGCGGATTTACTTCACATGGTCTTGTCCTGCCCGTCATTGCTCTCCTACTGGGAGGAGGTACTTGCGCATCTGCGGGGGGCTATGGGATGGAGAATCCCTAGGGAGATTAGGCAAGTCTTGCTGGGACTGTTACCTGCGCCGAAGCGCAAGAGGCTAAGTAGACGGTTTGTTCTCCGGGGGCTAGTCCTGGTCAAGAGACGTGTAGTTATAGCATGGATGCGTTCTAGACCCCCGCAGCCTGAGGAATGGGTCAGAGATATGTGTGAATGGGAAACTGCAGAATTGGTAAGGATGAAATTTGTGTGAAAGGACGAGAAGTTTGGTGACAATCTCCAGGCATGGTCTTCTATGTTAGCAGAATTAAAAGAAGAACAGACCCCGGGGCCCATGGGACCCCGGATGAGGGGTCTTCCTCCCGGGGGGAACAAGACGGGAATAAATGCCTAGGCTTTAATCAGTAACCTAGGTGCTCATGTAAAATGTTAAATTTCTCCATGTAATTATGTAACCTGACATGGAATGGAAGGGGGAACGGGGGCGGGGAGGGAGTTTAGGGAGTTATATTAATGTGATGCTTCTCTGCAATAAGATACAATGGACTATACAGGCCGAGATATTGTTAACATGTGACGCTGAATGTAAGCACGGTTCATATGTCCGATGTAATGTTTGCATAACTCAAATGTCAATAAAGAAATAAAAAAAATAAAAAAAGTATGGAATACAGAGTCTACCCTGCACCTCCACTTGAACCATTCTTGATGAGCAAGAACTGGATTCTTCGAGAAGGGTAGATTTTATCACCAGAAAACGAGGCGGAGAAATAGTATAAATCCTTGAAAAGTAAAAAATATCCTTGTTCCAAGAGGTGAAGAATCTACTGAACCCAACACAGAACTCCAGATCGGACCAGAAAGTGTTGCAACAGATCCCATTCAGGCAGATCCAAGTGCCATGGTATGGAGGCCAATAATCACTCACCAAATACATTACCCACAACCTCACACTTGATGTAAGAGATGACATTACAAATGACATTCAAGATAGCATTGGTGACATCTCACATCAGCTTACCATTGTCATTATGGACAACATCACTATGGATACAGTATCAATTATTTGTTTATCACTTGTTAATTAAGGATGTAAATTATGATTTTAATTGTGAGAGTATAGAGTATGGTTTGGTAGTTATCCATAACTGGTCAATTTTAGGGTTTTGTTTTCAGATATATTTCTTAACCATAAGTTTACTTTACCTGTGTTTTTAAGGACATTTCTGAGTTTTAAAAAATATATGTTAAGGTGTTACAAGCCACAGAAACCATAACTTATCTTTATTTTTAGGATATACTACATCTACCCTCAATAAACAGAAAATACAGCAGAGGTTAGTCGAAAGACCTGGCATGAGGCCAGCCCATGAACCCAACTTTCTGTGGGTGAACAACCTCATTGTGCTCAGCCTCTAGCTGTGGCCAGTAGTGGTTGGCTGCAGGACGAAATCCTTCCTGTGGCCACAGGAGTCTCTCCTAGATCCTTTATACAACTGCTTTTACTTTTTTTAGGAGTCAGGCTTCAGTGCCAATCATCGTGTACTAGCAATTGGAAAGCAAAAACTTTCAGTTGCTGCCAGCCAATCAGATTGCTAGATTCTCGAATCATCAAAGGAACCACCCACTGTGAGCAAAGGGAAAAATGGAACTTGTTTATTTTTCAAACTTCAAATCATCCTCAGTGGATTCGACAATCTGAATGCAGATTACCATCAAGACATGCAGCAGTATATTTCTTATTAACTCTTCAAAACACTGACGGCTACCGCAAAACTCAAGTTGTAGGGTGGGGGGGATTAGGGAAATAGGTAATAAAACAAGCATTGGCATAGCCAATAGGTCTCGCCTTTGGGACCTTATACGTGTTTAGCGATGCAACAGTTGATGTTGTTGCACCAAGGATATTGTGCTGCAGAACTAACTACTTATAAGGTCCCAAAATTGAGACCTATTGGCTATGCCAATGCTTGTTTTTTAATGTTAACTCTTGCACGCCATGAGGCGGTGTGTTTCCGTGAAACCCACATCCGTATTGCCCTCTCTCACACCTGTGGTTCTTTGCCCCCTCTAACCCCTGTATTTTCACTCCTCCTCTGTTGCGTCTATGTTTCTTTCCCCGCCCTCGTGTTGCTTCAACCCTTCCTGGACCAGCCCTCCCTGCACACACACACACACACACAGCATCACCTCCTGACTATTGCTGCTCGAGAGGCCACACATTTCAGAGAGGGGTAACCAACACCCAAAAAAAACATTCCCCAACAGTCGTCTGTGAGATTCTTTGTAACAAAATACCTATTGACATGCTTTAACATATTGAAATAATTCACACCTCAAGATCTATTGGCTTTAACATATGCTTTTCACAATAAAAAAAAAGTCAGGCCTACTGTCTTTCTCACAACTTTTTATAATAAACAAATCATATATATGGCCTTTGACATAACTCTAAACAACAAACTAACCAAGCTACAGATTTTAACACTAACTGGTCACCATAACCAACCAAGGTCTACTATATTGAGGAAAAGCTTTTGCACAAGGCAACCATCAGGTATATAGTCGTGACATTAGAAATATGTACAAAATTAGTTGGCAAAATAGGAAACCTCTCCAAAAAAAGAGCCTAAAAAGGTTCTCTTAGTACAAATCTTCTGCCACCAACGTTTGTCAGAGGGAAAAACCAATACCAAAACCCTTGCTTACTATGCTAACCTGTGAGATTCTAGGTAACCAAACACCTATGTGCACTCTTTAACAGATTTAATTACTACACACCCTTAAAAGGTATATTGGATTCAATATATGCTTTTCACTGTCAGTAAGGCAGGTCTTCTACCTTCTCATTGTAAATGGACCAGACTTATAGCACCTGACATAACGTTTCCCGACAAACCAATCAAGCTTATAGCTATTGCCACTGGCCTGTAGCCACGATCAACTCAAGCTCACTGTATTGAGCAAAAACTTTCCCACAAGGCAAAACAAGCACTCTTTTCCAGTAGAAGCACACACCTCCTGCCTAATCAAGTGTGTACAGAAAAAGATCAACACGTGGGCAGAAGTTAAGACCCTCTCCTAGTATTTCTTCTTAAATCTTTTTCTGGTGTTCACACAAGGTATAGTGAGAGCTGCACTGTGAAGGCAGAACTAAAGATGTACAATTATGGCGCAGAAACACAAATGGTGATGGGAGGAATGCTTGCAATAAGTCTAACCACTGGCAAACGATCAGTGTGGCATCCTAACACATCGCTCTTTTTCCAACCATTCCACCGCAGTTTGGACCCAGCTGTATACAAATCAGTCTTGACTTTGCTCAAATAGGGGCAGTGCAGTCTGAACTGCCAGGACCTTCCTGAACCAGTACATAATTAACCAAAGACCGGTTTCACCGTTATTACCGCTCTTCAGTCGGGTGCAGCCTGGTTCCAGTAGCACAGTGAGCTCGGGACCCGTGCCTGGGCATACCATTAGCCACTCAGGTCATTGAATCAAACACACAAAGGTGACGGGAGGAATGTGTGCTATAAGTCTAACCAATGGCAATTGCTCCGTGTTGCACTCCAATCTAACTGTGAGCTGTAGACGAGGAAAAAAATAAATCCTATGTGGAGACCACAGGACAAAATATTATCTACTCTTCAGTTAGGACAGACAAAAAAATAGATCCACGTTATGCTGCTCGAACTGGTAAATATTTTGAACATGTGCCTAGAAGCTAAACAAATATTTAAAATAGTCAGACGTACTTCGGTTGGCACTGCTAATGCAAAGGAAATACTATAGAAGTGCTTGCGCTAATGCCATAGTGCCCACGATGGTAGAGGTGAGAGATGGGATTATTCACACTCGTATCCCCTGAACTAAGCCAATCAGAGCACCTTTCGAATGGTTAAGAAAGGGAGCCTGGGGCCAGCCCAAGATGTCACAGCGGCTAATGGCCAGCTTGCAGAAGAGATTACTGTGCACCCCCAAAGGATCCAGGAAGGGCCACTGATATTCTACCCCTGCGCTGGAGGAACAAAAAGCCACTCCAAGCAATCACCCTCACAAATTGGCACAATAATCAAGAAGGGACTTGACAGGTATGCTCTCTTTGCCTTAAGCACGCAAATGACGAGCATCAAATAAAATAGAGAGCACTTAGCTGCAATGAAGAGGATAATGAGAAGATGTACGTAAATATTGAAGGACGGATTGTGGTCCTTTATTGTACTTTTAGCCAATGGAAGTATGTGTATTATAGAGTTGTTGTGTTTTGGCTGCCATTAAATTGTAAAGAGTAACAGTATAACCATTGCCTGCGGTGCTGCCATAGAATTATAAGGATGGTTAAATACGAAGTACACTGGTCAATACCTAAACTGTAAGCGTCCTCCAATCTTTTGATGCCACCCGCACTTCGAAATAGACTCGACATCTCTCAAGGTCAGTGAGGCGCTCTAAATCCATTTGCTCAGTTACGTGTAAAACTACACAGATAAGAATACCATTTGTGTATTGTTTGTTGTGTGGCGCTCCTTCGTGGTTTCTTGCGCAAACATGCGGTTCAAACAAATCATGAAGAAATGAATTTGCTTCTCAAAGGCTGGGAGCTAGTTCAGTCTTATAATGTACAAAGGAGACTAATGGTATAGTCCAAAGTAAGAGGTGCAAATGAGCTGCCGAGAAAACGAATATGCCCACCGAGTCACAATTCCATCTGTCCCCCTTAGCCGCCCCACTCACCTGTTAGGTTCATGTAGAACGGCTGCCGCTCCTTTCACTGCCGTCCGCGAGCACCGTTGCAGTTGCTCCGGTCACACTGGCTTACGCAGTCCCGGTACATGGGCTCCCTGTCGCCCTGTGAGGCGCCGGCCACCCCTAGAAGGAGCAGCAGCAGCACTGCCCGAGCCGCCATCTGCCCCCAGGATGGAGAAGCAGGAAGCTATCTTTGGACCCAGAGGGGGAACAATAACAATAGCACACCGGAAGCGCATCTGGACGGGGAATGCTAAAAGGGAACTCCACCGGAAGTGACTTCTATCAAAAGACGTAAAGAGGGACATACCGGAAGAGTCAGGGAGAAAAAGTAGCGTGCAAAACAAAGAAGCTTAGCAGAAACAAGTTAGAAGTTTTCCACGTGGGGGACCGACAGGGCCACAGAATTGTGATAACAGTACCAAACAGCTTGTGAGTTTACAAAACAGAGCGGCAGAAGGTGCCACCGCATTGCTGGATCGGAATTCTGCTTACATAATTACGAAGTCCTACTGCTGTCGGTACGGGTGATTGAACTTTGATCGCGTGTCTGTGGCAAAGTGAGTGCTGTGTCCCTAGAGGGCGCCGCGCACATCAAAGTAATAAGCGCGCGCGCCTCACGCTGAAAGTTGGCGGCAAAAGTGAAAGCGTTTCCCTTGCGGGAGCGAGCAGCGCCAGGAGCAATAATTGCTAACACATGGCGCCAAAGCTCGCTCCCGCAAGGGAATCGCCAAACGTGCACACGTTGCTATTGAAAGCAATGCAATGCGTGCACGTTTTTGGGGACAAAAGCGGATCGATTCCAAGAGGTCCCCCCTATGCAGCGCATGCGCGCTGCGTAGGCGAGATCTAAAAAAACGTACCTGTTCGGCCGCCGACGCTGCCGGCCGCCTTGGTGCGTCCCTTCTCTCCTTATGGTGTCCCAGCAGTCCCTAGGACACCAGCACAGGCTCCCCACCCAATCCTGGCACTGCTCTCAATAGCTTGAGAGCAGCGCCAGGATTGGTCTGAGTGGCTTGGTTTGCCGCTAAGACAGTCCTGGGAGTCTGTGCTGTTTCTCCAACCCGGCTGTGCAACACAACTGGGTTGAAGAAACCTAAGTGCCCTAAGATGGCTGGTCAAACTCTCATGTGCACTTACAGTATGCACTACTCCTCCCCTGCTGTCACCATGGCCTCACCCCACCCAGACCTGGCTGGCTCTAGCAGGAAAATAAAAATAAAATTATAATAAATTGGCTTTATTATCATTTTATTTTTCCGTTTCCCTCAGCTGGCTCTCAGGAGGGGTTACGCTGCTCCGCCATAGCAGAGGGGCCGCTGCTGCTGCAAAGTCTACCCAACACCTTTACGTAACACATTTTTCACATAAAGGTGTTGGCTAGACTTTACCGCAGTAGCCAACACAAGATTTACCCCAAACGAAGCAAAGGCACATCTCAGTTATGTTATAGTTTCATTCCCAGTTTGCAGTGATTCTGGTATACATAATAAGTCACAGGAAATGACTCTCCAGAGACCATAGATGGAAGTTGCCATTTATATTGTGAACATAATACAGTCCTGCTGCTAATTTAATGCTCAGTGTTAGTTTTCTTTGATCCACGTTTGATTAAATTATGAACAACATTATTGTTTTAACAAAGACGTTTTTAAGTGTTTGAGAATAATTCAATAGAACATTTTGGTTGAAAACCTCTTACTCTGATTATTTCATTATTTCGTTATTTCGAGGTCAAGTTGTGCAGCAATACATGACTGCCCAACAGCCAGTCCATGTCCAGAGTAGTTTCGAGGTCGCCTATTTTTAGACACGGCTTATTAAGACAGCTTACTATCAGCAGAACAATCATTCCACTGTTAATTATAGAAAATGCCTCATTCTACAGGCACCAATTTATGGGTAATGTAGTGGAAACACTTAAACATTTCTACTTTAATCTAGGACCAATTAACTGCTAGTTATATAGAAACCCTCCATGGGCCGATATGTCTTCTTTTCTAAGGCAGTTGCATACCTGTGCTGCTTGTAAGGCATAGGGAAATCAATCATTACTGGCTAACTGTTAAAAGTTGTGGTGAAGCAGTAGACAGTTTTAAGATTCAGTGCATCAATGTTTGGCCAGTAGGGCCCTTCCATAATAGCCAGTTCACTTATCTGCCATGCTACTACACGTATGATTAAGTTAATTCACTTATTGTGTATTTTAACATGAAGGCACATTCTGTTTTTAAGGACAGCAATGAAGGCTGTGTGCAGTAGCTTTGCAAGGATGCCCTGGGCCCTGGTGCAAGCTAGTAAAATGGCCCCTTTGACTGCTGGTGGGATAGTAAAATGCAGTAATTATCAGGGTTCAAAGGGCCTCTCATGACTTTGGGATCCGGTGCACTGTACCTGCCGCACCAATGGTAGCTACTCCCCTGATTGTGTGTACTTCATTTCACTAGGCGTCACTTAACCTCCGAAACTTGGGGAAACATAGGCATACGTTTTTGCACATCCTCCAGTATAAAGCATTGCCCAGATTGCAGTTTTAAAAAAAAAATTCACTCGTTGTCTTATATAGAGCAAGTCCATCCGGGTTTTACGGTGCTGAACAGAGGTGTGAAAAATACGACACATAAACTCAACTAGTGTAGTGGCATAATAGATTACTGTCAGATCTATAAGAGTTATGCAACAATGAAAAATCTAATTATGCAGCCGAGTTGACTAAATAATACGACAAGAAAAGTCAACTCATTCAGAGTAATGTGGCACATTACATGACTGCATTATTTCAAGACATTGACATGTAAACATACATTTACACTGTTTAGACAAACGTTTCACCTCAATAGTATCAGTTATGTTATGTTATGTTATATTATTTATAGAGCGCATGGCTGCCCCAGCCAAGGAGGGTCCCAGCGCTAAGCTCAGACAGAAGATAGGTGACCGGGCCAAAGAACGCTGCGACCGATTATTTAGAGAACAGATGAGTTTTTATAGCCTTACGGAAAGCAGCATGATTTTGAATGCTTCTGATGTTCACTGGAAGGGAGTTCCAGAGTTTGGGAGCTAAAGCTCGGAAAGAGCATCCTCCGGCTCTGGCTCTCTTAAACCGCGGGATGGCCGCCAGATGCTGGCTAAAAGAGTGCAGGAGACGGGTGGGAGTATAAGGTGTGAGAAGTTCTGCTAGGATTTCAGGGAATTGAGCATTTAGGATACGGTGGGCAATGCACAGCGCTTTGAAAAGAACACGCTTCTCCACTGGAAGCCAATGAAGTCTATTAATGAACTCCGAAGTGTGACAGGTCCTGGGGAGCCCAAACAGTAGTCGAGCGGCCGCATTCTGTATTCTTTGGAGGCGCTGTGTCTCTGCTCTGTTAACCCCTAGGTACAGAGCACTAGCGTAATCCAACCTAGATAGAATGGTGGGCTGAATGATAACCTCCCGAGTATTAGCCTCAAAGAAGCCCAGCAAAGGTTTGAGACCATGAAGGAGCCCGAAAGAGACTCCTGCCACTGCCTTAGTTTGGGGCTGGAAGGAGAGTGCCGTGTCCATCCAAACGCCAAGATTTTTAACCGTCTGCTTGGGTATAGGTGGGGAGCCAAGGGCGGAAGGCCACCATTGCTCACTCCACAGATGAGTGTTTTTCCTACCAGCAGAATTTCTGATTTGGTGGCGTTTAGTTGGAGGAAGTTCGATGTCATCCAGTCCGCGACCGCTGTTAAGTCCTCTTTGAATTTAGAGGCATCCCGTGCGGGGTTATCGGATAGGGCGATTACTAACTGTGTGTCGTCTGCATAGGAGACCACAGTCAAACCCCTATCCTTTGCCACAGCTGCCAAAGGTCGAATATATATGTTAAAAAGGGTCTGGCTCAAAGCAGAGCCCTGCGGGACCCCTTGGCGCACACTGTGAGTCTGAGAGCATAGAGGGGGGGAGATCACTTGAAAGGATCTATCCGCAAGAAACGAAGAGAGCCACCCCAAGGCCGGACCACAGATGCCAATGTCCTCTAGGAGCTGCAAAAGAATCTGGTGGGACACAGTGTCAAATGCAGCACTTAAGTCCAATAGGATCAGGGCAGAAGTTCCTCCAGAATCCAGTGAAAGTCGCAGATGTTCCGTGACCGCCAGAAGGGCGGATTCCGTACTGTGATGTGGACGGAAACCATTCTGAGAGGGGTCCAGTAAGTTATTAGTGTCAATATAGTTGGTGAGGATGGAATTAATGTGGGCTTCGGTGATCTTGGCTGTCAAAGGGAGGAGGGAGATGGGACCAAAGTTTGCTGGCTTGGAGTCATCTAATGTGGGTTTCTTGAGGAGTGGGATCACTTTAGCATGTTTCCAGGCAGTGTGGACCACAGCGGAGGATAGAGACAGATTTATAAGATCACAGAACACGGGCGATAGCTGTGGTAAAAAAATCTTAAATTGGTCGGGTTTGAGGGGATTAGCTGGAGATCCGAATTTGAGTTTGTTACAGATAAGCTGCATGGCTTCCTGGGAGAGCACAGGAAAGGTGGAAAGTGAAGGGCCATTAACGGCCATGGGGTTAGGCCGACCTATTGGAGGCACCATATGAGGAAAGGTTTTGTAGATATCGTCCACCTTTTTAATAAAGAAGGCAGCAAGGATCTCACATTGCTCGTTGGAAGTGAGAGGGGATGACATAGGTTGCGCAGAGGTTTTAAGATCCTTAAGTAAGGAGAATATACATTTAGTGGGGTTGCTGCTGTTTTTAATTTTCTCCGCAAAAAAGTCCGCTCTCGCCTTCAGAATAGACTTGTGGTATTGTTTAAGCTGCTCGGTATTGTAATTTCAGGATAGGGTCATACTGTCTTCTCCAAGCCCTTTCCAGGGCTTTGCACGCCCTCCTAGCCTGAGCCAGTTTGTCATTAAACCATGGGCCAGATTGTGTTCTGCGGCTGTGGGACATCTTAGCAGGGATCAGAGTGTCGAGAGTATGCGAAAGCCAGTCTGACAGGATACTGTTAGCCCTATCCGGATTATTAGGGAGATTAGGCCTTTGAGTAAGGAGGAGGTCGCGGAAGCGAACAGCGTCCAACTTATGCCAGTGATGTTTTAGAATGGGTTTCCGAGGAGCCTCTTGAGAAGGGCCTATTCCCTGTAGTGTCAACAACACCAGATAGTGATCGGACCAGCTCATGGAGAGGGGAGAGCTAGTTGTGAGAGCCAATAAATTCGAGAAAAAAGGGTCTAACAGATGGCCAGCAGAATGTTTGCTGTTAGGGACATATTGTATAAGTTGGAAGGCTGCAAGGTCCGCTAGAAAATTACTAATCTCCCTATCTTGTGTTGCTTCCAAGTGCAGATTAAGGTCCCCAACGATGTTAAAGTTGGCCGACCTAGTAGCCAACAGCCCCGATGTAGTGACAAGGGCTTCCATAAAACCTTTTGAAGGCCCTGGGGTGCGATAGATCAGGAGGCCCAAAAGGGTAAAATTAGCATTAACACAAATTTTGAACAGTGCACATTCAGAGTCTACAATGCTTTCTTTGGTCATAGTACAGGTAAATCCAGTTTTGAAGACAACCGCAATGCCACCACCCCTACCTTCTCTGTTAAGAGTTTTAATGACATATCCCTGGGGCAGTGGTAAAAAAGTATAAATCCCTTAGGGAAATCAAATTCACGCTAATTCATGCACACCAGACCTCAATTACATGCATAGCATTCCAACTCAAACCAGAATACACTTCAAACACAGCGCCTCAATTGTAACACCACCAAGCCAAAGAATGTAATGACAAAATTCTTTAATTTATAAAAAATCTAGTACAAATAAAAACACAGTGCCTAATTGAGGTACCGTTTAGTTATAGCATAAAATACTTTGTCATAGATTAACAAATCTCCCAATACACTAGTACCTAGTACATATTAAAAAACATTACATTGTATTACACGTTCATTTGATAAAAAATCACAATCAAAGCAAAATAAAACATTGCCTAAAAGAGAAAATAACCAGTAAGGAGGCCCTATTGTACAGTGAAGAAAATATATACTGTCACAAAATCTGATCCAATCAATTACGTAGACTTCATAGTTTTTATGCTGTCCATCATCATTTTTACAGCTTTTCTCTCGTAAGTGGATTCAGAAATAAAACACAGCGTCGACGCGTTTTGGTGGTCCTGGCTCTATAGGCCCCACCTTCCTCAGGACAAAAGACTTTAAAGGGTTACACTCCTCCCTTTCGAACACATTAAAAACAATAACAGTAATAGAAATCTAGGAAAATAAAAATATAGAAAGGGTTTAAGAAACATTCCTAGTTACATTTCTAATTACATAGCCCTATTCTATAAACCATGCTTTTATTCAACATAGACCTTATATAACATTTAAAAAATCACCCCCTGCATAGAGTGCCAAACCTCCCAAATAGTTGCAATAATTCATCAATTTAAATAGGTGGTTCACAAATGAGTCTTCATACACACTCAGACAATCTCCTAATACCTCGAATCATACCATTCCACTACTTCTAATAAAATATAGTGCAAAAGATATCAGAAAAGACTACACTCACCGCAGTTAAGTAGTCTATTTAAACATGTCACCCACTCAGGATGTGTGGTACCAAATTGTTCGTCTATCCTTTCCACCAAAGTCAGAAATGCTTTATTTAGTTGGGCCTCCTCTCTCTTTGTTAATTAATACTTAGTACGACCATTTTGGTCGGAGAGGTACACTTCTGTAGTGTAAGATGGACTCACTGAAGACCTTTGGCTTTAGCGAGGACCAACTGAACAAAATATTAAGTACCAACAGCAGAAATGGTCCGAATATTACGGTCATTCCGAATGGCGGAGAGAAGTGGAATAAATTGGTGAACCTTCAAAAAAAGTTGATAAGAACGGAATTACATGCAGACTTCTTAATTGAATATTGTAAGTCTGGCACTATACCTATTGGACTGCAAGTAAAAAACGAGCCTGGGTTGTTTGTAGAACATAGAAAATTTCTTGAAACATGGACCCTAATTGCAAATAGATGCAGTAGGGATTGGATGCTTTTGATAATTGAAACCGCCCACGAAATAATCCTAATACAACGAGAGGAAATAGATACTCTAGAAGCGTGCCTAAAAGAAGGCAATGCGCTCGAAGAAGCAAAACGAAGACTAGAGGAAATTAATCTGGACATGGGGGGATACAGGGACTATTTGACCAATAAAAAGACTCTCAAATTGAAGAAAGATATAAATAGGTTTAACCATTAATTAGTGTATCCCTACCTCAAAAAAGATTATTATAACGAAAGACAGGAACACACATGGGATAGACCCCCACGTGGTAGATTCCAATATCAGAAGCGACACAAACATATCACTTTCTCAGACACCTCTGGCTCTAGCAGCGAGGAGGAATGCCCCAATAGGGAAGAAGGACAACAGCAGACAAGGGAAAATGAATATGATGATTTTTTAGACTCCAGACCAAAAAGAAACCAGAGGAATTATGGCAACAGAGGGAGAGGGAATCAGGCAAGGACCCAAGGAGGGAGGACCCCACAACCTCAGGAATACATCAGAACAAGGAGTCAGAAGTACTGGAGATAGATCGAACACCTATCATTAATCTTTCTAATAGGCCCTTGAATATAATGGAGGAAAAAATTCTAGGGATGGGTTTTAGCTTTGTACCCACCACAGGTATCAATAAATTTCAAGTAGAAAAGGATCTTAGGGCTTTTTTTTAGAAAAATTAGATTACGCCGTTTCTTTGAAGGCAGACCTGAAAGGGAAAGACCGGTAGACTCAGGCCTTCGCCCTAAGTCCACCTTTACCCCCAGTATTGGACAAGTTGATAAAAATGTAGATTTGTTTGAATCTGTCGTGAGCATGGAGGTTAATAACCTTTTAAAAGAGAAGAACTTCCAGACCCACAACATATCGCAAGCAAAGAGAATTGCAATAGAGTCCTTAGCTAGAGGTCATACTACTACCATCAAACCCGCAGATAAGGGGGGCGGGGTGATAATTTTTGATACGTTAGACTATGAAAGGCGAGCCTTAGCACTACTTTCCAACTCACAACATTATCGTAGAGTAAACCACTCTCTGTTGGCGGTATTAAGAACAAAAATAGCTAGTCTTCTGGAGCGAGCTAAAGAGGAGGAATGGATCACCGAAGATGAGTATAGGTTTTTAGATAATAGAAACCCCAAAATCCCAGCATTCTACGGTCTCCCCAAAATACATAAGAATATGTTAGATCCCCCGCTTAGACCGATAGTAGCATCCATCGACTCAGTTCTTGAGCCCCTCAGTAAGTACGCTGATGTCTTTTTAAAACCTATAGTGCAGAGACAAAAGTCTTACATTAAAGACTCAGCAGACATGATTTCTAAAATTGAAGGTCTCGAATTTAATGCACTAACAGAATATATGGTCACTCTAGACATAGAGGCCTTATATACAAACATCCCTCAGAGTGACACTATTGCAGAAGTTAAAAGAACTTTAGAAGGTCTGCAAAAAGAAGGTGCCAATAAAGAGTTATGTTATGTTATGTTAAGAATGGATTTATAAAGCGCACAGCTACTCAATAGAGTATCCCGGCGCTAAGATAGAAAGATGCAGAGGCCAGGGTGAAACAACGTTCCCGAGGCGGAAAGCCATTAAACTGCATGCTGGAACAGCCAGGTTTTCAGTTGTTTCCTGAATGCCATTATACTTGTGGCTTGTCTCAGCGATAGAGGTAGCTTGTTCCAGAATCTAGCCACTTGCACTTGGAACGAGCGACCACCACGGCGGGCTCTGAGACACTTCGGGATGACAAGTAGATGTTGATGTGCTGATCTAAGGGATCGGCCGGGTATATAGTATGAGACTCTTCTGCGGATATACTGTGCCCCCATGCCGTGCAGCGCTTTAAAAGCAAGGACCAGTGCTTTAAAGAGTACTCTGCATCGGACAGGCAGCCAGTGCAGATTCTTCAGATGGTGGGAAATCCGGTCTCTAGGTCCAAGTCTCAGAACTGCTCTGGCTGCCGCATTCTGCACGACTTGCAGTCTATTGAGGATAGACTCTGGAAGGCCCAGATAGAGCACGTTGGCATAGTCCAATCTGGAGGTGACAAGGGCCTGAACGACCGTCTTTCTGTGAGAGGTCGGTAATAGAAAAAGAAACCTATGGAGCATTTTCAAAAACCCGAAGCACGCACCCGCTACCGACTGTACTTGAGGTATCATAGATAGAGTGTCATCCATTTTCACTCCCAGATTTTTTACGATCTTAACTGCTGACTGGGGGGGAGACATATCCGTGGGCCACCATTGCTTCCAGGCGTCCAGATGGGGTGTGCCAAAGAAAATAATTTCCGACTTTTCCGGATTACATTTGAGATGGTTATGTCTGAACCAAGCAAAGATTTCTTTCAGACATTTATTAATCTTTTCACCGTTAAACTCCTCCCCCTTCTTGCAAGTGAACAGCAGTTGCGTGTCGTCGGCATAGGATATAATCATAGCCTCCCCTGCTTCCGCCAGGGTAGCCAGGGGAGCCATGTACAGATTGAAGAGTACAGGGCTCAAGATAGATCCCTGTGGCACGCCGATCTTCAAGGGCGGCACCCTGGCAGATAACGGGGGCGACCAGACCTCTTGATTTCTATCCTCCAAGAAGGAAGAGAACCACTTCAACACCGTGCCTTCAAGTCCACACTCCCGCAGCCTCTGCAGGAGGAGGCAATGGGGCACGGTGTCGAAAGCCGCAGAAAGGTCTAGAAGTACCAGGACAGCTTTGCCGCCCTTATCCAGGGTCTCCTGGATGGAATCAGAGACCTCCAGCAAGGCCGTCTCTGTGCTAAGGTTCTGCCTAAAACCGGACTGACTTGGGTGAAAAAGATTATTGGCTTCAGCAAAGTCGCTGATCACCATGTCAACATATTTCTCAATTGTCTTTGCGAAGAAGGACAGTAAGGAAATTGGTCTATAGTTAGCTAAGACCATGGGATCAGCCGTAGATTTTTTCAATAAAGGGATAATTTTTGCACTTTTCCAACTTACTGGGACTTGACCGGTGAGAAGAGACACGTTCAAAACGTTATTCACAGTGGTGTTCAGAACCTCGGCCATTGAAGCCAGGAATTTGGCAGGGCACGGATCCACAGGAGAGCCGGATTTAAGGGCCTTCATTATTGATAAAGACGTCTCAAGGGACACGGGAGGGAAGATGGAGAGGGTGGCCCTCCCGTCCTCATTCGGGGGCAGTTATAGAGGAAGCCATCACATCTTTCCCAACTAAACCATCAAAGGAGGATTGAATTGTTGTAATCTTCGTATAGAAAAAGTTGGCTAACTTTCCAATCCAGACAGCAGAGGGAGGGGAGAGCCTTGTTGCAGCCCTAGGTGAAGAGAAGCTTTTAACGATACTGAAAATGTCTTTGCTTTTATTTCCTGCGAACTCGATTTTAGATGCAAAGAAACTTTTCTTTGCTTCCTGTATCTTTTTATGATATTCTCTTAGGGCCTCTTTATAATTCCTTTTATTTTCTTCGTTAAAATCTTTCCTCCATACTCTTTCCTGACGTTTGCAGTCCTTTCTACACTGTCGCAAGGTCTCGTTGAACCAGGGGGCTGAGCATCTAGTAATTCTAGTAGAGCCCGGGGTTACAGGGGCAAGGGACAGAGTTCCATGCGCTATCCAGTTAACGAGGGTCTCAGCATCCTGCTCTATATTGCCACTTATCCTGAGAGGGTGTTGGTCGAGTTCATATTTGAGGGCAGCAGGGGTGATCTTATGAAAAGGCCTATAGGTAGAAGATGGCCGTTTGCTCTGAATCAATGAGAGCTTCATTAGCTTAGGAAACTTAAAACCCACCAAATAATGGTCAGACCATACTAGAGGTACAGGAGCCTCTGTCTGGATAAAACAGTTGGCAAATACTTGGTCAAGGGTGTGGCCTTTAACATGCGTGGGGGTAAAGACATATGGGGCAAGATTCAGCGCATCCAGTGATTCTACTAGGGAGACAGTCTCTGGGGTGTCCTGATTGTCCATGTGTATATTAAAATCACCCAAGACAAAAAAAGTTTTAAATCTGGAGGCCACTGGCGCAATAGCGTCACTGATAGACTTCAAGAAAGCCCCTGCATGGCCCGGGGGTCTATATATAAGAGCTCCGGCTATGCACTGATGGGGGGATAACGTGGCCTGAAAACAAAGGCACTCCGCCCCAGCGATTTCATTCATGGGGATGCAAGTGATGGCTATATCCAGATTGCTAATAATAGCAACTCCCCCTCCCTTGCTTCCAACGCGGTCCTTCCGAAAAATGGTGTAGCCCGGTGGAATGGCTGTGGCTATAGTAGGATTCGACGTATCAGATAGCCAAGTTTCAGTCAAGAACAGGAAGTCCGGCTTGATCTCACATAACATATCATATATGTGGAGATCATGTTTGTTTAAAGAGCGGCAATTAAGCAACAAAGCATTAATGTATTCCTGTTTCTTTGACATTAAACTCTGACTTGGGGCAAACTTTATCTGTGCATTGGGCGCTAATGATCTATTCAGGGTGTATTTTGTGGTTTCCCAGCTACAATACTGACAGCGTGGTAAGAGATCGTTTTCCCAGATGTCAATAACATTTTTACACTTGGGAGTAGAACCCAACTTTATAAGGGTCTCTCTATCGTATGTTACTACCTGACTTGGTTGTAGTACGAGACCGTCAGAATGTCCAGCCCCGGCCGCCTCCGGGACGCTGACGGGCGCAGACGGGCTTGCCTTTAGCGCGCCTTCGGCGCGCCGCCGGCGCGCCCGCTGCGTGCGTCCGCTGCGCGGCCGAACCCCCATCAAGTTTTAAATACCGACCCCGAGCCGGAAATGACGGGATCAGGAGGAGGAGCCACGTCCCTCCACAACAATCGGTCACTAAGAGACCGTGGTGGACCGGGGACTGGCTAAGGGTAGAGTGAGGTGTGCAAAAACGAGCAAATAGCAGAAGTAAGTACACATAAAAACCATGAACAAATGTTTAAAAATGATTTAAGTTTAAAAAGAATGCCCTGGCGCTTGGCAGTAAAACTATTTCATACGCACAGGAACCGTCTGGCGTGCTGCTTTCAGTCTCTGCGCGGCCGGAGTTCATCGTAGAATGTGTATCTATGGTTCTCCTTAATAATATTTTTCTTTTCAAGGATGACCTATATATGCAGCTTAAAGGGACCAGCATGGGGGCCACCTGTGCCCCTAGTCTGGTCTGTATTTATGTAGGGGCATTTGAAGAGAAACATGTGTACAATGAGATCTCACCATTTTATGAAAACATTCATGGGTGGTGTCGTTTCATTGATGACATTTTCTTCATTTGGCGTGGCTCAAAGAAATACTAGAAGAATTCCTTTTATGGCTAAATTTGGGAGACAGCAATTTAAGATTCACTGCTAATATTAGTAACATCAGTGTAAACTTTTTAGATATTACCATCAAACATGAAGAGGGGATTCTTGTGGTCGAATTATACACCAAACCGACGGACAAGAATACCCTTCTTCACTACAACAGTTACCACCCCAAAAGCCAAAGAGATAATGTCCCTTTTGGGCAATTTCTGCGTTTACGCAGAAATTGTATCTCAATACAAGATTTTTATACCCATTCAGAAAAGCTGAAATTGAGATTAAAAGATCGTGGCTATCCTAAAAAACTTATCAACCGGTCCTACAAGAGGGCAAAGTTTTATGATAGGGATAGCCTCTTAGGCGGCACCAAACGAGATCAACCCAAAGACAGAATAGTCATGGTCAGTCAATTCTCTGGTCTGAGCAATAGACTAAAGAACATAGTGAATAGAAATTGGAAACTCCTGAATCAAGATAACAATATTAAACTCCCTAAACCACTATTTGCTTTCAGAAAAAACAGGAACTTAAGAAACACACTGGTACATACGTATAGAGAAGACAAGGATGAAACACAGAGAAGAATAGAAGGGGGGGAGAGCAAAAGGAAATCATAAATGTGGCTCCTGTAGCATTTGCGATTTATGTATAGTGACTCAAAAAGCATCCCTTAATGGAGCCACACCCAATATAACTACTTTGAACAACTGCAGGAGCAAAAATGTGATTTATCTGATAGTCTGTCCGTGTGG
This sequence comes from Calotriton arnoldi, assembly GCA_963921515.1. Classification (NCBI taxonomy): domain Eukaryota; kingdom Metazoa; phylum Chordata; class Amphibia; order Caudata; family Salamandridae; genus Calotriton; species Calotriton arnoldi. The sequence goes on from CAWUFW010000862.1 coordinate 360,611, forward strand.
CCTTGGCTACATTGGGGAGACGGGGCGAGAATTCAGACAACGCCTCTGTGAACATAGATCTGCCATCAAAACGAAAAAAGAGAGTGCACCATTAGTAAATCACTGGCTAAAAGAGAACCATACACTCACAGATATCAAATGGATTGTAGTGGAGAAAGTAATAGATCTTAAAAGAGGGGGTAACGAAGAAAACAGGAGGAAACTGAGAGAACAGTGGTTCATGGTGAAATTTGACACCATTAGAAGGGGACTTAACAAACGAGAGGATTGGAAAAAGATAATCACTGGGTGAATCCCTTATCCAGTAGCTATCCTCCTAATTCCGTTCCCTACGTGAGGGAGATGTAGGGATTGTTTGCCCCTAGTCATCTCTTAAAAACTATTGTATATTTAACTGGACGATTGTGAAGATGATTTTAATCCTTAAGGGGAAAAAAAAATGTATATTGAAGTGATCGCCCTGGATAGAGATACTGAGTCTAGTCATTATTAACTGATGATAGAAGGGTTGTGTATATTGTTCCGGATAAAAGAAAGTGTGACTCATTGTACTGATCCATTCTTCTAAGCATGAGTTGCTTTATGCATTGCACCAACTTAAGATGGCCGCGACATCATCAGACGCAGGGGATTTTCAGTATACGAGATAGGAAGGCATGGAAGTAACCTAGGTAGGAACGACATTGTAATATCGGTATAACTGCTCGTTTCATGAATACTAATAGGTATTCTGCATTTCCATAGGAGATACTACTCTTAGATAACCTCTTTTTAGTAGAATAAATTAGGAAATTCAAATACGTAATTAGTTAGATGCCAAACCACTTCAAGATGGCCGCCGAAAGGAGAGACAGGACCAGGAAGCTTTCCCTTTTCACTTCCGGTTCGTACTATACTAAAGCGGAACCGCCGTGAAGGGATCACAATCAGACGACTGAAGAATCGCTACATTGCAGCAAATGGTGAGCCAATTATGGATAAAACTTTGAGGATAGGTATTAGAGACTGACGTGTCCCGAATCAGACGTTAGAATACGGGGGTTTAGCAAAGTCAGCCATATGCCAGGCCTGTTATATTGTGGACCGGTAGGCCCCGCGGCAAATACGGCACAGAGGAGCGCTTTTTGTCACAGAAGTGTGCTCCTCTATACCATAAAATATTAATAAAAATGGCAGAAGTAGGCGTACCACTTGCTGGGCTGATGTATAGATATTATCTTACGCAATCGAGGATAGCATAATGGACATATGACATCACATCGCGGGAATAGAAACTATATGGAGCTATTACCTGGGTAGTGTCTTTCCCAATTTGAACTATGAAGAAAACGCGAGTAGTATTGGTAGCGTTTCGTTATTTAGACCCCATCGGATTTTTTATCGGTCTGACGCACGAAGGTTCAAATTTGGTTGTCTAACTTAGCGAGATAATTAACCTCATGTACTTTGTGGCAAATTAAGCTAATTAGCACTGTACACAATGTGAACGCGAGTTATATAATTTTAGATCTATCACTGACGGACTATTTCCTCTCTTTGTATATTTTTGTGCAGATAAAGAGAATTTGGTTGTGGACAAACACCCAACCCTAACTACCAGAACGGAAAGAATTTATAAACATTGAAATTTAATATAAAGCAGTTAGGATATGCCCATCAACCTCCCCGGCCCGTTATTGAATAGGGCCCACACTGCTGGATTTTCTAAGACTACTGAACTGGGGATGATTCATTCTGCATATCCACTCAAAAACATTAAGTATAAATAGGTAAGGCTTTTGTATATATACCTAACAATGAACTCGACCTTGTTAGTTTGTAAAAAAAAGGGACCCATAATTACCAGTCTTTATATCTTGGGTTTGTTCCTTCCAACTTTCTCCATAGAATCGCGAAAGAGGAGTGAATTGTTTTTAAATAAAGCATTTCTGACTTTGGTGGAAAGGATAGACGAACAATTTGGTACCACACATCCTGAGTGGGTGACATGTTTAAATAGACTACTTAACTGCGGTGAGTGTAGTCTTTTCTGATATCTTTTGCACTATATTTTATTAGAAGTAGTGGAATGGTATGATTCGAGGTATTAGGAGATTGTCTGAGTGTGTATGAAGACTCATTTGTGAACCACCTATTTAAATTGATGAATTATTGCAACTATTTGGGAGGTTTGGCACTCTATGCAGGGGGTGATTTTTTAAATGTTATATAAGGTCTATGTTGAATAAAAGCATGGTTTATAGAATAGGGCTATGTAATTAGAAATGTAACTAGGAATGTTTCTTAAACCCTTTCTATATTTTTCTTTTCCTAGATTTCTATTACTGTTATTGTTTTTTAATGTGTTTGAAAGGGAGGAGTATAACCCTTTAAAGTCTTTTGTCCTGAGGAAGGTGGGGCCTATAGAGCCAGGACCACCGAAACGCGTTGATGCTGTGTTTTATTTCTGAATCCACTTACGAGAGAAAAGCTGTAAAAATGATGATGGACAGCATAAAAACTATGAAGTCTACGTAATTGATTGGATCAGATTTTGTGACAGTATATATTTTCTTCACTGTACAATAGGGCCTCCTTACTGGTTATTTTCTCTTTTAGGCAATGTTTTATTTTGCTTTGATGACGTGTAATACAATGTAATGTTTTTTAATATGTACTAGGTACTACTGTATTGGGAGATTTGTTAATCTATGACAAAGTATTTTATGCTATAACTAAACGGTACCTCAATTAGGCACTGTGTTTTTATTTGTACTAGATTTTTTATAAATTACAGAATTTTGTCATTACATTCTTTGGCTTGGTGGTGTTACAATTGAGGCGCTGTGTTTGAAGTGTATTCTGGTTTGAGTTGGAATGCTATGCATGTAATTGAGGTCTGGTGTGCATGAATTAGCGTGAATTTGATTTCCCTAAGGGATTTATACTTTTTTACCACTATTAAGTAGTGCCCTGGTCCCTTGGGTTAGTTGGGCCTCCTCTCTCTTTGTTAATTAATTCATATCCCTGGGGCAGTGCCAGGTTAGGCTCTGCCTCGGTGTTAGCAGTGAGCCAAGTCTCAGTTAAAAAAAGAATGTCAGGGGCCTCACCCTGAATTAAGTCAAACACTTCAGCAAAGTGTTTAACCAACGAGCGGCAGTTAAGACTAAGAAGTTTAATAGCAGGCGAGGGAGCGCGTACAGGACTGGTGATTGCCAAAGAACTGAAACCACAGGAATTGCAAACAAAAGGACCTACCAAAGGAGCGTCAGGCTGATGTGTGCAATGGTGGATGCCCTTGCCGATATTGATAAGAGTGTTACGTGAATAAAGCTGCTGCTGGGCAGCCAAACCGGCAGCATGGCTGGCGTCTGGCAACGTCCAGGCGTGGACGGACGCAGACGGGCTTGCCTTAGGCGCACCTTCGGCGCGACAGCGGCGTGCCCGCACCAGCATGAGCTTAAGTAGGCAGGGGAGTCAAGAAGAAATAGACCGCTGCCTGCCCGCCTGCCCGGAAGTGCCTGACCGGAAGGGAGGAGGGGCGCGAGTCTACTGCTCTCCGCTCAATCGGCAGCTGACGTAACAGTGTAACACCTGAATGCAGAAATCAACAGCTGAATGGTAACTTCACCTTGCAAAGGATCTGCCATTGTGCGACACCACATTTGGCACTTTTCTAATAACTTTTGATCTATTTGAGCTAGAAATAAAATTGTTTTTGTTAGTATTGTTAGACCTGTAATATTTGGAGTGTTTTTCGCTGTCTTTTTTGCTTCTGAGCACCTGTTTTTGACTGTGTGCTGCATTTTAGTTTATGCTGATTTTAGAACTCTAGGCACTTTACCACTGCCTACCAGGGCTAAAGTGCAAGTGCTCCCTGTGTAATTTGTATCTGTAATTGGTTATCCATGATTGGCATATTTGGTTTACTAGTATGTCCCTAGTAAAGTGCACCAGGTGTGCCTCCGGTCTATATATCAAATGCTACTAGTGGGCCTGCAGCACTGATTGTGCCACCCACATGAATAGCCTTGCAACCATGTCTCAGACCTGCCACTGCAGTGTCTGTGTGTGCAGTTTTAAAATCGACCTGGCAAGTGTGCCCACTTGCCAGGCCCAAACCTTCCCTTTTACTACGTATAACTCACCCCTAATGTAGGCCGAAGGTAGCCCCATGGGCAGGGTGCAGTGTATTTGAAAGTTAGAACAAGTACTGGTGTGTTTTACATGTCCTGATATTGAAATACTGCTAATTTCATTTTTCACTATTGCAGGGACTATCTCTTCCACAGGTTATCATTGGAGCTGCCTTGCAACATCTTACAAGTGTAACTTCCAATTGGAAACAGATAGAGGACTGGAGTTTACGGTCCCTGAACTCACAATTTAAAAATACATCTTTTAGTGAAGTTGATTTTTAAATTGCGTTTTGAAAATGCCACTTTTACAAAGTGGGCATTTCCTTGCTTTGCTATTCTGTGCCTCTGCCTGCCTGTGGAATCCACGTCTGAGGGAGGGTGACATTTGGGCTGTTTGGGTATTCATTCTAGACAATCACACAAAGCGAGCTGAGGTGTGCCCTGCATATCTTGATGGCCCATCACCAGGCTGATGGGTCTTCCTGAGCTAGAGTGGTGAGATGAATAGGGCTGTGCCTGTCCTCACACAATTCTGTCTCTACCCCCCCCTGTAGTGTGTTTGGAGCCAGGTCAGGTAAAGGCGGGGTCTTGTGCACTACAAAGACTTTCCTTTGAAGTTTGCCTACTTCAAAGGCAGAAACTGGTATAAGTACTAGAGCTGCGACACCATAACTTCAGAACACTTCTGGACAGAAGAGGAGATTCTGCCAAGAAGAAGAGCTGGAGAAACTGTAGGAGGGAAACTGCCACTCTGCTGTTTGCTGTGTTGAGCTGGCTGGCTGCTTGCTGCTTCTGTTTTGGAGAGCAAAAGGACTGGACTTTGCTTACTGTATCTTGCTTGCCAAGGTTCTCCAAGGGCTTGTGTGTGCTTGCCTCCTGTTAAGAAGTCTCAGGGCCATCAAAGACTTCACCTGCAGCCCCTGAACTCCTCTGCTGGGAGTTCCAACCTGCCAAGTGGTATTCAGCGCCTGTTTTTCCCGTCACAGTCTTACTGTGCGGTTGAAAAACCAACGTATCGCTGTGGTGCTGCCATAGAAGCTATGCAGCACCTGCCATGCAGCTGAAAAGATCGCCGCAGCCAGAGTCCTGAGCACTATGTCTCTGACATCCGACTCCGACGCAGGTCCTGCTTTGCGGCTGATCAAATTGACGCATCACCTGCCATGCACCTGGAAAGTCAACGCAGTGCCTCCTGTTTTGCCGCATCGACCCAGTGCGTCTGGATTTTCGACGCATCGCACCTGTGCGCCAAGTTCTTCATCAATGTAGCCCAACAGTAAAGAACTGAGGCTGCATGTCTGGAGATCGATTCATCACCTCCCCTCACAGTAAAGAATGGATGCACCACCTCTCCTGACAGTAAGGAATAGATGCATCACCTCTCCTGCGCTGCATTAAGGAATCGACGCAACACCTCCCCTGGCAGTAAGGAATCGACGCATCACCTACCCTGGCAGTAAGGAATGAACACATTGTTTTGCTTTTCCGGAGCCTCATCTTCCCTGTGCCTGTTTTCATCTTTTGATTTTGATGCATCCCAGATACTTTGTGATAAAAGTGACGCATCAATAGTTTCCCATGGACTGACTATTTTAGACCTTTTAAAAGTGATATCTTTACTAGTGTATGTTATATTTTTGTTGTTTTGGTCTTGTTTTATTCAGATAAAGAGTGGTTATTTTTCTAAACTAGTGTGGTGTCCATTTGTAGTGTTTTCACTGTGTTACTGTGTGTGTTTTGAAAAAATGCTTTACACATTGCCTCTGAAAGAAGCCTGACTGCTTGTGCCAAGCTACCAAGAAGGTGAGCAGGGGTTATCTTAGCTGTGTAATCCCCTTGCCATGACTAGAATATGGTTCCCTACTTGGACAGGGTGCAAGCCACTGCAACTAGAGACCCCCATTTGTAACATCGGTGGCAGCGGTGGGATAGGACTTGTACACTACTACCAGATCGCAGACCTCTAAGCAACCACATACTATTTTTCTTTTTACCTTCCTGAGTTTGGATATTTTTGAGCTTCCTGCTACAAGCATGTCTCAGAGAATCATCAGTTGCCCCTGCAGATTAAATTTTTGAGGAGGACAGGTTGGAGTCCAACAATGCGGAGCAACTTAAGAAAATCTGCAGGGACTGCAAGGTCCAGTTTCAAAGCCTCAACAAAAAGGAGGAACTACAAAAGGCGCTGAGGTCCTGGGTAGCTGCCAAGAATGCAAGTGGGCACTCTGAAGATCCGGTTGGGAAGACTGAGGAGCAAAACTTGCATGAGGATGTACTGATGGTCCATGATCTGCCTGGAGGGAAGGTGTCCTCCAGGGCAGGTAGTAGTGTCTCATCTAAAGTTCTGTCCCCAGAGGAGCTGGAAGACAGGCGTGAGGCCAGGAGGCATGAGATAGAGCTAGAAAGGCTCAAAATGCAGTATCAAGAGAAGCTCCAGTTGGAGCTGGCCAGGCTCAAAATGGAAGAGAAAAAGATGGTCTTAGATCAGGAATTGAATTTAAAGAAGCTATATTTGTCCAAGTCCAGTACAGATGGTGGCACTGTTTCTTTAGTGCACTTAGAGGGAAAGGGACACATACCCAAAGATGTAGTGAAGGATTATGTTGTGGGGGATGACATTGACTAGTGGTTTAGGGGCTATGAGGTAGTTTTAAGGGCACACAGGGTCCCTAAGAGAGATTAGGGGCAGGTCTGTGTAACAGCTTTACTGTAGAGGGGAGGGTCACCTTGCTGTCCCTACCCAGAGAGGGTCAGATGGATTACCCTAAGATGAAGGAAGCCCTGGTCAGGAGGTATGGTCTCACTCCAGAGAGTTACAGTCAAGTTTAGGGCGAGTGCTTAACTTGGTTCACAAACCTAGGTTGATTATGTTGATTTCTACTACAGAGCACTGGGTGGTTGGGTGAAGGACAGTGGGGTAACAGATTATCAGGGGCTCTACAATTTGATTTCATGGGAGCACTTGCCCAATCTTTGTTTTCCAGAGCTGTGCCAGCACTTGATTGACAGCAAGCTGACTGACCTCAGGCAGCTTGCTAGGGAGGCAGACCAATGGCTCAGCACCAGGGTCCAAAAGAAGTTGTCCATGGGAGACTCCACCAAGGGTGGGCAGGGTCCCTATCAGAAGATTGGGGGAGACAAAGGTAAACAGTAGGAGTTCTCTAAAGGGCCCCAATCTAGTTCACAGAATATGAATTCCTGCCCCCTAGGCGATAAGAAACCATGGACCGCTTCAGGGAAGCCTGGAGAGAGGGGTCTGAGGAAATGTTATGTTTGTGATCAGGAGGGTCACATGAGATGGGACCCCAAGTGTCTCAAGCGGGCACAGCCCCCCACTGGTGACAGTCATGGTTGATGGCTAGTGTTGCGCTTGGGGAGGAGTTGGTCCCAGGAAGGTGTGGGGACCCAGCTGAGATGATCCTTGTCTCACTAGGGGACAGTGAGATGGTCCAAAGAAACCTAATGCCTGATAACACTAAGAAATACAGGCAGTGGGGGACCATCAATGGACTGAGAGTAGAGGCTCGGAGAGATGCAGGTGTGACTTCTGTCAGGTGTCACTTGGTGTATGAAGAGCAAGTAGTCCCAGTTGTACTTCATCAAGTTTTGGCAGCAGTCAACAGTGAGCGCTTTTGTAAAGTGGCTCAGGTTCCCTTTGAGTGAGGGGTCTCAGGTTTCTTGAGAGTAGCTGTGATACCATCCATGCCTGTGGATTGTCTGCTGGGAAACAACCTGGAAGATACTGCCTGGAAGGAGGGGGAGTTCAGGTCGCACTTGAAGATGTTGGGATTGACTGAGTGGGCGAGCTTGACCACACAGTTCATGGCAGCCCATGGTAATCAGAAGGATCTGGAGCCTGAAATAGTGCCCCAGGCTGCAAGGAAGAGGAATGGCAAGGGGCACGGGAAACCCACCCCTGGAATCCCCACAGTCCGTGAGGAGGTTGAACCTGAGGGAGACGCCCCGGAACCTACAAAAGAAGAGGTAGCTGAACTGGGAGACTTGCCTGAGCTGGCCTACAAGGGAAGAGTTCTGCATGAATCAGAAGACATGCCCTACTCTTGTGGGTCTTAGGCAGCAGGTGAGGACCAGGCAGCTAGCAAAGAGTCCAAATCACATTTGATTTACTGGGAGAATGGTCTCCTTTACAGCGAGCCTAAAGTTGCTGAGCCTGGGGCAGCCCCTGTGCTGGTGGTACCCCTGCGCTTCAGAAACTTCCTACTGGGTTAAGATCATGATGTGCCTTTGGCAGGACAATTGGGGCAGGGCAAGACCTTTGACAAGCTTGTCACCTATTTTTACTGGCCCCAAATGTGAAGGCAATCAGATGCTTTTTGTAGGTCTTGTCGGACTTTCCAGGCAAGTGGCAAGAGTGGAGGGAGATGTAAGGCTCCCCTCCAACAGTTCCCCGTCATGAGCACCCCTTTTGAGTGGGTGGGCATTGACATTGCAGGCCTCTGGATACCAAGACAGGCATGGGCAACAGGTTTATCCTGGTCTTGGTGGACCATGCCACCCGGTACCTGGAAGCTATTCCTCTGAGGACAGTGATGGTGCCTGTCATGGACTGTCTCAACCCATGTGGGTTTCCCCAAGGAGGTGGCATCTGACTGGGGTACCAACTTCATGTTGCTCTACATAAAGGCCATGTGGAAAGAGTGTGGAGTGAACTACAAATTCACCACCCCCAGAGTAATGAGTTGGTTGAGAGATTCAACTGTACCCTGAAAGGCATGAATGGGGGTCTGTCAGAACCCTTGAGGCGTAAGTGGGACATCCTCTTGACATGCCTTCTCTTTGCTTACAGGGAGGTACCACAGAAGGAGGTTGGCTTTAGCCTCTTTGAGTAGTTGCATGGGCACCCTGTGAGAGGACCTCCCAGTTTGGTCAAGGAGGGCTTGGAGGAAGCTCCTAGGAAGCCACCCCAGGATGTTTTTAGCTACATGCTGCCTTCCGAAACCAGACAGCCCGCTTCAGAAAACCCGCTCAGGCAAACCAATAAGTTAGCCATTAGGACATGAAACATTAGTGTGACCAGAATACCATTCTGGTTGAGTTTGAACCTGGTCAGAAGGTGTGGGTCAAGAAGCCAGTAGAGCCCTGTGCTCTACAAGGCAAGTGGTCTGGCCCATACGAGGTGAAGGAGCGCAAGAGTGATGTCACCTGCCTGGTGGACTTGCAGACTCCTAAGAACCCCTTGAGGGTCCTGCATGTGAACCACCTCAAACCCCACTTTGAGAGATCTGAGTTAACCATGCTCTTGGTTACTGATGATGGGGAGGAAGAGGAGAGTGAACAACATCTCCCTGACCTACTGTCTGCCAAGGAGCAGGATGGGTCAGTAAAATATGTGATCCTCTCCCCTACACTGAGCCTGGAGCAGCAAAGTGAATGTCACCAGTTGCTGGGGCAGTTTGCCACTCTGTTCTCACTCACCCCAGGAGTCACCCATTGGTGCATTCATGACATTGACACTGGGGACAGTCCACCTGTGAAGAACAAGATTTACAGGTTGACAGTTGAAGGCTAGCATCACGAAGGAGGTGTCAAAAATTTTAGTTTTAGTGGTGATTGAGCAGTCCTTGGTCCTGGTGGTCTTGGTTCCCAAAGCTGCTGCGCCTGCTGCCACCCCAGAACTGCAGTTCTGCGTGGACTGCCATGGGCTCAATGATGTCACTAAGACTGACACCCACACCATTCCCTGAGCTGATGAGCTCATTGATTGGCTGGGAGCTGCCAAGTTTCTCAGTACGTTTGATCTAACGTCTGGGTACTGGCCGATTGCCTTGACTGAGGGGGCACAGGAGAGGCCATTGATCTCAACACCAGAAGGGCACTACCAGTTCTGGACCATGCCTTTTGGGCTGAAGAACACCCCTTCCACCTTTCAGAGGTTGGTCAATCAGTTCCTGGCACGGCTTGAGAACTTCAGTGCCGCCTACCTTGACGACATTGCTGTTTTCACCTCCAGTTGGGAGGACCACTTACACCACCTCTAGGAAGTGGTGAAGGCCCTACAGAAGGCAGACCTCACTATCAAGGCAGGAAGTGCCAGATAGGGTAAGGGTCTGTGGTAACCTTGGGACTTGGGTAGGAAGTGGCCAGGTGGCACCCCTACAACAAACGTTTGACACCATTCTGGCTTGGGCACCCCCCAAGACCCAGACAGAGGTGGGAGCCTTCTTAGATCTCACCTAGTACTACTGCAGCTTTGTCAACGGGTATGGCACCATTGTTGCTCCCTTGACTGAGCTGACTTCAAGGAAGCAGCCACGCTAGGTGATCTGGACTGAGGCATGCCAGGACGCTTTTGATACCCTAAAGAAGGCCATATGCATGGCACCCGTGCTCAACGCTCCTGACTTCTCCAAGGAGTTTATGGTGAAGACTGATGCCTCAGAGCATGGTATGGGAATTGTGCTTTCACAGCTGAACGAAGAGGGCCTAGATCAACCTGTAGCTTTTATTAGTAGGAGGCTATTTCCCCGGGAATAGATGTGGAGTACAATTGAAAGGGAAGCTTTTGCTGTGGTCTAGGTGCTGAAGAGCTTAAAGACCCTACTTGTTTGGGACTCACTTCCAGGTTCAGGCAGACCACAGGCCCCTCTGATGGTTAATGCAAATGAGGGGTGAAAACGCAAAACTGTTGAGGTGGTCCATCTCCCTGTAGGGAATGGACTTTACCATGGGACACGGCCCTGGCACAGAACACGCCAATGCTGATGGGCTGTCCAGGTTGTTCTGTCTTAGTGAAGAGAACTCACATGAGGTTGGGTAGTTTTTCCCACTTTCAGCTGAGGAGCACATCTTAGATCTGGCATCTTTGGCGTGCTTTTCCCCTGTCTTTTGTGCTTCTGATCTCCCGATTTTGACTGTGTGCAACAGTTAGCTTTTGCTAGTTTTAGAACTCTGGGCACATTACCACTGCTGACCAGTGCTAAAGTGCAAGTGCTCCCTGTGTAACTTGTATCTGTAATTGGTTATCCATGATTGGCATATTTGGTTTACTAGTAAATCCCTAGTAAAGTGCACCAGGTATGACCCGGGCCTGTAAATCAAATGCTACTAGTGGGCCTGCAGCACCGATTGTGCCACCCACATGAGTAGCCTTGCAACCATGTCTCAGACTTGCCACTGCAATGTCTGTGTGTGCAGTTTTAAACTGCCATGTCGGCCTGGCAAGTGAGCCCACTTGCCAGGCCCAAACCTTCCCTTTTACTACATATAAGTCACCCCTAAGGTACGCCCAAGTTAGCCCCATGGGCAGGGTGCAGTATATTTGAAAGGCAGGACATGTACTGGTGTGTTTTACATGTCCTGATAGTGAAAACTGCTAATTTCGTTTTTCACTATTGCAAGGACTATCTCTTCCATAGGTTATCATTCGAGCTGCCTTGTAACATCTTGCAAGTGTAACTTCCAATTGGGAACATATAAAGAATTGGAGTTTGGGATCCCTGAACGATCAATTTAAAAATACACCTTTTAGTGAAGTTGGTTTTTTAAGAGGGCATTTTCTTGCTTTACCCTTCTGTGCCTCTACCTGCCTGTGGAATCCATGTCTGAGGGAGGGTGACAGTTGGGCTGTTTGTGCATTCACTCTAGACAGTCACACAAAGGGAGCTGAGGTGTGCCCTGCATATCCTAATGGCCCATCACGAGGCTGATGGGTCTTCCTGACGTAGAGTGATGGGAGAAGTTGTCACTGACACCTGAATAGGGATGTGCCTGTCCTCACACAAAGCTGTCTCCACCCCCCTGTAGTGTTTCTGGCGCCAGATCAGGGAAAGGCAGTGTCCTGTGCACTACAAAGACTTTCCTTTGAAGTTTGCCTACTTCAAAGACAGAAACTGGTATAAGTACTGGAGCTGTGACACCATAACTTCCGAAAACCTCTAGACTGAAGAGGAGATTTTGCTAAGAAGAAGAGCTGGAGAAACTGTAGGAGGGAAACTGTCACTCTGCTTGTTACTGTGTTGAGCTGGTAAGCTTGCTGCTTCTGTCTTTGAGATTGAAAGGACTGGACTTTGCTTTCTGTATCCTGCTTGCCAAAGTTCTCCAAGGGCTTGTGTGTGCTTGCCACCTGTTAAGATGTCTCAGGGCCATCAAATACTTCACCTGCAGCCCTTTAACTCCTCTGCTGTTCTGACCTGCCAAGTGGTACCAATTCCAGTTCTGGGCCCTTGGAGGTGGCTCTGCTGCAAAGAAGCCTGAAAATCCATGCATTGACCTTCGGCGCGTGTTTCTCCCTTTATAGTCTTGCCATGCAGTTTAAAAACCAACGCATCCCTGCGGTGTAGCCGAAGAATCGACGCAGCACCTGCCGTGCGGCTAAAAGGATGGCAGCAGCCCGAGTCCTGAGCACCATGTCTCCGATGTCCATGGCACCTGCTCTGCCTCCGACACAGCACCTGTGCGCCAAGTTCTTCATTGATGTAGCCCAGCAGTAAGGAACCAAGGCCGCGTGTCCGGAGATCGACCCATCACCTACCCTCGCAGTAAGTAATCGATGCACCACCTCCCCTGACAGTAAGGAATCAACACATCACCTGCCCCGCACTCCAGTAAGGAATTGATGCATCACCTCCCCTGGCAGTAAGAAATCGACGCATCACCTCCCCTAGGAGTAAGGTATCGACGCATCGCTTTGCTTTTCTGGCGCCTCATCTTCCCTGCACCTGTTTTCATCTTTTGATTTTGATGCATCCCAGGTACTTTGTGATAAAAGTGACACATCCATAGTTTCCTCTGGACTGAACTATTTTAACCCTTTTAAAAGTGACACCTTTACTTGTGTATGTTGGATTTTTGTCATTTTGGTCTTGTTTTATTCAGATAAAGATTGATTATTTTTCTAAACTGTTGTGGTGTCCATTTGTAGTATTTTCACTGTGTTACTGTGTGTGTTTTGTACAAATGTTTTACACATTGCCTCTGAAATAATCCTGACTGTTCATGCCAAGCTACCAAGGGGGTGAGAAGGGGTTATTTTAGCTGTGTAATCCCCGTACCCTGACTAGAATAAGGGTCCCTACTTGAACAGGGTGAAAGCCACTGCCAATTAGAGACCCCAATTTCTAACAGTTATACAGCAGATGATATATTATGTAGCAAGAGGGTTAATTCCGTAGTTATGTGAAAGACGTCATGGCTGATGCCTTGCATAAGTTCAGTGGCCCTGAATGTAGCATAAAACAGCACATTAAGCACAATGCTTAAGGGGTGAATCAGGGGAGAGGAGTTGGCCTAACGTCTAGGGCGGTCGACCTCGAATCTGGGGAACTGGGTTTGAGTCTCGGCAATGACGCTGAACATCCTGTGATTCTGGGCAAATCACTTAATCTCCCCATGCCTAATAAAAATGAATGTGTCCTCATGTAACGCAACTGGTGCTATGTAAAGTGCTCTGATACCCGATACGGGTCAAGTTAGCGCTATATAAAACTCCGTAAAAATAAAAAATAAATTTAAAAAATCAGATTGAAGGACACAGAATTCATATATATTTTAAGTGTAGCTGAAGTACTGAATACTGTGGTCTTCATCAGTCTTCATCTGTTCAGAACATTTACAGAAAAGGTAATGTATCAGGTGACTATCTGTATGTGAAGACAACATTTATTACCTCTCATTTCTACAGGCAACGTTTTGATTTGAGTCTTGATAAAAGAAGGAAGGGCTGCTGTCTCTCTTAGGCCTACAGTATCAAACATATGTTTGATGACGACTGACCTTTGTCAGGTGTTATTTCAAGTGGCCCACACCTTTTCCATCCTTATGAAGACCCTGCTACTTAGAAGATCAGGTGTTCAAAACGTCAGTTAATGATCCATCTGGTCTGCGAGTGGACCATCTTTGGCCTGTTAGACTTTCTTATTGTGAGCTGTCCCTGTTTTCTGACAAACAATTCTTCAATACACATTTCCTGACAGTTCTCATTCCCTCTGCACTTCACTATTTTCACAACAGTACTGTGAACTATGAACTGTGGTCTAATGTGTTGTCATGTGTTTAATGGTCATTTATTGACATGCTATTGCTAACAGTTTCATGTTTTTTCTGGATGTAGACATATTTTATTGTGCTTGTCTCCCCATCCTATTTTAATTCAGTTTAAATAATGAGTGGGAACCATTGTTACTGTTGCAAATCTAATTGGATCGGGGAAATGTATACGTTCAATTATGTATCAAGAAGATCTTTCATATATGTGCAAAGTGTGACATTTTAAACTTAAATAGCTAAAAGAAGTTGTGTTCAATGAAAGAAATGGTCCACAAATAGCATGCAGTAAAATGTTACTCAGACAACAACTCTAGCATTAACGTTACACCTAGCCATAACTGCAATATTTTAAACATTTTGGGGAATATCTAATTGTTAGAAAGTGGTTCTGACCATCTGAGCCGCCCGGATTTTTCGCTTTTTGAACACCTATTTGTTGAGCTTTTACTGTGGGAGAGCCTCATAAGTTGGGACTCACCCACAGTGAACTCATGATGAAAGGGACTGCATGTGTATTTTACCGGTGTCCCCCTGGCGCGAGTAGGCCGCTGCGCTGCAGCCAGAGTAAGGGGCACTGGGCTGGTTACATGCAGACACGTGTGGACATGCGTGTGCACAAGTGTAAGGGCTGCGCAGGGGAGATTCCTGGCGTGCGCAGCCCAAGAGCAGCTACAAATTGAATGGTGTGGCAGGACTTATGCAGAACTGGGTGGTGACATGGAATAGGCTTTCTACAATGGGAAGAAACATTTAAGGGAAAGTCAGTGTGCTTTACTGTTTTCACTCCATTACTCTCCTATGAGAATGGGGAGCACATGGGCTAGTTTTGCTTTCCTAGGGCCTACAAATTCCAGACACGCACTAAAGTCCACTGTAACTTATGTGAGAAGAAGTATTCTGCAGAGTCCAAAGTCATATTTGTACTGCTTTTGGGTCATCCAGAAATGTCATATTTCTCTGAGTCAGCTCATAACCAGGGCCTGGCTGGGGCTGACCCTGCTAGGCTGAATTAATGACCTTCCTCCCCAAGCTGTAGCATCAGAGGCCTAGCCCTGCACGACAAGCATTCCAAGGGCGAAGGCCTCCACTCCAAGAAGAGAAGATGGGTGGAGCTACAGGTTAATCCATCAGCAGCTGTCACCTGGTGCCAGGCACCAAGCTGCTCTGGAGAGAAGGCAGCGAGGGGGAAGGGGCTCAAAGAGACCATGTGGCATAAGACCCCTGGATGACGCCATTTTGAACAAACCCAGAGGCCTGGGCAGGAAGGAGGGAGCAGGGGCAGAGAAGTGATGTGTCGCTGTTTGATAGGGCAAACAGAGACTTCCTGCCAGCCCCCTCCCCATTCTTTAAAAAGTGTTTGCACAGGAAGAGGAGCTCTCTCTGGGGTGTGGTCTGCTGAGGACGACTGGTGCTGGAGCCTGGCACCATGGGCAGTTGGAAGGAAGAACCTCCCGACTGGTCCAGGACCCTGACTTGCGCCACAAGGGGAGACCAGGACCAGTGAGCAGAAGCCTGGGCCTCTGCGCAAGGAGAAGAGAGGCCCAGGAAGAGCGCCAGGTGAAAGGCTGGCGCAGGGAGCCAGTGAAGACCGCTCCCTGCTGCATTCACCCTCCTGGAGATCAAGAGGGTGAAGAAAAGTGCTCCCAGTGGCTGGGGAGCGCCACCAGGAGCAAGAAGAGGCCAAGATCGGGAAGATCGGTCCCCTGGGGGCTGAGATATGCCCCACAGAAGGTAGGCGACCTTTGACCTTTGGCAGACCGACGATGAAGCGCGTGGGGCTCCGCCGCCGGTCCAGAAAATGCCCCCGGGGTGGGTCAGGTCCCGGGGGCTGCCCCCAGCAGAAGATAAGTCAGGGAGCGCCATCGCACTCCCCATGAAAAGGCCCTGTGGGGTGCCAGGAGCCCACCTTGGCCCCGCCGAAAACGGAGACAGGGGAGCACCGTCGCGCCCCCCCTGGGAAGGGTGTGAGGGGCCCGGGATCCCAACTCCGGGCCCCGCTGAAAGCAGGGAGCGCCGTCGCACCTCCCCGCGAGAGTGGAAGTCGGGGAGCGCCGTCACTCTCCCCGTGAAGAGCCCCAAGGGGGGCCAGGAGCCTACCCTGGCCCCCGACGAAGAGAAATACGGGGAGCTTGGGGACTTAAAAGTCTCATGGGGACTTAAAAGAAACAACCCCTCAAGGGCTCAGCCAGCAATCAACTCTCTCCTGGGATGGAACTTTTGTTCTACAGCTGGAGGGTGCCTTAAAGATTGTCTCAATGTGTGGAAGGCTGTGCTGGGGATGTCTGGAGAAGGGCATCCCCTGGAGGTGGAGAGGTGCAACTGCATGAGAAGTGCATTTACCAATGTTATTTCTTTTAGAGGGACTGGAAGTCACATGTGTAATGTGAAGTACCTGTGTAAGGTGGAGTCAGAAGCGAAGAGGGGTTAGGTTGCCAGACATTCCTGCTAGGGTGTCTGGCTGTAAATGCTTAATCCTGTGATTTTACCTGTGATGCCTTTTAGAGGCTGTGATTGCAATGCCTTACAACTGTTATCAGCTATGAAAAGTACCTCATTTAAAGTGATGCCCAAACATGTATTCTTGCTACTGCGTTAGGGGAGGAACAACTCAGACTGTTAGCTACTAAGATGTAGAGGTGTATACTGTATGGTCAGTATAAGATGCTCAGTCAGGATTATGTGTCCCCAGGGCAGGTGTACCTATTTTCAATGCTTGTTGAGATGATGGGGTGGGTCGCCACTGGGATGGTGCCAGTGGGGCAGGCCCTCGCTCCAGGTTGTGTCAACCCACTGCATTAGGGGGCAAGATGATGTGCATACATGGGAGTGGTGGTACTAGACCCCACCCCCCCTGCAGGAGGGGTGGAGATGTTATGCAATGTCACAAAGTAATTCCAACAGCTTATGTATATTTGTAAATTGGTGCATAGTATTAAGTAGTGTGTGTGTTTAATAAATGTACTCTTACTTTTATAAAGCAAAGTACAGACTGGACAATCAATTATTGAGTGTTATATCTGCGCACCTGTAATGGCGATTACTAGCCCACACCACCTCCCTTGAGTAAGCCTTAGACTGCTCTGCAACGCTACCCTCTGAGAGTCAAGAGCTACAATAGGGTGTTTGGTTCCCAGTGAAGGACAAATGTGACATGTTATTTGTGCAGGCCTCACAGATACTGCCTCGTTTTCCAACAGTAATATTACTGCAAATCTTTTAGGCCAGCAAAAGGCAGCTTTAGCTGCTGGAAACATTTCCGACAATCAATAGTATGGTTGTGATATATTGCATAATGTCACCATTCCATATATCATAAGGATATCGCAATTCACCAAGGAGTTCTTTGACCATATAGAGGAATGAGACCAAAACCTGAGATCCTTTTTTAGGTCATGGAACACCGAGGTGAAATTCAGCATCCTTTTAAGATGTGGTAGAGGGTACTTTATTCCTTATAACATATAGTCACACCATGACTTGTCCCACAAACCACTTAAATCCTTGGTGCCTTGCTCCTTCATATGAAAGTATAAATTGTATGTTTGCAGACATGAAGAATAAAAGCAGAATCTGTGGTTCGAAAATACACCAAAAAGCAGCTAGAAATTTGCTGCAAACACGTATTAGAATCAGTTTAATTTAAGATAGATAAAAAGTTGTAGGTCAAAATGCTGAAAAAATCTATCTTTCCTGTAAAGAGCTACAACATGCAAAAACCTAAATAATTTTCCATACATATCTACTTTCAGCTGATTGTTGTTCATTTTAGAAAAACATATCAGAAGAATGAAAAGCCAGTTCTCATTAACTTTTTTAAACTGCAGCTTTAATTGTGCACTGTGACCTGTCTTTCACGGTTGTATGATGGAACAAAGCATTCAACTACCAAGCATGCCTTTTCAACGGCATCATTACACCACATGAGTCATTACCATGCATGCATTTACAACGAAAATCTTTACAATACATATGCCTTTACCACACATGTCTTTACTACAAAAATTTCGACTGTAAAGGCATGGTTGGTAAAGACATATATGTGGTAAAAATGTAAGAGGAAGGTATAAACCCCATATCTTCTTCATACATACCCTCTAATACTAGTATACACAATTACCAGTGCATATGCTGACATCTACACCAATAGACTCACCCACAAACTTACCCAACGGCTTCACATACTAACTTACATCCGTATTTACATTAACAAACAACAGACACCTATCTATGCACATATATGCATGTACCAACACAACACCCACCAACCCACAAAATCACATGCACAGCAGGTCAACACACAAACCTTTGCCTAATAACAAACACATTATGCTAATCACAATATTTCTATCACCACACACCTTACAACATTAACACAAGCACATACAATTACTCACAGCTGAACACACACAACCACACTTCAACCCACTCACAGCAGGACTCTTTCCCTGCTCTTACCCCCCTCTTAGTGGTCCCAAGATGGTCTGTAGGAAAGGTCAGCAGGCGGCCTAAGCACTTGCAAGCAGGTGTCACCCTGCTGTGCGAGCCATGGTGCTCAAGGGACAGAGCGGGGTACAGGAAACGACAATGTCTGTCATAATTAAAACCGGGTGGCTTTCCTTGATGTACGGCATCGCAGAAGCTGGTTATACTCTGTGTATGTTGGCGTCGACTGAACTCACAGGTCCAGGTAATTGTATTGTACTTACCTTTAAAACTTTTATCCCGCATATGCCTTTACCATTCATGCCTTTAGAATAAAATTAATTTTAAAGGAATGCATGATAAAGGCATAATCTTGGTAAAGGATTCATGGTAGTGGACATGTGTGGTAAAAACATGTTCGTTGCAAAGGATTCATGTTAATGGTCATGTCTAGTTATGACCGCGTAGTAATGTGCTGGCTCTGGCGGCAGGCATTATGAAGTCACAAGTAAAATGTAATAAGTTATTACCATCCAGAATTTTTTCAGGTGTCTAAAGATACCTCAATTCTACTGTAATAAGGAAATTAAAGTCAGTCATATATATGGGGATTTGAGATTCCCATTTATTATATTATTACTACAGATATTGGCTGTTTCAGGAAATCGAAATATTTACCAGGAGATTAAAAATGCGTGGTAGCCTAACAACAGGAAATGTTTCCCTCTTTGAAGCATAACTGTGAAGCTGTGAATGAGGTCCAAGGAGATGCTATAATGATGAAGAAATATGCTACTGCAAACAATCAGGGCCGGCTGTAGAGCGTTGCCACCGGTGCCACAGCACTCGGTGCTGACCTCGGGTGGGGGCGCCCTATTTGCAAGTAGATTATAGCTTTAAAAGCACTGCTACTGCGTTCCTTGCCTTCAGCAATTTTCAGGCTGGAGAGGAAGACAGGAAGAGGAAGGATGATCGGGAGACGACGCGTTGAGGTAAGTGGTGTTGGGGCTAGGTCCTGGGAGCGGTGAGGGGGTAGTTTTTCGGGGAGGGGGCAGGTTTTAGGACTCGGGAGGGGGGTCAGGGTTGTTTGTAGGGCAGGGAGCAGCTTTTGGGCTCAGGGCAGGGGGGGCTGGGGTCGGGGTAGTTTTTAGGGTGGGGGACAGTTTTTAGAGCCAATGGAGGGGTGGGGGAAAAGGGACAGTTTACTGGGCAGTGTACAGTTTTAGGCCTCCGGGGGGGGGTGCGGGGTCGGGGTACTTCAGGGATGTAGGGGATAGTTTTTAGGGCTCAGGGCGAGGGGGGCTGAGGTCGGGGTCATTTTTTTGGGGCATGGGGTTAATTTTTAGGGCTCAGGGCAGGGCAAAAAAGGACACTTTCCAGGGCAGGGGGCAGTTTAAGACCTCAGAGCAGGGGGGCTGGGGCTGGGTAGTTTAGGGATGTAGGGGACAGTTTTTAGGGCTCAGGGCAGGGGGGCCTGGGGTCGGGGTAGTTTTTGGTGTGTGGGTTTAATTTTTAGGGCTCAGCGCAGGGCAGGGGGGAAAAGGGACAGTTTAAAGGGCAGGGGTATGATCTTTAGCACGCATGTCCCTTTGCCCATCATGTCTTTACCACGAAATTGAGTGGTAAAGGCATGCGTGGTAAAGACGCGGTCGTGGTAGAGCGCTGTACCATCATACAATCAAATATGAGGTCTAGTCAGGAAAGCAAGCTGTAGATCAAATGGCTTGCCCTATGGTAATGCAGGGTAATCCTGAGTGCACCATAAGAGAGGATGATTGGAATTGCATCTTCTTTCCTCAGAGATTAAGGCCTCAGGTTTATGGACATTTTCTGGCA
Source organism: Calotriton arnoldi (assembly GCA_963921515.1). Classification (NCBI taxonomy): domain Eukaryota; kingdom Metazoa; phylum Chordata; class Amphibia; order Caudata; family Salamandridae; genus Calotriton; species Calotriton arnoldi. The sequence continues at coordinate 380,992 of CAWUFW010000862.1, forward strand.
TACTAAGAAGACAGTTCAGGTCTACTTCAAAGATGAGTGTTCCCTTCAGACTAAGTAGTCTTCTGTGAACTAGCTTTTTGTATGGCAGTAAGCTGAATTGGTCATTCTTCAAACCTGTAAAGGCAGAAAGCGGGAATGCATCTCACATTGGACCAGTGAACTTGGACATGAAAAAGGACAATTGGATAAGAGGTAGGTGAGATGTTACGTCAAAAGTGGCACAAGTCAACTCTTTGAACTGAAATGTCCACTCTGTCCCAGACAAAGTTAAATGAGAAAGAGAAGTGGTCTCTGACTATAGTGGCACAGAAGGATTTTGTTTAAATTAAGTCCAGTCAAAGCCCAGTATGTACACAAAGAGCTAATGGTAATTGGTAGGCGGGCATGAGGTTTACTGCAAGATTAATTATTTATTTCTAAAGAACAGAAACACCTTGACAGAGATTATAAATTGAAAGCAAAATGAGAAGGCTTGAGAGTTTTTAATCGGATGGTAGATTTTAGACAAAATTAAATTGTATGGTTCTTAATGGGCCACATCACAACTGCAGGATAATTGTTACTACTAATAACTGTGGTAGGAACGGCCTTACTTCTGCACTTGGAATTTTTCCAACCCCAAACTCTAAGGTGAAAAACCTCTGGGTTATGTTCGACAGTAAACTGTCTTTTGAAGGTCATATCAATTACATCACATCATCTTGCTTCTTGTTAAAAATTCTTAGGAAGGTCCTTCCTTATATTCCACAGGCATTGCAGAAAACTGTAGTCACTACTCTTATCACTTCTAAATTGGAGTACTACGATGCACTGTTTAGCACCATCCAGAAAAGGTTTCTGAATAAGCTATTGATCCTTCAAAATGCGGCTGCCCGCTTGCTCCTGGCATTCCCAAACATAAGTCCGTCTCACAAGTGCCGACCCAGCTGCATTGGCTTCCCATTAAGAAGCGTATTAATTTCCAAGCTCTTTGTATTGCTTTTAAATCACTACACAATCTTGGTCCTGCTTATCTGGCACAACGCTTTCAACGCTATATTCCTGCCAGACCTCTTCGGTCATCCTCCAGCAGAAACTTGGTGGTGCCTAAATTTAAAAGATCGAAACGGGGTGGCAGATGTTTAGTGACCTGCACCGCCAGGTTATGGAACCTGCCGCATGTGCTCAAGGATAAATCTGACCTGCTAGCAAATAGAAAATCCTTAAAAACCTGGCTTTTCAATCATTAAGAAATCACTCTTTGCCTCTGCTCATTCTCCACTGGGTATTCCTCCCTCTTTTGGGGCTAGCGCCTAGATACCCCTGGGCAGTGGCGGCTTGCCAAGGGAGTGCTGCGGGGCGGTTGGCGAGGGAGGGGCAGGGTGGGGGGGTAGTGGACTCCCACATACAGCGGAACGGAGTAAGGTAAGTAATTAAATAAATAAAACAATTTACCTTGCGCGCGCTGCATCGCCGAGTTGGCGATGCAGCGTGCGCAAGGTAAATTGTTTTATTTATTTATTTACTTACCTTACTCCGTTCCGCCATATGTCGGAGTCCACTACCCCACCACCCTGCCCCTCACCCGCCCCGCCCCACCGCCCCGCAGCACTCCCTCAGCGAGCCCCCACTGCCCCTGGGTAGTTGTGCACTCTAAAAAATTTATTTTCATTTAATTTCGTCTGTCCCTTTCTAGGTTTCAAATCGGTTTAGTTAAGTGTGAGCACTAGACTAACGCCAAAGGAAAGAAAAGTACAAGTTAAGCTGGGCACAGTGAATGATTCTCTAAAATGTCATGTCATATCCCACCATTTGATTCTAGAATGCCTATACTCATTCACTGATGTGAACATATTTGTTTTGGGAAATTGTAGGGTGCAATGCAGTACCTAAACAGCATTAGGCTGCCTAGCTGTCAAGGCTTGAGAACAGTTGACAAGAGCTTTTTGTATTCCACACTGTTTCCTGTTTTTTAAACACATTTAAAAATATTATCAAAAAATAAATTAATATATTGGAAACTATTCAAGTCATGTGGGGACCTTTCTCTACAGGAGAGCATATGAGAGTGGCTGGAGACCACACCTATATTTATATGTGTCTCACGGAGTGTGGCGCTCAAGAACGTCCTTCCGGGTGTGCCACACTTGTATTAGAGGAAGAAGATGAAGACCTCTTTGCCTTCAAATGATCTGTTCTGCGCATGGCCAGAGCCTGGTGCAAAGAACCTGATCAATAGTGTGCCTGCAGCAGGGTGTCAAGTTTCATGATTGAAAGTTCTAGACGAATCCAGCCAGGGGAGAGAAATCAACTAGATGGTCTGGCTTCCCACACTCTCTTCAACAATCGACAGAAGTGGAGATGAAGGGGAGCTCCGGATCCATCAACATTCTTGAAGTCAATAGCAAGTGAAACCCAAGTGCCACCCACATAGGTGGGTGAGCCAGGCGATGGGCCTTGCCCAAACCTCACCACAGTTGGAAACAGCAGAGACCAGAGTTATTAGGCCTCTGTGATCAAGTGGGGGCAACACTGACAGGGACCTAGGAAGGTGAAAATTTCACACACACGCAACTGTTGCTGCTGATCTACTTTATTGTTCTTACCTGAGAAAAGGTGTGCAGTGGCCCTTTGTAGATGTGGGAGAGTGGACATACCCCAGAACCAAAGACTTTGAAGTGTTCATGGGACCTATCGTCTAGTTGTGTAGAGACAAAGGCTAGCCAAGAACAGAAATGACTGTGAGAAGCACTTATAATGTCCAGTCTTGTGTGTTGCATGTTATTGTAGTATGGCTAGCCAGATCGCTGGGCTTTTACTTAGGGTGTAAGATTTCTCAGTAACCAGTGAGGCAGTCTAAGCCAAGTGGCTTCTGAATTAATCAGGGATTCGGTTCTAAAATGAAAAGCTGAGGATTGCACACAGCTTATCTATCTCCTTGGACGGACACACACGCACACACACACACACACACACACACACACACACACATACACACACGTATGCCAGTTGTGAGGAAAAAATGGATACAGTCCTTTTTCAATGGAAGAAGTTGAAGTATGTGCATGTGTGGTCTATGCAACAGGCACTCTATTTTTCACTGTTTATATAAAGTATTAACACATTTATGGAAAACCTGTGAAGATTTTATATCCATAACAGCTTAGTCATATTATGTTACGCCTCTGTTTTCATATCAACTTGAGCATTATGGTATTATAGTATTCTTCAAACAGCGACCTCAGAAGAAATTGAATTATTCACTGAGAACAAGTATTGAAGTAGACCTGAAAAAATAGCCGTGTGATATTGTTTGCCTTTACAAAAACCACCTGCAGCATTACTAGTGTGAACGCCAGGTTTCTCACTTATAAGTGTTCACTTTCATTTATAAATATTAAACGATGTTTCTGCCTGATTATGAATCGCAGGCTCACTTAATAATGTGTTCATGACTTTTATTTGTTGCTACAGATTTCACTTTCCTTTAAAACCAATAACTGAAAAAGATGCATGAAACTAAAATCTACGGGGCTTATTTATGAGCCCCTGCGTCACTTTTGCGCCACCGATGCGTCACTTTTTGTGACGCACCAGTGGCGTAAAAAATGCGCCATGTTGCGCCATATTTACGAAGTGACGCATCTAGGTAGATGCGTCACTTCGCAAACCCCTGCGCTACATAATACCTGCGCCAGGTATAATGTATGCAGGGTGGGCGTACCCTCGCAAAAAGGGTCGTAGGAGTGGCGCAGCGAAATCTATGAGATTTCGCTGCGCCACTCTAGGACGCCAATGCGTCAAAACCTTACGCCTGCCTCATGGCAGGCGTAAGGGTGACGCAGGCCCTTTCAGATGGGGCTTGCCCCATGTGAAAGGAACATTGCTGGAGTTGCGTCAGGGTCCGACACAACTCCAGCAATGTGCCACTTTGCGCTGACAGATACGTCAGTTATACTGACGTATCTGTCCTTCCTTGCGACATGATGCATCATATTGTAAATATGACGCATCATTGGTGTCGCAAGGAGGGCGCACTGAGAAGTGGCGCATCGCTGCTTTCACGCAGCGATGCGTCACTTCTCGTAAATGAGCCCCTACCTGTTTTAGACAGTTGTCGCTTATTTTTCCTCTACTGACTCACCTGGCTCTCCAACACTGTCAGTGAAGTTAGATAATATTTTGACAGGTTCATTGATGTGCTTTGATGTTAGCCGCAGAGAGTAAGCGGTGGCATTATTTAAAGTGATGCATTATCCATGATATAAGTGTGTTACCACGGCAATAGCTTTTATTTTGCCGTAGATTTTAAATGGTGTGTGCAGGTGTATGCATCTGTGGTTGATTCAGGAACTACTTGCTGATCTTAACTTGGCTGCATGCTGTTAAGTCAACTTGCCATTACGTTTTTCCTTCTCGCCAACAATCTCAATTTTTTGGACTTGCTTTTATTGTTCAACTATGTTATGACTTGGAGGGTCATAAAGTGTTTGGTGGGGGTGCCTCCTATCAAAGAGTTTGACCGGTGCCTCGTCTGCAAAACTCTCTTAAAGGTGGGCGACGCAGAAGATTTCCAGCAGTTTAAACTTTGCTTGTTCCTCTATTGGATACCTTTGTCCAATGGCCTCTCTGCCGAATGACCGTCGATCAATATAAGTCAGTAGGTCCACCCTATTGTGGGCAGTCATTCTGTCGTTCATTCCTTCTGGTCGGGACTGCCAGGAAAAGCCCGGTGGTCTGAAACATAAAAAAACACAAATGACCTCCCTCCGCAATCTGGAAGTAACCTCCCAGGGAGTTTTTTTTAATTTGTTTCTCAGGTCTTAATTTAGAAGTTTGTTTTTTGTTGGGGGGACAAAACAATCATGGCTCCCAATCAGCAGGTTTCTCTGCCTTCAGTGTAATCACCGCACCGGCAACCGCATTAAAGGCTATGCAGATCGCCGCTAGCCTTCACTAGAGGAGAGAAGGCCAAAGCTTCCGTTCACATGGCAGTATGTTCTAAATTAAACCCTTTAGACCCTTATTTATTAGACCCTTAAGCCGCTGTTGCGCCACTTTTGTGATGCTGCAGCGGCATAAAAAATGCGCCACACTGCCCCATATTTACAAAGTGAATGCTTGAAGCAGGCGTATGAGGTGACGCTGGCCTTAAATGACACATTGCTGGAGTTGCATCTGTTTCCAGACACACTCCAGCAATACTCCATTTTTGCGCCAACAGATACGTAAGGATGCGTAAATATGGTGCATCCATGCTGTTTTATCGCAGCGATGTGACACTTTTCATCAATGAGGCCCTTAGTTTCTTTATCACCAGGCAAGTATCTTTTTGGTCGTGCATTTTTATCCTTTCCACACATTTTACCACATTTCATACACTTCCACAAGGCATGGAGTTTGGCAGCATTTCAGACTATCCCATGATGCTCCTCCCTTGATTGATGTCAATTTGTTCAAGAGTATTTTGGAATGGCAAATTCAATCCGTGTTTTGTTGTATTATACATCAAATACAGCAAATGTGCATAATGTTTTGATCATTGCAAGTGGAATTTATATACATATAGTTTTGTACAACTATTAAAATATTGCAAACAACTTTCACTAATGACAGATTCTAACACTTCGAACACAAATTTATTTAAGTGACACAGACAACAATGCTGATAAATGCAAATGCTGTTGGCTGCTCATTTCACATTCAAATATTGCTGGTAGAACATTGTTTATGTAATAATGCCTTGGGTGTTCACAATACTATGAGCCGATTTCAAATCAAATCCTGGATAAATTCACTTTTTCACTACAATGAAAGGGTATCTGAATTCCAGATGACTCTTAATGGCAGTCCAAGAATGTATTTTTTTTCTGTGGGTGCAATTTTAAAATGCTCCTTTCCGTGGAATATAATTCCATAATGAAGATATTGCAGGAAAGCCCATGAGGATACGTAGACCTCAACTAGAAGTCTGCCAACACTTTGGGGTGACAGCAGCTCTACTTCTGGCTCCACTTCACCATATTTATAGGGCCAAGCCGTGTTGGTGCAGAATTTTCACTGACAGTGCAGAGCATGGCACATTTGCGAATATACATGCCGATGGGCTGCCACTTTATGATGGGCTGCACAGCTTTTTGTTCCATTTCAGTTTGTTGTAGGGATTCTGCACATACACAGAGCTATGCACAGGATAATAGGACCTCGGAATATAGTGGTGTGCCAATCATAAACCTTAGCACCTAAAACCCCAACCCAACTAGCTGTAGCGTCTCATCAGCAAAAATGCTACCAATGATTAGACAACCCAGAACACGGTATCTCTCTCTCAGGACTCGCAGTAGCAAGAACACCCTTTCATAACTCACTCATACCTGTCCACAACGTGCGTAAGAAGAAACACTGTATAGTTTAAAATGTTTATTTCAACTACCGTGCTCTAAGATACAGTACACGTGCCAGTACTATCAGCATAATGCATAATGATAACATAAGCAGCATAGTTACAACTCCATAGAATACAAATGGGGAAAGCATTTAATAAAGCAGTGGATATAGGGCTAAATGACCTTACCACCCTCCCCGTGCTAGTAGCTGGTTTATTATAAAAATAGAAGACCTCTGGGCATTGTCAGGCGAACCCTCATACCTCAATATCTAGATGCAAGTCTTACATCATCAGGCAAGCACAGCTCTTTTCTCTGGAAAGGTTTATCTCCAAGTGTCTCTAACAGTGAAAAACACAATATTAAAAGCACACGAATTTCTCCAGGGCAGCTGTACATAGAGTGTTATGTCCAAGTGCGAGGGACTGGCCAAATCAGCAGGAACAAGGGACGTTGTTTTTCGACCTTGTACATGGTGTGCAGACGTAGCCCAAAAGGGAACAGGAGAAAAGGTGAAAGATAGAAATGCAGACAGTGCTAAAATAGCCGGGCAGAAGCAGAGGCTTGAAAAACAACGGCACAAAGTAACGTGCGCAAAAAGGCCTCATGGCATCTAGGCCTAAGCCAACGTAGCAAGGCAGACCAGGAGGCCACAAACCACACAACACCCTCCCCTGGTCAGTCCATCGTCCAAGAAGATGACACAGTTCAAATAAACTGAGCAGAACAGAACGTATGTTGTGAAGCGAACCCCAGGAAGGACAACAAAGGGGAGATGGGGAAAAAAAAATATATCCAGCGAGGCAGGTCGCAGAAAGCGAAGGCCCTCTCAATCCAATAGAGTGTAAGTGCAGAAAAACGCCACACCTTCCAAGAGGACATCATTGAAATCGTCGGAAAAAAGTGACGCCATCCAGTCAAGTAAATCAAAGCTGCAGTCATGTTCCTCGCAAGAGGGAGCAGCGAATAGCATTGTGGGACAACTTGCGTGGTACTCAATATAACTTTGTTGTAGGAGATGCCGAGCAGCCGCCCAGATATCCCATTGTGCCAAAATCCCCAGCGCAGCCGCACGCGCCATGTAGCCTTCAGCGGAACAGTCCCGTTCATGGGCCTCTAGGAGACCCACCAACTGAACAAAATCCAGAACAGACAAAGACATATTGGAGAGGCAATAATCCATGGCCCACGAGAATGGACATCTGATGCAAGACATCACAGGTTGCACGCAAGTGAAATACGCAAAGCGAAAAGAAAGTGTATAGGACACACTCATTGTCGCCAACGGCAGGACGCCGAAGCCAGCGAGGATGCGTTCACGGAGCATCTGGAGCCGACCTGGGTCGAGAAGGGCCCATGGTGGTGCAGCCATTGCGTAGTAAACAGACCAACAGCAGGACACCAGCCGCTAAGGCGAGGAACAGTGGTAAGCACCCAAAGACGCTGGAAAAGATGGAATGAATAAAAGCCGGTATTACACCAAAAATAGTTTGAAAAGAGGTCACAAGGCCAGAGCCCACAACTTTAAAAAAGTGCACCAGACCTTCAGTGCGGGACGCATTAAAAACACGGTGAATCAGTTCACCGAAATATTGTGGGAGGTTAGTGTTCAAAAGGGCCTGTATTTCACTGTGGGTACTTGCCACCTGGAGAATGAACGTCTCCCGGGCAGATGTGAGCATAACCTCCTGGTTCAATAATAGCGCCTTTATTCCTCTCAATTTATTGAAATCCGCCTTCAGACTAGGAATGGAAGGCCACACAGAACTATCTATGCTGTCGTGCGGGGGAGGAAAAAGCATATTTTTGCAGCAGACAACCCTGTGGGAAACGGTAACAATATATGGTATGCCGGCCAGCAGGCCACAGCAGTCTTGGTTATTCAAAAGAAAATAGATACCATTAGCAAGCACAGTGAAAGTAGGAGAAATAGCAGGAGCTGGAATACCCTTTAACACACAAGCAAGATTCGGAGCCGAAACGTTACAAGCTCCGTGCAACTTAATGTGTTTGCAAATAAGGGAATGACCCACAGTTGAATCGCATGACTCCCCCGTGAGAAACTCTTCCCTTCCGTCTCTAAGGCATTTAAACACGAAAGGCAGGGACCAAAGTTCATGCAGGAAGGCACTGCCTAAAGGCTGGAAACGGCCTACAGGATAATGCTTCATGCACAAACTAAATTCAAACAATGAAAAAGGCAAAGCAATAACCCCGTGTACTAGCCACACAGCAGAATCCAATTCCGCAATAGAGAATGGTAAGGGCTCTATCTTTTCGATATGTAACAGAGTGTATGCTGCATCTTTCATGGACATGAACCGCTGTTTCTCAGTTAAATTAAAAGGAAAGAATAAGGCAGAGGTGTTCAAAAATTGCCAAGGAACTTTCCCCATTTTAAGTGTTTGCAAAGTCCATGCAAACTGCATTACTGAACGCAATTGATCCTGACCATGATATAACACAGAAACATCATCTTGTACAATATCAACAACAGAGGAAATAATATTCTCTAATGTGTAAATGTGGGAAGACAGGGTATTAATACTATTGTCAACAACAGCAAGCACCTTTTCCAAATTTGCTTGATCGATTTCCCGCAGACGGGAAGCAGCTTCAATTTGCGAAAGCTTCCAGAGTTCATTATAAGTTTCATAAATGAATCTCTTAGGTCGAGGACCACGAGGCCCCAGAACAAAATCGGACAGATCAATGTTGCCTGATAGGAGCGATAAATGGTGTTTAACAGAATCTAAGGAAGAGTGCTGCAACCACTGTTTACATAATTTACCAACAGAATATGTTGTAACAGTACGAGAGTCAGAAAACCTTGGATCTGGCCTAACTTGTTTGTAGCCAAGATCCGTGTTATGAAAACGCAATTGGCAGGCATTAGATGCAATGGGCCAAGCCAACCAGGGTGACTGAACCAACGCAGAGACATTAAACGAATTGTTCTGAAACAAAACCTGCAATTCGGTAAGGGACATATTAAAGTACAAGCTTTTGTTGGGAGTGGAAGACAAGACAGGAAAGGATGGGGCATTCAATTGTTTGGACGTAGCCAAACCCCAACATGTCGTTTGATAGATGGTCTGATTTAAAAATAGAATTTGGGCTGGGATGAGGCAAGCACGGTGCAAGGCTTCTGTGCCCTGCACCTGCCATGCTTTGGAGCCCCAAATAGATTTTAAATCTATGGTGTCACGCCAGTGTTTATACCCACCCACAGCCAAGGCGCTTAAAAAGGAGCCTGAATATAGCAATTTTGTATGGGTCAACATGATTTTCTGTGTAGAGGAAGCGTTTAATTTAAAGAAATAGGACCCAGGGTTCGATCTGTTAAAATCGGTAAAATAAGTAAACTTATTTCTAAGAGTTTGGGAGCTACCTGGCAAAGGAGTCGGACAATGTTCCCACTGGGTGTAATTAAAAAGACCCCGAAGGGTACTGGGTTTATGGAGAAAATGGTTGCCCCAATGCTGGTAACAATACAAATCAGCATAACTTGCAGAATTCATGTACAGATCTTCAGCATGAAAAGCAGCATAATATTTCAAATCACTAAATAATGCTTCAACTGCATGCACATCCCAATCGTCAGAATAAATATTACTTTTTACGACATCACATATTGAAACACGAAGGACATTTGGTACATTAATAATTTCGGTTGGTCCATGAATTTGGAAATTTACCGCATCCCAAACGATGCCATCAGCGACTGGAAAAGCTGAAATGTTCACAAATGTGTGGTCTCGCTTCATGATGTGAGATGAAGAATGTGGAGCCAAAGTTCCAGTGACACAGTTCACTGTAGAGCGTTCTGGCAAATAGTGTCCATTGATGAGCAGAAAAAACACGGTAACAAAGCCAATAGTCATGAACAAAAAAATCAGGAAAAGTACCAGCCAGATGTATGTCCATGGGGGGATCAAACAATTGTCTCTGAACCAGGATACAAGAATGCTGAATTTGGACGGGACAAGTGACAAGGTGGATTCCGAGTCAAAGGAATAACTTGTTGGGCTCAGTGGCGTTGTTGGTAGGTGTGCCACCGACTCGTTAGCGGGATAGGTATACTCAGACTCGTCGTTGCGGGGGGAGTCCGGGTATTCGAGTAAGCGATCAGGCAAATCTACCATCTCGATGGCAACATCAGTGACCGTTCGGGCAGGAGAGCCACAAACATTCGTCCGGGAAATGACAGGACAAGAGACCGCTGGTGTAACACTATTCAGGATCGGCCAAATGTTGTAGCTTGACATTTTCCACTGAGATGTATCTGTTCTCTTTGCGACCAAGAAGCGGAGGTAAGATGACTGTACGAGTTCCCTTCAAGCCAAGGACTGGAACCGGTGCACGATAAGAGGGGCCGAATTCTTTTTTGTTCTCCACCTTCTCTCGAACCAGATCTCCAATCTTCGGAAGCCAGCCGGCAACCGGAATCTGCAGTGCAGTGTCTGTGGCTGAAGGTAAATGTGCGATAGCAAGTTTGTCTCGGGCTTCTTGTAAGTCCTGTAACATAGTAGAATGGTTATCTACATCAAAGATGGCGGATTGCGCCGCCATGTCTAGACCATCAAGGTCAGGCACAAACATTCTTATGCCAAAGAGCATTTCGTATGGGGTCCACCCACCCAGAGGTCTTCTCGGGAGATTGTTAAGTGCACGTTGTACGGTATACAAGTGGGCCAGCCAGTTCCTGCCAGTACCTAAGACTCTAGCTGTCAAGGATTGCTTTAAGTCACGGTTCATTCGTTCAACAATCGAATTGCCCTCAGGCCGATATGGTGACGAAAATTTCACCCGCACCCCCAGTGAACCCATTGCGTCCTTGTAAGCCTTAGAGGCAAACGCTGGACCTTGGTCAGAATGGAAGGTGCCACAGGCAAAAATTCCCACAAAGACACGCAAATCCCTTATGACATTTCGAGCGTCAGCACTTCGTTGTGGCCAAACCCAGATGAAACGTGTGCACGAATCCACTGCAACTAAGATATATTTATATGCAGTGTCTGAAGAGAATGGACCGCAGTGATCCAGGTAAACACACCCAAAAGGTCTGTTTGAAATGCAGGGCGGGGTCTGTGGTGGCCGTGTAACCGTGGAAGGCTTAATCTGCTGACAAACGTCACAAGAAAGCACATAAATACGGGTTTGTTTGTATAAACCACGCCACCAGTAACGCTGCTGCAAGATGGAAACTGTCACAAACACCCCAGCATGAGCCGAAGCCATGCCTTCGTGTGCTGCAGTAATCAAGGAAAGTCTGCGGTCCGCATTGGGAATCAGCCGATCCCCAACGTCTGGAATTCTTACGTAGGAGCCTGTTCGGGACCTAATTGATAAGAGTATTTTGAAGGGAAACCCTTAGGGTAATTAGCACCTTCCTTTGTCGCAGCAATAGCTGCTAGAATATCAGAATCTATTTTAGACATGGATCTGGTAACTGCTGCGACTGAGCACGTGGCTACTGCTGATTTGGCAGCTTCGTCTGCCAAACCGTTACCGACAGCGTGTGCGCCCACACGCTGGTGGCCAAGGGTGTGAACCACCTGTGTGAGGGGCAGACACTGTTGCAAATCTGCCACTCGAACCCAAAGCATTTTATGCTTGATTGTGCTGCCTTTTGCATCTCTATAGTCATTTTGTGACCAAAAGAATAGATTGTCATTGTAAGACTGGACACAGTAGTAAGAATCGCATACAATAAGAGTGGTCACATCCGGATTAGCAAACTCAAGTGCTAGCACCAATGCGCGCAGCTTGGCCAATTGTGCAGTACTGTCTCCTAGTGCCTGTGTATGCACTACAGTTGAGTTGAACTTTCCGTTCACAAAGGTACCTGCAACAATAGCACATGCGGCTGAATAAGCATGCTTGGAACCCGTGGCCGGTTGTGCCGAGCCATCGGTATAAATAATACATTCGTATTCCTCAAGCGGTAGCAAGGACAGAGGAGGAGGATGAACGAATTCATACTGTAAAAACTCCTGAGTCTGTAGAGAAGAATCAAAGATAAAAGTGACATCTGGTGACGTCAAAGATGTTGCCCATTGTATCCAATGGGGGTGCAAAGCTTTAGAGTTCGGAACACTTGCTTTCGTCACTGCCTCTAGGGCAGGATAGGGTGTTACCACCAAAATGCGTTTTTCCTGTGCCAGTGCGCGTTCCTTCAGAATCGCCATCTGCACTGCAGTTAAAACTTTCTCCACAGAGGAAAAGCGCATTTCTGCAGAAGTGTAGAGATGTGACTTGTATGCAATCGGTACTGTGTCCTTCGTTAAAAGTCAAGTACGTGAAACCCACTGCCCCTGGAATGATTCTAATCACCAGGTTGGTGTGGTTGTCACGAGTCAACAAGTATTTAGACTCAAGTAAGTCTGTCTGCAAAGACTGCAGAATGGAGGAATGCTCCGGAAGCCAGCATGACTTCGAAAAGTTAGGTTGTATCAAGGCATACAGTGGCTTGATACGCTGGGCATATTCGGGAATGTAAGTACGCCCGAAGTTCAGAAAACCCAGTAAAGACTGAAGTTTCTTCAGAGTAGTAGGAGGGCACAGAAGTGCACATTTCTCCAGGAAATGGGGGGCTAAGCCCATACCTTCATTGTTGAGCTCATAGCCCAAAAACAAAACGGTAAATTCAGCAATGTGAGATTTGGCAAAGTTAAACTTGTAACCTAGAACCGCAAATTCTAGAATAATGCGGTCCACTCGGGAAAGATGCGGGAATAATTCGTCGTCTGTCAGATAGATATCATCGACATACGAACATGCATCTGGGTCTATGCCGTCTAACAAAGAGACAACACGGGCAGCGAATACTCCTGGACTGTTCTGATAGCCCATAGGTAAACGCCGGAATTTGAATAATTTACCACCGGAGGTAAAAGCGCTCCATTGGCTACTCTCCGGGGCCAAGTTGTGCGTGTAGAATCCATTGGATAGGTCAAGTGTAGTTTTATATTTTTTACGAACAAGACTGTCTACTAGCACAGAACTATGTGTGTTTTGTACCGCAAAGGTCCGACAATGAGAGTTCAAATGTCGGTAATCCAAAACTAAGCGGTACGATCCATCGGGTTTAGAAACCGCGAAAAGGGGATTATTCATCGGTGACACGCATGTTTCAATCACTCCCTGATATTCTGACTGGGTCAGAATTTTGGAAACGGGACCTTTAGCTTCCCGTTTGATCGGATATTGGGGTTGTGGCTGTGGTAGGGACCGCAGAGGTATTTCATGTGGGGGAGAGTCCTCATCCCAGCCCTCGTGGTTGCGGTATAATGCTGGAGCCAGGGACACAGCCCACTCAGCTGCAAGAGCCTCCGCTTTGTCCTTTGGGACATGACGAGAAAAGCTCGGAAGGATTACCTCCTCCCCTTTATGCGTAGCAAGTATGAATGGGGGCGGCCAATGTCGTATGAAGAGGTCAGATTTTCCCCAAAAATCCCTTTAATAACACGCTGTATATCACCTTCAATTTGAATGACAATATTATATAGTCTGTCAGGGGGTGCCACTCTGGTGTCTGCCGTCTCGACAGTAATGAATGTTTCAGTTGCTGTTGCCTACCGCACTATGGTAACTTCCGCGGCGCTGTCTAGGAGGGTCACTGCCCACGTCCAATTCAGGAGCCTCGTTCTCACCGTCTGTGGCATATGAGACAGAAACAGGGGATGCGCCTCGCGACCCCGGCTTCTTCTGTTGCTTACCCTGTTTTTTCAACCTCCAGCTCTTTTTAGTAAAAACTGGTTTCTCATCTTTCTCAGATTGAGTTTTAGGTTGTTGTTGCGATTGTGTTTGCGATTTAGCAAAAGGCTTAACTCCCAGGCTATTGCGACCAATGGTTTTGTAAGCCTGAGCAATAATTTTCGGTAATTCGCGCGGCTTGTCCGGATCTGGGACCAAAGCCAAAGCATTAGCTACTTGGAAGTTAACTGCATCGCCCTTGACATTTGCAAGGATCAAATCAGCCACTACGTCGAACACTCCCACCAGTCTCATCCCTAATTCCACAGCCGCTTCAGGGCCATGCTCATCCTGCACACGTTTAATTACAGAGGGGAGACCATCATGGAAGGAGTGCCGAAACACTTCGCATATACTGCTGCGAATACCCTACCCCAGTTGTTGCAGTCTGCCAACTCAGGGATTAAGTCTTTTGGTAAACTAATCGTCACAATTCTGTGTTTTTCCACAGGAGAGGTATTTGGAAAAACTGCCTCCAGCTTGTCAAATTTTTCTGCAAGCCAATAAGATAAATCATCCTTATTTTGTGGGCGCTTGCCCATCACCGAATTCACCATGATAGGACTTATGGTTAAACCGCCTGCACCAGCTGGATGGGCCGCAACTCCAGGCGGGGCTCCCTGGATGTTGCCTGTAACATATTGTACTAAAGCTCTATGTACTCGTATCAAAGACGAATGCATATTACGCAGTTCAGCGACTGCAACCGTCATATAACGCGGATGTGGGGTATACCCGGCCAAGACAGGCCAAGTGGCCCCATCAATTGATAAGGGGCCTAAACGAACTGCGGTAACCGGTTGGGGGAGGGCGCCATCAAACCAAACACGGTGTTGCCAAGCCATGAGCGGTACTTCAAGATTCCTATACGGTCTATAGTGATTAGGAACAACGGTGGCTTCATATTCATGGAACATATTATCAGTCCCATCCACCGCTGGAAAGGTGACCCAAGAGTAAAACACCTCAAAGTGGTAAGCTGGATCTGCTTGTACCACAAAGATCAAATCGACACCCGCGTCAGGCACTCCATACACTGTCAAGTGAGCTCGGAGCGCTGCGCGGCTATGTGCCGCAATTTGCGTAGCCATTTCGGGCTAGAAGTTTTTGACAACCTAATATGTTGCAGCACAATAGTGGGTATTATTTAAGAAACCTTTTAACAACTTCAAGCTTGAAAGAACCTATAAAAACGTCAATATAGGAGGTATCACCGTCACACACGCTTCCGGAAGCGTCTGCGAAGGGAGTTGTGGACAAGCACAAGTACTACTCAAGCGTCTCACAGATAAGCAGCCCACTCGTTGGTTGCGCCATGTTGTAGGGATTCTGCACATACACAGAGGTATGCACAGGATAATAGGACCTCGGAATATAGTGGTGTGCCAATCATAAACCTTAGCACCTAAAACCCCAACCCAACTAGCTGTAGCGTCTCATTAGCAACAATGCTACCAATGATTAGACAACCCAGAACACGGTATCTCTCTCTCAGGACTCGCAGTAGCAAGAACACCCTTTCATAACTCACTCATACCTGTCCACAACGTGCGTAAGAAGAAACACTGTATAGTTTAAAATGTTTATTTCAACTACCGTGCTCTAAGATACAGTACACGTGCCAGTACTATCAGCATAATGCATAATGATAACATAAGCAGCATAGTTACAACTCCATAGAATACAAACGGGGAAAGCATTTCATAAAGCAGTGGATATAGGGCTAAATGACCTTACCACCCTCCCCGTGCTAGTAGCTGGTTTATTATAAAAATAGAAGACCTCTGGGCATTGTCAGGCGAACCCTCATACCTCAATATCTAGATGCAAGTCTTACATCATCAGACAAGCACAGCTCTTCTCTCTGGAAAGGTTTATCTCCAAGTGTCTCTAACAGTGAAAAACACAATATTAAAAGCACACGAATTTCTCCAGGGCAGCTGTACATAGAGTGTTATGTCTAAGTGCGAGGGACTGGCCAAATCAGCAGGAACAAGGGACGTTGTTTTTCGACCTTGTACATGGTGTGCAGACGTAGCCCAAAAGGGAACAGGAGAAAAGGTGAAAGATAGAAATGCAGACAGTGCTAAAAAAGCCGGGCAGAAGCAGAGGCTTGAAAAACAACGGCACAAAGTAACGTGTGCAAAAAGGCCTCATGGCAGCTAGGCCTAAGCCAATGTAGCAAGGCAGACCAGGAGGCCACAAACCACACGACAAGTTTAAATTCGCAAAGCAGAGATTACTTTCTGAAATGCAAAATAAGAACGGCCTCATCATGAAGGCAGTTTTTTCCCTGCCCGTGAGAATCACTGATGAATTTTCCTGCCATGGTCTACCATGCCCTACATGGCAGACTCAAGCAGGGAATTTCGGCATCAGGAGGTATACACTAAAGAGTGTGGGAATTCCTATGTGACAAAGACGGTAGAGTTCCACGACAGAACTAGTTGAGGCTCCATCATCAGAAACCAAGCGGTTTACCTAGCTTTTACATGAAGCAGAGCTATTGAGGGTTTGGTGGAGCCAGCCATCCCTCAGTTTATGGTGGATGTCCCAAACCGCCAAACCCAAAATAACCCCTTGCCTCATGGGAAAATGAAGGGCCAGCACATTTATATAGGTAAAAATAACTCATGCCCTAAAGTTACTATAACACGCGCCTCAGCTATGCACAGTGTTGTCATGAATTATGACATTTCAGATGTTGCAGAGATGTTATCATGATGTCATAGAACATATCATGAGTGGCGTATTATGTGAGTTAATTAGCAGTGCATGGTGAATGCGCGAGTTATAGTTACTCTAGGGCACAAGTTGTAGTTGAAATAACTATAACAGGTGAATTTCAGTGTTTTTTTCCGTTTAAAACAGTATGTTTTAACTGACATTTTCACCTAACGATAACATCCCTATCACATTTGTGTTTTTCGGTGAATGTCTAAGGTTTTCCTAAGTTTTTTTAAATGTAAATGAAGATGTTATTACAATTAACTATAACGTCACTTAATCCTTTTTTTTGTGGATTTCTTTGTTTTTTTAATGTAATGTAAAGCATCGCCCAAACCCCTGCCAACTGTGGCCAGGCCCTTCACCCATCCTCTTGCAGGCACCTACCCCCCACCATTCACAGCCTTTGGCTTTGCAAGCATGGAGATGGGTGCAGGACTTGTACCAAACCCCCCACCCCGGGCACCCAACCCCATGCTGCGCACTGCTGAATCTGACCTGCAGCCAGGAACCAACCTCCTCCTTTATTTTGTTTGCTTTGCAGCTCTACTGCGATTTAGCAGGGGGCTGCACTGGACATCGCAAGACCCCGAGTCCTAACATGGCAGCCACAACATTTTCTTCTGCTTGTGAAATATGCAATGATTTTGAACCTTCATTTCTCAAAAACTACTGAATGGATTTACACACAAAAAAAAATCAAGCTTTCTTGACCAAGATATAGCTTTAAGCTAAATTTGGTGTAATTCCATTCAGCTACTTTTGCGGTATCACAATTCCATTTTCCTTAGGAAAATTGCATGGTGAAAACAACTTTTAAAGACCCCCCTTATTCTCAGTCCCTGCTTGATGCATTACCCCAGGTGGATGGAAAGTTTTGTGAAGATTCATGAAACGGAGGCAAAGTTAGTAGCAAACCAAAAAATCTATTTCCAATGGAAACATGGTCCTAACTATAATTACCCAGTGGCAACTGCCACTGGGTAATAAAGATATACACATACATATGTATATATATATATATGTATATATATATTCACTGAAAAAACCATAGGTTTCAGGCACGTTATAGTTAGAAATTTGCATTTAAAAAATCACTGAAAAAACCATAAGGTTTTAGGGACAGTTATAGTTAGTTGGACATTGCACTCGTACAAAACCCGTGAAATTCCCCCGTTATAGTTAGTTCAGGTAACTATAACTCGCGCCCCCGCAATGCACTGCTGATGACGTCACATATTACATCACTCATGACATGGTCAGTGACATCACTGATGACATCACTGATGACATCTCAAATGACATCACTGATGACATCACCTTATGGTTTTTTCACTGATTTTTTAAGGTTTTTTAAATGCAAATTTCTAACTATAACGTGCCTGAAACCTATGGTTTTTTCAGTGAATTTCAAAGGTTTTTTAAATGCTAATTTCTAACTATAACGTGTCTGAAACCTATGGTTTTTTCAGTGAATTTCAAAGGTTTTTTAAATGCTAATTCCTAACTATAACATGTCTGAAACCTACGGTTTTTTCAGTGAATTTCAAAGGTTTTGTAAATGACAATTTTTAAATGTATTAATTGTTATATTTATTTTTTTAATACTGATTTACTACATTTTTAGAAACAATTTTTTTTACATATTTTATTTTTTAAATTACATTGTAATTACATTATACATTACAAAAATACTTTCTCAGAATGAATTACTTTAGTTTAAATACTTTGCACATAGGCAATAGACTTTTAAGTACAGTAGTTACAGTTGTTGCAATGGGCAACACATTTTCAAACACAATGCAACATTCAGCTCAATGTGAATTTCTAGTTAAATGCAATTAGTTACTTTATGGATTACTTTTCTAACCACAGGACTGGATCCTAGATTCAGTCCTGGGACATCTCCTGTAAACAGTTGAGTAAAAGCGTTTTGGTTACATTAGTGATTTTTAAGGAATATTATTGTATTTTAAAAGTTGACACTGAAACTTTTTCTCATAGAATCACCAATGTTATCCTATGGAAGGAAATTCACTTAGCAGGTAAAAACTGTTATCGTTACTTTTTCTTACTCAGTGTTGGATCCTGGATCCAGCACTGGCGCATCTCCTGTAAACAGTTGAAAGAATGCGTTTAAGTCATACAGGCGATTTTTAAGGAATATTTGTAGTTTGTGAAAATTGACACTTTGAAACTTTTCTGCTGAAAACCAGACAATGGATTCCTATGGAAGAAAATATAAGTTACTGGTAAGTACGGTTAAAATTACTTTTCAGGGTCAGTGCTGGGCTAAAAGATGCAGCACTGAGGTCTCTCCTGATAACAGGTGAGTAAATCGGAATTCATATTTCGGCTGATTTTAGAGGAATATTTTAAAGTTCCAAAACTCCACACACAGAAGAATTTCCAAGTGAAACCAGTCAATGTTAGCCTATGGAAGGAAATTCAAGTTACTGGTAAGTACGTTAAAATTACTTTTCAGGACCAGTACTGGGCTGAAAGATACAGCACTGAGGTCTCTCCTGATAACAGGTGAGTAAATCGGAATTTGTATTTCGGCTGATTTTAGAGGAATATTTGTATGTTTCAAAAATCAACACTTAGAAGAATTTCCAAGTGAAACCAGTCAATGTTAGCCTATGGAAGGAAATTCAAGTTACTGGTAAGTTCGGTTAAAATTACTTTTGAGGATCAGTACTGGGCTGAAAGATGCAGCACTGAGGTCTCTCCTGATAACAGGTGAGTAAATCGGAATTCGTATTTCGGCTGATTTTAGAGGAATATTTTAAAGTTCCAAAACTCCACACTTAGAAGAATTTCCAAGTGAAACCAGTCAATGTTAGCCTATGGAAGGAAATTCAAGTTACTGGTAAGTACGGTTAAAATTACTTTTCAGGACCAGTACTGGGCTGAAAGATACAGCACTGAGGTCTCTCCTGATAACAGGTGAGTAAATCGGAATTCGTATTTCGGCTGATTTTAGAGGAATATTTGTATGTTTCAAAAATCAACACTTAGAAACTTTTTCAGCAAAAAGCAGGCAATGATATCCTATGGAAGGAAATTCAAGTTACTGGTAAGTACGGTTAAAATTACTTTTCAGGATTAGTACTGGGCTGAAAGATGCAGCACTGAGGTCTCTCCTGATAACAGGTGAGTAAATCCGAATTCGTAGTTCGGCAGATTTTAGAGGAATATTTGCACAATGGTGAAGGTAGGGGCGGGGCCTGAGGTGACATCTGTGCAAACGCGCCCCGTGGCGCGTTTTAAGTTGGGGGATTAAGTCCCCTTGAATCATGAGGGTCCCTAGGGGCCAACTAGCCCACCAGGAACCTCCAGTATGCGCCAGGGGGCTGCGTTGCAGAGACGTGTAGAGAGGCCACACCCCTTTTTACACCTCTCTGCAACGCAGCTCTGTGGCGCTTTCTGGAGGTACATGGTGGGCTAGTTGGCCCCCAGGGACCCTCAGGATTGAAGGGGATTTAATTCCCCATCTTAAAACGCGCCACGGGGCCTGTTTGCACACATGTCACCTGAAGCCCCGCCCCCTCCCTTCACCACTGTGCAAACGCGCCCCGTGGCGTGTTTTAAGTTGGGGGATTAAGTCCTCTTGAATCCTGAGGGTTCCTGGGGGCCAACTAGCCCACCATGTACCTCCAAAAAGCACCACAGAGCTGCGTTGCAGAGAGGTGTATAAAGGGGCGTGGCGCATACTGGAGGTTCCTGGTGGGCTAGTTGGCCCCAGGGACCCCCAGTATTCAAAGGGAATTACTTCCCCATCTGCAAACGCGCCAGGGGAGCGTTTGCAGAGTGGTGAAGGAAGGGGCGGGGCCTGCGGGCCGATCGTTTTTTTTTTTTTCTGAAGGGGGCTGTGTGGCCCCCTTCCTTTTCTATTTTTGGGCCCTGGAAACCCCATCCCCCAGGGCCTTACCCCCTTTTTTTTTTTTTAATTTAAAAAAAAAAATTATTTCTGGGGAGGGGGTCCGCGTGGCCCCCCTCCCGGGCCACTACTTGCCCCGGGGACCCCATCCCCGGGGCCTGGCCTCTGGTTGGGGACTGTGGGGGTCCCCAAACCCCCACAGTCCCGCCGGCTCCCGTAACCTACGGGAGACGGCATTGCTTACACATGGGGAGCAGCTAACATGCTGCTCCCCGTGTGGAAAAGCAATTGTCTTTGGATATTGGAAGCGAGAGCAGGTTTCCCTGCTCTCTCTTCCAATATCCAAAGCAGTTTGCAATGACAGGACGGGAGCCGCAAGGCTCCCGTCCTGTCATTGCAAACAGCAGTGTCCCGGGGTAGGCACCCGGGACACTGCAGGAGCCGGCCCTGGGGGTGGCGGTCCCCAGGGCCACCACAGGCTCCAGGAGGGGGCCGCGCGGCCCCCCTCCCACATCAGCACAGCCCCGGGAGGTGGTGGTCCCGGGGCTTCGGGGGTCCAAAACGGACCCCCATTTTAATTTGTTAGTGCCCCGGGGAGGTGGCGGTCCCCGGGGCGTGTGGGGGGGCTCGAGCCCCCCCCACACAGGAAAAAAAAAAAAAAAAAAGAAGCCCCGGGGAGGTGGTGGTCCCCGGGGCTGCGGGAGGGCTCAGAGCCCTCCCGCACCATTTTAAAAAGAAAGCCCCGGGGGGTGGCGGTCCCCGGGGCTTGGGGAGCCCTTAGAGGCCCCCATACATAAAATAAACACCCCCAGCATGCCCCCGGGACTTGGCCAACCCGGGGGCAAATTAACATCGAAGCGCGGCAGGATCCGCGCACCCTGAGCGCATCCTGCTGATTTTTTTTTTTTTTTTTAAATGCTTTTTTTTGCCCAGGGGGTCCTTGTGGGTCTCCCTGAGCAGACCTAGGGGGTCAGGGTGTTGCTACCCTGCCCCCTTTGTGCGTTTTGCGCACATTTTTTACTGCTTCCTTGTTCCTCGGTTCTACCGAGGAACAAGATGGCTGCCAACACTTCCTGGTTTGGAGTGTTGACAGCCAATTAGCAGACAGCTCGTGATCGGGAGGGTGCGCGAATCCTACGCGGCCATAGATATATATGTACTTTTACTTTTGATTTTCTCAGCAACTACTGAACGGATTTACACCATTTAACAAAAGGGTTCTTTCTGAACCAAGAACTACCTCTTTGCCAAATTTGGTGTAATTCCGTTCAGCAGTTCGAGCTGTAGCCGTGTCTAAAGTTTCCTATGGAAAAATGAATGGGGAAAACGCGTTTTGGGACCCCCCTTTTTCTCGGCCCCGCTTGACGAATCACCCCGAGACTTTCAGGGTAGGAGCGGACCGGAGCGCCCCACAAAGTTTGACAATTTTGCGAAGATACGTCAACCGGCAAGAGAGTTATTTCAAATAGAATGTCGCGGATTTCCTATGGAAAATAGGTTCTAACTATAACTATCTACTGGCGACCGCCAGTAGATAATATAAGTGTATATATATATATATATATATATACACATATATATATCCACAAACAGCCCCTCATTCAAAGACGCTAGAGGACACAGCAGGGAGCTTAGCGGGAGTTCCTTTATTACAGCTTGTGTGGCATGATGCATTTCAGCTTGAATTAGCCTTCCTCAGATGCCGCCGTATGACGAGGTAGCTCCAACCTCCTCCCTTAAATTTCTATGGCCCTCCCAATAACGGAAGGTCAGCTGGCTCCACCTTGAGTGATTACAGCTGCAGTCTGGTGTCATGGACTGCAGTTCCCAGAATGCCATGTTCCGGTAAATGCGGATTGTGGAGCCGAGTAATGTCCTTCAATTGACGCTGTGATACCAGGTAAGGGTGGGGATTTGATGATATGGCGAAAACCCTGTGATTAAAGTTCAGGACTCCCTTTAGTCCTCAATGTTCCGCCCCAACATGCAGAGTCGAGCCGGGCCGTGAAGTGGTGATTCAATGATCCCTCTTCTCCGTGGAGTCACGGACTGCTACTCACAGCGGCCACTTGCCTGGCCTGAACCTGAGGCGGTCCTGCGTTGTCCGATACCTCGGAAGAAACTTGCCACGTTGCCAGAATATCGCAGGACACTTGAGAACGGGTCCTCTGAACGCACACTGGCAAGCGCGTAAAATATCCACAAACAGCCCCTCATTCATATATATACATATATATATATATATATGTATGAACAAGGTTGCCAGGAGCAATCGAAACACATTGACAACATTCCTACGCATATTAGTAAAAGCTATAGAAACTCCCTGTAACCTTTGGTTTTTTCAGTGAATTTGTAGGTTTTTTAAATGCTGTTTCCTAACTATAACGTCCTTGTAACCTTTGGTTTTTTCAGTGAATTTCTAAGGATTTTTAAATTCAATTTTCTTACTATAACGTCCCTGTAAGCTTTGGTCTTTTCAGTGAGTTTCTAAGGTTTTTTAATGTTAATTCATAACTATAACGTCCCTGTAACCTTTGACTTTTTCAGTGAATTACTAAGATTTCTTTAATTCTATTTTTTAAGTATAACGCCTCTGGATTTCTACGTTTTTTAAAATGTTTTTTCTAACTATAACTGTGCAGGTGTGTGAGTGGGTTTGTGAGTGGCTTCATGGGTCTGTGAGTGGGTGTGTGAGTTGCTGTATGAATCTGTACAGTGGGTGGATAAAGGGCAGGCCTCCCATGACTTCTCAGCAATCCAGCTGGGTGGGACTTACTGGAGGTAACAGAAGGGATTCTTGGCCCCCAAGGACCCTTAGCATCCAAAGGGTCTTCATCGTCCATCAAGTAGTGCACCAGGAGGCGCGTTTGCGGAATGGTGGAGAAAGGGGGAGGGCTTCCGACGAACTCTCAGCAACATTGTTTGTGGAACTTACTGGAGGTAACAGGAGGGGTTGTTGGCCCCCAAGGACCGTCAGCATCCAAGGGGACTTCATTCCCCAACCAGTAGTGCATGAGGAGGCACATTTGCAGAGTGGTGGAGAAAGGGGGCAGGGCCTCAGATGAGCTCTCAGCAATCCCACTGTGTGGGACTTACTGGAGGTAACAGGAGGGGATCTTGGCCCCCAAGGACCCTCCGCATCAAAGGGGGCTTCATCCCCCAACCAGTAGTGTGCCAGAAGCCACGTTTGCAGAGTGGTAGAGAAAGGGGACAGGGCCCTCCCACAAGCTCTTAGCAATCCTGCTGTGTGGGACTTACCGGAGGTAACAGGAGGGGTTCTTGGCCCCCAAGGACCCACAGCAGCCAAGTGGTCTTCATCCCCAAACCAGTAGTGCACCCGACAGCGCGGTTGCAGAGCGGTGGAGAAAGGGGGTGGGGCCTTAGATGGCCCCTCAGCAATCCCGCTGTGTGGGACATACTGGAGTAACATGAGGGATTGTTGGCCTCCAAAGACAATCAGCAGCCATGGGGGCTTCATCCCCCCAACAACTTGTGCACCAGGAGGCCCCTTTGCAGTGTGGTTGAGAAAGGGGACAGGGCCTCTGGCGGCTTCCCCTGGGCTGGCATTCTTTTTTTAAAAAAAGTAAATTATTATTCCAATGGGGAGGGAGTCCATGTGCCCCCTCCCCCTCCCCAGGCCAATTGTGGCCACAGGAACCCCATCCCCGGGGCCCATCTTTAAAAAAAAAAAAAATATTAGTATTAGGGGAGGGGGCCATGCGGCCCCCCTCCCCAGCCAATTTTGGCCCAGGGACCACATTCCCTTGGTCCCGGCCATTACACTATGGGGAGGGGGGCTGCATGGCCTGCCTCCCCAGGCTGATTTCAATCTTGGGGATCCCAACCGGCCTCTTTATTCTTGGTGCTCCTAGGGCACCCAGTAATCTGTGTTCGAGACTGCGGGGAAGCCTCAAGGCCCCTGCAGACCCTGCAAGAGCCGGCATTGCTGTGGTAAACAGGGGCTGCTGAAAGGCAACACCCTGTCTATCAGAGCAATGTTTTCATCTGTTTCTCGGGCACGCATATTTGCGTGCAGAGAAACAGATGAAAACTACGCTTTCTGCAAGCCGGAGCTGTTTGACAACTCCGGCTTACAGAAAGTGGAGTTATGTTTGCTTTTGCTTGGTGGGATCTGTCAGCTCCCACCAGGCAAAAGGAAACAGCTACCTCCCGAGGGTAGGCTCCTCGAGAGGTCCCAGGAGCCAGCTCTGGGGGGTGGCAGTCCCCTGGGCCATCCATGGCTCCACGAGGGGGGCCACATTGACCCCCCTCCATCATAACAGTTAGCCCCAGGGAGGTGGTGATCTCTAGGGCTGCGAGGGAGGCTACACAGCCTGTCCGCATTAATTTTAAGTTTAGCCTTGGGGAGGGGGCGGTCCCCAGGGCTGTGAGGCAGCTGTACAGACCCCCTTGCATTATATTGCTATCATTTGCCCCAGGGAAGTGGCGGTCCCTAGGGCGACATACATATTGTTAGGTTCCCTGAGGAGGTGGTGGTCTCCGGGACAGTGGGGGGGCCGTGCGGGTCCCCCGCACTATTATAAACATTTGCCCCGGGGAGGTGGTGGGCCCTGGGGCTTTCATAAGCCCTAGGAGGGGGTGCCCCATGTGCCTCCTTCCTATTCTATTGGCATGCACCCAGGACCCGGCCTTTTCTATCTATCTTATACAATCTCTCTCTCACTCACTCACTTATACAGCCACTTACATAACCATCCACTCACCATAGAGCCACTCATACAGCTACTCAGTCACCCATATATTCACTTACACACCCATTCACATACCCATACAGCCACTCATATTCCATTTCATTCACCCATAGAGACACTTATATATGTGTTCACTCACCCATACAGTGTGTTATGCACCTGCTCAATCAACATTTACAGTCACTAACACACTCGAACAATCACACATACACCCACTCATTCTCCATTGCAGCCATTTACACAGACACTCACTAAGCCATACACATATTCACATACCTACTCACTTACTCATACACCCACTAAGACACCAGTCGCTCACACATACAAAAACTCACACACACCCATACATTCATGTTTACACTCTCTTGCATACCCACTTACACTTCTATACTCCATATAAACACCCACTAACAACACCCATAGAACAACTGCTTCAGCCACTTACTTTACTATCTATATATAATACTAAGTAGGTTTTGAAAAACACTTAAACTCACTGGATGATGTCATCAGTGAGGCCATCAGTAATGTCATTTGAGATGTCATCAGTGATGACATTTGAAATGTCATGAGTGATGTCATCAGTGATGTCAGTGACCATGTCATGAATGATGTAATATGTGAGGTCATAAGCAGTGCATTGCGGGGGGTGAGTTATAGTTAGCTGAATTTCTGTGGTTTTTATGAGTGAACTGTCAGCTTAACTCTAACGTCCCTGTAACCTTAGGTTTTTTCAGTGACTTTCTAAGGTTTTTTTAATGCATTCTTAACTATAACATCCCTGTAACCTTTGGTTTTTTCAGTGAATTTCAAAGGTTTTTCAAATTTTATTTCTACACTATAGCATCCATTTAATTGTTCCTTGTTTTGAGCAAATTTCAACCATTTCATAAATGTTATTTCCTAAGTGTAATCTGTTAAAATTTATTTTTGTAAAATTAGCATTGTATCTGCTTGAATACTGCCTCTATATTTATTGAAGACAGCCAACTGTTTTGTACAACACTCCTATCCAACTGGACTAATTCTTAATGGCTAATTACTAAATGGTAGCAGCTAATTTATTGTATAGTGTATCTACTACACTATAACGGTGGAAGAGAGCACTAACGTAATGTGTCCAATGGTCTTGTGTCTCTGAAAGTGTGCTATTATGATTGTTCCTTGATAGTCTTTAACTGATAGCTGTACAATATGGAACTGCAGTGAAAACACACTTGTTGATTTCTTTTTTGCAAAAGTAAGTGCTTGTTTGTGTGGTGCAGATGTGACTGTATTTCCAGGCATGAAGAAACCCTAACTATCTTTTTTGAGAAATGTGCCAGAGGAGTGTTTAAGAAAGGTATCAATTATTATTTGTTTGAGGATTATAAATGTGGTTTTTTTTTTTGGTTTTTTTATTGTAACAATGATTTTAAGGACTTTTACACTAACAAACTCTTCCCCTGCGGCTGAGGAGTTGTCTGTAATTCCATATTGTATTTTCTGAATTGTATTGAACATGCCATTGGGATGTGGACTTTTACTGATGATACAAAGAGTGCTCAGTGGCACTTGCCAAGCATCATTTTATAGTCACCCATTTCATGTTTCTTTATGTGCTGTTACTTGAACTGAGTGGATCCAAGATATTCATTTGATGCACCAAAGGTTGAATTTTTTGCATGCACGATAATCATTATGAACTGGACAAAATGTATTTGTATGAATCGCTGCAAGCGATAAGAGTAAAGTGCTTTGTCTATATCTATTGTTTTAAATGTATAAATTGAGCACCAAAGTGCCGCTTTTTAGATTGAGACAGGCTGTTGAGCAGCCAAAACATGTCTCTCTTTTCCTTGTTGCTGTGTCCAGAGAGGCCAGATCAATTAAAATGGTTCAAATACCTCCTGCCTTCGAGTGCTAGCTCTTACTTATGGAAGTTTGGGAGGTTTGTGGAATATATATATATATTTATAAAGCATTTTATATTAATGTAATAATATCTACATTAGCAAAAAAATAATTAAAAACACAGATTAGCAAACAGTTATTTAATTAAAAAAATATTAACGTTTAAAAAATATATATAATAGACATTAAAAAATGTAAACAATAAAAATTATTTATATCAAACAAGATTACCAAGAATATTTAATTTCAATATAATTTAAACAAAAATATGAAAGTTCTTATATATTCCCCAAATTACATTTTCTATTCCCATTCTAATTTAAGCAAAAGTAACGAAAGAGATGGGCATTGCTGGTGTAAAATTTTCTATTCTTACTCCAGTGTAAGTAACAGTAGGGAAAGTGTTGGATTTCGGAAAGGTTAGATTTATTATTCCCCCTCCAATTTAAGCAACAGTAGGGAAAGTGTTATATTAAAGGGGGGGTAAAAGTTCTATTCCCGCTACAATCTAAAGAACAGTAGAGAAGGTTTTGGACTTCAGAAGGGATACATTAACTATTCACATTCTAGTCTAAGCAACAGCAGGGACGGTGTTGAACTTCGAATGGGTTAAATTTACTATTTCCATCAAATTTAAGCAACAGTAAATATAGTGTGGCACCTCAATCATAACATAACATGTGTATTTGTAAAGCGCACGTTCACCAACAGGTCTCTTGGCGCTGAATAACAGATGTTTATTGTTACCCAACTCAATGGTACTCATTTTATCGACCTCAGATGGATGAAAGGCTGAGTAGACCCGCCGGGATTTGAACCTGAGACCATGAGGTTGAACACAGGCCCCTGCAGTGGATGCATTAGTCCACTGAGCCACCAGACCCAGCAATCAGGTTATATAAATCATTCCAATAGAAAAAGCACTTTTTATAACAAAATTAAATACCCAACAATAAACAAGTATTATTACATATTATAATAACAAAATATATAATATGTCAATTTCAACGTTATTAGAAAAAATTGCAATTTTCAAACACATTAAAATAGTTTAATATTTTCAAATACAAATTACCTTTCTCACTCTCTAACTAATCCTCCCAAAAGCATTTTAATCAGAAAGAAAAATGAACAAAATAATTAAATAATGATAGTATTAATTTACTTCTTAAATAAAACAATTAAAAATAAAAATAACTATTAAATATATTTTACTAAATAAATACATATACTCAATCAAATGTTAATGGATTGAATTAAAAAAAAAATTCCCATAACAAATATTTACAAAATTAGTATGTCATCATAATTGCAATATTGAAATATTTAATTAACATAAATATTGATTACAAATATATAAATTAAATAGCTTTTCACCCTATTACCCTTTAAACACAAATCTAACCTCTTAATTAGTAAATAACATTCAAAAGATCTACACAAATATATATCAATTTATACTTACATAATTAAAATAACAATTAATCAATTAATAAATTAGCATAATTAATAACCAATTAAATATTTAAATTGCATTACGAAATTAATCAGCAATACAAATATACATATAATATAGGTAACTTCCCATCCTATTTCCCTACAAACCAGCAATTCATTACTAATAGCTAAATTAATAATAAAACATAAAACATAAATTTTTAAAAATCACGAATTATACCTAAATTAATATAAAAACAATTAACCAATGAATATATTTGAAGAATTATTGACCCTTTAAATGATTAAATTAAACTAACAAATTAACCAAAAGTGAAAAAATTTATATTAACTTAATTAATTTCGCACCCTATTCCCCTAAAAACCCAACAACCCGCTACTAAATTATAAATTACACATTTAATATTACAAGCTATTTAAAAATATAACAATCAAACTAATAAAATTAACACCTAAAATTAAAATGCCAACTGATATATACTAAATTAATTAAAATACAGCATTTATTACCACTATATTAAAGTAAATGATATTAAAAGAACACTATTCTCTGAAATAATATTATATACAAAAAGAAAAACGATATTCGATATTCTACTACACAGTATCTTTGTAGTCACAATATTTGTGGCACTATATTCATGTCACGTGTTATATATGGAACAATATTTGTGCCATTCATTCACGACGCAGTTTACCGAAGGGAGCAATTAGATTTGGAGTTGCAAAAGACCCAGAAATAAGTAGTAACTAGTACAACTTATCAGACCCGCCCCTCCACGCTGTTAACCAATGCTGTCTTGTATGTTATACATAAGACAAAAAACTGCACATTCCATTCTATATAGCATCATTAATCTCCAACGGAAGCAATCAAGTCCGTTTCTCATCAACTGGGACCGTTTTCTTATCTTTATGCAGGTAAAATCAGTCGAGAACATAATAGCAAATCAATCTCTAATATCTAGGTTTGCCGGGCTTGTGCTTTTTAGTGGGAGTTGCTAAATAAGAAGATTTAGCTATTTCATGTGTCTTCTGAAATGAAGACTTCATAATTAATATAGCAGATGATATGAGGCTGATGTCTAAAGATTTATTTTAGCTATAGATTGCTTTTATTCACATTAAAGCGCACAAACATTAATGCACTGTTCTTTTTTAACAAAAAACAAACATGAAATGAAATCTCTGATTTTCGAACAAAATGCAATTTTCTTCTAGTTCTTATTGCTCCGTTGCAGTACAGCTTTATGCTCAGGGGATGTAGCACAGTGTGAGCATCCACCCCAAAGATGTAACCCATGTGCGCTGTGCCATTTTATATGAAAATGTGACCAGCAAAGTCGCGATTTGTCCTTCAGAAGAGTGAAGTGCAATAAATCCGAATCCATTCAATACATTCATGCAGTACTTTAAAAAAAATTAAAGATATGTAGTATTCAAACCAACATTGCTTTGTACATTGCATAGTTTTCTCAAAGTATGCAGGGCTATGAAGTTAATGGGAAACACAATCATGAAAAACATCACGTGTAAGAGTAAATTTGGTGTACACGTTTTCAAATGTCTATGCAATAGGATGTATTGTGGCAGTACCGCATGTCAGTTGCAAAAAAATGTATATTGGAACACTTGCAGGCAATTGCCAACAATGATGACAGTTATCCTGTAGCATGACACTGCAGATCAGCACATCAAGGAGACCTATCATCTCTTGTGTCATGGGCTAGATTAGATGAAAATATTGATCATAGGACGTGACAGAATTAAATCACTAAAACAGCTGGAATCAAAATATATTATCAAATATAGAACCAAACCACCACGTAGACAAAATCAAGATGAAAAACTGCATGCACTCCTATGAATGGAATGGAACTGTGGTTAATTCCTTGTTCTTGATTTTGAGTACCAGTCACCCTTATGCTTTTTACATATATGTTGACACCCCGTTTTTTTTTTTTTTTGCATTTTTTGTTTATTCACACTTGTGTGTCTTGTTTTCTTATGGTCTCTGTTTTTGGGAAATACTGTACAAATGAACTGTCACATAAATAATGATGGCACTAGTTTACTTGAAGTCATGATAGGCCTATTTTTTTCAACATTAGGAAATGGAAGGGGGGCCATGTTATGGATGGCTGCCCCTTTAGTCCTTTGCCCCCACATAGTAGTTGAAAGTAAGGGTTGGTGGTTTAGGGAGCCATTCAAAACATACAATTTTAGATGGGTCAAAAGTGAATCACTGGATTTATTTTAACCTTAGGGTTCTGAGTGACATCATAGCAACTGAAGCTTCACTCTACTTGTCTATTTGGTGTCACTCAGAACTCCTCTGTGAAAAATATCCCCATAATTCACTGTTACCCATCTATAATTCTATTTGTTGTTGGTGAAATAAATGCATTTTTGATTCTTAACATCCCAGAGCGTCACCTTTCATTGCTGGAACTAGTTTTCTTAAAGTGTGCTAGCTTTTCATAAATGCTTTCACTGCTAGAAAAGATGACACAGTGGATAGTCTCCATCTATCCTTTTTCATTAACAAAAGAACAAGCAATAGCAAAGTCAACAGTCTCACTTTGCCAATGCAGAGTAAGCAACGTAATTGGCTCACCCAAAGCCTGACGAGCTAATATTATTATTAAAGTATAGGAAATAGCTCTCTGTATTTCCCAGATAGCTGCAACATTGTATGATGCAATGTGCACTGCATTGTTATGTTGCATCACTTAATGCAGTTGCCATTTTGAAAATATATAGAACGTTGTTTTCTATAAACTCTAGATGGTCATCATGTTTTGAGATGTGAAGTGACGACGCAACGCACTTCATATAATGCAACACTGCAGCCATTTTGAAAGTATCGAAAACATAGGACCAGGTTGATCAATCTTTCATGCAACACAGCGACAACTTGCTGCGCTGCGTGAAAGGAAGAGGGCAGAAATGCACCATATTTACCAATATATGGCGCATTTCTGCTCTCTGCCTGCGACTTGTGCTGCCTCGAGTTACTACAGATTTACCAAGCAACACAGGGCCGAGCAAGCTGGCATTGCATTGCACAATAAATCTGACTCTAGTATTGGGATACCCTTGCAACACCATGCGTGATGCAAGGGCACTGCAATACTATGATGAATCTGGCCCATTGTTTGCTGCCAGTTCAAGCTTTGCGTGATGCACCTTGCATCATGTAATGTGATACCTGTCCTGAAATATTAGAAACAATGTTTCTTTGGAGTTTGTTTGGAGTAATTGTCGTTTCACCCTTGGAAAGAAACACCCAAGACATTTTTGCAAGTTAACCAGAGGTATGCAGTACTACCTTAACACTCGATTATCTGCCATTTAATAGATCTCGAAGCTTTACAGAGACATCCCCCATTTAATCAAAGGCATCACTACAAAATTGCTACACTTAGTTTTAATGTATGCCTACACTGTGAGTATTTTTCTACTTATTTTTTGCTGTTACATTTTAACATATGACCGGTTCAACACTGCAGTAATGAAGAGCAGAATTCGATGCACAACAATCTTGCTGGAAAGGCATGTTTAAAGGAGAATCTAATGCAGGCCTATGATTATCATATTTTTTGTGTATGCCTGATACTTAAGTTTCCTTATTACAAGATTGACCATAAACATGCAAATGAGTACACACATATTCTATTTTCGAATCATCTGTAAACTGCTCAGTTTTTCTCTGCTGCTTAAATAGGATTTCCAACTCATTACATGGCTTTGTTGACATGTTATGTGTTTAAATTAGTGCCTAAACAGATTATTAAAAGTCTACTGCTCTTATCTTCCCCGCTCAGTGGCTTCTTAACGCCTGAGCTCGGCTGCGCTCGCTAATCTCTGGTGACTGAAATAAAGATGTTTAAAAGTTCATTATACATCTGTGAGGTATTTGCATCGACTACACTGAAATGAGCTCTCCGACTAAGTACCAGATTTATGCTCCAAAATATATACCCTCCCAATTTTATATTTTGTTTTGTATGTAGGTCATTTTTAATGTATAAGGCAGGCAATTCGCATGGAAACTGATTGTCTCGCTCCTCAAATATTGAATGACTTCTAAAAATCTCAGCTTAATAAAGTAGTCAAAAGGAAACAAAAGAGATTGAGGGAGACTGTTTCTCAGGTGTATTTCTCTGCCGCTGATAGGTGTACCCAAATTTCCAGATGCGTATTTTTTAGATAAACAATTTTATTGATTTTCACGTTCAACAGAAAGAACAGAACGTCTCTGCGACATATCCGACATTTCAGTGCATTCACGGAGCAATTCCGCGACCGGCCCAGCAGTGGAGAAGATCTAGGCCCTTCCCCAGACCCCCCGGCACCCCGCAACAGTTCATCCAGTAAGCCCAGCCATTTGCCCCATATATGCCAGTGTTTAGCAGGACTACCTCGTGCCTCATACACAGTCTTTTCTTGGATGGCACATCAGTCCACTCCTCTGCGCCATTTTGCGATAGAAGGGGCTATCGAGTCCTTCCACGTCGCTGCTATGTCTCTTTTGGCCACCAGCAGGACCGTCCCCAGGAGCAACTTGTCATTACGGGAATCATCCAGTCCATCCATCACCCCCAGGAGACGAGCTAGAGGACTAAGGGGAACCGCCCAACCCAGTATGGCACCATTTCAGTTACAATTGACTCCCAGTACCTGGAAAGGATGGCGCAGGACCAGACCATATGGTAAAAATCAGCTGGTTCCGCTTCACATCGAGGGGATTTTGGGGATGGGAGGAACCCCGCTCTGAATAACCTCACAGGAGTAAGATATGCACAGTGAAGATAGTAAATTTGGATGAGGCGGAGCCTGGCTGATATAGAGAGTACCCTGGGAGCCATTAGTGCATCTCTCCAGTCGTTCTCCTCCAGCGGATCAAGTCATTGCTCTCAGCGGGTCTTAAGGGAGTCTAACGTGGATGGGGTATTGTTTATCAAGGTCCGGTGGATTTGGGAGATTCCCCCCTTCTCCAGATTTCCCATGAGGAGCTTAGCTTCCATTGGACTGAACTCTGAGATTGTTGTGTGATCGGGAATGTGGAGGGGCAGAGCATACCGCAATTGGAGACATTTGTAGAACTGAGTAGACTGTAGAGAATATGTTTGCTGCAACTGTTGGAAGGAGGACAAATGATCACCCCTCCACACATCTCCCACCCGGGTGATACCAATCAGATCACATTTCTGAAAGCCCGCAGCCAAGTGCCATGCCAGAGGGGTGTCTGCAGTGTAATCCTGGCGTTCCATTGGGTGTGTTGAATGCTAGAAGGGCTGTTCCGGTGACTGCGTGTAGAGTGTGAGGGATAGGAGCCCCGAACAGCATGGCCTGGATCCGGGAGAATCCAAGGCTTTCTAGCTCTCGCCGGTAGGCCGTGTCTGCCCACCCGCCATTAAACCAGTCGTGGTTCACCAATAGGTGAGTGGCCAGATAGTACAGAAAGGGATTTGTCATCCCCATACCACCATCATATGGGGGGCATTGGCAGCGCACAAGAGCCAGCCACGGTCTCGAGCCACCCCAGAGGAAAGTTGTGATCAATGTATCTAGCCTACGGCACCAACTGCAGGGGAGATGGAGCAGGAGGTTCTGAAGTACATAAAGGAGACGGGGCAGAACCATCATTTTGAACAGGGCAATCCTGCCGAGTGGGTTAAGCGGAAGGGTTTGCCAGTGCCTAATGTCGTCTTTTGTACTTTTGAGCAGCGGGCTCATGTTAAGGGACCAGGTCAGCTCCGGGAGAAGGGCCACCCAAATACCGAGGTACCTGAAAGAGAGTCTCCGCAGGGGAATGGTGGTTTGGCAGTCCACACATTCCCGCGAGGGATGCAGGGGCACTATATTAGATTTAGTTGGGTTTAGATGCAGGCCCGACGCTCTTTCAAAGGATTGGAGGATTTGGAGACATCTCTGTCCTGAATGGGCCGGGTCGGCTAGAAAGAGCAGGACATCGTCAGCATATAGGGCAATCCTGTCCTCATGGGAGTCATGCCAATACCATCCCCAAATCCGCTCATCAGCCCATATGAGACAGGCCAAAAGCTCAATCGCAAGAGCAAATAGGAGGGGAGAGAGTGGGCACCCCTGCCGGTTACCCCTCCTGATGGGGAAGGTATTTGATAGTGCTCCGTTCACCAGGACCCTGGCAGACGGGCTGAAGTAGAGGACTGTCACCAGATTCCAAAAGCGGGGGCCAAAACACGCCCTCTCCAGAACACTCCCCAAGTAGCGCCAGTCGATCGTATCAAAAGCCTTTTCGAAGTCAAGTAGCACTAAAGCCAAATAAGGAGTGAGGAGATGACGGTGAGAGAGGGCCACATGAAGGCGTCTCAGGCAGTGCTGTGTGCTGCCAAGCGGCACGAAGTCACACTGGTCAGGGTGTATGAGAGTGTGAATCACCCGTTTCAGGCAGGTGGCAAGAATCATTGCATAGATTTTAATCTCAGCATTAATTAACGAGATTGGGCGGTAGCTCAAACAGGAGACTGGGGTGGGTCCGTTTTAGGTATGACCACTATGGTGGCGGTGTCAGTGTCAGAGGGGAAGGCGCCTCTCTCCAGGACCTCATCAAACAGGGTGTGGAGTTGTGGGGTCAAGATGTCTCAGAACACTGCATTGTATTCCGCCGGGAACCCATTCAGACCGGGAGTCTTGCAAGTAGCCAGAGTTGAGATCGCTTCACTGATTTCCTCAGTGGTGAAGGGTTCATCTAAGGCCTCAACTTCACTCTCTGGGAGCTGCGAGAGAGGGACACACCGCAGACAAAGGGAGCTGGCGTTTGGCGTGCACAAATGATCCGCTGAATAAAGCTCTGCATAGTAAGTCGCGAAGGTCTGGGTGATTTCAGCGGGGTCGTGGAAGGCTTGCCCGCCGGGATCTCGAATTTCGGGGACTATCCGGTTGGCTAGGGGATGAGTAGCGAGCCAGTGAAGCAACTTGACATTTTCGTCTCCACAGCCATATTCCCTGGCCACAGAGGACCTCCAGATCATTTTGGCGGATTCAAGAGAGATGGTTCTGATCTCCTCTTGCACTAATTGGAGCAGCCAGTGGTCTGCCTCTCCATTCACTGTGGCCGCGGTCCTTTCCAGGTAGAGGGCTTTGGCCTCGAGTTGGGAAAGATGGCGTTGGAACCCCTTAGCATACCAATGAATTGTGGCCTTACCCACCTCCCACAATGTACCGTGAAGTTGTACAGTGCTATCATTAGTACGAAAGTAGTGTTTCAGTTCTCCCTCAATCCCTTGCTTATATTCTTGGTCCTGAAGGAACCATGCATTGAGCCACCATATGGGATGTAGCGCTCCCGAGGGGCCACCATCTTGCAGCAGGAGTGGGGAGTGATTTGAAATGCCTCGTGCCAGGATCTGAACCTTTGTGACTAATCTGCAGTCCGGGGCGGGCATGTAGATGAGGTCGATGCGGGAGTGGGTATGATGGGCAGCAGATGTATGCGTATATTGTAGTATTCAAGGGTGCCAAGTATGCCAGACATCACTGACGCCCAGTTTAGTGGACCAGTCTCCAAGAAGTCTAGCCCCCCACCTTCTATGGGACAATGGTGAGCCTGTGGTGTCAGGGACAGCATTGAATTCTCCTCCAATCACTGTTAGGCTTTGGGGGAGGGAGGATAGTGTCTCTACAGCTGCCTTGAGTGTGGATTCTAAGTTTGCCGGCGGGGCGTACACTGCCTTCAGATTGATAGTTGTGCCCTCAAGGGTGCCTGTAAGGGTGATGAAACGGCCTAGAGGATCGATAGCCATGTGAGTCAGTGTGAAAGGGAGGGAGCATCGCAGAAGGAGCGCCATTCCTCACACCCCTCTAGAGAACCCTGAATTCCACACTCTATCGAAGCCTTGGTGTGCTAAAAAGGGACATTGATTTCCTATCAGGTGAGTCTCTTGCAGCAATAGGACATTTGGGTGAACCCGTTGTGCATAATTTAAGATCGCCGTCCGCTTAATTTTATCTAAAAGTCCATTGACGTTCCATGAAAGGACTCTAAGGGGCTCGCTCCTACTATAAGGTTGTGACATCATGGCAGGGTAGCAGCAGTCGGGGCCAGGGGTCCGGGGTGCCCAGATAGCTTAGAAGGCCAGGCTCAAGAAGCAGCTGAGGGTGCGCAGCTTCACCGCGTGGACCATGCAGGGATGCATCATTAACGTTGTACACAGTGTCTCAGAAGAACAGGTTAACAGCAACAAAAGCAGGGAAAACAGTCCCTACACACTCTCCCAACCAACCCACCTCCCCATACTTCCCCAAATGAAGCATCTGTCGCCCAGTAAACGATAACTTAGAGTGTAGGAGAACTAGCTATGAAAGCGTTGTGTATGGCAATGTGTAAGATTCCTCTACAATTAAGGATTGTTGTTTCCTCCAGTGAAAGGCATTGCTAGTGATGAAATGCATAGTCAGATATGGAGGCTGCGTGAAAGGTCCATGTCCTCAGAGCTGGGCCCATGGGAAGCAATGGAGTGCACCTCCGGTGTCGGGTCCAGGCTCTTGGCATTCTCATGGATTTCCGCCGGTTCCTGGGGTGCAGATGATCCGTTCCTCT
The DNA here is from genome assembly GCA_963921515.1 of Calotriton arnoldi. Lineage (NCBI taxonomy): Eukaryota > Metazoa > Chordata > Amphibia > Caudata > Salamandridae > Calotriton > Calotriton arnoldi. The sequence continues at coordinate 418,378 of CAWUFW010000862.1, forward strand.
CGATGGAGGAGCCTGCGGGCGAGGCAGAGGCCGCACCACGAGCTGGATCCGGCATGCTGTTCACGAGATCTCGCAGTTGCGCCTGCCCGCGGCCCTTTCTGGGGCTCTGACTGAGGGGCTCCTCTCGATGGGCAGATTGGGCATTCCTCGGTCGCCCAAGACCATGCCGCTTCTGGCGATTCCAAAAAGTGCGTCTTATTTTGGAATATCATCGAGACGGGCCGGGAAGAGGAGTCTGTATTGCAAGTTGAGGGCCCACAGTTTCTGTTTCACACGTGTATATGATCTTCGTTGGGCTTGCACTTCTTTTGTGTAGTCAGGGAAGATCATAACTTTGGTGTCTTTGTGGGACAACTCTGGTCGGGAGCGGGCTTCCTGCAGGATGGCATCCCGATCTCTGAAATCTAGTATCTGTTCGATAATTGGCCGGGACGGGGCTCCCGGCGGTGGCTTAGGCACGAGTGCCCGGTGGGCCCTCTCCACGATGAACCATAACAACAGGGCATTCAGGGGCATTCAGGGGCATCCAGGACTTAACCCAGTCCCTCGATGAAGGTATTCATTTGTGAGGGTTCGCATCCCTCAGGAAAGCCCACCAGGCGGAGATTATTTTGCCACGATCGGTTTTCAGCATCCTCAGCCTGCCTATGAAGCTCAGTTGTGCGAGACAAGAGCTGCTTTACTTGCCCCTTGAGGGTGGAGACATCATCTTCAACTTCCGACATGCGGGACTCCGTTGCTGTGATGCGGGTGGTTGCGTTGCAGAGGTCTTGATGGATGAGGACCATGTCTACTCTGACTTCTCTAATCTTTGTCTCCATGGATTCCTGGCAGGACTTGATAGCCTGGAGGATGGTACCCAGGTCGCCTTCCAGATGACTGGGTGCAGGAGGTGGGGCCTCTCCATGTCCAAGACCATTAATGGCGTATTGTTCCATTCGGGTCTGAGTTGATTGGGGTTTAGCCCCTCTGTCTTTCCCCATGGTAGCTCAGCCCCACCGAGGGGTAGCCCGACTCCGTCACGCGCTGTGATGTTCAGGCTTCAGGGACCTCGAGTGACTGAGCAGCACAGATCTCAGCAGTTCAATGAGTCTGGGCCACCAGGATCGCCGCGCCCCCAGCAGGAGGTCTCGGTCAAGTGGATCCACGCTGAGGGGGGAAATCCAAGAGGACGTCCCCCGGTGGTGCACCAGATCCCGCGATCACACACGCGCAATGGAGAGCAGGCCAGGGAATTAGGGAGCGCTTCGGGTCCGTTCAAGATCCTTACGGAAGTAGGTGCTGTTTACCGCCGACCACGAGCTGAGCAGCGCAGCCCCGGTCCACTTCGGGGCCCCACTCCCAATCCGACATCCCGGGGCGTGTCATCACTGCAAGTCCATTCACTCCCCAGTGTTGTCCGCCCACCAGCGCAGACACTGGACCACTCAGCACGTGCTTTCCGCGCTGAGACCGGAGGAGACCACTGTCCAGGGGCTCAGTGTGGGCTCCCAGCCATCTCAAGTGCTTCTTTTCTAGAAATTCAATGTTCCCCACACAGCAGCCACGCAAACTCATCCCGAAGGTCGCAGGCCAGGAGCCAGAAGCGGCTCCCATGGTTCAGCCTGATTCGGATAGCTCCCTCGGGCCCCCAGATCCGCCCCGGAGCGTCAACCCGGCACCAGGAGGCAGAGGGTCCCGGTTCTTGCAGTGTCAGGGATCGTTGGTAGCGTCCGCAGCCTGGGCCCCAAAGTCACTGATCTCCGGCCCGGGCCTCGCTCAGACAGCGCTGGTGGGGGCCACAGGAAACAGGGTCCAATGCTGGGGGCGGCCTGCCACAAGGTCTCAGATCTCCTGAACCTCCCCATCTAAATGCCCCAGAGCACTCGCCAGATGTCCATTTTCACGAGGCATCCCACCGATCGCGGGTCGACTACCTCAGATGAGCCCCAGTCTACTCCTCCCCAGGTGCCGCCTCCTCACCTCCCGAGCGCTGTAGGTCTCACCAGTCCCTCTCAGCAGTCGGCTACCCCCTTGGGGATATGGCGGCGGAAGGGCCTCGGGGGCCGCGCGCAGGGTGAACCCAGTCACGGACGGCCGCTGGTCCAGAGGCTCCCGCGCAGCTCCGGCAGGACAGGACGAAGCAGAGATCACTGCTGGCGCAGGCCACCACAGGGTCATGGGCCTCCAGCTGGTCCGCCGCCACCAGCCCTGGCCCCGTGGCAGTCACTGGTACTCCCAGGGTGTCCCGCCGGTCGCAGGTCGAATTTCACTTCTATTTTAATCCCCGCTCGTCATCCAGCCTGCCGAGGGTCGCAGCCCCCGCCGGGGGGTGGCGCGACAGCCCCATCGCCTCGCCGTCAGGGTCCCGCCTCCGCGCCGGCCTTGGGAGCCCCGCTCAACTAGGACCGCCATTTTGGTTGCAGCTATGTCTGCAAGTCCCCGAGGCAACGCTGGGCAGGAACTTAGAGGACGGCACCTGCCTCGGGACCAGCCAAGCAGCAGGTCCTCCCGAGCGCCCCTCCGCATCGAGGCGTTTCCCACTAGGCACACGGAGTCCACCACTATAAGGTAGGCCGCTCCACTGCCATCTTGGTGTAGTTCGGGGGGTTCCTCGGATCGCCACTGGCAGCCTCCCTGACCCCCACAGGCACCCTTCGATCACCGGATTGCTGCAGGGGATGGAGCCACCAGGTTAGAGGCGCCCCAGCTTGGTAGATGTCACTGGAGGAAATTCTGGATGACAGCAGATCCTAGAAGGGTCTGGAGCACTCTTAGAGTGCGACCGCCATGTTGGCTTGCCAAGCCACGCCCCTCCAGATGCATATTTTATCAGTTTATTTTGTGGAGGAGCCTGTGGGAACAGTTACCGATCAGCCTCTTCAGTCCTACCTATAAAACCTTTAATAACTTTAGATTGCCCCAGAGCTGGGGTGCTATACCTTTAAGAAGAAAGAGGCCTGGACATGGACTTCCCCAACCCTGCTTTCCCAACACCCTTTGGGCATAGTGCGCATCCATCTTCTCATCTCTTCTTTCCCAAAAAATTGTGTACAAGCTCTTCCCACAGATACCCTTGTTATCAACATTTTTATTTTTTGTCAGTGATGTTTCTGGAGTACTATCAGGATCTCTTCTAGAGTACTTCAAAAACTTGAATGTGATTTAAATTAACTGCCATGACTTTAGACTGTGAGGTTGTTGCCGCACAGCGACTCCACTTCCATTTCTGACCACTAAATGTTATTTACTTATTCTCCTCAAAAGTACCACCTTAGGCCATACCTACTTGTCGAGTTAGTACTGAAGTATCCCTGAACCCTAAATCGAAATAGTATCCAGAAATGCAGAGGCATAATTCTGTGCCAGGTCATGAAGTACTCTAATGGCTTAAACACCCAGACCATTGGTAATAGGGCCTTTTCCTAAAATAGATTCTACTGCCTAAGTGTATAATTAAACTATCATTGGAACAACCAGGTGGCAACTCTTGGTTCTGCTTAGCTCAATGTAAAATATCCAAGGACTGCACAAATCGGTACCCACCGTACATCTAGCATACAATAACTCATGTTAGAAGCAGTGCTACTTTATGTGTCACAAGACATCACAATCTTGGTACTGCCAACTATTTCTCTATTTCCTACTTTTTATGTTGCCAACAGCACAATCACATCTTGCACTGGTCTGACATCAGCTGGTGAGTATCTGGAAGGGAGATCCGCGAAGAATCAAGCATGGGTCGTGACCTCTTTGTGTCAGGCTCAAGGCAGCAGGGACTGGGATGTAGCCTGTGAGGTGCCAGAAAGCAGTACAGATGGTGCCAGAATTGGCATGTCAGGCTCAGAGAGTGGGGGCAGCAAGGGCACCAGTAACAGTGGACTGCCAGAAGGCAGCAAACTAGTTATGTCAAGCCAGGGCAGGAGGGCAGTGTTTGGCTTTGGCAAAGGATCACAGAGGAGAACTTTTTAGTAGCCTGTGATTAGACAGGAAGTGTAATAGACATGATGTAAGTGTCAAGAGTATAGAGAGGTCACAGTGTCAGGCTTATGGCAGTGACACAGTAGGGCCCTCTGCATCAGCGTGTGAGCTGCCATCAACAAATATAGTAATTGGTAAATACTTCTGCTTAAATACAGAGACGATTTGTTGAGGGCTGAACATTGCCAAATAAATCCTGCTATATTGCAAGAGGCCTGAGTGCACATCCATTTTAGATAGGTGGACGTAACATGGAATGAAGGTGCTATGGACTGCACATGAAGGCATAGGCAAAAAAACACAGAGTGAGACCTTCAAACCAGGTCAAATAACAAAGGTGTAGTCAAGCACAAATATAGCAATATAGGTGTATGGGAGTGTTTTTATGAGGTGTAACCTGATTTAAAAAGCTTCTCTGGCTCTGCCCACGGTACGTGCACTTTTTCAATACCATTAAGAATAAATATGTGAGTGATGTACCCATGGTTTCATATATTAGACACACACGCACACACACATTTTTGGGTGTGTAATTTGCATATCTATTTATATTTGTAAATGGTTGATAATTTACACACACACAATTAATGCCATCTTCATATCTCTAATGTGTTAGCAGAGTGCGAGCATATTAACTACAAATAGAAAGATCTTATTTTTTTTGTTTGCCTTTTTAGCAGCTTTCAGAATTTCACATTCAGCCTCAAAGAGTCTTCAACACCATACTTGTCACAGAAGCATTTGTCTAAATCTTTACTTTATAATGGAATATCATTAGTCAAACTATAACATTCCAAAGCGTTAAGACACTTTTCCTTCTTTTCTTCATTTCCATTATTAATATATACTTTAGCGGAACAAACTTATATTCACGGTAAAATCCCCTAGTGGGTAAAGGAAAATTGTTTTCCAATGCTTTTTTAATGCAGGTGGTTGACAAATTATTCTTAAGAAACCATTGTATTTCGCCCGCGATTATTGTATACTTTACAGTATACACAGCTATAGCAGAAATGCTTTCATCGTCTTTCTATTGTCAATATTATCTAGAGATGTGAACTAAAATACTCCTTGTGCTATCTATGTAGTGATATATACACTAACTTATGGCATATACTGTGAATGGATGTGGGGCATTAAAAATACTGTACAGCCCTGTGGGTACATGTCTTCGCCTGAAGTGCCCTAACATTTGATACTAGACTTGAAAGAGAAAAAATGTTATTCTGCGGCGCAGTGTTGTACCCCCCTAGCTTTCAACATTTTTCTCTTTACCTCAAACAAATCTTTGAATTGTCAGGCCCATTTCAATTACTTCCATTGAACACCATATTTTAATCATCAACCTGATTACCGTAAACCAAGGTCCTCCAATGGATCTTTTTGTTAAGCTAACAGCAGGGGCGGCTCCTCCACTAGAGCGGAGGAGGGTTGCCTCACTGCTTTCTCGCAGTGCGAGAAAGCCAAAACATAAAATGGTAATAACTAAAAGTTATTACCATTTTATGTTTCCTTTGCACATTGCGGGCGGGCGGGTGAGCGGGGCTGCTCTGCTCTTTGAGCAGGGCAGGGGAGGAGTGGTTTGCCCACTCCTGAATGCATAATGACTGTTTGGTCAGCCCTCTTGGGCCGCCCAAACCAGTCATGCGCACTCTGCCCTTCTCCCTGCATGGAGAACATGGCCATACCATTAGCCCCTGGCTGGGCTGCGTCCCGACAAATCACAATGCTGCTTGCAGGTTTGTGATTGGCATAGGGGAGGGAGCCTGGCTGCATGCTTCCTGTTTCTGTCGGAGGCAGGAGAGAAGGAGCCGAGAAGACGCAGGACACGGCAGAAAGGTAAGTTTAATTTTTTTTAAATTTTATTTCCCCGCAATCCCCCTGCGACACCCCCACGAATACTCCTGTGACCCCTCGCACCTGCCCCCCACCCGCGAGCAATGCCGGCCGCTACTGGCTAACAGGGACTAGAATATTTGGAGAACGTGAAAACAATTACTTTATGAGGACCTGGGATAAAATAATTGTTATCTCAAACCTAGATCAAAACTTTTCACAGACACCGTTACAAACACCTTTAGACAAGAAATATTATGAAAAGATAATTCATGAAAAACAGTTATCTAAAACCTCAGTTTGAATGGACAGATAGTAAAATTGCATTTCAAATCAGATTTAATGACAAGATCATTAGTGCAAGTAGCCTCATAATACAGCACAGAGGAATAATAGACAGTTTGAAGTTTGTCTGTGGAGAGAAAACAAAATAAAATTTGAGTCTCAATTATTAAGCATACAAACCAAGGCAAGGCTGAGAGATTTAGTCCGTCTTCAATATGGATCTGCCAAGTCTGACCTGCAGCACCACATGCCACAGAAGGAGTGAGCTAACCTTTCAGCCGAAAGGTTGTTTCCTGATCAACTTTACCAGGCAGTAAGGAACAGGTATCAGTTCATGGGAATAGCATGAGAAGTCAAATAGAATCAAAAGTCAGCCCAATAGCATGCCAGGTAGGGAAAATGAAATGTGACAGCCAGCACCGACTCCTCCTCCGATGGGCAATTATATCTCCAAAGTTCCTGGTTCACAACTTCACACCCCTTAAAGTATCATTTGCATCAGTTCATGGGGTTCTCATTGGTCACTCACAGTGGGCCATTTATGGGGTGATTGGTGAATCACAAAAATCTGAAAGAATTAAGTAATCCTTTTGCAAATTTCATTAGATTCATTAAGTTCAATTGTATTACTCTTCCGTCACTTCCACCAAAATAGGTGACACTTTACTTTGCTCACAGTCCATCCGTTCCCAAGCGCCTTTCCCTGGGTTTGCAATAATATTATTACATTTTTATCGAATATGTTTCTTAGCAAGAAGTGAATCCATTGTTAATCAATACAGAAAATAAACTTCACTGAAAGTTCTCACAGTGGCTAAAGTGACTGCTTCGTATGATTTTACATTTGCACAGGAAAGAACAGGCATTTGAGGCCTACATGAAAATTAGCTGAATCACTACCTATTAATATTATTATAAATCACACATTCATAAATGCATTTCCACTTCTCTCAATTATTTCAATTATTATTTTCTTTAGAAACTATATGTCAATGATAGGTACTACCAAAAATTATTTTTAGGTATTATTTGCACGTTATTATTTTCAATGCAAATTCTTAACGTGTCACTCTGAAATACATGTGTTACCACATAAACGTTACAGGAAACTCAGGTTTGCACTATATCGATTATTTCTAAATAAGCAATTTAGTATTTCAAAAACCTCATTATTCAGGTATTTATCTCCTGTTTGATGCACATTTGAATATTGTTATCACAAAACTCTCTATGTTAACTGCATTTTATTTTCTCACAACACGTTAAATCTTTTATGTGCAGTTATCATTTCTTTCTTTCTTTGTCTACATTTTCATATCATCATTTTAGAACACTCTGCATTATTTTCCGATGCAGTATGAAATCTCACATTTTTCGACTTAGCCGGTTAACATGTCTTCATCAAGAATTTTCGTGTCGTAAAGATCTTTAAATAGTGAGAATTGATAGAGGCAACTGTCAGTTAACATTTACACTCCATCACCCGAAATGCTCTACAATGTACAAACATACAGAGACGTTTTAAGGCATGGGCAAATTGGGCAATTGCCCATGGCCCCCACCTTCCAATGGGCCCCCTGAACAGTAAACGTTTTCTTTATCTATCTTATCTCAGTCTAATTCCATATCTCAGCCTCTCTCCTAGCTGCCTACCTCCACGTCTGAGTCTCTCCTGCTCTGCCCAGTAGTATCTTAATGATTTATTTTTGGGAGCCTTGGAAAGAAATATTTCAACTGTGTTGTGTGATCCTCCTTTCTGAAAGCTTTTTTGACATCATGCAGGCTCCAGTTAGCAGAAAATGGGCAGCAAAATTAAGAAAAAGGGTTCCCAAACGATGCCTTGTTCAGGGCCTCAAAAAGTCTTAAGATGACTCTGCAAACAAAATGGATGCAAATCAATCTAACCTCTCCCTTTCCATTCAAAACATGATGCACTGCCTTGAGAGGGCTTTTCTGCCCCACAAGGGTTGAATAAAAGAAAATAGTGCTGTCCTGAAAACTGGATTAGCAGAAATTTACATTTTCTTAACAAATATGAATCATATGAAAATTCTAACCATGTGTTATTTGCATCAAATATTCACCCGGGGGCTAGTAGCCCGGACGGGAATGAGTAGCATGTTTCATTGTGGATGCAACGATTTTAGGTTGTGACCCTACTCTGTCTGCAACTTGAACATGTTCCTTTTCAAAAAGGTGGTTAATTCGTCTACCTGTATAATTTGTCTCTGGATGAATCTCCTGAAAAATCATGGTCACGCTGTCATTCATGAATATGGTTTTCTCTTTAAAACTTATTTAAAACGCAGCGATAAATACCTTCCATTTGAGTTTTTGCCCTGGATGTAAATCATAACGTGTGGCTTCTTCCGATGTATTCAGCAATTGTGGGGCCACTACGTCAGTGGACCTTTTGCATAAAACAATTGGTAAAACTATCAGGTCCCAGGGCTTTTCCACTTGAAAGAGATTTGATAGCTGCTAGCAGTACTTCTATTTCAATAGGTTTGTTGAGGAACAGAAAAGGCAAAAAAGAGGTCTAAAACGAGCAGAAAGAGGCAGAATAAAGGTCAGAAGGGAGCAGAAAGAGGCAGAATAAAGGTCCGAAACGAGCAGAAAGAGGCAACATAGAAGGCAGGCCGAGCAGAAACAGGCAAAATAAAGGTCAGAAAGAGCCAGAATAAAGGTCAGAAATGAGCAGAAGAGGCAGAATAATGGTCAGAGATGAGCAGAAAGAGGCAGAATAAAGGTTAGAAGGGAGCAGAAAGAGGCAAAATAGAGGTGAGAAACGAGCAGAAAGAAGCAAAATAAAGGTCAGCAATGAGCAAAAAGAGGCAAAATAAAGGTGACAAACGAGCAAAAAGAGGCCAAATAAAGGTGAGAAACGAGCAGAAAGAGGCAGAATAAATGTCTGAAACGAGCAGAAAGAGGCAGAATAAAGGTCAGAAACGAGCAGAAAAAAGGGAAAATACAGGTCAGGAGTGAGCGGAAAGAGGCAAAATAACGGGCAGAGACGTGCAGAAAGAGGCAGAGTAAAGGTCAGAAACGAGGATAAAGATGCAACATTGAGGGCAGGAGCGAGCAGAAACGGCAAAATAAAGGTCAGAAATGAGCAGAAAGAGGCACAATAAAGGTCAGAAGGGAGCAGAAAGAGGCAAAATAAAGGTGAGAAACGAGCAGAAAGAGGCAGAATAAAGGTCAGAAGGTAGCAGAAAGAGGCAGGATAAAAATGAGAAATGCGCAGCAAGCGGCAAAATACAGGTCAGAAGTGAGCAGAAGGAGGCAAAATAATGGGCAGAAACAAGCATACAGAAGCAGAATAAAGGTCAGAATCAGCAGAAAGAGGCAACATAGAAGGCAGGAGTGAGCAGAAACAGACAAAATAAAGGTCAGAAATGAGCAGAAAGAGGCAGAATAAAGGTCAGGAATGAGCAGAAGAGGCAACATAAAGGTCAGAAACGAGCAGAAAGAGGCCGGATAAAAGTCAGAAGGGAGCAGAAAGAGGCAAAATAGAGGTGAGAAACGAGCAAAAAGAGGCAAAATAAAGGTCAGCAACGAGCAGAAAGAGGCAAAATAAAGATGAGAAACTAGCAAAAAGAGGCCAAATAAAGGTGAGAAACAAGCAGAAAGAGGCAGAATAAAGGTCAGAAGAGAGCAGATAGAGGCAGCATAAAGGTCAGAAATGCACAGCACGCGGCAAAATACATGTCAGGAGTGAGCAGAAAGAGGCAAAATAATGGGCAAAAATGAGCAGGAAGAGGCAGAATAAAGGTCAGAAACTAGCAGAAAGAGGCAAAATAAAGGTCAGCAACGAGCAGAAAGAGGCAGGATAAGGGTCAGAAGTGAGCAGAAAGAGGAAGGATAAAGGTGAGAAATGCGCAGCAAGAGGCAAAGTACAGGTCAGGAGTGAGCAGAAAGGCAAAATAATGGTCAAAAACAAGCAAACAGAGGCAGAATAAAGGTCAGAATCAGCAGAAAGAGGCAACATAGAAGGCAGGAGCAAGCAGAAACAGGCAAAATAAAGGTCAGAAACGAGCAGAAAGAGGCAGAATAAAAGTCAGAAGGGAGTAGAAAGAGGCAAAAAAGAGGTGAGAAACGTGCAGAAAGAGGCAAAATAAAGGTCAGAAACGAGCAGCAAGAAGCAGAATAAAGGTCTGAAACGAGCAGAAGAGGCAAAATAAAGGTCTTAAACTAGCAGAAGGAGACTGAATAAAGGTCAGAAGGGAGCAGAAAGAGGCAAAATAAAGGTGAGAAACAAGCAGAAAGAGGCTAAATAAAGGTCAGCAACGAGCAGAAAGAGGCCAAATAAAGGTGAGAAACGAGCAGAAAGAGGCATGATAAAGGTCAGAAGGGAGCAGAGGGGGACGTGGCCAACTATCATGGCCGCTCGGACGTGAATCCGATCGGTTCCGTCCCAGGCCCCATAGATGAAGGGAAAGCAGCGCCTGAAACCACGCTGAAACTGACCCGAGGCGAAGCACTAAGCGGCAGGACCGATGGAGGGGGGTTTGGAGTTTCCGAGAGGTGCCGAATAGCTGCCGCCAGGAGATTAATGCAATGAGGCCCGTGCATCAGCAAGACCTCTAAAATGGCAGACATCATTGGAGAGTGAACTCGGGCACTGTGACTGCGGCCCGTTATCAGAAGGAGGAGGTGAGCGGCACATAGCATGGCCCCGTGGGACAGAAGGCGTCCTTCGCCCAGGGGCTGGCAGCGGGCTGTGTTGGGCAGGGGCGCACCGTGAGCAATGCGGGGTGCCCTAGCCGGGCCAGCCCAGTAAAAGGATTGGCCGCCTGAAGGACTCACCGGCAGCGGGCGAAGAGCAAATGAGAGACAATTGGATCTTCTTCGGTGGTGACGGTCGCTCGCTGGAGACGGGGGCGCGAACTGTCTGATCCCAGGCGCCTGGCCGCCTCTGGTCGGTGCCTGTCCCCAAGATGGTGCCGGCGGGGGAGCGGGAAGACGGCAAAGAAATCCAGAGGCTGGCGGTCATGAAGGGACGGCTCCTGTACAGCAGGGTCTGATCAATTTGAGGCATTTGGCTTCCGTCATTTCATTTCCTCGGAGGGAGAGCTTACATGAGAAGGGGAGAGCGCCCAAGGCATTGAGGCTCTGGAGGAGCCTACGGGACTCTTGCTGACGTAACTGGTGGAAGTACTGAAGCAATCCACGGGTTCCACGGCCACCACGTGAAGTGGGATCAATAGCGGGCAAGTTCCGAGCTGACTGGAGGGCAGCCCGTACTGACCGAATGCCCTGCCCCCCTATGCCCCCGAAAAAGGCCCACAGCAATACGGTCTCCAGCTACTTCGCCTCATCTGGCGCAGGGGCAGCTAGGGAAGGAGAAGCGCAGCCCAAAAGCAGCATTGCACTCACAAGCGAGGACTTACTGGCATCCCTAAGGGACTTTAGAAAGGAGCTACGGGAAGACAGCAAGGCTGACATAGACGCTTCCTTTGACGCGTTCAGAACGGAAATGAGGGTGAAGCTTGTGGCCCTACAGGCCGATGTGGACTCGGTTGGAACACGCACGCTGGACCTCGAAGTGAAGTGTCGGGAGCTGGCTGACCGTATGAAACCCCTGGAGGAGAACACTGCAGACCTAAGTAGTCAGCTGCGGGCCTCACTGCTCAAGTGCGAGGACCTGGAAAACCGCTCTCGAAGAGACAATATGAGGGTTAGGGGCCTGGAAGAGAGTTGTGAGGGCCCAGATCTGGAGGCATTCATGGTGGGCCTCTTCTCCACTGTCCTGGGTGAGGGGGGCCCAGAGGTTCAGCTGGAACGAGTCCACAGAGTGGGGCCGCGACTTCAAGGGGACAACAGGAGGCCAAGAGATGTTCTGGCAAAATTCAGCTCTTTCAAAGTGAAAGAAATGGTCCTCCAGAAAGCAAGAAATATGGACAAGGTAACGTTCCAGAATACATCATGCTCACTCTTCCAGGATGTAGCCCAGGCCACACTCGCTCGAAGACAGCAATTCCGGCCGATCACTGAAGCTCTGAGAGAGCGCCAAATAAAATATCGATGGACCTACCCCTTCGGCATCGCCTTCCAATTGGATAATAAGCACCTTCATTGCACGGAGCTAGAGGAGGTGGCGGACCTCCTGGGGATCAAGATCACCTCTCCGAGATGCGTGACAACCTCGAGGGAAGACGAAGGGAGCAACCGAAGGAGCGACGTGGCGGAGGCCCCTGGCGGACGACTGGACGAGGGGGCAAAAAAGCACCAGACTGAAGATGGAGGTGACCTTGGACTTTTGTCTCAACTCAATTCTTCTCTGCCCAGCAGAATAGCCCTCGCCAGGTGTATGGTAAGGGGGACTCGGAGAGGAGAGTCGCAGGCGGGATGACTCCCCTCTGATACATCAGATGCTGAGACTCGGGTGAAGACAGACACTCAGCGTCATATGCCTCGTGGTAGTTAAAGTGTGTGTGCAGTTTAATGTTAAACAAGTGACTGTATTCAATTGCCTTAAAAGACATGTAACAGGGGCTTGGGGAGCGGAAGTAGGCTCGCCCCTGGAGCTACTCACTGTGGGGTTCTCCTCTGAGACGGAGGACCTCCTAACTCAAAGTTTTTGTTTGTATTCGATTTGTACGTTTGGTATCTTGGTGGTCATGAATATGCTTGTAACAACTAGGTCGAACAGGGGGAGGCGGGGGTCTGAGGGGGGACAGCACTGGGGGATTACGAACATTGGGTCGCCCTGAGCAGAAATTGTGTCCACCCTTTGATGAATGGCAGTTAACTGCATGACATGGAATGTTCGGGGCCTCAACTCCCCTAATAAGAGGCAGCGCCTATTGAAATTTTTAACAGATCATAATATTAAGGTGGCAGCCCTACAGGAAACCCATTTAAAAAAGTGCGAAGAGCAACGCCTGAAGCATAAAGCCTACCCACTAATCTCAGCGCAGATAGCCGTAGAAGCAGGACACGCTCTGCTCCCCGTTCCTTGGATTCCATTCAGTGCCCTTGGTTCATCGAAAATAATTCATCGGCTCTGAGCGCCACATGTGAACAACACAGCTGTTCTTCCAGGATCTGGCGATTGATCTCAGCTCCCATAATTCAGTTTGCTCACCTAATTGTCCTGAAGATGATCTCGAACAATTGAGATCGAAACGCCGTCGACCCCCTACAACATGAACTCCTCCCACTCTGTAAAAAATTTGAGGAGCTTCTATTATTGTTGTCAATGCGATGTCTTTATTTTAATATCACCATCACTTTTTCACGTCACGCTTATTGTCACTTATTGTGTGAGCACCTGAATACTATTGTTTTGGAAAGAAATAAATATCTGTGATATATTGACCTACATGTACCTCAGTATATTACTCATCGCTCCCTTAAAGAATTAACTTCCTACTCTCAAACGTAGTGCCCCCCACAGGGTCACTTTCTGAATGGACCTTCTGTCCATACCAGACCCATTGTTTTTCTAAAACACGTTACCACCCCAGGTTCACATATTGGGGTACCCTTGTTTTTCTCTATTACTAAAACTGATAAAGCAGGGAGATTCCTGATTGTTAGGGGGGAGTTGGGGGGAAGATCATGTACATTCGCCGTAGTTTATGCACCCAACAAAGGACAATTAGACTTCCTCCACACCTTTCTATCGACACTAGAGGGCTTCCCCAAGGGGGACATAATTCTTCTTGGAGATCTTAATCTGATATGGGATCCGACACTCGACACAACGCATCCACACAGGTCATCAGGGGGGGCGTCGGCAAGACACTTAAAGCGGCCTTCCAACAATTGGGTCTGGGGGACGTGTGGAGGGGGTTCAACCCCACGACACGTGATTATTCCTTTTTCTCACATTCCCACAGAACCTATTCTAGAATTGATCATATTTTTATCTATCAGTCACTCTTCCACACAGTCCTGAAGACCCATTTCCACCCGATATGCCTTTCTGATCATGCCCCCCTCGAGATAACTCTCAACTGGTCAGCCCCGAGACCGAAGCACACTAGATGGTACTTTCCTAATTTCCTTAGCAGGGACAGACTCTTGGACTCGTGGAGCGCTTTAAATGAGCAGCTGTGTACGAGGAGCAGTCGAGCGGGCCGATCGAGTCGAGACGATACGAGCGGGTCGAGAGGGAGTGCGTAAGTAAGCAGCTACGAGCAAGGAGCCCGCTGTGAAGCATACTACAGGAGGCATTGCAGAGAGGGTTTGTGTACTGTGGCAGGAGCAGGAGCAGAGGGTAAGCATGGGACCGCGACCGTTAGCGTGGCCGGTCCGTGGCTTCAGTGCGCCCGGCTTTCTGTTTCCCCGCCCTGTCCTCTCTGCCCCTCTGCTCCGGTTCGGTCTGGTGCAGCTCTCAGCGGCCCTGTAGGTCTGGGAACTGCGGACTGCACTGGGGCGGCTGCTCAAGGCAACTCTGGACTGAGCCCTTACGTGGCACAGCGAGGGCAAGAGGCAGTTCTCCCCTCCCAACCCTCCCTCCCAGCCGTTGTCGGCCTGTTTTTTCAGTGTGAGCTCCGGATTCTCGAGGTGGCTGGGAGGCGGTGGCGGCCTTGGGCCCTGGAAAAAATCACAGGGGTGCCGCTCCACAGAACCCTCAGTAACGACAACCACACCATAAATAGAAGGTAACGAGTTTTATTGAAGCAGCAGTGTGAGCCTACAGTTTTGAGCAGCATGGAGGGGTTGTAGAGGACGTTTTGGACTGGGACAAGATGCAGAGGCCGGGCAAGTCCTGCGCTTGTCTATAGCCCCGCCCCTCCCTGTATAGTGGTGGCAGCAGCACCTGAGTAGCAAGCTTGAATCACGGCGTAGGAACTTGGATCATCGATGCCGCCTGCACACGGAGGTGAGGTGGGGAGAGGGGGGAGCGGAAGTGAGAGCTAGGCCACCTATTCAGCTTGGTTATAGCCTCCTGTTCGGCTCCTGCTTGTCTCCCCGCTTGTCTCCCTTCTGGCCTCTCGGAGAACGGATTGTAAGGACCTGGTCATCTACTGAACTTTATACGCTGCCAAAAACTGTTGAGTGGAATTTCGGGTCAAGAGCGGGTCCGGCCCGGAGTGGTGAAACAGCGAGGCAGCGAGGGAAAAGGCTGGTGGTGATTAAGTGCTCAACTGTTCAACTGTTTAGCTGTGTGGTGGTAGTAATAATCCAGGCAAACTCGAAACCCAGAGCGTTATGACTTCTAGGAAGTTGCGCTCAGGGCGTGTGCTCTCCTCCTCGCCAAGTCACAAACTGAAAAGATCGTTTAGCGGCACTAGGCAATTACAGCATCTCTGCTATAAATCCCACCCTGTTATAACTGGCTTTTTCCGTAAATTGCCCCGGATTCACCCTGAGGTGGCAGCTGTAGTCCAAGAAGGCCAGACTTTTAATTTTCATCCTGTAAAGCCTTCAATTTCTTCAACCTCCTCTTCAGTGCCTCTCGTGGACTCGCTGATATTCCAAGGGAGCCATGCAGGGTGTCAGGTGCAGTCTAACGAAGGGCCCCGACCTCTGGATCAGATTACCGAAAGAGTGGAAGATGGTTCCAGCGAGCAACCGCTTGTCGTACCCCCCGGTGCTCCTCTGGACTCTGACCTTCTTGCTAGTCAACAGAGTCAGTCAGCCATTTCATTAAACAGGACAAAGCAGTCACGGAATGACAGCATGATCGAGATTAACCCGGTTGTTTCTCTAGCCCAAGCGGACCTCCATAAGGGATCATGCAGGGTCAGTGAATCGGATGCTCGGCTTGGTGCTCCTATGGCGGAGATGGCAAATCTATGTGAAGAGTTGCCGCAAGGGGAAGATTTTACACTCCCGGACATTGACATTGAAGCTCAAAAAAGGGGCTGGGGTGAGCACTTTGACTGTAGGTATAAGGACAATCAGTTAATGAATGGTCACAGGGGAGAAAACACGCCAATTGTAAGCTCTTCTCCTAGGCGTCTCTCTTTGCCTCTCCTATACTGTAGTACAAGTCACCTGATTGGTACCTCTATGGAGTCTACACATGATGTATTCTTGCCTGATTCTCAACAGAAATGGGGAAATGAGAGAAAGGGTGCGCCCTCAGAATATCTTGTTTGTATTGAAAAAATTTTAAATTCCATATTGTCCTTATTAGAAAAGTCTGTACTGAGTTCTGATCACATACTGGAAATGATTTCCGTAATGTTATTTGAAGTGCATAAGATAAATAAGTCGATCTCCATTAAACCCTTCCCCATGATTCCCTCCCAGATGGGAGAATGGCCGAGTGATAGGCCTGTACGACTTCCTCCATCGGTTGAGGTGAGAGAGGCCTCTGTATAGGCAGGAACCCCCCTTTTCCTAGCGCCCCCCATGGCTCCTGTATGTAATCTCGAAAAGGAAGAGTTATGTTTAAATATATTATTCGAGGAGGCTGAATTGAGTCCCCCTCGGAGAAGCCCAACTTGAAAATCTTCCCTCTGTTTATGAAGGGTAGAAGGGGGGCGCTGGAGAAATCGGGGAAGTCAGGCCCCATGCTAGGCAAACTAAGCAGGTAGGGAGGGTGGAGGGGGAGGGGGAGGTGCAAATCTCTCCAACCACTTCCCGGGTGTACTCCCCTACTCTGTTAGGGAAGAGGGGACAGAAAGTAGGTAAGAGGGATAGCCTAGTAATAAAACATAAGGGGGAAAATATGAAAAAGAAACATAAAAAAATGAGGCGATTCTCTAGACGGAAAGCGTCTAAATTGCACTTTTCTCGAATTCTGGAAAACCAGAGTGATACCCACTTAATAAAGGAGAAGGGAGGCCCTGAAACATCACTAGCAGATGGTAATTTGAGAGAACCCATCAGAGCCTCCACGACATTCACTGGGAGTCTGGGAGACTCTGGATTGGGAGTACCTCTTCCAACTCAGTTGTCACAGTCCCTTCAAGTAATCCATCCTTCCTACAATGAGTCTGTGGTTCCACCGGGAGGGGAAATACAAATGGGTTATTGTGTCCCCCCACTGCAGACAGGGACTGGGGTCATAGACTCTATTGATCCCAGGTTGGGAGGAAACACAGAGGGAGGGCTCCAAGCTCTAATTAGCCCGCAGTCTGGGCTGAATAGAACCCATATAGGGACATCATTCCCATCTGATAGAAATACTGAGGCCCCAATTCTTAATATGGCATCATATTCGAAAACCCAACACCATGGTGGGACACAAGTTGCCAGATTCACGGATAGGATTCCTTTATGGATTCCCTGGAGAGATGCCCCAAAGGACATCAGTGGGGCACAGACCGGCTTATCTCCCATGGTGGATTTTACCTGGCTATTTGATAATGAATCTACACCAGTAAACAGAGGTTATATTCTCAGTTTATTTTCGGAACTAGACGCATTAAAGTTGATAGCAAGCAAGGATATTTTAAATGTGATGATTAATGTACATGATACTGTCCCATATTCTAGTGTCACTTTTTGTTCCCTGATAGTGGCCAATTTGGTCTTGAAAAATTGTGAACACTTTTTAAAACGAGGGCTCGATATAACATCTGTTAATGAATATGAGGAATACCAAAATGTGGGCCCAAAAACCCATTATTTGAACGTTTCTAGGACTATTAAATCAGTGGTGCTGAACGCATTGGGCCCCGATACTGAGTATCCTGTGGGCAATTCCAAAGATATAGTGGTTTCCGTGGACAGGAGGGGGTGCTCAATAAATGTCGTGCCCAATGTGCTAGTTGTCCCTCAGGCCTTAGACATAGAAGATGAATCTGCCCAATGGAGTTGGGTTGCAAGAGCCCTGAATAACACTCAGTCAGTAGTAGTAAGGAGGGATTCGTTGAGGTAGTCTAGGTGGGCTACTCTTGTCCTGGAATATGGCCGGTTTGGGTCCCAATGAAACAAAATTGAATTCTTTGAAAATTATGAACCCTTTAATTATATGCCTACAGGAAACGTGGTCTTGCAAAGATTTTGAATGTGATGGATATTTTGTTTACTTTTGCCATGCTAGGCGTTCGGATAGGGGTCATGCCAGTGGGAGGGTCTCGATTTTACTTAAAAATTCTATTAACTGGAACCAGAAGGTTTTTCTCCACCCCTCAAACCTATGTATATGTGTGAAGTTGGCATGTCTGGGAGAATCAGGCAGGTCCACCTTTTTCCTCGTGGCGAACATGTACATCCCCCCTGGGAAAAATTCCGATCACTTTTTGCGTGTATTTTTTTCTTTTATTCTTGATATAGTTATCAGGGAAGAATGCCCCCTAGTGACTTTAGTGGGGGATTTAAATGCCAAAATTTCGAACTCTGCATCGGGGATTTATGCAAATACAGACAAAGAGGAAATTTGGCACATCCCCGAGATTTCATTACCAAACAAAGTAAAAACAGATAAGCGGGGGTTTGTTCTGCTTGATTGTATTAGAAGCTTAGATCTTGTTATTTTAAATGGGAGAGTGCCTGCCGACAAAACTGCACATTTTACCTTTCATTCACAACACATTCAGAGCCTTTTAGACTATGTGATTGTGTCCTACCAAATGTTTGGGGCTTGTGATAACTTTTTTGTCTGCCCGTCGATATGGAGTGATCATAGCATTGTAGGCATGACAGTGGCTTTTGATTTACCTACACTGGATGTGGGGAATACTGGTCAGGGCAGGGCCTCCTTTAATAAAGCAAATGGCCGGTCTTTCTGGACGCAAAACAACATCCTTGAAGTAGGCTCAATTATGAAGATGGCCCAAGAAGAACAGCAGGGTTTAACTCACTCTAACATTATACCCTTCTTTGAGGCTCAAATGGAGAAGATTTGTAATTTAAGTTCTATATCTTCAGTACCGCGCCTGTGTAAACAGGAAACGTCTCATACGATTTCCTTAAAACAAGCAATTAATCATCTTGTCCGAAAACAGCATATACTTTTTCTCACTGACCGGCAGCGGGAAATCGATCGCCTTAAGCGAATGAAAAGACATATTATGCTCTGTGGAAAAAGTAGGGAGCTTGATGACAAGTGGATTGGGCTGAGGGAAGCCGCAAGGGCCAAAGACACCAGAAACTATTGGCGCTTGATCGCGGAATACTGCGATTCAAGGCAGAGGGCATTACCCATATCAATTCCAGAAGAGGACTGGGTGGAGTATATCTCCCTTTTATATGGAAATAACAGCCCAGTTTCATCTGAGATGATAGATGGGGTTAAACCCGCTTCTATTGAATTTACTGAATTTGGCCCCTCGTCAGGAAAGGATGTGGTAGGTTATATAAAGAATGCAAGAACATCCGGCGCACAAGGGCCGGATGGAATCCCCATCGCACTAATTAAAAAGGAACCAGAAGTGTGGGGTGATTTTTTAGAGCCACTTTTTAAATATTGCTTTTTTATGAATATAATCCCCCCCTCTTGGAAGGGGAGCATTATAGTCCCCCTATATAAAAAAGGACCGAAAACGGTACCGACTAGTTTTAGACAGATTGCCCTTCTGGATGCCTCAGGCAAATTATTTGCAAAAAGCATATTAAGCCATCTTCAACAATGGGTTTATGATCAGAATATCCTTCCCCCGGAACAAGCTGGTTTTAGAAAGAACCATGGCACCTTGGATAATATAGCGGTTGTTCAGACAATTAAAGAGAAATATGTTTTTGTCCGAGGAATGCCAATATATACAGCTTTTATTGATTTTTCCACGGCGTTTGACAAAGTGGACCGCCAAACGCTGTGGAGAAAACTTGTTCTCCTTGGCATACCATATCATCTTTTGGGTCTGATTATGGAATTGCATACAGACACGTGGTGCCGGGTTCTGATGGGAGGTTCGCAGGGGCTATCATGTAAAATTAGAACGCACAATGGGCTCAAACAGGGTTGCCTATTGGCACCACTTTTATTTTCCCTGTATATTGCTGATCTCCCCGGTACTCTGAACACGGTAAGGGGGGATGCCCCAAAAATTGGTACAATGTCGGTTGGCTCTCTTTTATATGCAGACGATGTTGCAATATTTGATCTAACGCCTATCGGCCTGCAACGCCGGCTAGATGCCTTAAGTAAATATGCAGAGGCTCACTTCTTGAAGATCAATATCGCAAAAAGCAAGATTTTGGTATTTCGTAAGAAGGGGCTTAGAATAAGGAGTAGTTTAAGATGGATGCTTGGTTATGAAAAATTGGAACTGGTTGACTCGTACCTATATTTGGGGAAGGTTTTTTCCAAAACTGGCCGAGATTCGGATCATATTAAACATTGTGTTAGTAAAGCTGTCTCCCAGGCAAGTGCACTAAATAGATTTTTATAAAACTTGCGGGAGACGCCACTTTGGCCATGTCTTATCTGTTTTTAAGGTCAAAATTCCTCCCTCGTTAATATATGCTTCCGAGGTGTTGGACATGAATTATTGGCTTTCCTTCGATAAGGTGGAAGGGCGAATGCTGCGGCAAATTTGTAATTTAAACACCTTGGCAGCCCCACATGTACTGCGCCTCGAATTTGGATTAGTTTCGTCCTTTACCTTATCTTTGGCTTCAGTTCTTAGGTGGGGTAATTCCCTCCTTTTGGGGGAGGAGGGCACACTTAGGGCTGCCCTGAAAATAGAAATTTTTGACATGCAAAAAGAACAATCAACGTTTTTTAGGTCCTTTGTACGTGCAAATGATACATTTGGCCTTAGTTTGAATTCTGCTTCTCCTATGTCCAAATCTGTATTGAAACAACTTCTAAAGAAGTTCAGATCCCCTATTAGTTTGGCGAGAGATGTGGCCTTTAGCCAGTCCAGGTCCAGTAACAAGGCGGTCATAGGGAGTGCTTTGGGGAATAAACCACAGCCTTATCTAACTTGGAACATCCCTCACGGGATCAGAAGGCTGATACTCCTACTGAGATTTAACTTGCTGCCGCTAAGAGATGTTACTGGTATCTGGGATAAAACACCTAGAGAGAAGAGAATTTGTGAATTATGTCAGTTGCAAATCCAAGATCCTAATCATGTGCTTTTTGTTTGCCCAAAGCTGAAAAGTGCTAGGCGATTGTTTTTAAAGCCAGTTTTTATTAAATACAATATCTACTCTGCCCAGGAGGCACGATCTTTGGTTCTGTCACCTCCGAATGAAATGGTTTGTTTTAAGATATATACATTTTTAAAAATATTTTTGCCTATTTATTAGGAATTTCTTTCATTGTCCATTGTATTTATAGCACTATTTGCACATTTTTTGATAAATGAAATCTGCCGGTTGGTTACTTGTCTGTATCATGTATTTTAGTACTATTTGTACTCCTCTCAGTATGTTTGATTTAAGAACTCCCATAGCAATGTATAAGGAAGAATTTTGTATTGTACATAAAGTTTGTCTCTTTTTTTATCTGATTATGTGTTTTGTGGACCTCCGTAGGAGTTCCATAACAAAATAAAATTAAAAATTGAATTGAATTGACAGACTCTTGTGAGATGAACTACGGAAGGCAATCAAAGACTATTTCGAGATTAATGATCCCACACTCACCTCTCAAACAACAAATTGGGAGGCCTTCAAGAAAGTCATAAGGGGCAAATGTATTGCACTGGCCACCACTCTTAAAAATCAACAGTGAGAGGAGAGGCTCCTGTTAGAGAGAGAATTGCAGGACGTGGAAAGAATACACAAGGGGAGCCCATCAGTCCAAACTCTACGGACAGTCACTTCGCTAAGGGGAAAGCTGCAGGCTATATACACTAACAGGGCTGAGAAGACTATCCTACGCCTACAAGCCTGGGGTTATGACGGGGGAAACAAAATAGGCACACTGTTGGCCCGTCAGCTCAGGGCAAAACATGAATAGGAATATGTTAAGCAAATAGTGGATGACGCAGGCGTCTTCTACTTTAATGAAGAGGGGAAGGCCAACGCCTTTGGGGAGTTTTATCGCACTCTTTATTCTGCGGACTCGCAAGTGCCTCAGGATCAGTTAGGGTACCTAGAGGCTGTTGACCTTCTGCATGTTTCACCAAGGACTAATGAGGAACTCAGTAAACCCATCTCGAGCAAAGAAGTTCAGTAGGCGATTGATGCGCTCAAATTGCAGAAGGCACCAGGTCCCAATGGGCTAAACGCTCACTTTTATCGCACATTTGCTGCGGAGCTGACTCCTCACCTGGTGAACCACTTTAATGATATTGCAACCACGCAACGGGTTACACCCACTATGGGGAGGCTCTTGTCGCCATAATTTCTAAAATGGGGAAGGATCCTAAAACTTGCTTCTCATATCGGCCGATAGCACTTTTAAATTTGGACGCCAAATTATACTCCAAAATACTAGCCAGCCACTTAGAAAATATACTTCCGGGACTAATTGACCCGGACCAATCAGGTTTCACCAAAGGGCATCAGACCCATGATAATTTACAAGAATCATACATATCATGGAAAAGGTACAGAAAAAATACATTCCGGCAGCCCTCCTCTCACTGGATGCAGAGAAAACCTTTCACCGCGTCGACTTGTCTTTCTTATTCCGGACGCTGGGATGCTTCGGGTTCAGTGAGACCTTTATAGGGATGGTGCGAGCCAACTATCATTCCGCCAGATCTCGAGTCTTGGTAAATGGAGCTGCCTCTGACTCATTTAATCTCTCACGGGGGACGAGGCAGGGGTGTCCCCTTTCTCCACTGCTCTTCGCCCTGTGCATAGAGCTCTTAGCGAGTCGGATAAGAGCGAGCTCTGACATAAGAGGGGTGAGATTTGGCACAGGTGACCACATGATCTCTCTTTTTGCAGACGATGTTCTTCTCCCTGTCACCGAACCATTGACCTCTCTGCAGGCAATCCAAGCAGAGCTTAAGCTTTTCTAAAAAGTCGTGGGATTCAAGGTCAACATAGCCAAATCCTTCTTACTTAATCTGACTTTGCCCCGGGAGGCCTGGGGGAGGGTCAAGAAGTCTTCTCCATTCCGCTGCACAAGTAAATTATCTGGGTATCAAGGTCACCCCTAATATAGCGGATCTTTACAGAGCCAATTCCCCCCCCCGCTGCGACAGCTTAAGGCCAATTTTAACAAATGAGGATCCACATACATTTCATGGATTGGCAGGATAAATGCCATAAAGATGAATGCCCTCCCCAGGTTGCATTACCTCTTCCAGGGCTTGCCAATTCCAGTTGAAAGTGAGCTGTTCGTGGAACTAAAAAGGATGACTATTAAATTTATCTGGCAGGGACAGAGGGCGCGCCTGTCCCACCGCCTATTAATTAGGCCACGAAGGGAGGGGGGGCTGGCACTGCCAGACTTTCTGGGGTACTACAGGGATGCACAGCTGCGAGTGTTGACTGAATGGTCTCTTCGAGCCTCTGAGAAACACTGGCTCCAAATGGACCGGCAGATAACGGGTAGGACTATTTGGGACCTCCTATGGAAACCGAAATGAGACAGGCCGCTTACTGCCTACCTTAGTATTTACATGGCCACCACTCTTCAGGTTTGGGATGCCCTCACCAGACAATTGCGGCTGACGACATTTCCATCCCCATACACCCCCATCCACTTCAATCCCGATTTCCCCCCGGCCCTCCAGAAGGGACCCTTCGACGAGTGGAGGGCAGGCGGCTGCCTTATGATCTCTGACTTATACAAAAAGGGGGAGTTACTTACTTTTGTGGAGTGTACTAGACAGTTTAAGGTATCCTCTACTGAGGAATACCATTATCTGCAGCTCAAACATTGGGTGCAGCAACCTCTGGTGGGGCTGGCCGCCACCAGAGACCTGCTCCCTATAGAGAAATTTGCGCAATCTGGCACCTCGACCAAGGGGTGCATCTCCTTCCTATACTCCCTCATTCGGGCGATCAGTCCGCAATCGGCCCGAGACACCGGAAATGCTGGGACACGGTACTCACCTCCCCCGTAGGGGACAAACAGTGGGATTATCTCTATGGGGACATTACCAAATATAACCGATCTATGTTTCTAAGAGAAGCTCACTATAAAATCATGTAGGACTGGTATCTATACCCCCAGAAACGACATAAGATTTTCCCGAATTCTTCTGATAGATGTTGGAGGGGATGCGGATTGCTGGGTGATTAACATCATATTTGGTGGGACTGCCCCTCTATACAACCGTTCTCAAAGAAATTCTTATCCCAAATCAAATCGATTCTGGGCTACCCTATCCCGGACACTATGGAACACACCTTGTTAGGGGTACGGGATCCAAGTCTAAGGTACCAGACACAGGGAGATAGGTCCGTCATGTGGCTCTGTTTGGGTGCCGCGAAGATGGCAGTAGCCGCTGCATGGAAGAAGCAGGAGGCCCCCTCTCTGACGCAATTGCATGCTAGGTTGTAGTGAGCACTTTCCCTGGAGCGAATGATGGATATAGTGGAGGACACAAGGAAGGGGTTTGACTATATATGGTCCTCGCTGGTGGGATATCTATCAGAGGGGCTGCCCCTGTTGGCGTGTAGTCCGAAATTGAGAGCCCTCCATCTTTTTCAAATATAACCACTCAGAGATCTTACCTCCTACGCCGTGTTGTGTGTCCCCCCTGAGGTCCCGCCTCGCTCCTGCTGAATACCCCCCAGATTTGACCAGCACTGTAATGTATTCACCATGATACAACTGTTGAGGTTTTTTTTAGTTTATTCTGACATTTGTGATTTGTTACCGGTGTACAAGCGCTAACTGTAATCTTGTTCCGAAAATTATGCGCAATAACTCTCTGTAGTTTTGTAAGACTAGGATGAGCATAGTAGGGACACAAGAAAAAGAATCCAAGTTATGCTGAGACCTTGTGAATAAGCTGTGATTCCATTATGATATCTGTAACTCTTGGCATGTACTGTGATTGCTACAGCTGTGTTATTTCAGTGGTTGTATAAAAATCAATAAAAAGATTTTGAAACAGAAGGGAGCAGAAAGAGGCAGGATAAAGGTGAGAAATGCACAGCAAGAGTCAAAATACAGGTCAGGAGTGAGCAGAAAGAGGCAAAATACCAGGCAGAAACGAGCAGAGAGAGGCAGAATAAAGGTCCAAAATGAGGAGAAAGATGCAACATAGAGAGCAGGAGCAAGCAGAAACAGGCAAAGTAAAGGTTAGAAATGAGAAGAAAGAGAAAGAATAAAGGTCAGAAATTAACAAAGAGGCAAAATAAAGGTCAGAAACGAGCAGAAAGAGGCAAAATAAAGGTCAGCAGCGAGCAAAAATAGGCCAAATAAAGGTTGAGAAACGAGCAGAAAGAGGCAGAATAAAGGTCAGAAGAGAGCAGAAGGAGGCAGGATAAAGGTGAGAATGTATATATATATATATATATATTTTTTTTTTTTAAGTAAGAAAACAAAGGTTACAGGGACGTTACAGTTAGGCACAGATTACACTCATACAAAACCATTGAAATTCAGCGGTTATAGGTACCTGAGCTATGCCCTAGCAATGCACTGCTTTTGACCTCACATATTACATCACTCATGACATAGTCAGTGACATCAATCATGACATCACTGATTACATCTCAAAAGACATCACTGATGACACCATCCAGTGAGTGTAAGAGTTTTGCAAAGGTTTTTGAGACTTAAAGATATAAACTAAGCAACTGTATTAGTTAAATTAATATTATTTTTGTACTACTACTGAGTGATACTGTTTCTAACATATGTCGTCTGAGTGGCTGTGTGACTGGATGTATCAGTGTGGGAGTGGCTGTATGGGTGTGTGAGTGGGTGTGCAAGTGGCTGTATGGATGAAAAATGGGTATGTGAGTGGCTGTATGAGTGGGTTAGTGTGTGTGGGTGGCTGTATCAGTGACTGAGTGACTGTGTGAGTGGCTCTATTGGTGGGTGAGTGTGTGTGTGAGTGGCTGTATGGGTCACTGAGTGGCTGTGTGAATGGCTTTATGGGTGAGTGACAGGGTATGTAAGTGGGTGTATGGGTAAATGAGTGGCTGTTTGGTGGATGTTTGGGTAAGTGAGTGGGTGTGTGTAGTTTGTTTTGCATGGTAAGAATCTGTGTTAGTGGCTGTATCGATAAGTGATTGGGTATGTAAGTGCTTGTATTGATGTGTGAATGGATATGTATGTGATCTTGTGGATGAATAAATGGATGTGTGAGTGGCTGTATGGGTGAGTGAGTAGCTCTGTTAGTGGCTGTTTGGGTGAGTGATTGGGTGTGTGAGTGAGTGGCTGTATGGGTGAGTGAGTGGCTGTGTGGGTGGCTGTATGGGTGGGTGAGTGGGTGTGTGAGTGGCTATATGGGTGACTGAGTGAGTGTGTGAGTGGCTGTATGGGTGAGTGAGTGGGTGTGTGAGTGCCTGTATTGGAGAGTGAGTGCCTCTGTGAGTGGCTGTATGTGTGAGTGAGTGATCATCTAAGTGCTTGTAGGAATGAGTGAATGGGTGTGTAAGTGGTTGTCAGAGTGTGTGAGTTAGTGTGTGAGTAGTTGTATGGGTGTGTCAATAGGTCTGTTGAGATGCTGTGTGGGTGAGTGACTGGCTGTTTGAGTGATTTTATGATTGATTAAGTGAGTGTGTGAGTAGCTGGTTGGGTGATTATATGGCTATGTAAGTTGTTGTATGGGTGAGTAAGTGGTTATATGAGTAGCTGTATGAGTGAGTGAGTGGCTGTATGGGTGAGTGAGTGGGTATGTGAGTGATAATGTGGATGAGTGAGTAGGCATGTGACAAGTTGTATGGATATGAGAAGAGGTATGTGAATTGTTCTGAGTGTGAGTGTGGGTGTATGAGAGGCTGTATGGGAGTATGAGTGGGTGAGTGGTTCTGTATATGATGTCATCAGTGATGTCATTTGAGATGTCATTAGTGATGTCATCAGTGATGTCACTGACCGTGTTATGAATGATGTAATATGTGAGGCAATAAGCAGTGCATTGTGGGGGCATAAGATATAGTTAGCTCAGGTAACTATAACTGCTGAATTTCTACGGTTTTGTACGAGTGAAATCTAAGGCTAACTACACCGTCCCTGTAACCTTTGATTTTTCTGTGAATTTCTAAGGTTTTTTAAATTCTATTTCCTAAATATAACATCCCTGTAGCCTTTGTTTTTT
Source organism: Calotriton arnoldi (assembly GCA_963921515.1). Classification (NCBI taxonomy): domain Eukaryota; kingdom Metazoa; phylum Chordata; class Amphibia; order Caudata; family Salamandridae; genus Calotriton; species Calotriton arnoldi. The sequence goes on from CAWUFW010000862.1 coordinate 445,440, forward strand.
TCAGTGAATTTCTAAGGTTGTTAATTCTATTTCCTAACTATAACGTCCCTGTAACCTTTGGTTTTTTCAGTGAATTTCAATGGTTTTATAAATTTTATTTCCTAGCTGTAACCTGTTGAGGTTTAATTTCTGTGAAATGAGCATCGTGCCAGAATGATTCCTGCTCTACGTATTTATTCAAGAAGAGGCCACCATTTTGGGCAACACCTCTACCCAAATAAAGTACTTTCTACTGGCTAATTAGTAAGTGCTACCCCATTGGGTAAATGTATAGTGCATCACCTACATTACAACTGTGTAAAGGACACCGAGAAAATGTCTCCAGTGACCTTGTGTGTCTGTAACTTTGCCAATGTGATTGTTCCTCGAGCGTCTTCACCAGATAATTTTAGAAAGTGGTAGTGCAAAGAAAACACACTTGGCTGATGTGTACTTTGCAGAAGTGAGTGCTTCTTTGTTTGAGGAAGATGCAATTGTATTCCTAGGCCAGAGGAACGCTTCTCCAAAATGAGCAGGAAACACTCTGGGGGGTTCTTTTAGTAAGCTGTCCATCATCCTTGGTAAAAGGGCGGGAAGACATTGCATACCACTAATTTATATAGGGTGGGGCCAGACGGGCGGGGCTTGTAGGCAAGTTTACATACTTCTAGTTTGTAAAAGTTTAGAACATGATCTCTGGTCTCAGCAGCAGATGTCAAGAAAGAACCCCCTCGACACAGACACTATATGAGATGCAAACATCCTACATATAGGGAGGGGGGCAATGATTTTGCATCAGGGACCCCATCCCCCGGTCCTGCCCTTATTCCAATGGGGGAGGGGAGCCACACAGCCCCTCCCACTAGAGGCTGATTTTGGCCCTGAGGAACCAATCTCCCGGTGCTGGCTTTTTTATTCTATTTTTATGGGTGGGCCACGAGGCCCCCCCCCAAGCCAATTTTGGCCCTATTCCCCAGGACCCAATCTTTTTTTAAATCCTCCGGTGCCCGGCCATTACAATGTTGGAGGGGGTGCATGCCCCCTACCAGGATGATTTTGGCCTGAGGGATCCCATTCCCCGGAGCTCTGCCTCTTTTTTCTGGGTGCAGTGACCTCTGTTGGGGACCGCAGGAAGAGCCTCAAGGCCCCCACTGTCCCTGCCGGCTCCCCACATCCTGCGGGAGCCAGCATTGCTGTGACAGACAGGGGGTTGCTGAAAGGCAGTACCCTGTCTGTCAGGGCACTGTTTTCATCCGTTTTCCTACATGCATATTTGCATGCAGGGCAACAGTAGAAAACTCTACTTTCTGCTAGCCAGAGCTGTTTGACAGCTCCGGTTTGCAGAAAGCAGAGTTATGTTTGTTTTCCTTGGTGGGAGCTGTCAGATCCCTTCAAGCAAAAGCAAACAGCTACCTCCGGAGGGTGAGCACCTCGGGGGTAGCAGGAGCAAGCACTGCAGCGTGGCGGTCCTCAGGGCTATCCATGGCTCTACGAGGGGGGCTGTGCGGTCACCCTTCAGTGTTTATTTAAGCCCCGGGGAGGTGGTGATACCCCGTGGCTGGGGGTCCACCATGGACCCCCTTTTATTTTCTTTGAGTCCCAGGGGGATGTTGGTCCCCAGGGATGCAGGGGCATGCAGACCTCCCCTGCATTTATTTTACATTGTTTGTGCCGGGAAGTGGTGGTCCCTGGGGCTCAGGCGGGACTAGCGGGACCCCCGCATACATATAGTGCCTGTGGAGGTGGCGGTCCCCGGGGCTAAAATGATCCCTTGGAGGGGAACCCTGTGCGCCCCCTCCTATTTCTAATTATAAAACTCATACAACCCTGGGATTTGGCCACCTGAGGGCTCAATTACAAAGTAGCACAAGTGGCTGCACTTTTTCTACGGTTTTGCTGATTTTCGCGATATCGTCTCAAATTTGAGATAAAATATTTTTTTTACAATGCTTTTTGTCATGGAGGGGTTCTAAGGGGACCCCAACAACAAGGTTTGGGGGGTCAGGGTATTCCTACCCTGTCCCCTTTTCTTTTGTTTTACGTTTTTTCTTGGGACTCGGTTGAAGCCGAGTTCCAAGACGGCAGCTAACACTTCCTGCTTGAAGTTTTGGCAGCCAATCAGAGCTCTGCATTTCCCTGCACAAGCTCCTTATTATTCACAAAATCCCAGCAGCCACAGATATCACTAACTGCATTTTATTAAATTTCTTAACTACTGAACGGATTTACACCAAATAAGAAAAAGTGGAATATGCATAACCAAATCTATCTTTCTGCCAAATTTGGTGTAATTCTGTCCAGCAGTTCAGTCAGCAGGCATGTTGACAATTCCTATGGGAATGAAGATGGGAAAAGCACCTTTTTTCACCCCTCTTTTTCTTCGGAGCCACATGACGGATCACCACAAAACGTTCCATGTGCAACAAGAATCACCGGCACACTTTTTGGGAAAAATTTCATGAGTATTTCTCAAACGGTGCCAAAGATATAGGCACATCAAAAAACACTACGGAAACATGGTCCTAACTATAACTACCTACTGGTGACCACCAGTAAGTTATATATATATATATATATATATATATATATATATATATATATATATATATATATATATATATATATATATATATATATATATATATATATATATATATATATATACACTGAAAAAAAACAAAGGTTACAGGGATGTTATAGTTAGGCTCATATGTCACATGCACAAAACCATAGAAATTCAGCAGTAAAAGTTACCTGACCTAACTGTAACTTACGCCCTCGCAATGCACTGCTTAAGAACTCACATATTACATCAGTCATGACATGGTCAGTGACATCACTGATAACATCCTCGTGGCCCTCCCTCCCTGGGCCGATTTGGGCCCCGGGGATCCCATCCCCTGCAGCCTAGCCTTTATTTAAAAAAAAAAATGTAAATGGGGAGAATCCGTGCAGCCCCTCCTCCCCGGGCCGATTTCGGCCCCTGGTACCTTATCACCAGAGGCCTGGCCTCTCCATAGGGGACCACGGGGGAGCATTAAGCTCCCCACGGATCCTGCCACCTCCCACGTCCTGAAGGAGCCGGCATTGCTTTGAGACCCAGAGAGCTGCTAAACATGCAGCACCCTGGATCTCAAAGCAATTTGTCTGTTTCCCTGCTCGCTTGACAGCGGGTAGGGAAACAGACAAATGCTCTGCTTTCAGCAAGCGAGAGCATTTGTAAGCTCTCGCTTGCTGAAAGCAGAGCGTTTGCTGAGGCTTGGCGGAAAACTCCTGCAAGCCACAGCAAACTGCAATGGGGTGGGCACCCTGGGACATTGCAGGAGCCGGCCCTGCGGGATGGCGCTCCCCAGGGTCATGTATGGCTCCATGAGGGGGGCCATGCAGCTACCCTCCAATGTTTCAAATCAAATTAAATCAAAATCAGCTTTATTCGGTGCAACAAATCTCACCATAAAAGCATACTATAAAAACATTCCTAAATGTACATTGTCGTTCTGGATCATTTAAAAAGATTTAAAATACATTTATAAATTATTTTTTAGAATATTTTTGAAATCCATATGACCATCATTAATCATTCTTGGTGATCTGAAAGGACTAAGGATTTACAAAGTGATCAAGAGTAAATACATTCGATCGTGGGAAATAAAGTGCTAGTGCAAGAAGTACATAGTAAAACCTAGAATACAAAGTGAACATCTTGGCAAGCAGTACATACTTAAAAAAGAACGGTATTAAAAATAATCATCTAAATTTTCATATATCAGTGCATCTAGATGTGAATAATCTTTTTGTTTCCTAACTGCAAGTTGTATAAAACGAATAACAGTACTTATAATTTTCACATTTTCTAGACTACATACAAGGTTGAATGCATATTTATAATTAAAAAGCATGTTTGATAAAAAAAGAGGTTCTAAAACTGATTTCCGGATTTCCTTATAAAAACTACAAAAGAGAATAAAGTGCATCATGGATTGCATAGATTTTCCATCACATGGGCAATTCGGAAGTTTCTGACACCATTTTTCCACTCTAGGGAAAGCAACCAGGTGGTGTAACGTACCCATCCTTAGCCTTGAAAGGTAAAATCTCTGTTGTACGTTTTTCACCAATATTAAGTACGGCTGGAGGCCTCTCACAAGCGGTCGTTCACAATATGACATGACAGTGTATTTTTGACTGACAGACCGTTCTCTTTCGTTTTCCTTTTATTTTTAAATATTTGTGCTTAAGTTCCTGTTTACTAAGCTCCTGTATAGAAGGGGGTCTCTTCTATCCATGTCAGGTTTGCAAAGTTTTAAAATATTGTGAATATGCTCCAGCCATGGAATCTTCCTACTCTGATCGAGTGCTAGGCAGTCCATAATTAATTCTTTTGTGAATTTTGTTTCGTCCTTAGACCAAATGCCGTACCAAAAGGTAAGACCTGCAACATTTATTGTATCACTAATATACAGAGCTGATAGTTCTTTATGAATTGTGTAGTTTGCGGTCCCATTGGGGACTGCCAATAATCTCTTTAAGAATTTATTTTCTTGGGTCTGTAGGGAGGTGATGTTAGACCTACCCCAAATAGCAGCTCCATAACAGGCCCCTGAAATACATTTGCTCCGATAGAGTGCTAAGATTTCACGGATGGGCTTATTACCCATCTTCGCCGAAAATCTAAAAATGCTCTCTATTGATCTTAAAAATTTCATATTACATAATTCAATAATGGAGTTCCATGTACCATTCTTATTAAAAAGCAACCCCAAATAAGAGAAAGATGAGACTCTGTTAATTAAAACTCCACCTACATGATGTTGTTTGTTTTTAGGCTTTTTGCCCCCACATGTCATTACAAAAGTTTTCTTTAAATTTAATTTCAAATCTTTCTTTGTCATGTATAGGGCAAAGTTTTCTATAAGATTTTGTAGGCCGTTCGCTGTCCTTGATATAAGGACAGCGTCGTCTGCATAAAGCAGTACGGGGGTTGAACGAGTCCCAACTTTCGGAGCATCAACACTAAGATTTTGTAAAAAGGGGTCTACATTGTTAACATATAGAGAGAAAAGAAGGGGCGCTAATACACAACCCTGTCTGATGCCGCTCCTTACACTGAAGTCAGGTGTACATTCCCCCCTCTTTCCGAACCGTACCCTAGATGTTAAATGGGAATAGATCTGTGATAAGTATGTAATTATATCAGTGGGGGCCCCTAACCCTTTCAGTGTTTGCCATAGTTTGCTGTGATTGACTAAATCAAAGGCACTAGTAAGGTCAGCGAAACAGAGGTGTAGCGCCCCTTCCTTTGCTAAAGTATACTTCCCTATTATCAACTCTAAGTTTAAACACTGCTCTACCGTCCCAATTCCTCTTCTGAAACCATACTGTACATCGGTGAGTATTTTTTCCTCGTTGGCCCAAATTTCAAGTCTTTCCAGCATTACACGGCCCATCAATTTTGACGTGGAGTCAAGAAGAGATATTGGGCGGTAGCAATTTGGCTTTCCTCTATCACCCTTTTTAAAAATCGGTACGATGATACTTTCAACCCAGGTAGCTGGTAAAAAGCCCCCAATAGTGGCATTAAAAACATTCGTTAAAATGGGTATCCAGAAATCCATATCCTGCTTAAAAACATCTATTGGTACCCCGTCCGGGCCGGCAGCCTTACCATTCGCACATTTTTGTAAAGCTAATTTAATCTCTTCTGGCGATATTGGTAAAGAATTGACGGGTTCTACCATTATAAAATTTCCTTTTATATTCTCAGTTATTTTTGCACCATCTGGGTTAAAAATGCCTTCAAAATGGGCAACCCAGTCTTCTGGGGGTACCACAGTATCAATATTTACTGTTGTATTATCTTTGAAAAAGGGGTGATTAACTGTTTTCCAAAAAGGGCTGAGTCTTTCAATTCTGCAGCCTGGATTAGTTTCTCCCACGCCCCTTCGCGGATCTCCCTTTTCTTTCTTTCAGGGTATTTTTGTATAATTTCCGCAGAGTACAAATCCTTGCACTATCTATAGGTATTTGCTTTAAAGCCAATTTCAAATCCCCGTTCAGCTTAGAACATTCATGATTACACCATCTAGGATTAGAATCACGCGCCTTATACTGTCTTTTACTACTTAGATCGCCAGCAATTTCAAATATAATTTTATTAAAAGCAGTTATAATCTCCTGGCTCGGGGCAGAACTATCCAGACAAATTTCTATATCATCTTGTATTTTTTCCTTAAGTTTTGACATGAATATGACCGGGTTTAAACCTGACCATTTTATTGACACTCCGTTGTTCCCCTGCATTTCAATATCATTTTCCAATCTCTTACCCTGTTCTTTTTGGGTCAATTTTAGTCTTAATGATACTGTTAAGGGATGATGGTCGCTAAATAAACTGGTGTTAATCAATACATTTTCCACCAGTTCGCTAAGGTTTGCTGAAACAATAAAGTGGTCTATATTTGAGGATGACCTTGCTCCTACAAATGTTGGTAGGTTAGTTTCCCCTCCCACAGGGGTGGGATCCAAGATCACCAAATCATATTTATGCACCACATTATTAATGGATTCCCCATATAGATCATGGGAGAAGTGGGGTATCCTGTCTCCTCGGTGGTCACAATATCCGCAGGGCTCCCCCGCTTCATAGGTACATTTAACACAGTTAAAATCCCCTGCCCATATTAATGCATAGTCACCACCTACCCCCTCAAGGAAATAATCCAAATCTTTTTCAAGTAGCCCAATTACTTTACTCTTTGATTTATCAAATATATTATTATAAAAATTTATTACAATGACAACCTGCTTTCCTTCTGATTGTAGTAACAAAAACTGATAATATTCTGATGATAAATGTATTTTCATTAATTTCATGGGCGATGTGGTAGCAATTAAAGTAGCTAAACCTCCTTTAGCTCGTCCCACCCTAGATGGAATGGCGTTTGTACAAACAGTTTGATAACCATTTATAAAACAAGGGGGCATATTAGCAAGACCGGCGATAAAATTATCGCCGTTTTAGCGGCAGAATTCCAATAGAAGCCCAGGTTAGATGTGCAGGACATCTAACCTGGGCTTCTATTGGAATTCCATAACGCATATTAGCAAGCCCATTATCGCCGTTTTAGCGGCAGTTTCCTGCCGCTAAAACGGCGATAATTTTATCGCCGGTCTTGCTAATATGCCCCAAGGTTCCGTAGACCATGTTTCTTGAAGTAGAGCTAGCGCACACCCATCTAACGTTTTCAGCCAAGCCTCATCATTAATTTTATTTTTGATCCCTGCGACATTCCATGTCATAAGGTTTAGGGATTCACTTTGGTATTTGCCCGGAATAGCTTTACTTGTGTTACAAGTGGGAATATAATCAATATTGCAATTCATATGTTTATCCAGATTACCTTTTTGCGATGGTACTATTAAATCGTCAGATTCTACAGTCATCACAAAATTAGATATATCAATATCACCCTCGCAACTATCCAGGGTACCATCCACAAAATTTGCCTCCCTTTGTGTAATCATATTAACATCTGCGGCTTCCACACTCTTTTTAATGATATAATCTGTTTTCATTTCAGATAGCCTAGCCGAGCCCCTTCTGAGTCAATCTACTTCACTGCATCTTCTTAATGCTGCATATCTATTGTGCAGTGGTATGGATTGTGGCAAGCGTTGACGTTGACTCATGTTTACATAGGCGTTGCTATGACTAGGCCTATAAAAATATCCCAGTGGGACAGCCATTATATGATTAGCATTTTCAGGAATGTACCCAATATCATCATTTGATAAAGCATTCAGCAAATCACCCACCAATTCACAATCCCGAAAGTTTACAACAATGCAATCCCCCGAGATGTTTTTCTGGATTTGCCCACCCAATTCACTCTCCTTATCATAATGATGGCTTCTTGCAATATGTTCACCCCAACATCCGCATTGACAGAAAACCAATGGACTACTTGATTTTTCAGGGACTCATATGTTTCCTTCTGATTTACCACTGTTTTTGGAGCATTATTTAAGATAATAACATATGGAGTCGCCTGTGGGGGAAGATTTAATGTTCCCTGGATGTTATTATTGTCTTCTTTGGTTCTATTTATCTTAGTTGATTGTATATTTTGCTGCTCCCTTATGGCGGGTGGGATATCGGCTTTATATGGCAATAAGCAAGATAAAGTTTGTAGTGGCGATACGTCCTCTACAGCAAAAGTGTCCTGACTTTGATTAGTAGGGTGGTTAATAGTTTGGCCCCTGTTTTCTCTAGCGTCTTCCATCGGCCTAAGAATAGACTTAGTAGGTTTGATAATACTGGTATCTTTGTTCATAGATTTTGAAGGTAAAATTTCGATAACCATTTCCGTTAGAAAGGCCATGTCTTTCTGTAACAATTTAATCTCTGACATTAGGCGTCTTTCTATACTGTCCAATTTGCCATGAAGTCTTTTAAATAGTGTCTCAAGGTCTTGTGACTTTGGGTTGGTGGGGTTATTCTCCCCCCTTAAGGTCCCTGGGTTTTTGTCGCCTTTTTTTTGCTTGGGCTTCGATTTAATTTTGGCATTTGATAGTAACTGCTCCGCCACATTGTTTGTAGTTCGCAGGGCTTCCTTCTTTTTTTTGCCGGGGGAGATGTTGGAAGCGTGTCATCCGTTGGAACCGAGATCTCCAGAGATGTATTCAACACGCATGGATTAGGCGCTTTAGGTACAGTTTCTTTTGCAGAGATATTATCTACTATCAGCTCAATTTCCTCCCCTGTGTTCCCCAGGTTAGACACATTTATGGCGGCGGCGGCCTTCCCTCCTTCGAGTGCAGATTCTTTTAGGGCAGCATCAAGAGCTGTTTGTGTAGCTGCCAATTGCTCCTCGACATGGACAATTTCACTATTAATAAGCCCCACAGCATTTTTCAAATATTTGGTAATTGGCGCACTCTTTGGGAGCACTTTCCCCTTTAATGGCAATTTCCTTTTTCCCATCGTTAGTCAGTATAATGGTTTACAATAACAGGGGAACAAACTTTATTTCTCTTACCAGATTTCACGAATTGATGTTTGTCTTGGTATCTTGGCGCAAAGGGGGTGGCCCTGCCTCGTTCGGCTGCAGACGGGCCCAGGCGCTGCCCGCGCGCGTCCCGCACTGCGGGAGTGCCGGTAAGCTTTTATCGCGGGGACCAGGAGTAAGCACAATTATACACCAACACCTCGTGCGGCCGTCCCTGCTCCAATCACATCAAACTCCCGAGTCTCTGACTCTTTCTGTCGATGCTCTGACTCTTTTTGTCGATGCTGCCGATCCCTGCTCACCTGCCCGCGCCTCCGCCTCGCCTCAGGTGCGTTTCAACTTACGGCAGCGCCGCAGTCCAGGGAAAGCCGGAGTATGCCGCTGGGGTTTCCCCCAACAATCCACTCAACAGCAGAAGTGATCCACCCCCTCTCCGCTGCCACAAGTGCGCGCCCTCCTCCTCCAAAGCCGTGGAGCTCCAATTCCGCCCCAGTTGCCGCCCGTCAGTCCGCTGGTCACTGCATCGCCAGCATCCTCACTCTGACACCATTCTGACACCATTCACGCTTCAGATGCCTGCCACCTGTTGCTATGATGCCGGTCCGGAGAAAGAAGCTGTCAGCTGCGGCGAAATTCGGCCGCTGCACTCTTCACCCGCCTCAGCCTCCACCATTACTTCCATCAGCAGCACCTCTTGCTGCCCAGCTGCCAGTTCAGGAAGGAAAGCGTTCTCGCGGCAAAATCCAAAATGCCGCGTTTCAGCCGCGGGGAGCTACCAACATAAGCTTCTTGCTTTTCCGTGCTTTTGCAAGGGCCGCTGGCCGGACCTCCGCACTTACACCACCGTGGTTCAGAGACGCCGAAACTCCATTGCTGGGGGCGGGGCCACTGCACAATGTTTACTTTAGCCCCGGGGAGTTGGTGGTCCCCGGGGCTGGGGGTCTGCAACGGATCCCCTTCATTATTTTGTTATATTTGCCCTGGGGAGGTGATGGTCCCCGGGCCTGCAGGGAGTTCCGTGTCGCCCCTCTGCACTGTACTGAATTAAAGACCTGGGGAGGTGGCAGTCCCCTGGGCTGTGGGGGGGACACGGACCCCCGCACTCATTTGCAATAAAGCCCCGAGGAGGTGACAGTCCCTGAGGCTCCTATAAGCCTCGAAGGGGGGCCCTGTGGGTCCCTGTCTTTTTCCAGCCTCCAATGCTCCATGGACCTGGCCCACCTGGGGTCTGATTAGAAATGAAGCACTTTGGGGTTTGTTGGGGGGTTTTTTGGTGGGAAATACTTTTTTTGACCCTGGCGGTCCCTGTGGGACCCCCCAAAGAGGCCTAGGGGCTCAGGGTATTTTTACCCTGCCCCCTTGACTTTTTTTTCCAGACTGGCCACGATGGAGCTCAGGCCGGCTACGAGATTCATGCAGGAGCTGCTGAGAAAGTGCCTTGAAGGCAGCAAGGGTGGCCATCAAGAGCACGATGCGTCGGTTCCGATTCACGCTGTGGGTTCCCGCATCGTCATCGAGCTCCGTAGAGATGAAGGCACTGCTTTGTAGTCGAGCCATGAGAGCATTGTCGTCAGGTCGTGTAGGGTGTGAAAACGCAGTGGTCGAACAGCCTCTGCGTTAGCGGCGATGTGTCGGTTTGGACCCATGTAGTGGTGACAATGTGGCAGGTTTGGTAGCAAAACAGCTGCAGGACCCACTTCTGAGGGCCAGGACTGGAGAGGGCACCTCACAGATGGCAGAGTCCAGCAGCACCAGCAGGATCACAGGAAGCCTTTTGTGTCCCTAAGACTTCAGAAAACAGGAGGAAAGCCAGCCCTTGGAGTCACCCTGGGTTCCAGTGAGATGGGCCCAGCCTTTGTCCTCAGCAGGGCAGAGAACAGCAGGCAGCAGAGCATCTCAGCAAAGCAGAGAAGCAGTTCCTCAGAACAGTCAGTCAAGGCAAAGTGGCAATCCTTACAGCACAGCAGTCTTTACTCCAGTAGAGTTCTTCCCAGTTCCAGTAGTGCACTAATTTGGTAGTGTCAGAGCCCCAGTACTTATACCCAAAAGTGCCTTTGATGTAGGGGGTGACTTCAAAGCAACTCTCTGAAGTGCATAAGGATCCCTTTTAACCCAGTTCTGTCTGCCAGGCTATCTGTGGGGGGGGGCTGAATCTGTGCTTTGTGTGTGGACAGTTCACTACCTATTGAAGGGTGTCAGCCCCTCCCATTCCTCCCTGCCCAGGAAGACCTATCAGAATGCAGATGAATGCAGATGAGTGCTCAGAATGCAGATGAGCCTCACCTTCCTGTGTTTGTAGCTGTCTAGAGGAAATGCACAAAGTGTAGCTGTCACCCAGCCCAGACGTGTATTGAAGACATGCGGCAGGCACACAGAACAAAGTTTAGTGCAGAGAAATGTTCACTTTCTAAAAGTGTCATTTCTAAAATAGTGATGTCAAATCCAATTTTACCACTAAAGAGGATTTATCATTACCATTCCAAAGATATGAAACATGAATTAGCTACACCTTTCTAATCAGGAATTGCAGCTTAAAAGTGTTTTAAGAAATTCCCAATGCTAGCCTATGGGAGGAGTATGCCTCACAGTAGTGAAACATGTATTTAGCTGTTTGTTACTACCAGAACATGTAAAACTTAAAAGTAAATGTCCTACCTTTTACTTACACAGTACCCTGCCCTTAGGACTACCTATGCCTGCCTTGTGGGTGACCTTTGTATAATAAAAGGGGAGCTTAAGGCTTTGCAAGTGTTTTTGAATGCCAAGTCAAAGTGGCAGTGACCTGTACACACAGGCTGTGCAATGGCAGGCCTGAAACAGGTTTGAAAGGCTACTTGTGTGGGTGGCACAACCAGTGTTGCAGGCCCACTAGTAGCATTTAGATTACAGGCCCTGGGTATATGGCATATCACTTTATAGGGGACTTATAAATAAACTAATATGCCAATCAAGTATATACCAATGTCACCATGTTTAGGGGAGAAACAAATGCACTTTAGTACAGGTTAGCAGCGGTAAAGTGCTCAGAGTCCTAGGGCCAACAAAAGGAAGTTCAGAAGAAGAGGAAGGCAAAACGTTTGGGGTGACCCTTCAGAGAGGACCATTTTACAGCAAGAAGACTAACATTTTTGCACAGCGACCTATCATGCATCAATTTCAGTGAGTCAGAGGCTGATAGATTGCATTCTGATCCAGTAGAGGGGCTGTCAACAGGGGCTTTGTGGATTCTTTAACCAATAAAAGAGTTGCAGCACACTGCAGAAGGCATTACTGAAAAAGGAGGGGACTAAAAGAGTTGCAGCACACTGCAGAGGGCATTACTGAAAATGGAGGGCAATAAAAGAGTTGCAGCACACTGCAGAGGACATTACTGAAAATGGAGGGCAATAAAAGAGTTGCAGCACACTGCAGAGGGTATTACTGTAAATAGAGGGCAATAAAAGAGTTACAGCACACTGCAGAGGGCATTACTGAAAATGGGTCTTCCATTGATGCCACAGTTGTGTTGTGTTGTGTTATGTTATGTTGTTTTATGTATTGTTAGGTTGTGTTATGTTATGTTGTGTTATGTTATGTTATGTTATGTCTAGGTGCTGAAGCATGAACGTAGGCTTGGCAGTGTTCCTAGTTGAACAGCCAGGTCTTCAGTTTCTTACAGAAATTTAGAAGTGAAATAGCAGTCCTGATGTGTTGAGGAAGTTCATTCCAGTTCTTGACTGGGATGAAAAAGATTGCACACCCTCCTGACTTGCTTCTGCAGATGCGGGGGACCCATGCTAGGGAGAGCGAAGTGAAGCGTAGCTGTCTGGAGGTTTGGTAGAGTTGAAGTCAGTCGCTGAGGTATGCTGGCTCAGTGTTGTGGAGGGCTGTGTGGGCTTGGATGAGCAGCTTTATTTGGCAACATTTCTGGATGGGTAGCCAGTGTAGTTCATTGAGGTAGGAGGTGATGTGAGCACTTCTGTGGAGATCTAGGATTAGTCTGGTGCCGGCGTTTTGGATGGTCTGGAGTCTTTGTGTTAGCTGGTTGGGTCTACTGGTTATGAGGGCTTGGGTGACTGTGCATTGGTAGCCATTTAAAAATCTTGCAAAGCATACTGAGGATGAGGCAGCAGGATGCAACCCCAGTGTTAACCTGTTTATTCATTGTGAGTTTGTCATCAAGGGTGATGCCGAGGTTTCTGGCATGGTCAGTGGGGGTGCACGTGGAACCTAATTCGGATGGCCACCAGGAGGAGTCCCTAGGGGAGCCCTTATTTCAGAAAATCAGGATCTCCTTTTTGTCCATGTTGAGTTTAAGACAGTTCTCCCACATCCAGTTGGCCATGTTGGAGATGCAGGAGGTGAAATTGGTCCTGGTGGAGTTGTTCATGTTGGTGAGGGAGAGGAGGTGTCATTGGCATAGAAGACAGTGTTGATGCCATGGGCTCTTATGATGCGGGCATGGTGTGCCATGTACATGTTTAACAGGGTTGGGCTGAGGGAGGAGGCCTGGGGAAGGTGTAAGGGGGCAGTCTGACTCATTGAGTTCTGTTGGCGAGGAAGGAGGCAATCCAACTCAGGGCTGTTCCTTGAATTCCTGAGTCCTGGAGTCTGGTGATGAGGATGCCATGGGAGACTGTATTGAAACCTACCAAGAGGTCGAGCAGGATGAGAGCAGTGGTTTCTCCTATGACCATGATGGACCGGATGTCATCTGTTGCTGCCAGGAGGATGCTTTCCGTGCTGTGGTTGCTGCAGAACCCTGACTGGGTGGGGTCCAGGAGGTGGTGCTGTTCTAGATGGCTGGAGAGTTGCCTGTTGATCTCTTTCTCCTGGACTTTAATGGGGAAAGGAAGGAGCAAGATGGGTCTGTAGTTGCTGAGTTCTTTCTGGTTAGCCGAGGGTTTCTTCAGGAGAGCTGTGACTTCTGCGTGTTTACAGTTATCTGGGAAGGTTCTGCTGAGGATGGAGGAGTTGATGATGGTGGTGGTGAGGTTGGCGCTGATCATTTTTCTTTCCAGGTTGTATATGTGGTGAGAGCAGGGGTCTGTGGGTCACCCTGAATGGATAGTCTACATAATTCTGGTGGGGTCCTCTGTGGTGAGAAGGCTCCAGTTAGTTAGAGTACTCCTGGTGGTAGTGGGAGGTTGCTTAATGATGTCTTCTATGGTGGGTTGGGGTGTGAAGTTGGTTTAAATCTTTAGTACTTTTTTGTGGAAAAAGTCAGAAAGATCATCACAGAAGTCCTGTTAGGGGGTGAGGGTGTTGATGGCTGCTCTTGGATTGGTGAATTCTCTGACGATGTTGAAAAGTTCTTTGCAGGAGTTGGAGTAGGATTCTAGTCTGAGTACGAGGTCAGCTTTTCTCATGTCTTTGATCTCGGTCTGGGATCTTCTTAGTGCGGATTTGTAGCCATCTCTAGAGATGTTGTCTCTGTTGTTTCTCCATCTTCTTTCTAGTTGTTTGCAATAGCACTCGGAGTCTCTTCGGTCTTCCATTTACCAGCATGCTTGAGCATGAGTTCTTGTATGCCTGATCTTTTTATGAGAGCTAAGGTGTTGGCGCAGTCTGAGATCCAGTTGTTGAAGGTGGATAGGTTGTTCTGAAGGTTGCCTGTGAGATTAGGCTGGTTGGATCTAAGGGTATCGGTCCAGTCTGCTTCTATGTTGCTCCAGTTGCAGCTGATGTTGAGGGCTGGCTTTGGTTTGCTGAAGTGGGGTGCGCTGATGTTGAAATGTATGATGGAGTGGTCTGTTCATGTGAGCGAGGTGAGGTGGCTGAAGGAAATCATGTTGCTGGCTGTGAAGACTGATTCAAGTGTGTGTCAAGTGATGTGTGTTAGGATTTGTAAGAGCTGTGTGAGTCCGATGTTGTTGAGTCTCTCTAAGAGGGCGATTGCGTTGAGGTCTGAAGAGTCATCAAGATGAATGCTGAGTTCGCCGAATAGTAAGCAGTCATTGGATCTAATGGCAATGGGGGTGATAAAGTCAGTGAGAAGGTTACTGAAGGTGGTGCTGGGCCCTGGTGTCGATAAGCGAGGTGCCTGAGATGGTCGTGGAGTGGCTGATATGGAGTTGGAAGTGCATGTGTTTCATGAGCGTGTTGGGTTGATCCGTTGCGGTTGAGCTGATGATGGTGTCTCTGGATGATCGCAAGGTGTCCTCCAGGTTTGTAGTGCCTGTCATGGTGGATGATCTTATAGCCAGGATGGATGGACACAGAGATGGCTGGAGGGGATGTTGGGCTGAGCCAGGTTTCGGTAAGAAAGAGGATGTCTGGGGAGTGTATGTCGATGTGGTCCCAGACGTCAGTGGTATGTTTGCAGAGAGGTCTAGTTTTGAGGAGCATGCAGGCGATTCCTGGTGAGGTGTGTGCGGTGAGTGGCTATGGGGTGATGCTGCAAGAGAAGCAGCAATGAGCGCGTGAGAAGGGTCCTACCATGCGATACGGTGTGGAGCGGGGCAGCAATCACGGCGGCGTCCGTCTACAAGCGCTTGACTAAACAGAGGGTGAGACACAGGGGCTTATAATGATGCAAGGCCAAAGCAACTTTCACACTTGCATCATGCCAGGGCAGCTCTATTTTGAGGCCCAGATCAACTTATTGCAGGAAAGAACATAAAAGACAAACATTCTAGGTCTGGTTGTTACTCTGTAACAGTGCAACACCTGGTCCCTCAGATGTGTGGTACAGAAATTGTTGGAAGAGGTATTCCTCCATGCAGCTAATCTTCTCAGATTGTCATTCGGAGAGCTTATAGGCTTAAAACAAGGAGTGCTAAATGGAATTGTGAACACAATTGCAGTGTTATTGCTGAACTAGGTGCCACCTCAGAAAGAATTTTTGTTTTTCATGCAGTCTACTTGGTAGATGATGTTGTTTGGAAGTTAAAAGATTTAAATTTTTCCTGTTTATAGCCACTCCATGTCATTGATGAGAGATGAACTGGAGTGCATCAAGAAAGTGCTGATAGCTCTGGTATGGAGGTGACTTTGTGGTACCAGGCCAAACTCAGGGTCCAATGCAAGTGGCATCATAGCATATTATCAGAGGAGGAGCCAGCAGAAGGTTTCCTGGAGAAACACTTGAAAATAAGGGTGGTGCCCCTTGTTCATAATTTGATGGTTTTTCTGCCTTAGTTCTCTGCGCCTGATTAAGTGGCTTTCCTCCCTATTCTTGTATTTGTCCCAGAAAAAGAGCATTTCATCTCATCATTTTGATTGGATGAGTTGTATCTTTTTACTGCTGACATCAGTCCTTGCTTTGCTAGAGGGACTATTTTCTCGTTCTACGTATTCCTGCCTCTCTTCATTTTCCACACCCACACTCACTATAAATTTATCCTCCCAGCGGCATCTTACATCCAGAAATATGCCCACCACAGTATTGGTAAACTGTTATCTTTAAATGGTTTTTAAATTATTAAAATGTGTCCGCTTGTACATGTGAATGCATGCTCACATGCCCATCTTGGAATGATTTTCATTTGCTTTAAGAAAGCTTATTGCAAGCTGGGCGCTATGTATACGTGCACACCTACGACGCTCATCGTAGATAAAATCAAGCATTCACAAAGCCTTTAGTCTGATCCTGGGTGTCAAGGTCAAGGACTATTGGTATGCTAACGCGTAGAGCAGCATAATTTAGACTCCACCCTCTGCATATATTTTATTCATATGTAATAGCATATCGTCCATATATTCAACGTGTGTTTTAGCTTAATAACTCATGTGTTTCACATTTATGCATTAGCCTATAACGTTGCTCTACACATTTGGAAATCACAATGTAGTTTAGTGGAGTGAATAAATAACACATGCATTCACATTTTTGAATATTCACATTATAATGATGACAGCTTGCTTTCTTATGGTTAATAACGTTATGCGCTTCCATTTTGACTCTTGAGCTAACTTAGCTTGACTTTAAGCCTTAGCCAAATGCAGCTTATTTTGAGACTGTCAGTATGCTATTTGTTCATTTCTTTGCAGGTGCGTTATTGATAACGCCGATTCTTATCTAATTATCTATAAGAACCTTCTGGTCGCCAAGATCTTTTTACCTGTTGAATAGTGTAAAGGAGAGAATCTCATCAGGTTAGATATCAGCATTCATTTTGTCTGAAATGACCACTGACTCCAAATTCAAGTTTGAGAATTTATTATCGCCAAAAATAACTGCACGTGCAAGCACCTCAACACGAGGTTAAAGAAATAGATGGGCACTAATACAAATAATAATCTACGCAGGAGTCTCATCCGACTCAAGATAAGGAGAATAGAAAGTTCTAGAAGGATCAACCAGACTATGATTGCTCCAATTTCTAAGTTGCTCTTCATTGGCCTAAGCAAGCTTAAAATCAATTGCTGTCCCTACACTAACGCTAAGTGACATCCCTGCATAACGATTTTCCCAGGCAAGAGTGAATAAAAAGGTGTCAGCTGTGAAGACTTCCTAAGAAGTGCAATCACATAATACCTAAGCTCAGCTCTGTCCTTCTCTCTGGTCTCCCCTACCTCTTCTCTAGCCTCCTCCCTCAGGGCACTGTCCCTAATACAAAACCACAATACAATTGTACACACCTTTGTCACGCCTCCTTGGCCAGGTCTTCTTTCTTGTGCTTTTCCATCGAAACGGTTACTTCATCCTGGACGGTTGCGATGACCTTGAGTCCCAGGCACCTTCTCCGCCGAAAGTATCATCCCTAAATTCCATTTCACTCCCCGTACCATGCCTCCCATCTCTCTAGCTTTTGAAAACAAAGAGTTAGTCTTACTAACGAGACATGTGTCCTTGCACCTGCAACAAAAGATACTTTCAACAGAAACCTTCTACTGTGCAAATTAAATCTACCGTTTGTGCCCAGAGAGCCTTACCAAGAGAAACTTTTCTCTGCCTACAAAATAAGCTAACATAAAAATAAACCAGGCCTTCCCTAAGCATATATGTAGTCAGGCCTTTACATATGACTTTTAAACACACACATCTTACTTTTCCCTATGAGCATTTTCATTACAATTCATATGCAAACAATGAATTACATGTGCAACTTTAATATGGTGCACGTTTAAACTACTACAATTACATTACATGATTATCATAACACAATTATACTGCTGATTCGCTTGTCTCAGCGAACTATTCATTCTTTACTAAACATGCATGAGTATACAACTGAATATACGAATATATGTCTGAATACATGTGGGTGCGGCCTATCAGTGATTATGATGCACCCCTACAATTCACAAGAACATTTCGCTCTATCAGTTCCCCCCTTTGATGACTCCTGTCATCACATCTCATTCTACTCCCTTGGAGAAAGAACCGACCTAAACAGAACTTGTTGCCATCTTCCCTGATCTAAATTTCTCCATACTCTTGAGCCTTTGATACTGACTGTCCTGCAGTCTTGCCAACCTCATGTCATTTTCCCTCAAAGCTCTCTTGACTCGGCCTGCTCGATACCATTTGTAGGCCTTGATCAAAATCCACAAGCCAACCACACAAACCACCAAAATAAGGAGGGGTCTCAGAAAGTACCCAAGGAATCCCTTTCCTAGATTCGCAAACCAACCTCCCACTTGCCCAAAACCCTTTCCGACCTTTTCCCAGGCCCCCTCTTCGGTCAAATCCGCTATTTTTGTGTGGATTGTAGTGATGTTACTTATATATTTCTCCAGATCCTTGCTACGGTCTGGTATATAAGTGCAGCACTCTTGAACCTTCAACATTTTACAGACTCCGCCCTCTTTTGCCAATAGGACATCCAAAGCAAGGCGATTCTGCAAAACCATTCCTTTTATCGACAACATCTCTCCTTCCACCAACACCAACGACTTTGCTGTATTCATTGAAAATTCATCCACCACTGTCGCTAACCTCCGAATTTTCACATCATTCAGGATCACTCCCAGACTGGGTATCATAGCTCCAAAGATATCTCCCACGACAATTCCTGCACTTGCAGCCCTTCTCGCTCGTGAATGCTCTCCACCTTCTAGAAGATCTAAATCTTCTGTATGGTAAATCTTTGGAAATATTATTGCCAAATAACATGTTCCATACCAATTTGCAGGCAACCTCACATAAGCATTCTTCCCACATACGTAATACACCGTAGGTATCACTTGTACAGGACCTTGGAGAAAATCCTTTGCCACATCTGCCATGGTGAAAACGTGATCACAAGTACTTTGTCCCACTGCTACCTTCTCGTAGTAAGTCTGATAACGCCTTATACACAACTTACCCCTCTGCTCCTTATCTAACGCTATAGGACCATAGCTTCCCTTGGTCCTATGCAACCGTTCTTCCTCTGTCCAATCGGTCCTGTGATGCCTCAAGTCTCGGGAGTGAGTCAGCTTTCTATACCTATCCTCAACCTGATCCACAAACTTTCTCTCTACATCCGACATCAAACAAGTCAGATTGTGTCTGTGTGCGAATGCTGTGTCCAATTCCAAACTCGGTATGAAGTACTTCCTCAGTCTGTCTTCTGTCTTATAATAGTCATATTTATTCAAATGCTTGTAAGCTGGGACTTCAGGAAGCACTGCGTCGAAATTGGAAAAGAAATACTCAAACTGATCTCTCTCATAAAATAAACTAAGCAAAAGACTACATGAAATACCATAAGTCAGTGGAAGATGGTGATACCTAATACCCTCGTCCACTGAAGTAGGCAACTGCATACACACATAACAATCTTTCGCATCCATCACATCAACATACTCATACAACAGCTTAGCATATGCATTCAACTTAAAATCACCTTTAGATAAATCTACATGTAATCTACGACTTTCTTCTAATAGCAAAGCTCTGTCAGCTGCCCTGTCTACCCCCTTCTGGCTAGGTGTGATAGGTGTCGGTGTCCCTGTCACCCCCTCTACTTCTAGCTCGTGCGAACCAGTGTATGAGACTATAACTACTATGATTATAGAGATTATTACACTACTTATAAGGATGCCTACAATCCACTTTGATCTACGATTGGGATCTCCCGGCTCCATGGTTTCGAAAGTTCTCAAAAGTCTTGGTTATCGCAAAGAACTCTGAAAAAGTCTCTGTCCTTTAATTGTGACTTGCTTAACCAGCTCGAGCAACCATGAAATCTCCGGACTTTTCCCTTTCCGATCACAATCTTATTTACACAGTCCAGAAAAAGACTTCCCTAGTTTTCGTTCCTCTTCTGTGGAAAGTCCCTAAGTTTATTCTTCTTCCACTCGGACCTAGGTTATCTTCTTCTTTTGGACTTTTATTTACAGTTTATAGTTGATCCACAATAAGATCCTCATTGAGCAATACCAGAACGTGATACAAAAGTTCAAGACGCAAAATCAGCACTTCATGTGAAAACGGCTCAACTCCAAAAGGCGGGAATTCGAGTCGATGCAGAACCAAGTTTCGGACTTCACTCAGAAGCGGGGGATTCGGAACCGTGAGGGTCAGTGTTCCTTCTATCTCGAGCCCTGGCAACTGCAGCACCACCTTCACCACCACATTCGGGCTCCGACGGACCACTTGCACTGACCTCAGCCTTCCAGTGCTCACCACCCCCTGCATCAAACACAGTGTAAGTCCACTCAGGGGTAGAGTATCTGCAACAAGGCACTCTTGTTCTCTTTGACCTTCGCCGACTGTCTTGTGCTTGGTCTTCGTCACTTGCCTCCGTTTCAGATACTTCAGACACTGGAGCAAGGTCTCTCTCAGGTGCTAACCTCAGGTTCAGTCGCCTCTGTCTTTCAGGCCAACTTTCTGCACTTCTGTTCGTTCGTCTGCCTTCCCCTTCTATACCCGGTGCACTACTTCCTCTTTCTCTTGAATTTGACTCTTCTCCGCCCACTGCACCGTTTCTGTCTTCGGTGTCTGAGTCAGGGTTCGAACTGTGGAAACCCCCTTCAGCTTGCTCTAGTGCACCACCAGCTGTGTCAGCGACCCTTACAGCTTGTCTTGTCCTCCCATGTGGCCCTGCCACATCAGCTGGATTTTCATTTACGAGAGGAGCTGTTTCTTCCAAGGGTGCTGGAACTCTGCGGGTATGGGAGGCATGCACCCAGTTCGGCAATCCTCCACACTTCACTGCTGTGTTCGTGATAAGTATCACCTGATACGGGCCACGCCAGCGGGCATCCAAGCAACTCTTCCTCACGTGCTTCCGGACGAGCACCCAGTCACCGGGACACAAGTCGTGGCACAGATCACTCGAGGCTGGGACCACTGCTGCTTGCACCTGCTGGGATACAGAACGGACCACATCAGAGAGTCCTTTACAATAATCGAGAATCAAATCATCAGTGATGCTTATCAAGGCTGTAGCTGGTACTGCTGGCAGTCTCATTGCCCTCCCCATTAATATCTCATGGGGGACAACCCGGTCTTTCTGTCTGGGACACTTCGCATGCTCATCAGCACGAGTGGCAAGGCGTCGGGCCATTGCAGGGATGTCGAAGAACACATTTTTGCCATCCGGGCCTTCAAAGTTCCATTAACTTGTTCCACCATCCCAGAAGCCTCTGGTCTGTAACTACAGTGGAGTCTCTGGTCAATGTTCAATGCAGCACAAAGCAACTTCATGATTTCACTATGGAAGTGCCCTCCTCTATCTGATTCCAAAGAGGTCGGGATCCCGAATCTAGGGATGAGCTCCCTCAACAGTAATTTAGCCACTGTGAGAGTGTCACACCTGCGTGTGGGGTAAGCCTCCACCCACCGTGAGAATACACATACTAGCACTAAAATGTACCTCAATCCATTGCACTTAGGCATCTCCACAAAGTCCAACTGTATTCTATTGAAGGGCCCTCCTGACCTTCCAATGTGACTCAACGTAACTATAGTTTTCTTTCCAGCATTCATCTGCTGACACGTAACACACCTCTGACATACCGTCTCAGCCATTGCTCGGAACCGTGGGTTATACCACGTCTGTCTAAACACTCTCATCATTGCGTCTCTACCAAGGTGTGCCTGTCCATGTATCAGTCTTGCCATCGGACTCAGCAATTCTTCAGGCAACACGGCTCTCCCATCGTTGGATACCCACACATCCACATCTCCTCTCTCGCACCCAGCTTTGATCCATCCCTCTCTCTCTTGGTTTGAAACTTCATCCTGCAATCGCTTAAGCTCTTCCCAAGTGTCTGCCATGGCCAACATTATGCTGAGCTCGGTTCCTTCTTGGCTCTCCTCTACCTCTCTATCTGTGAATATGCATCCTTGTTCTGCACAGAAACGGGCGACTTCGTCCGCGTAATTGTTACCCAATGACACGAAGTCCTCCCCTTTCCCATGGGCTGAACACTTTACCACAGCAATTTCTTTCGGATGCTGTAACGCATCTAACAGTTGTCTTACATATTCTCCATTCCGAATGGGTGAGCCAGATGATGTCAAAAATCCCCTCTGAGACCATAACTGCCCGAAGTCGTGCACCACGCCAAACCCATATTGGCTGTCTGTGTAAATCGTGATTCGAATTCGATCAGCGACCAAACAGGCACGGGTCAAGGCAATGATCTCAGCTACCTGCGCGGAGCGTACTCCTTCTAGGCAAGCAGCCTCGACCACTCCTGAAATGGTACATACAGCAAACGCTGCTCTCAATTGCCCCACACTGTCTCTTAAGCATGAACCATCGACAAAGAAAATTTCATCTGGGTCAGCCAATGGCTCATCGACAATGTCAGGTCTCTGTTTGGTGCAAAGCTCGGTCACATCGAGACAATCATGGTCCGCACAATCTTCATCATCCGTGCTCGGTATAGGCATCAATGTCGCAGGGTTCAAGACAGAGCACCTTTTTCAGAGTCACATTCTCTGCGGCAAGTATGACTTGCTCGTACCTCGTTAACCTATTGTTCGTTAGGTGCTGGGTCTTGGTCCTGGTCATCAATAACTCAACCGAGTGTGGCACATGTACAGTCAATGGATGTCCCATTACAATGCTTTCACATCTTTCAATGCTGACACCTGTTGCAGCAACGGATCTTAGACATCCTGGCAACGCAGAAGCTACTGGATCTAAAGTAGCTGAAAAATATGCAACTGGTCTACGGACACCTCCATGGTTCTGAGCTAACACTGCTAATGCACATCCTTCCCTCTCGTAACAAAACAATGAAAAGGCCTTGTTGTAGTCAGGCATTCCCAGTGCCGGAGCCCTGCACAAATCCTCTCTCAGTTTCAGGAATGACACCAAGCACTCCTCGTCCCATGGTACCGGATCACTCACATCCTTGTGCGTAAGCCTCTGCAAAGGCTTTGCTCTCAAGGAGAAACTAGGAATCCACTGTCGACAGTAGCCAACCATTCCCAGGAACATCCTAACCTCTCTCTGTGTAGTGGGTACTGCCATGCTCATTATTGCCTCAATTCGATCTGGTGACACCTTCCTCTTGCCTTTTTCCAATCTGTGTCCCAAGTACTGTACTTCATTCAACCAGTACTGCAGCTTGTTCGGGGACACCTTATGTCCATTCTCTGCTAAGTGGTTCAACAGAGCTACAGTGTCAATTCTGCAAGCATCCTCTGTTTCTGAGGCAATGAGCAAGTCATCTATGTATTGCACGAGAACTGAGTTCTGTGGCAACACAAGACTCTCGAGATTCTTCTTCAGGATCTGGTTAAAGATCGATGGACTTTCCGTATACCCTTGAGGGATACGACACCATGTTAACACGCGATTTTCCAGCCTGAACGCAAAAAGAAATTGGCTTTCCTCGTGGAGCGGTATCGAAAAGAAGGCTTGACACAAATCGATAACCGTAAACCACTCGGCTTCACATGGGATCTGGAACAGTATTACTGAAGGATTCGGTACCACTGGACAACAAGGGACAACTATCGTGTTGACCTTTCGCAGGTCTTGCACGATCCTGTATTTCCCACTTGGTTTCTGTAGCCCCATAATGGGTGAATTACAGGGGCTACCTCTGATCTCTTTCAGAATGCCTTTCTCAATAAAGGTCTCGATCACAGGTCTTATCCCTGCAATCGTTTCTGGCGACAGGTTGTATTGAGGTGTCCTGGGGAAATCAACATTCTGTTTCACCTCAATCCGCACTGGTTCAACCCCTCTGATTAGACCTATTTCGTCGCCTGCGAAATCCCACACCACAGATGACACTGCATCTCTCAGATCAGGTGGAAGTTCTTCCACAGTCACCATTGGGTACAGATCTATACATAGATGCTGATTGGTAACCTTAAAGTCAGCATCGTCATCTCTCGTCTGGACCTCCACTCCATGAGGCGTACAATAAATCGTGCAGTTCAACTTGCACAACAGATCTCTTCCCAAAAGACAAACGGGACTCGTATCACACACTACAAACTGATGTCTAGTTTGAAAGGAACCTATCTTCACTAAGATCGGTTCTGTCAATGGGCTGCTTATTCTTTTGTTCGCTACTCCAACAACCTGGATTGATTGTCCCGAGAGGGGTAGGTTAGGGACTACTGCTGATCTCACAGTAGACCGGGTAGCACCAGTATCAACCAAAAGTGTGGCAGGATGACCCTCAATATCTGCCTCCACAAAAGGTCCTCTCTGGTCTACCTCCAAGACCGCTCCAAGTGTGCAGTCTTCCTCCCCCCTCAGGCACCATCAGGATAAAGGGTCTGAGCCACTTTCGTCATAGTCATCGAACAGGGGCATCTGTTGGTACGTTCGCATTCCTTGCGAAATCCGTGGAGCTTGGGGAACCTGGGCATGAGAGCTGTAAACCCCCCCTTTCATCGTTCTAGGTCTCGTTACTGTGTTAACTACCTCTTGCGTGGGTGCCTGAGCCCCCTCTTCCTCTTCCTGCAACTGATTAGCTGGGTTCAAAGGACACTCGTGTTTCCAATGTCCGACCTGGCGACAAAGATGACACGCAGTGGTCTTCTTCAATGTGGCCACGTCCACTCCTGTCTTGGGGTCTACTGGTTTTCCCTTTCCCTGGACCTGCCCATTCTGGTTTCCCTGGAAATTTCCTTGCTTTCTTCCTAAGGTCCCTCCACTAGGCTGACTCTGTGCTGTCTGCATCTGGACAAGCATCAATTTGTCTTTTAGTTTTCGATGTTTCGATTCCACCTCATCACTAAAATATCTTGCGTACCGCAAAATTTCATCTAGTGGCTTGTTCTGCCAGCAGATCAAATGGTGCTGTATCATGAGGCTGATTTCCACTCTCAGACCCAGTACAAACTTTGAGACAAACTGTCCCATATCCTTGGCGTCCAAGATATCTAACCCACTATACTGTTTAAAAGCTTGCAGAAGTCCTTCATAATATTCATGCACCGTTTCTTTGGGTTCCTGTACAGTCCGATCTATCTTAACCCAATCTATATCCTGAGGTGAAATCTTCAGTTTCAACCATGTAATCACCTGCTCATACTTTTTCATGACTAGGGGTGATGGACCATTTGTAACCGCCTCTCTATCCGGTTCCGAAGTCGGCCACTCAATAGCGACTTTACAGGCTGTCCACAAATCTCCCGGTACCACTATGTCAAACAAAGTGTTCAAATCAATCCACAATACTTTTGAAATTTTCACAAACCGCTCAACCTGTTTGTACCACTCTACTGGTTTTCCCTCAGCCGAGGAAAATCATTTGTAAATGCAGCCAAATCACCTCTATTCCACGGCACATGCACGTACCCTCCATTCTGTACTTCCCGTAAAGGAAAATTTCCAACACCCGTCGCCCCCCCCCCCGGGAGGCGGCGTTTCCCCCTCAGCTTTCTTTGCTGGTTTCTTCTTGGACCACCTTTCTTCCCATTTGTCCAACAAAATCCATATTCTCATTCCTACAATCAGATCTCTGGTGTGTGTCCTTAATCCTGTGATTCTTTTCTCCTCCAGCTCCTGGTCACTGTAATGTAATCTATGCGGTCCCTGCAACGCTTTAGTTTTGTTCAGGTCTACCTCATATCTTTTGGCCAATTCCTTCAATCTATCATGTGCCATCCTAGCTTTTCGAGTCACGTCTTTTGCTACAAACAGCAGCTCATCTGATCCATAAATTTCTATCCTTTCCAAAGGCAGACCCCCACTGATCATTTCGTCTACCTCTGCTTTCAACCTTACTACGTCTAGCAACCTTGCCTGTACTGCACTCCTCAGTACTTCTCGACAAGTTGAACCATCCCGCTCATCACAGTCACTATTCTGTCCTTGTGACCTATTCCCTTCCATCATATTCCTGGAACTTGGTCTGTCTTCCGAGTCGTTCTGTGCCCTATCTCCTTGCATCCTATCCTCTTGGTTCGTTACTGTTGGTGTCCACATCCTCAAAGCTGACTTAGATTCCCGCAAAGACCTTGGTCTTTCTGGTCTCTCCTCTTCTTGTCTAAAGGAAGAGTCTGCAGTAGCCGGTAACGGCGTACTTGTCTCCACTGGTCTTGGGAAATGAACCACTCGTACTCCGAACCCATTCCCACTCTCGCTGGTTACTTCTTCCCTTCCCCTCTGTACGGAGCCCCCTTCTCTCACTCGGTCTGGGTCATATACCGGTACTATAGGGCCAATGGTAACCGGTACTGTCAAGGAGTCCGGTAATCTTGTGTTCCCAACAGGAGGCTGTGTTATCATAGACGCCGTTGCCCCCTCTGTTCCTGTGGAAATCCTTCCCACTACTCTCATGCTAGTCTGATTCTGGCTTCCATCAATTGTTACTGCTGGGGTCGGCTTTCCCTCTTCTGAATCTGGATTAAATGGTGGTGGCCTCTCTGTCAACATCCTATCCAACAGACTGTCATCTAGATCACTGTCGTCCTCATCGATTCTTATTATTTTCCCATTTTGTACTATCAATGGGTACAACTTATCTCCTTCGATCGTTTCCACTCTCCACCTTTTCTCCAATGCATCCCACCTTGCATCTTGAAATGCCCTGACCGATTTCTTCACCCTTTCTTGGCTTCTGTCTTTCTTCCTATCATACGCTGCTCTTATCCACGCATGTAGTGCCTCAAACTGTGTTGGTCTAGGTAGTGGTCGTAAAGAAGCCATTATACTTTTTAGCTGGTACAACACCTCTAACCTGAAAGTACCATAGCGTGGGAACGACAATTCTCCTTCTGCTTCTGTCATTTTATGCCAATTCTCAAGCCAAATTATAGTATGCAATCCTACATTCTTTGCCATATAATGTGCTGGTGTATCCTCGGGAGGAGCTTCCTCTCCTTCCCGAACAACCACATGTCTATCACCTCTACAAAGTTCCCATAAAACTTTAAAACATTTCATGATGAATCAACTTTGTATTTGCACTCAAAATGTCAGCTCTTGCTTCTTGATTTCTCTCCACCAATACCAGCGCGGCTCACACCAACCGGCCTATCGCAGCGCGGCACTTGTCTGACGTCACTTTTCCTCCGCTCGCAGCAGTTCCCCTCCTTTCTAATTCA
The DNA here is from genome assembly GCA_963921515.1 of Calotriton arnoldi. Lineage (NCBI taxonomy): Eukaryota > Metazoa > Chordata > Amphibia > Caudata > Salamandridae > Calotriton > Calotriton arnoldi. The sequence continues at coordinate 472,809 of CAWUFW010000862.1, forward strand.
CTCGTTCTCTCTCGCACCTGTTCCAATCATACTCTGAAATAATGTCCGTCCTACCGAACAATTACTTCTCTGACCGTCGGTCTTACCAATGACCGATCAGCCTCTTGAGCTTGTTGACCTCAATCTGGCAATCGTCTGTCCGCGAAACGACCGGACAATCGCCTCTAACACACTCGATAGGATTCAATCACTCGATGTTCTGCACACAATAACCTACGACCTGCGTTGGTTATTCACACACTCACTCATGTGTTCCCTATCTTCAGTGGGTCTGTCAATGACGTCTCGTGACCCCCACAACCTCTGGTCAACGTTCTCAACTCTGGGTGTATTCTACACCACAATAAATCTCCCGGTCCGCGCGCGCTCACGGTCCGGTTCTCAATCACACAACTCTCTTTCCAACTCCGCAAGACATCACACAACAATAAAACACCGCAATCTACCAAACATCACTCTTTTCATACTCACTCTACTACGAACTGCTACTTCCGCCGCACCGGCACTATCCGTCAGTTTTCCACGACCTCCAACATCCTTCTCCCGCGGTCCTCTGGATCTGCGTCACTCGGGCTCTATGGGGCAACTTAATCTCCTATCTTGCTCTAGATCTCCCCTTACCATCAAAGGTAACCATCCTACTCTGCTACCAACTGATAACGCCGATTCTTATCTAATTATCTATAAGAACCTTCTGGTCGCCAAGATCTTTTTACCTGTTGAATAGTGTAAAGGAGAGAATCTCATCAGGTTAGATATCAGCATTCATTTTGTCTGAAATGACCACTGACTCCAAATTCAAGTTTGAGAATTTATTATCGCCAAAAATAACTGCACGTGCAAGCACCTCAACACGAGGTTAAAGAAATAGATGGGCACTAATACAAATAATAATCTACGCAGGAGTCTCATCCGACTCAAGATAAGGAGAATAGAAAGTTCTAGAAGGATCAACCAGACTATGATTGCTCCAATTTCTAAGTTGCTCTTCATTGGCCTAAGCAAGCTTAAAATCAATTGCTGTCCCTACACTAACGCTAAGTGACATCCCTGCATAACGATTTTCCCAGGCAAGAGTGAATAAAAAGGTGTCAGCTGTGAAGACTTCCTAAGAAGTGCAATCACATAATACCTAAGCTCAGCTCTGTCCTTCTCTCTGGTCTCCCCTACCTCTTCTCTAGCCTCCTCCCTCAGGGCACTGTCCCTAATACAAAACCACAATACAATTGTACACGCCTTTGTCACGCCTCCTTGGCTAGGTCTTCTTTCTTGTGCTTTTCCATCGAAACGGTTACTTCATCCTGGACGGTTGCGATGACCTTGAGTCCCAGGCACCTTCTCCGCCGAAAGTATCATCCCTAAATTCCATTTCACTCCCCGTACCATGCCTCCCATCTCTCTAGCTTTTGAAAACAAAGAGTTAGTCTTACTAACGAGACATGTGTCCTTGCACCTGCAACAAAAGATACTTTCAACAGAAACCTTCTACTGTGCAAATTAAATCTACCGTTTGTGCCCAGAGAGCCTTACCAAGAGAAACTTTTCTCTGCCTACAAAATAAGCTAACATAAAAATAAACCAGGCCTTCCCTAAGCATATATGTAGTCAGGCCTTTACATATGACTTTTAAACACACACATCTTACTTTTCCCTATGAGCATTTTCATTACAATTCATATGCAAACAATGAATTACATGTGCAACTTTAATATGGTGCACGTTTAAACTACTACAATTACATTACATGATTATCATAACACAATTATACTGCTGATTCGCTTTGTCTCAGCAAACTATTCATTCTTTACTAAACATGCATGAGTATACAACTGAATATACGAATATATGTCTGAATACATGTGGGTGCGGCCTATCAGTGATTATGATGCACCCCTACAATTCACAAGAACATTTCGCTCTATCATTATCAAGTTCCTCATTAGCTAGACAAAGACTCATTATTCTGTACTAGACTGATAGTGAAGCATGAAGATGAGAAGTTGGCAGCAAATAAGGAGAAAAGACGATTAGAGGTAACTCCTGTACCCGGTGTACCAGGAGAATGCAACCAGGGCCGGCTTTAGGGTGGTGCAACCTGTGCTGCTGGTCAGAGGCTTTACTTGCCTCTGACCATAACTAGCACCATTGTCTATCTTTCATTTTCATGACATAGGGCCTGATTACGATGTCGGGCGGAAACCCTCCGACCAACAGTCGGATTATCCTCGACCGTGTCGGAACTAGGACTGTGCGGTGAGCTCCGCTCCATTCGCTGAGTTTTGCCATGCTCGCGCTTGCCAATGGTAAGTTGGCGAGTACAAGCTGCCACTCGGGTAGAATTTCTACCGAGCTGCAGAAAGACCATCACGAACGGCAGTTCGCACTGCACTCCGCCACTTGCGGAACTCCGCTGAGTTTTTTTGTCACTTCGCGGAGTTCCACGTAGCGAAACTCCATGAACTATGCCCAGGCCTGGTCAGAACCCTTCCGACCAACTTGGTCGGTTTACAATCCGACCGACCGATTAAAATGTTCGCGGTCGGAAGGTAAATGGCACGGTCATTCCGAATCGGTTCTGACTGGCTCTCGGAGTATTCGTGTTGGTCGGAACCGCATCATACACCTCTATGGACAGCGTTTCCGACTTCGCGATTACAATGTCGGTTTCCAAAAGCCTTTCAGAGTCGGCCTGTCCAACACAAGAAGGCTGTCAGAAAGTGACTTTGTGTGCCCCTGGCGGGCCACCCATCATCCTGCGACCTCCGGTTGTGGGCCGATGGGGTACCTAAGTGACACTGTGCGGCAGGCACCATGGGGTGCCCGCGAAAGGGTGCAGGGTTTTCCGCACACCCCCCATTTCCCCATACGAGCCTGTGTTACGTACGGTTGTCAGTCGGAACACGGACTCCCATAGAAATCAATGGGACTCCAACCAAACAGTGTCAGTCGCATCGTAATGGGTTAGGCGGAACCACTGATCGCGAGTTGGTCGGAACCGATTCCGAGACGGTGTCGGGCGGAACGTTTCCACCTGACATCGTAATCAGGCCCTTAGTCGCTCAGGTGGTTGTAGATGGAGAGGTATTAGATCCCGAGCGCAGCGTGTGTACATCCTTTCTGGAGAAGGACAGGCCCTCAAAGAGCTCCTCTGACTCAGGAGATGTTGGTCGGCCCTCGCCAGAGCAGCTCACAAATACAGGAGAGACAGACTTTACTTGAGCATTCATCAAAGAAAACAGAGGAACAGCACCGTGACGGAAAACAGTGGTTCCTTCTCTCGTATATGCAAGCTTTCCGTATCACTCTGCAAAAGTTTCCTCTTGTGAAAACCTTCTCATGCCTGTAAGTTTAATGTGCATCATCTACATGGCTCTCTTTTCAATGTACAGCTTTCCTTTTTTTCACTCCTGTCCTGATCTATTGTGTCTTACTTTACAGTGGTGCCCTGAAGTGCACAGCCTACTTGTGTCTCTTTACACTACTCTGCTGTCAGTGTGTTATGGGCCTTAATCCAAGGAAGGAAATGGGTCTCCTGCTCACTGTTTGAGCGGTAAGCTATAACATACATGCCAGCGGACCCGATTTTTCTCCTGAGACTAGATTTTTTAAGGCAAAAATTGGCACATTTTAGCAGTCTCCCACCTAATTGTGCTTCAATGCACTTTAATGGGGAAAATAAAGTCCCTCAATTTATTTTTAAAGATTCCCCTCTTTGTAGTGTTGAAATGTTGGCATGTATGCTATAATCATGGTTCACTGGGTTCCCTCAGGCCTTTGGAAACTGGTGCCAATGCACCTGCTGCGCCAATAGAAGCTATGCCCCTGCCTGCTATGTTTAGTCTGCCCCTGTCTGTACACTGTTGACCTGATCTGTACAGTATTTCCCCATCTCTCTTTGTGCTCCTTTCCTGGTGTACAGACTGCTTGTGTGTCTTTACACTGCTGTCCCGATATATGCAGTCTGCTTTTTGACCCTTTTTACACTGCTGTGCTGGTGTGTTCAGTCAACTTGTCTCTCTTTCGACAGCTGCTCTGGTGTGTACAGTCTGATCCTTACCAGCTTTATGCTGCTGTCCTGGTGTGTAAAGTCTGTTCTGGCATTTTTGACACAGCTGTGGATATGCATACAGTCTTGCCATCTGACAAATCTGAGTAGCCAGTATAGAAGATGTGGCCTAACGGTCAGAGCTGCCAACTTAGGAACTGGGGAAACAAGTTCGAGTCTCCAGCTCCTTCTAGTTCTCCTCTGAACTCACATATTTCCATGTTCCTTCTGGTATCTGTGCACATTTTCTTTGTAAAGGTCTGATACATAAGGGCCTAGGCTTCTAACAATTTCTCTTTGGGTCTTCTATGCTCTAAATGTCATTTGTTTGCATTTCTTCTCACTGTTTCGACCAGCGTTCACTTGGCTTTGCTTCACACAGCCTTGACTGCCACTGTGTGTGCCACACAATGCCTTGCAGCAGAGTGCGCTTATTGACTCCGCTAGTCTATGTGCTTCTTACTCTATGTGCACCTCTTTCCTACTACTGTGTGCCTCAAGACGAAATGTCTTTCTTATTTTAAGGAAGACAGTAAATACTACGGGGCATATTATCAAGCACGGCGTTAAAATTATCGCCGGTTTAGCGGCAGAAAACTGCAGCTAAAGCAGCGATAATGGGCTTGATAATATGCCCTGGAGAATTCCAATAGAAGCCCATGTTGACACCAGAACATGGGCTTCTATTGGAATTCTCTAGGGCATATTATTAAGCCCATTATCGCCGCTTTAGCGGCAGTTTTCTGCCGCTAAACCGGCGATAATTTTAACGCCGTTTCTTGATAATATGCCCCTACATTTTAAAAGTTATGTGCACAGAACAGCATACATCTGAGCCTACAAATAGGCATGAAATCAGCAGTTTTGCTACATGAGTTTAAGGTACGAAAACAAAAAGGTTGTGTGGAGGGGGCACCAACAAAGATTGTGACACTGGGCGCCAGCAACTCTAAAGCCCGCCCTGGATGCAACGCTGAAGGATGAGCAGATGTGTACCTAATTGTGCTGGGATGGGAATTTAGAGAGTTTATTGGCTCGGGGCATATTACGCAACAGGATTGGCTCTGAATTGTAGGAGGGAGATGTGGATGTTCAGGGACTTTTGATTGTGCTTTAATTAGTGTTCCATGGCAGTTAGACTAGAGACCCATTTCTGACTTTGAAGAGAGCAGATCTCTCTACTTTCCAGATTTCTCCAAGTGTGAGGCTTTATGCTAAACACTCTTTCTACTTTCTGAACTTCTACTGGGGTTGACATAATGCTGACACCTTCTTCTTTTATCCATTAGAAATCCCCTCCTCACTTTCATTTCACAATTAGTCTGGATAATTTACATTATTTACATACTGGTTATTTGCATTCTGTATTTTTTAATATCTCGACCTAAGGTGCATGAACACTTTAACCATATATATGTAACAATATTTTTGATTAACCTTTGAAAAGTTTGATGAGTGTAATGAACTGATAGTCTAAAAATAAACCTTTATGGTTGTATACCATCCTCTTTGTCATTATTTTAGACTTGTATTGATTTATTGAAAGGAAATTGACTTTTGAATGCTAGCTCTCCCTAAACGCTTCAAGTCGACTACCAGAGGTCCATACAACCAGATGGTGAGTCTGTTTGATGACTACACCAAGAGATTGAGGTTCAGAGACCCCTGCTCCATCAAATGGTAGCAAACAGAGGATGGTTAGACACTGAAGTGTAGGGAGACAGAATACGCAAGAGAAAATCTGGAGTTGCCAAAGTTAAGTCCATGCTCTTAAACCAATGGCCAAGTTTGGAGGATTAGCAGTGATCAGCGGTTTTGAAGAAGTTTGTGGTAGCTGAGGAGTGAGTATTAATAGGGTTGTGCATCACAGTGCTATGTTAAGCTTGCAGTATGGTCTAGAAATAGTGAGTGAATCGTGTTTGGTATTATGGTTTAAAGTTGTCAGTGTGTGTATTCGCTTGATGCTGATCAGTCGAAGCTGTTATCAGACCCAACGTGGTCTAAGATCGTGGGATAGGTAATGTTATTGGGCCTAATTCACAAAGGTAAAATGAGACGAAAGTCTAAATTTACGACTTTCGGTATTCACAAAGACCATTTACTACTCGTAAATGCCCCTTGTGAATACCGATAGTCGTAAAGTTTAACTTTTGGTATTCACAAAGGGCATTTACGAATAGTAAATGCCCTTTGTGAATAGCAAAAGTCATAAAGTTAGACTGTCGTCTCAGTTTACCTTTGTGAATCGGGCCCCTAGTTGTTACACTTATCTGCTAAGATTTGTGATGTCGGTTTAGGAGGTACCAATGATCGCACAATTGAGATAGGGACTGTAACCAATCGTTGTGAGTGTACTAATAGTGACTGATGTAAGTATGAATGAATGAATGAATATAAAACTTGTAAAGCGCGAACTAAGCCCAAGGGCGTCAAGGCGCTGTAAACGAACCTAAGGATGCAGACAGAAAGACATGCTCATACCGAGGTCTGAGAGAAAAACCAAGTCTTTAAGGCCCTACGGAAAAGAGAGTAGGACACCTGACTTGAGAGATGTTCCGGGAGGGAGTTCCACAGTTTAGCAGCAGCAGTGGAGAAAGCTCGACCACCCCATGTGACCTTCTTAAATCTCTGTACCATAAGCAGATTCGTATCTGCAGAGCGGAGCCGCCTGTTGGGAACATAATGATGGAAAATGGACTTAATCGCTTCAGGGCCTGACCCATAATAAGCATTGTGAGTCATGCACAGGGTCTTGAAAAGGATCCTACGGTCCACAGGCAGCCAATGCAGCAATCTAATGGCATCAGAGACTGAATCATATTTAGACAAATTCATCACCAGCCTGGCAGCGGCATTCTGCACCATCTGCAGACGTCGTATCAGGCCCTTGTTAATGCCCAGATAAAGTGCATTGCTATAATCCAATCTGGATATAACCAGTGCAATGACAACCTGCTTACGTGCATCGAAGGAGAGATAGTGGGAGATTTTCCGTAGGATCCTGATGATCCCAAAGCACGTGGAAATTGTCCTACTAACCTGAAGGTTCAAGGACAGTGAGTTATCCACGATTACCCCCAGGTTTTTGCCATGGGAGACCGGAGAGGGGCAGACGCCAAGGGCATCCGGCCACCAGTCTCTGGACCATACCTCCTGCTTACTCCCAAAGACTAAGACCTCCGTCTTCTCTCCATTCAATTTTAAAAAATTCTCCGCCATCCAGGAGGATACTGCCTGCATACAGTTCCTAAAATTAAGGGCCGAGTCCTTTATGTTATGCGAGATAGACACCATAATTTGGGTGTCGTCCGCATAGGACAATACTTCCAGCCCAAAAGATCTCACAACCTTCGCAAGAGGGGCAACATAGATATTAAAAGAGTAGGGCTCAGGGAGGAGCCCTGAGGGACACCACACAACAGAGGTTTGGGGGATGAGTAAAAACGGCCAAGCTTAACCATCTGTGCCCGCTCGCTAAGAAAGGAAGCAAGAAGCCCCAAAGCAGTACTCCCAACACCTATCTCTCTGAGACGATCAATCAGTCTACAGGGAGACAGGGTGTCAAAGGCTGCGGTGAGATCCAGTAGAATAAGGAGGGTGGTATGACCTGCATCCACTTGAACTCGAATATTGTCAAATACAGCTGTCAAAGCAGTCTCCGTACTATGAAGGCCTCTGAATCCATGTTGCGAGCCATCCAGTAAATGGAAATCCTTAAGATAGGTACTGAGATGGGAATTGAGATATGTTTCAAAAATCTTAGCTGGAACAGGAAGCAGGGAGATAGGGCGATAGTTCTTCAATTCATCAGGATCCAGAGAAGGTTTCTTCAAGAGAGGCTTCACTACAGCCGTCTTCCACAAAGTGGGAAATAGCCCCTCTGAGATGGCAGTATTGAAAACATCCGTCAAATGAGGGACAATAGCTTCACGACCAAGTTTAAGCACCTTGAGGGGGCAAGGATCCAGAGGGGAGCCAGATTTAACCCCTTCAAGGATCCGATCGGTCACCTCATAAGACATATTCGGAAAAGTGAACAAACTGGGCGACCCTTCAGTAGGTACAGCACCAATAGAGTGAAAGGTGGAACGAACAGAAGCCACCGGTGAGGGGTTGGAGGCTTCAAGCAGGGAATAGATATTTGCAATCTTAGTGTGGAAAAAATCAGATATTTTATCACAGCGCTCCTGTGAAAAAATTGAAGGGTCAAAGGCAGGGGGAGAGGTAAGAGACTTTATTACCTTGAAGAGATCTCTAGAGGATCTCATGGAGTCAGTGGTTTTAGAGAAATATAATCTCTTTTCCTCCATGACAGCAATTTTATATTCTTTGAGGCCTTGCTTATGTAATGTCCTATTCAGCGGGTTTAGATCTAGGCGCCATTGCCTCTCCTGTCTGCGGCAGCCCTGTCTCATCATTCTGAGCCTCTCCGTAAACCAAGGGGCAGAGGGTTTTTTCCTTGCTGAATAGTATTTACTGAGAGGTGCAAAAGTATCCATAGCAGTTAGCAAATGTTGCGATAATTCTACCGCTGCCAAATTAGCATCATTGAGCTTAGTGAACACAAGATTGTTAAAAAATTTTGAGAGAGACTCATTACTTATGAGGCTAAGATTCCTTCTCTCATCTAAGTTCATCTCACCAGAGATAATCAGCGTCGGAGACATAAAATGTAGGTCAAAAGGGACAGCAAAATGATCAGACCAGGCTAGGGGGATAGGTTCCCCCACCGTTACACGTGGGTCATTCGAAAAGACCCCATCAAGTATGTGTCCCGCTAAATGGGTAGGCTTCTTGACCAGCTGAGAAAAACCACATCCATTAAGGGTGTCCAAAAGGCCCAGGGCATCCCTGCAGTCGAGGTTATCAAAGTGAAAATTAAAATCCCCCAGGAGAGTGAAATTAGATCTTTCACAGTAGGGCTCCAAGAGCCTACTAAAATCCTGACTAAAGGCAGCCCTAGATCCAGGTGGCCTATAACAGAGGATGCCAGAAAAACTTTCCGTGGAATGAAGATTAAGAGAAAAATAGAAGGCCTGGTAGAGATCAGGAGGAGCGGACAGAGCCTGAGTGCGACAGATCAGGGTTTCTCTATATAAAATGCCCACACCCCCTCCCCGCCGATCTACCCTGTCCATTCTAGCCAGGGTATAACCAGTAGGAATAGCATCTACTAAGTCAGGACCAGAGGCGTCCGTAGCCCAAGTTTCGGTGATGAAAACCCATGTAGGTTTCCTGGCTGATACAAAGTCTCTAAAGGCAACCTTATTTTTAATCAGAGATCTGGCATTAATGAGAAAGCCCTGTACAGTCTGTACTATAGAACTGGTGCTAGTACTTTTATTATTCGAGGGAGTGTTAAAAGCCTGTTTAAAAGGGACATTACATTCTGTACAAACCAATATTCGCATTTTAGCTAAAATATCCGGGTCCAGGGAGTGATGGCAAGGAGCCCAGGCTGCCCGCAGAGCCAACAATGACTCACGGGAAAGGCAAATCCGTTCCCGTTGACCAGCAATGGACAGGACAGCATCTCCTGCGCGAGGCGCGATCTTAGCGCGGACGGGCGCAGACGGGCTTACCTTTGGCGCGCCTCGGCGCGCCGGCGGCGCGCCCGCTGCGCGCGTCCGCTGCGCGACGAGCCTGCCATGCTGGTTAAGTAGAGAAGCAGAGCTAGAGTGCTAACAGCCTTGGCTCCACCCCCCCAGAGACCGGAAGAGGCTGAAATGTACGCCGGCGCCCTCCACAACAAACGGGAACACCCGCGGTGGAACGGGGCGCTGGCGAAATGAGAATGAAGCACCACGAGAGAGACAGTCTCCCGAGAAAGTGGAGGAAAGGGGACAACTCCAATGAAATGTGCAAAATGCAAGAAGGCAGGGTAAGAGCAGCAAAAGTACCCAACACACAACACTGTACAACACTAGAGAAAAACAAGATAAAAACAGATTGGTATATTAAAAATAGTGAGGCAATAAATGAAGAGCTAAAAACATCAGCAGCAGCAAGTTGTCTGCGCGCGTCCGCTGCGCGACGAGCCTGCCATGCTGGTTAAGTAGAGAAGCAGAGCTAGAGTGCTAACAGCCTTGGCTCCACCCCCCCAGAGACCGGAAGAGGCTGAAATGTACGCCGGCGCCCTCCACAACAAACGGGAACACCCGCGGTGGAACGGGGCGCTGGCGAAATGAGAATGAAGCACCACGAGAGAGACAGTCTCCCGAGAAAGTGGAGGAAAGGGGACAACTCCAATGAAATGTGCAAAATGCAAGAAGGCAGGGTAAGAGCAGCAAAAGTACCCAACACACAACACTGTACAACACTAGAGAAAAACAAGATAAAAACAGATTGGTATATTAAAAATAGTGAGGCAATAAATGAAGAGCTAAAAACATCAGCAGCAGCAAGTTGTCTGCGCGCGTCCGCTGCGCGACGAGCCTGCCATGCTGGTTAAGTAGAGAAGCAGAGCTAGAGTGCTAACAGCCTTGGCTCCACCCCCCCCAGAGACCGGAAGAGGCTGAAATGTACGCCGGCGCCCTCCACAACAAACGGGAACACCCGCGGTGGAACGGGGCGCTGGCGAAATGAGAATGAAGCACCACGAGAGAGACAGTCTCCCGAGAAAGTGGAGGAAAGGGGACAACTCCAATGAAATGTGCAAAATGCAAGAAGGCAGGGTAAGAGCAGCAAAAGTACCCAACACACAACACTGTACAACACTAGAGAAAAACAAGATAAAAACAGATTGGTATATTAAAAATAGTGAGGCAATAAATGAAGAGCTAAAAACATCAGCAGCAGCAAGTTGTCTACTTATGTAGATACTTATTGCGCAGATGTGAAACTACATTAGTCAGAATTATTTCCCGCTGGTCAAGATAACATTGGCGTTTGTGGAGAATAGGCCAGCTATTTTTGTTTGAAAGATTGCTTTAAATCTCTTTAGTCGAGCAGACAAAAAATATTTGTTAATTCTGCTTGCTTTGCAGCGTGAAAGTTGAACGTATGGAACAATTGTAAAGGAGGGTGAACCGCTGCGAGGAGTGAGGATTGCGTCAGACAGCGATAGTCTGGTTGGTGTAAATGCCACACTGGGATTGGTTGTGATGTCATTGGGTGCCATGCTGAGATAGGTCCACTGAGAAAAAGGCAAGCTGTAATTGGACACAAGTACTGACTTTAAGTAAACTGTGATTCAGGCTGAATTCGGCCAATATTTGAATTTTCTCTATTTCCCAATTGTTTTGTATTCTCTTCGCTTGATATTATTGTGATCATGAAATTTTTCAAGAGGCTTAGGGAAATGATGAGAGCTGATGTGTGAATTCATGTCTGGGATGGTGAGGAAACCCCACCAGAAGGTACTCCAGATCATTATATGGTGGCGAATGTAGGGCTCCATACATACTTGCGACTACATCAATGGCACAACATCACCAAGAATGAAGGTGCCTTGAGATTTCCATGATATGGCATATTCAATGTGAGAATTATTGAGAACCTGAGGGGAGTTGTGTACAATATGAAACCTCCTCCTAGGCCAGTACAATATGAAGCTCTTAATGCTTGGGAGCAAACTGCACATGCTAAAGAAAAGGAGAAATATCAGAATAAAGCTAGGAAAGCAGTACGTAGTTATGCTGATGCTAAGTGGTATGCCGAACAACAGAAGTGACAAATGGAAATAGTCGAGGGAACTACGTTATAACCTGCACTGACAAAGAGCCCCAGAAAAAGAAAAAGATAAAGGGAGAAGAAAGAACAGATGATGTTAAGAATGCAGATGATAATAGTGATTCTAGCAGTGACTTTTTGAATGTATATTGTCTTCTCATCCACCGCCTTATAATGTTATCTCATCTGATAGTTAGAGTGGGGCTGCCGCAGGTAGCAGTACCATGGGTGCCATTGCCTCTATGGATCCCAATCAGGTCTTGACATGAGAGATGTCCTTGACCCATGTCCCTTTCACTTCTCCAGTTGCCAATGCCTCAGAGCCGATAATGGTCCCTGTTGCGATTGGTCCCACTGTTCACGTGTATAATCTGAAGTCATCCGGAGGGACAACATAATCCCTGTCAGTCCCGACTATGACGACCTCTCAGAATAACGCCCCTATGACTATGACTTTAGGAGCTACCGGAGGGCTACCGCAAATCCTGACTGTGGCAGCTCTGCCAAAAACATGCCCTATGTCCTCAACATTAGGTGCAGTAGAAGTGACTTCCATAGAGGAATTTGCTCCAATACCTCGAAATTCCTCCATATGTATTTGGAATTCACCACAATGTATCCCAAACGGTAGCCCGAGTGGAAGAATAGTGTTTAATACCCCAACGTCACAACATGGGTCTTGTTCACAAGAAAATCGATTATTTGGTTTGATTCTTTAACGGGTCCCCTGGAGGTTGTGAAGTTGTATAACCAAGGGAGGAAGATAGAAGTGTGGAGTGAGACCTGTGGATGTGATCAGGTTAAGATAAGAGTTGGACGAATTGATTTAAGGCAATCTTGATTTTACACGCATTGGCACGTATTGAGTGAATTAACTTGTGTATTTGTGCCAAGATTTTGCACACCGTGCTGTCCATGCTCACAACAGACTTTCAGACTTAGTCCGCCTATATGACATAGACCTAAGTAAGAATAAGTCCTTACAAAGAAGCTTTCAAGTCTACTTTGATGATGAGGCTATAATGAGCATGAGAATGTCAGGAATGAAACTGCAAATAAGAGAACTGATTGTCAGTATATGAAAGTGGAGTGATTTGGATAAAAGGGAAGGCAGATGGGCTAAAAAGACAGATCATAAGAAATTATGGATAGTATCTACCCCAGAACAAAGAGGAGAACCAACTCCGGAAGGAGACGTTCTCTGAGCTCTAAGCAGGTAATGAAACAATTGTTGTCCCAATGGTAGCAGGATCCCCAGTAAGATACAGGGAATATGTCATGAGATGACTGGAAGCCTTGCGGATGCCCCAAGAGATTGCAGTCGTCAAGTGTTCGGCACACAGAAGCGTAAATGACTATGTGAGAGTCAGCAACCATTATGCTGATTAGTTCACATGGCATTGTGCACATAAATCATGAACCTTCAATGGGGAATATGTCATGAATCGGAAAATGAGACCAACTTAAATCTTTTGTTAACAGTGACTGGTATGTGGGAAGAAGTTAAGAGGTTGCAAGAATAAGCGCCAGAGGCAGAAAAACAGGGTTGGATTAGGGCTGGATGTGCAAAGAAAGGAGATGAGATTTGGATGTCTACCGATGGAAGGCCAGTGCTACCTAAATAGCTTGCTTTCTCTGATGCTAGACAATTCCATGGACCCGCACACATAGGAAGAGATGCGATGGTGAGACTGTTCAGGCAACACTGGTTTAATCCCCGGTTAGGTTGATGGCTGAGAGTTTGTGTCATTGGTGTGTTGTGTGTCAACAGATGAACGTAGTGAGGACTCCAGTGACAATGAGTCACATAGGCAGATCAAGAGGTCCCTTCAACAAAATGCAAATGGACTTTATCAAAATGCCTATATGTAATGGGCTGAGATACATCCTGCTTATTGTGTGTGCCTACCCTACCAAGAGGAATGACAGTCTTATTGTGGCGAAGTTGTTGTTGAGGGAGTTAATATCCCCGTTCAGGTTCCCGACTTCTCTGGAACTCATTTCAATACTGAGGTCCTGAAACTGTTGTGTGCAGCTCTACAAGTCAACCAGAGACAACATTGCAGTTACCAAGCAGAGGCTTCTGGAATTGTAAAGCACGTTAATGGGACGATGAAGGCAAGGCTGGTGAAAGTGTGTGTGTCAACATCTTTGAAATGGCCAGATGCTTTACCTTTGCTGCTAATGAGTTTTTGTAGTACACCTGACAGGAGGACTGTCACCACATGAGATAATCATGAGGAGGGCTATGAGATTGCCTGCTGTGCCTGCAAATGCACTTGTGAACATTATAGATGATATGATTCTCGACTATTGCAAAGAACTGGCTGATGCGGTACATTCTGTGTCTCACCAGGTTGACGCTACCACTGCTCGCCTGCATCGGGAACAGTGCCATGACCTCAGCCCTGGGGATTGGGTCTTGGTGAAGAAACATATTTGAAAGACATGACTGGAACCACTCTGGAGGCCCATTCCAAGTCATAGTAGTGATGAATACAGCTATGAAATGCAGAGGTCTTCCTAACTGGGTGCATGCTTTCCACACCCAGAGAGTGGAACGTCCTCTTGATGAGATAACTTTGCCCATCACTGATACACCACCAGTAGCTGTTGTGAATTCTGAAGGACCAGAGGGTAATGAAGAGAATGAGCCAAAACTCCAAAGTCCACGGACGGTCCCAAGTTCTGGGGGGATATGAGATCAAACTGAATCAAGCCCTGACACAGTTGAAATTTAAGTTGGGGCAGATGAAGATGCCTTGCCATTGACACAGGTGGAGACCGACCCTGATCCTGGTGAAGGCCCGAGTGGTGTGAGCAGCAGGGAGCAAGACAGGCCGAGTTGTGTGAGCAGCAGTGAGCAAGGGGCCGAGACAGCAAAGAAGGGTGAGCCCCAGTTTGTCAGTTGAACGCACACCACAAACTGTCATTGAAGCAGCGGAGGACAGTGAGACGAGTGGCAGTGAGGACGTACAGCCAGCGTTAAGGGGATCAAAAAGGGCCTGAGTGCCTTGTTGGAGGTATTCAACCACTGATTGGACTTAATACATGAATGGTGACTTTGTCCACGGTTCTTGCTCTTTGGATGACCACATTGCAGAGTTAACAGATCCTTCATGAACATGAACAGTGCCAATTTGCTTACATGGCTTCGATTGATCAGATGATCTGAACAACGAACTGCGTTTGCTAAATGTTTTAAATTCAAACTGAACTTTGACATTTCTTTTAAGCATTGCTTTATGAATTAAATAGAGGCCCTAGGACCAAGACTGCGGAAGAAAATTGTCATTCTAAAAGAAGATAGAGTAGGGCTAGGGATGCCTCACAAAGACTATTGTATGTAGAGACAATTTTATTTCGTTATCTGTTTCAGTTTTGCTTTTTGCTCAAGTAGATATTTTGCAGAAGATGAACCTGCATGCTGCTATTTCTACTCAACCGTCTGATTTCAGTGAAGTCATGAGTACCGATAACCCTAATAGATGTAGGTTGCGAGTAGCAGGAATGTTAATTGTTGCCATTATAGTGCTAACTGCTCTGCTTATAGGTTTGCAATCTCCAAAGCCTAGTGGTCCAATTAGGTCTACCTTTCACCAACTTAACTTAATACTGCTGTAGGAGAGTTCAGAATTATGATTTAAATCTCTACATAAGGATGGTTCTAAGGGAGATTTTTCCTCAAATGTATACTTTAAGTTGCTTTATGAATACATTGACACCATGGGTGCAACGAATTGCTACGTGTGCACACAACTGCCTGCTTCAGTTGCTGAGGGTATCACCCATCACCATATTCCTCTAACTTATGGTATGTCCTGTATTATTTTGCCTAGCTTTTAGTATAAACTGGGTCGCTTTGAGTATTATTTTTTAAATTATGATCTGGTTTTCTCAGAAGTGCCCATGTATAAACATTTTAACCCACATGCTAATGCGAAAGAGATGGACACTGTCTGAAGCTTCTTTAGCTCCACAACTGAGCTCGATACTGCCTATGCTCACAGACAAAATATAACCTGTTCTATGAACGCCATTGAGAAGAAATGCATTGATGAGTTAGAAGATAGGAGAAGGGCTACTGAGGAAAGAGTGGGAATGGGAAAGGATGTTGCAAAAGATAAGTAAGTGGGCATCGGAGGAAATTTATCACAAGATAATGGGAGTTCAACCTGCTTTGACTTTGGATTGGCAATATCAGGGAAAGCTGTGTGTGCATAGGAGGCGAAATGTGGTACATCATGAATTTTGGGACACACATGTGACTTAGAGGGGAACACTGACCAGATTATGGGAGGAAAGAATCCTGTCATTCCCGGAGTCTATTATGTTTGTGGTTCAAATTAATATTTTACCTTACCTAGAGGCAGGTCTGGTACTTGATATTTAGCTGTAGTTTTCCCAAAAATGTATCACATAGAGACGTTAGACACCTTGTAGGGAATTTGCCTGCTAGGTCGAAGCATAGTAGTAGTGTATAAGAAATAGCAAGAGATATTTATGGAGCCATGATTCCATCTGTTAGAGTCGTTTTAATGATTTGAAGATTAGAAAGCTTTCTACTATAGTGGATAAGTTAACAACTAGTATGGCTGGATCATTGTTAACTATTGATACTGAAATTATTGCTATTAGGTCTATGGTGTTGCAGAATCACCTTGCATTCGATATTTTGCTCACGAGGCAGAACCTGCAATATGTTGAAAGTTCAGCAATGTTGTACTTACATTCCAGATAAGAGTGAAGGGATAAGTGGATTTGTGAGAAAGATCAGTGGTTTGAAGCAAGATTTGAAGAAACTGGAAGCTACTGGTGCCTGGAGGCGACTAGGAAATGCTTTTGTCCTGTAGGTAGTTGGTTTAGCAGCTTAGGTGATAGGATTTTAGGCACTATCTTCAGGCCTATCATAATAATTGCTATTTGTTTGATTTGCCTATTTGCTATCTTTAAAGAATTCAAGTACATGAGATCAAAGAAGGTGATTGATGGAAGACAAATCAAGAGAAAGAGGGATGGCAGAGTTAGAGGAGAGTCAGTGTAGGCTCTATAATGAGATAAAGGAGTTGGAGAACTTTAGACGAAAGATAATGAAGATGACTAATTTTTTAGGTGGTCTCAATGGAAAGATTCATATATTTGTGATGGCTATCCTAGCCATCAGAGGGGGTATTAGAGCAGTATAATTGAGACTCCGCCCTCCGCATATATTTTATTCTTTTTTTTTTTTTTTCCCCGGATCACCACTTTGTAGGCCTCCCACAATGTTAAAGCCGAGTCGACCGACCCCTCATTTTCCTGAAAGTACAATTCCGATTCGCGCGTGATTGTATCACGTATCTGAGGGACCTTAAGGTACCAAGGATTAATCGGGGCAGTCCTGCCCACCGAGGGCTCTCCCACCTCCAGTCTACACAGGACGGGTGAATGATCAGATATTCCCCTCGCCAAGTGCTGCACCTCCTTGACACTATCCACTTGGTGCTCCAGGGTAAGAATGTAATCAATCCTGGACATGCTACGGTGCGCACCTGAATAAAAGGTGTATTGCTGTTCCATTGGATGGAGCTTCCGCCACGTATCCGCCAGGCCCATTGCTCCCAGAAAGCTGTGGATCTGCGTACGAGAGGGAGGCAGAACTCTCTGTGGCCAGCGGTCTAGGGAATCAGAGACAGTGGAGTTGAAGTCACCGCCAATCAACAATCTGCCCTCAGGTAATTCTAAGAGGAGACTACCAAGGTCTTTAAATGCTTGGGCATGAAGCCCAGGCGGTATATAGACCGAGACCAGATGTAGAGTGCGCCCCTCCCACGTCCCTGAAGTCACCACAAATCTACCCAGGCTATCAGTCCGAACACTGTCGATTTTCATGGGAAAGGACTTCCGCAACATAATTCCCACCCCTCTGGACCCGGACCCAAATGCCGAGTGTGCCACCAGTTTGAACCCCCACCTCGACATTGCTGTACAGGCGTTACCAAGTAAGTGAGTTTCTTGCAATAAAATCACGTCCGGGGAATGACGTTTGATGAATTGAAGTACTACTCCCCTCTTAATTTTGTCCCCCAGTCCGTTCACGTTCCAGGACAACAATTTGAGCCCTTGTTTAACTGTAGACACCATCCTGTCTGTGGGTAAATATCTTTGGTCGCCTGAGGAACCCCGCGCCCGTGCCAGTGATCTGTGCTGTGCCCGCTGTACCCCCCGCCACCCCATGCCCAAAGGCATCGTCACTTAGCATGTTACAGAATTCAAATTCGGCCACTCCTGATCTGTCAGTCCCGCATACAATATTACGAATCAAAATCAAACTCCCCCCCCTCCCGGCACAAACTTGTAGCGATCCACCTAACACATTTTGATCATTGCTTAATTCGAGAATTTTAAGTGCCCAGGATCCCACCCTCCCCAACATAAACAACAATGCCCCCCTCCCTGCCTCCCTCCATGGCGGATTCGGAACCTCCCGCCACCCCAAACTTGCAGAGTGCCTATCGCCCACCCCTAAAACTGCGAGGTGCGTGTGTCCAACCGAGCACCTGTTCAAGACTGTGAAGGCAAATGTTAGAACCATAATTCAAAATTCCCACCGAATGCATCTCTGTGTGGCAGCAAACAATCCCTCAACGGCCGTCAATGCACCACCATGCTTCGCAGCCACTGGCATGTTAATTGAAAGTTTCAGCCTCTACTCTGCCCCGAGGAGACACAACTATGGGGCTGCCCCAGATGACATGGCTTATACAGACCAGTTCTCATTCGTGTCCTGACGATTCTGCGTGCTTGCCTGGTGGGGATCCAGTTACTGGAGCTCCGAGTTCTGTCTCGCGGCCATTTCTTTGGCCACGATCACCCCTCCGGCCAACCACGCGCCAGCCCTCCAACCAGTCCCAAGCCTCCTCGGGAGTGGCGAAGAACCAGACCTTCCCCTCCGATTCCACCCATAGTTTGGCCGGAAAGAGCATCGCGTACTTGACGTTCTTGTCTCGGAGTGCCCTTTTAACATCCAGAAAACTGCATCTTTGTCGTTGCACCTTGAGGGTGAAGTACGGGAAGAAAGTCACTTTGCTGTTTTGAAATTCGATGGGGGACGCCGCACAAGCCGTCTGCAAGATAATGTCTCTGTCTCTATAGTTGAATATTCTGGCGACTATAGGTCTCGGGGGGGCCCCGGGTTTCGGTCTGCCCCCTGGCACCCTGTGCGCTCTCTCCACCGTGAAGAATTTTGACAATCTGGATGGTTTCAGGTAAGTGGTTACCAGGTCCTCGACAAATAAATCAGTTGACGGGACTTCTGCGCGTTCTGGAACCCCCAAAATGCGAACATTGTTGCGCCTCGATCGCCCCTCATACTCGTCCAACTGCGACTCCATCCTCGCACTCAGGGCCTGGAGATCATCAACCCGTCTCTGGAGGGCAGTGGTGTCGGTAACGAGAGAGGACGCAGTCATTTCAACGTCCTTGAGCCTGGTATTCATGGAGCGCATGTCCGCTCTAATCAAGGAGACTTCTGAGGACACGGAATCGATCCTGGACTCCAATGACGTCCTGACCGAAGTTATGGCTGTAAGTATGTCCTGGAAGGTGGGTTCTTTCGCTCCCTCTACTAACTGCTGCTTTTCAGGGAGGTCGTCCCCTCCCTTGCGAGTGGGACCAGGGCCCTTGTCCCAAGCATATTTTTCTAGCTTGGCCTGCGTGGTGGCCTTGGAACTGCGACCCCCAGCCATGACAGGACTCCACAAGACAAGGAGGACGTGTGGGGCAATTCAAACAATTGGGACCTCCGCGGAGCACCGAAATTCAAAACGCTGGATTATGGCTGCCGGTTAGTTGTAGGCCAGAATCGATAAGGCAATAGGGACAGCTCCCGAACGTCGGGATGTTCACTCGTGTCTGGGGGTGCGCGAGCTGTAATAACCCACCTAGGTCCTTCGTGCCAGACTCTGCTGCGGCGTACAGGCGATATAACAGGCGTGACTGCAATTCAAGAGTAGTCGCTCCAGCCACCGGGCCAACAAACCCAATGACCCCCCAACCGGGCGCCGCCCCGCCAGGGATCACCAGGCCAGTGCACCCCCTAATCGAGATCCTCCAGGGACGACACCACTGTTGACGCCGACCGCTCTCGGCGGTAGGAAGGGCAGATGATCGGAGAGCCCCTCACCAGTTTCTGCCCCCATGACTCACCATCACGCGGGGGCCCCAGCTCCTTGCAGTGTGAGTCAGCGTTGTTACGGCCAAAGCACCTGCGAGAGCGGGGGAATAAAGTCCAGTTCGCAAGCAACCGCTCTCTTCGTCAGGGCTTGGCCTCCGATTCAACCTCGAGATCTGGTTAGCCCCTCCTTTGCACCAGGGCTCAGCGGGGGGCTCAGGTCAGCGCTTTCCAGGGATGGAAAAGTCGAGCAAGGCCCCGGGGACCCAGCCGCTCGGTACCCCGTAGTCCAGCCGATTAGCCCACACTCCGGTGGTTCCGGAGCCCCTCTTTCACTACAGGGCCCAGACCACTTGGAGCCGATCTCTCACCCAGAGCCTCGGCGATCCCTCCTTGCCCCCGCGGCAGCTCCTGGATCTCTCCTTGGGTAGCGGGCTCACACTACGCCGCGCCCGTGCACCGGGCCAGCCAGCGCTCGATCCACATCTAACTCAGGGGGCGGGCGCGCCAACGTAGACCGGGGCTCACACGCCCCTCCTCCACCTAAGAGGCCGCTGTTACAGGCCACTCTCTTCGGCGGCTCCCTCTCAGCAGTTCTCGGCCGAAACTCGCCGCATCACGCTCCAAAATGCTCACACTTGCTTCCGGTACAGGGGGCTATCAATCATTGAATGCCTTTCTCGGATAAATGGACGGATTTCTCCCCAAACGGGTGCGCTCGGACGGAGCCGCCTCAGGAAGCGGCCATGCTGCTCGGCTGTTGGCCACGCCCCCCCATATATTTTATTCTTATATGACAGCATATAGTCAATATTTTCAACATATGTTTTTACTCATTAACTTGTGTGTTTCACATTTATGCATTATCATATAATATTGCTGTGCAAATTTTGAAATCACAATGTAGTGTATTGGAGTGAATAAATGACACTTGCTTTACTTTTTTGAATATTCACATTAAAATGATGATAGCTTGCTTTCTTATGGTTAATGACGTTATAATGTGCTTCCATTTTGACTCTCGAGCTAACTTAGCTTGACTTTAGGCCTTAGCCAAATGGTGCACATTTTGAGACTGTCAGTGTGCTATTTGTCCATTTCTTTGCAGCTGCATTATCAAGTCCCTCGTTAGCTAGAGAAAGGCTCATTATTCTGTGCTAGACTAATTGTAAGGCATGAAGATGAGAAGTTAGCAGCAAGGATGGAGAAAAGGTGATTAGAGGAGACTCCTGCGCCCCTTGCACCAGGAGGATGCAACACTCAAGGAAGAGCAGATGTGTACCTAATTGTGCTGGAATGGGAATTTAGGAAGTTTACCGGTTCCTGGCAAATGCCACCACAGGATTGGTTTTGAATTGTGGGAGCGAGATGTGGACATTCTGGGACTTTCAATTGTGCTTTAATTAGTGTTTCATAGCAGTTAGACTAGAGAACCATCCCTGACCTTGAAGAGAGCAGACCTCTCTGCTTTCCTGATTTCCATGAGTGTGAGGTTTTATTCTACTGAGATTACCATGATGCTGACACCTTCGTCCTTTCCCCTTTAGAAACCCCTTTTGCACTTTAATTTCACAATTTGGCTAGAATTTGTTTTATTTATGGATCACTCAATCTGGATAATTAACATTCTTTAAATACTGTTTATTTGCATTCTGTACTTTAAAATATCTCGATTTAGGATGTGTGAACACCTTAACCTTTTCCTGTAACTATATTTTTTATTAACCTTTGAAAAGTTTGGTGGGTGTAATGAACTAATAATCTGAAAATAAACCTTCATGCTTGTATACCATCCTCTCTGTCGTAATTATAAACTTGTATTGTTTTATTGAAATTAAATTGACTTCTCAATGCTAGCTCTCCCTAAATGCTTCAAGGCGACTACCAAAGGTCCATACGGGCAGTGAGGCGTAGGTTCCATGACTACACCAAGAGATTGAGGTTCAGAGACTCTTGCTCCATCATGAGTTACTGTAGTTAAATTGTTTGAGCATCTTTGCAGGAATGAACTTTTTACATACGTGCACGTTATGTCTCTTCCCGCTTAAATAAAAGATGTTTACTGTTCCCCAGCGATATGGTACTCATTTTATCAAGGTATGAAATGACCCACCTACTTTTCAACCTGTGATAATGAGGTCAAACACAGATTGCTGGGGTGGATGCAGTTGTCCAGGCTGCCATATCAGTCCCGCCTAACAATTATATGTTGCAGCCTTTCTTGTATTGCACCAGTAGATGTTGTTGGTGACGTTCTTGCAAAATTAATAAATTTACTGAAACGTAAAATTTGCACCGGGCTTGATCAAAATGCTGTGTGCACAATTATGTTTTACTGCTTACTGTGTACCCTATGATTATTCCCGGACGGATACAAAATAGAGTAAAAATGGATGCTAGTTTGCATACTATGGTGTGGAAATTCAAGTTAAATGGTCGTGGGATGTTTTGTTAGGCAAAACAGCTGTGCATTTTGTCAGTTGCGTGCTTTTGGGAGAGTATTTTCTCAATGTACAAGCGCAGGGCACAAAAGAACGAAATAGTAAGTGTACTTATTTTTGCTGTGTACTATCAGTATGTTTACGGCCGCCATGCTGGGTGTGATGGCAGCCGTTAAGACGAGTCTCATCAGCAGTCATTATAGGCGGGAAAACAGCTTTGATTGAGCCGCTTCTGATGCACAGGTAATCTCAGCACAGCATAAAAATCTTAAGGTACTTCAGAGAATAAAATGTTGTTTTCCACAAAATTCGAGCATGTTGTAAAAAGAGTTTAAATATAGCTACTTAGAGATCATGGTGAAGTGCTCAATTTCAATCCGGAGCCAGTTTTGTTCTTGTAGTTACTAGCTTTAATTGCACCAGAAATCAGGGGATGTAAAACTTCCTTTTTAGGCCATCTGGAAACCACAGGAAGCTTTAAAGTTGTGCATACATTTGAATTATAAATGTATTACATCTGAATTTTATTGTGTACTGCGAACTCCTATGATAAAAAATGCACTGTCATATACTATGCATCAGATTATAATTACATTCAGTAGCCAATCATAAATGTCTGAAGAGAGTATTCAGCACTATCAAACTTTAGTCACGCTGTAAACATGGCAATTCTTCATACGGCATAGTGTCATTATCACTTGATAAGCTTTCACAATTTCTTTGCTGAAAAGAACGTAAAAGTATTAAACCTGGGGATTTTGTAATGGGAGACTTCACATTTAAAGCTCGACATAGTTCAGAAAGGAAACGCCGCCATCTACTGTCCATTATTTAGACTGCAGGTTTTAAAAAGGGAAGTTGAAAATAACAGGTAAAAAGGCAAGAGAAAAAAATTGACCTCTTGAGGTCAAGTCCTAAACCAAATTCGCCCACACATCAAAAATCGTAGCATTCATTATTGCAGGAGCTATATCTATAGTACACTAACATACATATTGGTTGCTGTGCTGAGAAAGGAACTCTTTTGTTACTATATATATTCAATTGGTTTTTCTAGAAAGAAAAAAACATTAGAAAGGGCGTCGGTTAAGGTTATTCTGCTGTGAGTCGTGTGAATGGATGGATTTGAATGGATTTACGAGTATTATTCGCTTTGCTCGTTTCTATGGGGCATATTAGCAAGACCGGCGATAAAATTATCGCCGTTTTAGCGGCAGGAAACTGCCGCTAAAACGGCGATAATGGGCTTGGGCTTCTATTGGAATTCTATAACTGAAGCCCATTATCGCCGGTCTTGCTAATATGCCCCTATATTTTAGATAGATACTCCATCGAGTGCTTTGTATTGATAGATCGTTGGTGAATGGTTATTTATGAGCTGTAGTTTATGGTATGGTTTTTGTTGTTGTATATGTCATGGGTCTGATATAAACCGAAAACAATAATGAAAATGTCCATCAATGCAAAGAAATATTTTTTATGTCTTTGTATATAAAAAAACAATATGGATACATTTAAAAGTTCATTATTTTCTATGTGCTTTTTTACTTTGGTAATTTTTGTTTCCTCAGTGATAAGATGTTTTTCTGTGTTTATTTGTTCAGTTTCTTGCTATTGAGTCAGTACATTCAGTCGCCTGAAAATCCATGCACACCAGGTATGCCTTCTTGATGCAACGTGGCGCATAGTGCTACTTTGTGTTAATGTAGGGCTACTTTCCAATGGAAAGTAAACCCAAAAACAACACTTTGCTCCAGGTCTATGTCATTTTTGTCAAGCAAGTCAGGTGTGAAATTTTAATAAATCCATCTTATAAAGTCAGGATTTGAAACATAGCAATGATGGGAGTGTCAAACTAATAAAATTCTATTACTACCCTGTTGGAATGCAAATGTTCTATGTATGGTAAAAGACGTGTTTCTCTGCCCTGAGTGCCCAACTGTACTGTTGTCTGGATCAAAAATGCTGATTTTTGTCACAAGCAAACATGGATCATGCGTGTGCGCCATGACATAGGCCTATCTAGTTAACAGGTCCTTTCAACTGTGTCACTGAAGTGAGGCCTATGCGTTCACTCACCTTTTTAATGGTTCCGCTGCTGTGTGCTTGACTCACCTGGGCCTACATCAGGTAGATTTGCGCTGCCTTGCTTTACTCCATATCTATGAGGTCATTCAAAGCCACCTATAATGGCTTTGAGTGGCCTCATAGATATGATTTTGCGAATTATGCCGCCGGAGCCTCACAAAAAGTGACGCTCTGGCACCACAAGGGGCTCGTAAATATTCCCCTTAGATTCTAAGCCCTCATTTATGGGAATTTGGCGTATGGTAGCACAGTAAATCAGTAAATCAGCTTGCTGCGTTGCCTTATGCCAAAATGAAAGGGCAGGAATGCTGGCGATGTTTTGGCAGCCTTACCCAATGCAGGATTGTTTTTGTGCAGGAAGGGGCACCTTTCTGCACAGAAACTATCCTAAGAGGCATTTTCCTCTTTCTATGTGTGCTGCAGAATGCAGAACACATAGAAAGAGGAAATAAACGAGGAGAAATAAAGATATTTCTCCTTGCAACGCCTCACCTCAGGAGGCATATGGTTTTGGTGCATCCCCAGGTTTATATGCTCTTGTAAACCAGGGAAAGTGTCAAAATCCATAGGTGTTGGATGGGAAAGCCCACAGCAATGCCCATGGAACACCTCCCTAGTGCAGAGTAAGGCAACGCAGCGATTTGCGCTGCCTTGCCTTACTCCATATCTATGAGGTCATTCAAAGCCACGCATAGTGGCTCGCCATCAAGTGCATTAACTACCGGAATTAAGCTGGCACTGTCATCAGATGATGTGATGGGGCCTAATTGCTCAGTGTTAGCTCCACATCCCGTGATTCTGGGTAAATCACATAATCTCACCATGCCTAAACTAAAAGCTGAGCTAGTGAAATATTTTCTGGTGCTCAAGAAAAGCACTCTAATGCCCTTAAGCCAAACTCATTGTATATAAAACTGCAAAAAAACAATTGCAGATGGGTGGAGGGAACTCTTGCTCACAGGTAATTGCCTGTGCCACTGGAGCACCATCCTCGATAGGGGTAGTCATGTAAAAATGCTTGTCAGCAATCCTGGATGGACACTGTTGTGACACTGTGACTAACTTGTAAAAAATGTTGCAAGCAAAGAGTGATATTGTTTTTTTTCTTGTTAAAGATGTATTTTGATGTCAGAACCTGTCTGTAATAAGAAAATAATCGAAAGTTGTTTATTGGGATCTTACAAATCCCCACTTATTATGTAAATAATTGTCAATCCGAGGTGCTTTTTGAGTCCTTGAAGACACTTAAAAGGTGGCCTCCTGATAGCTGTATCAATCTCTTTTGAAAGAAACTCATCTTGTTTGTGGAAAAAATGTTAGAATATTCTTGTGTTCCTTTTCTCCCGATAAGCCTTCTAAAAGTGCTACAATGCCATGCTAATGGTGAAAGGTGCAATACAATTCCTGACAAAATAATGGCCATATTTCTATGCATTCTTACTTCACTAAATTGATTTGCCTTTTCAAAAGTGATAAAAAAATGTACCTCAATTAATGAAGTAGAAAGGATCAAAAGCAAAATAAACATATTGTTTCCAAAAGATGGACTTTTCGCCAATTCACATTTTTATGCAACTTTCTCAGCTGCTATTTACTATGATGCAGAAACCAAGGTTTTCAATGTAGCTTTTTAGGGCTCGGATTCAATTTCCCCATCAAAGAAACTTAGGGGCATATTATCAACGGCCAGCGATAATTATCGCTGGCCGTGCTAGCGATAGATTTCTTATCGCTGGCTATCTCTGGAAATTATCGCCCTGGTAGCGCGTTATTAACAACACGCTTCTCCAGGGCGATAAACATTCCAGAGATAGCGAAGTATCGCCGTTTGCAGGGAACATCGCTGGATTTCCAGCGATGTTCCCTGCAAACGGCGATAGCTTCTGCTGATACGACCCTGTGGTCGTATCAGCAGAATCCACCCCTATGTTAGGGATGGCTAAGTCAGGATTTTAGCAGACGTTAGATTTTGGCGAAAACGGACGTTTTCGCCAAAATCTAACCTCTGCTAAAATCATGTGGGCTGCCTTGTAAATATCGCAATGTGAACATCAGCGATATTTGCAACGTAGTCCATCCTGGGTACGCTCAGTAACGCCCACTTTGCATCTCATTAGAGATGCAAAGATGGGCGTTGGGGGAAAGGAGCGATAATGCAAGGATTCACGCGATACCGTGACCTTGCTGATTAGGCGATAAGATTATCGCCGCTTTTCGTCCGAAAACGGACGCAAAAGCGGCGATAATTGTTTATCGCCTCGTTGCTAATATGCCCCCGAGTAACCGAAAACGTGATATGACAAGCTTATTATCTATCTGGATCTTCAAATGCTACTTGGGTAAGTTAGACCCATCAGTAAGGGGTAAATGGCCAAGTAACTCATGCTACAATTTTTGTATTTGCTCCCACTAAGAGATGCTTAGACATTAACTCCAATTTTACACAAGCATTTACCACCAGTTGGTAACTTGGGGTACGCCAGCGCAAAACATTGTCCTTAGGCTATCTGTGATTACATACCACCAAGACTATAAGTACTCCCGATACTCACCACAAATGTTTTTGGCAGGGACATGTTATTACTTGGGTCTAAATAACCCTGTAAATGGGTGACAGCAGTGTAATACCCAACCATTTCTCAAGGTTTGCCAAATGGCCTTTTTTCTTTTTAGACGATTTGCTAACATTTTGCATGCATTTGTGTAATAAAGTGACCACGCATGATTTTTAATGCAAATCCCTATCTACTGGTAATAGTAGCAGGGCCTCTTTGAGGTAGGCATTTAAAAGGAGAAAAGTTCTTATTTTTCCAAACTTTTCCGACTATGCATGTGTGCTGCACTGTACAGAAACATCGAATATAGGAAAAGTTTGAAGTTTTTCTAGGCATAGTATTTTATACTGGAAGGCAAGACATCATGCAGACACCTTTGCACTATGGTAAAATGATGTGTGCATGGTGCTAGGAACCCTAATACTGTGCCAGCATTAGTGAAGAAAGGAGGAGCACCATATCCTAGCATATATGAAGTCCTATTCTCTCCCTCTCATTCAATGCAGCACCATGGTTGGGTAGGAAAACGTTATGGAATTCTTGGGTATTTTGGATTCATACATTGTCAGTGAAATGGCCATCTCCCTCAGTGTCTTTTGTTTTGGAGAGCAGTACTGCAGTCAGACACCCTTGACCAATATATTGTTAAAGGGAGTTAAAAAAAAAAACAAATTCTAAAATGTCAGCTTAAGCTTGAGATCATGGTAGTCCCATTTTACCACAGACAAACCCTCCACTTACTTCCTACCTTTAGCTATGCTGAACCTTGTTACAATTTACCTAAAAAGTGAAAAAAGAAGGGGTGGAGAGGTGACGAGGTATTCCTTTTAGTCGCAAACATGGGTTCTGAAGGCAGTCATGGTATGGGTGGTTTTCCTTTCCTCCTTAGCCACTAATGCAAAATGGTATTCTCATAGTGCAGACAAAATGTTGAGCTCTCATGCACAGCTATGAAAATGGCAAAGATTGTGTTGGTTCCCCTGCAGTAGGCCGACTATTCATTTCTTTCTTTCATATCGTTCCTCTGTGCCTCCTATACTTAAATATTTGGAATAACAAAAAATATTGAGTGCCAAATATCATCCTACAAAAACCTAAAATAAAAACATTTCTAACACAAAAATATAGATTATAATCGTATTGAGTTTTAAAAATAACATTAGAATTAAAAAAACTATGAAAAACTAAAATGTAGTGTAAAACATATCGACCACAAAATATTATGCAAAAATATTGCTAATATAATATTAAAAGCTGAAATGTATTCAATTAAAATGTATTTCTATTTTCAAAAAGTAGCAATATTTGTGGGGTTAGATGTACTATTCCCACTCCAACCTAAGCTCTGGGAAGGGGGGTCAGATTTACTACTCCCACTCCAGACTACGCATCATTGGAGAAAGGTTTGGACTCAGGCAGGCGGAGGTCAAATTTTCAATTCCGACTCCAAAATAAGCAACCTTGGAGAAAGCATTGCACTGTGGGAGAGGTCAGATTTTCTATTTCCACTCCAAATGCAATATTGGAGGAACTGTACAACTCTGGAGGTGTCAGACTTAGTATTCCCACTATAAACTTAGAAACACTGGGGACTTGTTGAACACGACAGAGCAAATTTACAATACTCACCACAAACTAAACAATATTGAGGTTATTGTTTGACTCATTGGAGTTAGATTTACTATTTCCAAACCTAACTGAGCAACATTTGGGAAAGTATTGGACTCGGGGATCTGGAGGGGGGGCAAGGGAAGTATTCTCAATCCATAATACACATTATTGTAGAAAATATTTGTCTCAGGGGGTCAAATTTACAGTTCACTCTCTAAACAAATCAACACAAAAAAATGAAAAAGATGATATAAATAAATATAAAATTATTAATTAGATAAATATCAGTAGTTCATTACTTAATAAAGTAAAATTACATCAAGATACAATTATTTTTAGAAAAATTTAAAATGTATACAACTTAAATAAGTTAAACATTAATAGTATCTAGCATATAATGTTGTAATAGCACAATAACTTCAATCACCAAATTTAATTTTAAATGCATCACAATTAATTCAAATTAAAAAAATAACAAAACAATGTACACACACAAACTAATGTAAATTTTAAAACACTACCCACCCAAAAACCCTATAAAATCCAAATTCCTGAAACTTAAACAAATAAACACAAATATGTATTTAAATTAGTAATTAAAACATAACAATAATATTAAATGTAATTAGATAATATAATAATTTAATAAATAAAAATAATTAAATAAAAAACAATATTTTAAACTAATACCTACTCAAAACCCCCAGCATCCCTATAAAACTTAAATAAGTTAAAAATTAATAGCATCTGACATATAATTTAATATTAGCACATTCATTTCAATCACCAAATTTAATATTAAATGCATCACAATTAATTCAAATTAAAATGTTATCTTTTAATAACAAAAATAAACACATTATGAAAAACTGAAAATGATTTCCTAAACAACAATATTATTTTTTTAAACAATATTAATTAAAATAAACAAAAAAATATACTTACACAAACGAATATAAATTATGAAACACTGCCCGGCCAAAACCCTTTAAAATCCAAAATCCTGAAGCTTAAATAACATAGCGCAAAGTGAGCAAGGGACCCACGTATGGGCATACCCTGCCAACTTAGGGCGAATAAAGCAAACACAAGGAGATGATAGACAGATTCAGGTTCGGGGAACACCTGCCTTGGCAGTTAGGGCTGGACTGTTCGAATTTGGAACAGGGTCAAGACTGATTTGCATATGGCTAGGTCTGAACTGGGGTAGCAAAGTGAGCTAAAGAACGATGATGGATTCAACCCTGATCTGTGACAGGGCGTGAGTGTCTGAAAGGTTTCAGCACTCCATCTATCATCTTCTTGTGTTTGCTTAAAAAACATAAACAAAAATAGATATTTTAGGGGCCCATTATGATACCCGGCGTAAAAAAATCCGCCAGGCATGGAAGCGGCAAAAATCCGCCCGCACACACCGTCTGAACACCGACCACGCCATTACGATTACACAAACCGAAAACCGCCATCGGCGAAAAATCACACAAAATACCGCCCGCCAACGTCCGAGTCGGAGTCAAACCGCCCGCCACGGACGGAAACACGCACGACAACACAAAACCGCCCGCCCTCACGGCCGACACACCGCACGTGAAATTACGATCGCACCGCCATGAGCGCGGGAAAACTACAAATATACCGCCCGCCAGCGCAAACAACGCCGATGAGAATCGACACGGCAGAAGCCATGGGGCCCACGTACCTGCACAGAAACCATCCGCTCACAAAACCAATAGCACACAACATGGCCAACAAGTCCACACAGCAAGGCACGCACAAATACACAAGCACAGTACACATCCCGAAAACACCCCCGGACAAACAAAAACTACAAAGGCCAGAACCCCAGACACAACACACCTGAAAACAACAGACCATGAGGACACACCCACATAGGTAAGTACAAAAGCAGCACTCCCACAGACCACAACCCCTTGCAACATTGCAAACCAGAGAGGAGAGGAGAGGACACAGTGACACAGCAAGGACAGCAGCACACCACAGAAACGCACACATCACAACCACCACCACCACCACCACCACCACCAAACACCTGCACCACAAACCCCCTGCACATTACACAACACACACCGCACCAGCACCACAAACACCATGGCACCACAAAGAATGCCCAAGTTCACGCCCATTGAGCTGACGGTCATGGTCGACGAGATCATCAAGGTGTACCCACAAATCTATGGGAACATGGTCCAGCACACACCACTAGCCACCAGAAACAGAATGTGGAACCGGATCGTAGACCAGGTCAATGCAGTCGGGACCCTGCCCAGGAACAGAGGAGAAATAAACAAACGTTGGAATGACGTCAAGAGCCTGGTCAAGAAGAAGGAGGGCAAAAACAGAGAGCTGGCTGCCGTCACTGGCGGAGGGAATCCCGCGCTCTTCAAGACCTTCAAAGCGTGGGAGGAGAAGGTGCGAGTCATAATACATCCGGAGATCCTCGCCGGATTAGCAGGGGGAGTGGAGGCTGGTAAGTACAAACTAATGTATACCAGCACACCGCTATGTACTCACATGCACTACCACCATGCCACAGCTCCCAGGGACAAACACCCCCATGTCCAGCACACAATACACAACACATCACACACACATGCAACAGACACCACCACACACAGCCCAAACCGAACAACTGTAACATACGTGGGGACATGTGTACACTCAGCCAGCCACGTAACCATCAACAGGTCCCCAAATATGCCAGAAGCACCACAACGAGCACCCACCACACCCATGTGTCCGCCACAGCTGCACTAACCGACAAGTAACAGGTAAGTGGCAGGAACACAAAGTGCAGTGGGTGGGACGGTGGACAGCCCAAGTACAACACACACCAGGCCCCTAGTCCCACAGCACAGCAAGGAGGAGCATCCCCCACACCCCACAGCCACGTGTCAGCCACCGCAGTGCACAACGACAGCCGAAAGGCAGACATCACGGTCCACAGCAATCGGTGTCAGTGGGTGTCCAGCCACCCCCACGACCCACAACACCCCCCACCCCCACAGACCTGCAACATGGAGCACCCCCGCTTAGAGCCATGTGGCATCCAGTACAGTGCACGCACGAACAACTTGCAGGTGGGAAACTGGACAGGGCTGGATTACTGGAGGCATGAGGACCGGAACACGACCAACACATGGGACATGTCACGTAGCAGACGAACAGGCAGCACCGCCCACCGTCACGAACAAGTGAACAATGTGCACACGGACATGAACAACAGACTCACACCCCACATGACCCATCACAGACATAGCAACACCCAAGGAGCCACGTCTGCATGCACAAGCCACACTGAATATAGTACCACACGGCAGCCACTGTGCAACTCATCACACACAACCGAAACACCATTGAAGTCCTGTCCATGTAGCCCCTACTGCCTGTCAACCACACACCCCACAACTACGCCTATGTAAGACAAACAACACTAGACGCAACAGAGCGGAACAACATAAATGCACACGAACACCACTGAACCCATCAAACACACAGACACACCATGCACATACAACATACCATCCATCCCATCCGTCAGCCCCAGTCTCATGAAAGGCATGTCATCCGCACAGCTGCCACACATACAGCAGTCACGCTAAGATACATGCCCATGACCAACCATGTGCCAGAAGTCAATGAAGCGCACGACACACTGTGAGCAACAACACACAACATGGGCCACCCCCCGAGCACTGCAGTGATGCACATGGCACAGGGCAGCACGCACACCAAGGAGATGGGACAACTGCAATACGTTGGCTGGCACACAACCATCACTCACTCATAACGATGCGTCCAATGCCATGTCCAGTAATCACAACAGACAGCAAATATGCAGGCCATGTCAAGCATGCACACACCTCAAACCATGCACTGTCATGCTGCCACAACACATGTCACGTTCGGCACCCATGGCTCACAGCATGTACCCCAAAAGCATATTCCCTCCCAAATGCGAATCTGGGGCATGGCCCCCATGTTGCCATATGCGTTCCTAAGCGTTCCATTTGAACCCCAAAAGCATATTCCCTCCCAAATGCGAATCTGGGGCATGGCCCCCATGTTGCCATATGCGTTCCTAAGCGTTCCATTTGAACCCCAAAAGCATATTCCCTCCCAAATGCGAATCTGGGGCATGGCCCCCATGTTGCCATATGCGTTCCTAAGCGTTCCATTTGAACCCCAAAAGCATATTCCCTCCCAAATGCGAATCTGGGGCATGGCCCCCATGTTGCCATATGCGTTCCTAAGCGTTCCATTTGAACCCCAAAAGCATATTCCCTCCCAAATGCGAATCTGGGGCATGGCCCCCATGTTGCCATATGCGTTCCTAAGCGTCCCATCTGAACACCAAAAGCAAAGTACAAACCAGACCCAGGATGGGCCAGGAGCCCGCATACACCAGAGTCACAATAAGTAGGGGCACAGCAACACACCCATCGGCATGGCCAATCCGTCCCATGCCACATGTGCACAGCACACAGTCCCATTGCCAAGCACACACAACTACAAATGCTACAGCCACACACACGCCTCCGGGAAACCCATGTACGAGATTGCACGAACTGTTAATGTCAGACGACAAATACATACTTCGCCAGGTGCAACACAATAACAAATCTCATTCTCTCCACAGGTGACGAACTGCTGGATGCTGGGGATGGAGCCAGCAGCCAGCACAGCCAGCCTACAAGCCCCCAACGAGGACACACGGATCTGGAGGATCTGTCCTCCTCTTCGGACACGGACCACCAAGCAGGCCCATCTGGTGTGGCAGGGCCCAGCCGCTCCCCAGGACCCCTCCTACCCACCAACCCATCATCCAGGGCTGCTGAACATTCCCAGCCCCCTGCTGCCACTGTCGTTGCGGCCACACCCACGGTCATTGCGGCCACTACCACTGCCGCAACCGCCACCATCGCCGCACCGACCACCACCGCCGCCACCACCACCACGTCTTCGCTGGCACCAGCCCCAGCGCAGGTGGTGGCCCGGCCGACTGGATCCACCCTGGGAGCCACAGCGAGGACCGTGGTGAGCAATGTGGCTAGTGGGCAGGCCGGTGGCAGCAGGACTGGTAGGAGGAGCAGGGTCAGGGAAACGCCAGCCTCCCCTGGGAGCCATGCCCTGCCTCAAATGGCCAGAGTCCTTGGGGCCTATGAAGAGGCCCAAGGACAATGGGTCCGGTCTGCTTCAGACACGCGTGAGGTGCTGGGGGTGCTGAGGTCCATGGACGCCCGTATGGGCCAACTCGTGGACCTCATGGGCCAGCTGGTGGTGGCGGTGAGGTCACAGCCAGGGACAGCAGCTCCCCTCCGCCACCACCTGCCGGGGCGCAGGGTCGAGCAGCAGTGTCCAGTTCCCCTGCGTCCACAGCCAGTGAGCACACCTCAACCACCAGCATGTCGCAAGCAGGCACCCCCTCGCAAACGTGGAAGGGGCCGTCCGAAGTGGAAACAGATCTCCCGGGAGGACTTCGCACGCTCCAAACGCAAGTGAGGCAGCCAGCCAGCCTTCCGCCAGCCTTCCTTGACCAGCCACTGCATTGACTTTGACTACGATCCCACTCCACACAGCCATCTGGATGGCATGTGTGTGTTGGACTATGGACATAGAACCAGTGGGTACACCCTGAGCATCACGCAGCCATGACCGACAGCTCATTGTCACTGCACGCACCACTTTTGTCATCACCTTACACACAATCACATGTCACAGTTTGAAATAAATGCACCTTTTACACTAACTGCTGTTTGTGCCCTGTGTTTTATTTGTACGGAATACAACGGCCACCTTGGGCGGAAAGGCACCTGATGCGTGGCATGGCAATGGAATCTGGAGGGCCTGTAGGGACCTAGGGGTGGGAGACAGAACAGGAGCACATTCAATGAGTGTGTCACACACCCATCACACAGTACATGTCAACAACTACAAGCAATGTACACACATCGCACAGAGCAATAGGGCACAATGCCACAGCCACCAACAGTGGCATACTACCCTGGCCATGGAGCGTTGACACACAGCACGCAGTGAACAAACGGCCACCCTGACACAGCACACACACACCTGCACAGATACAGCCACATCAGCCATCGTACATGGACACTCAACGTCAAGTGAAGTAGCGGGCGATGAGCTGCTGCCGCACATTACCAGCTTCCTCCTCTCCGCTGTCCTTCTCACTCGAGCTGTCCTGGTCTGCGGGCTGGGGCCCTGGTTGATCTCCGTCATCCACGATGAGGGGGATCTGCTTCCGAATGGCCAGATTGTGCAGCATGCAGCACGCCACCACTATCCGGCACACCTTCTGTGGGGAGTACGCCAGCGCACCCCGGTGTGGTCCAGGCACCTGAACCTGGACTTGAGGAGGCCAAAGGTACGCTCGACCACACGTCTGGTCCTCCCATGTGCCTCATTGTAGCGATCGTCTGCTGGGGTGCGAGGATTCCTCAATGGACTGAGCAGCCATGCCCCATTCGGGTACGCAGAGTCACCTGGGTGTGAGGGACACAGAGAACCGTTGCTATTCCAACTGGACAGGGGACAGCATCGCACAACCAGCACGCTACACCACTCCACATACTCACCGACAATACAGCCACGATCCTGTTGCATATTGGACATCAGTCGTGGCAAGATGCTGTTGCGCATTATGTGTGCGTCATGGGCCGAGCCTGGGAACTTTGCACACACGTGGGTGATCACCATGTCCGCAAGGCACACCACTTGCACATTCAGGGAGTGTGTGTGCTTCCTGTTGCGGTACAGGTGCTCAGTGGCCTGTGGTGGAACAAGGCCGACATGTGTGCAGTCAATGGCTCCAACGACGTGTGGGATTCTGCCAAGGGCATAGAATGCACCCTTCACTGCCGCCAATTCACGAGCCCTGGGGAAGCGGATGTACCTGTTTCGGTACAGCATCATGGCTGCCAGTACATCCCTCAGCACCTTGCTGAACATGGGCTGGGACATCCCTCCTCCAATGCCCACTGTGTGCTGGAATGACCCAGTGGCGAAGAAATGCATGGCAGCCATCACCTTAGCCGTGGGGGTGACAGCAGTCGGATACACCCTGCAGGGACGGAGATGGGGTTCTAACATGGCACACAGTCGATGCAGGGTTGGCCTGTCCAGCCGAAACTTCCTAATAACCTCTGTATCGTCCATGTCCGCCAGCAATTGGTATGGGCGGTCAATGTTCGGTCTCCGCCTAGGGACAATGGCAGAGGACACATGTCAAAGCAACACGACACATAGCAATTTCGCATACACATCACTGACATGACTGAGCAAGCACATGAGCCACAGCCCAGCTGTCAAGCTGGGACGGCACGGCCACAATACACTTACACAGGTCTCCCAACAATGGCAATGGCTAGTGATACAAACCACTGCCATGTGCATGCACATGGGGATCTAGGCCCCAATGACTTGCGGGGCGTGCTGATGGGGACTGACTGCATATCCGTCAAGCGGCAACGCCACGGCAACATGAATGTCTGCTGAGCATGGAACTGCTTCCGCGGCTGGATGAGTATGGCACACGACGACGACGATGTGGGCACAGGCTGAGCGGCCAAAACAAGTGGGACCTGTGGCACGAGGGGATATGAGACAGTAGTAGGTGTCAGCCCTGCACCCTATGTACAGCACTGTACGGATCACACCTCCCGAAACATTGACAGGTGTCCACATTGACAGCCCCATGCCAAGACGGCTGTGTGCTTGCAGTCACACGTCACAGGTGAGAGGTTACATTGCACGTGCCAGGTGGCAGACGTACATAGTGGGAGCTGGCATGTGTGTGCATGTGTCTCCTGTTCAGGATCCACCAGATGGGCGCTGACTCTGTACTGACCATTGGACACAGCATGTTCCGTGGAAGGCTTGTGTGTGTGGGATGGTGGCACTGGATGTGCCTCCGTTGGGTGGGGGCCATGCACAGGGCGGGTACGTCGATGATTGCGCATTGTTGGTCACGGTGGGTGCACCAACTGAAGATGTGTTGCCCTGTGTTCAATTCCTATGTCCGCATGATGATGGACTGTAGATGTGGGCAGACTACACATTGGTCGATGTGCTGTCTATATGCATGTGCCTTCACACCAGGCACAGCTGCCCCTGCACATGTGACCCCTGCTGGACTCGCTGCTGGGTCTGTGGAGCTGATGCACCTTCTGCGCGTGGGGCGGACAGCTCTCCTCACTTCCCTCATTGCGCATGTCATGACTTTGCCGCAGGTGACATGGATCATGGAGGGCCCACATGTACGCGTGGGTAGGCTACACATGATTGTTCACTGGTCGCCACCCCCAGTCAGTGTTTCGAATGGGAAGGTTGTCGTGCTGGTGGTATGTTCGATGTGGCGGATGGGCGGGCCTAGGTGCGGGCTTACATTCCGGACATGGGGGGTAGTTGGATTGGCGACTAGTTGCAGTACACACGGGACACGTCTCTTCCTTTCCACATCTGGGTCATCCCTTGTACTAACTGACAGTGATACAGTCATCTTCGCCCCAGCCCTCATGTCCTCCCCTCGCTCCCCCAATATGCATGCTCACCTGCGAGGCTAGCGCTTGCACAGGCAGCCCCAAGCTCGCACCAGAGAGGGCAAGGAGTGTATGTGTGGGTCCAGTTGCACGAGTGGGCTGTCTCAGGGTATGATGTGTGGCGGGACGCCGTCCACCTGCGTGGTGCCCCAAATGGAGACCCGGCCTGCATGGACTATGCATCACAGTCTTCGCCTTCCGGATCCGCCACCTGCGACACCCAGTGGCTGTGGCTGCCCTTGCGGCCAGGCCGCGTCCGTCTGTGGCTGATGGCCCACACATTCACTCTTTGGCCTCTCTGGGGAGGGCTCGGGGGTGGTGGCGCACGCGCTTGCACTTAGTCGCAATGGCATGTGGCGTGGTTGGTATGATGGGCAATGGATGGGATGGTGCGAGCCACCTCCCGTGACGTCAGTGCTGCTCGTGCTGTGGTGCGTCCCCCTACACTTCCATTTGACTTGTGCCATGCTAGACGTTGAGGTTCTATTGCCTGCGTGATATGACCAGGAGGAGCGCGAGGAGACCTCTCACACACCATGCTCCACTGCCTGGATGATGCATTAAGCCAAATAAACAGCCTCAAGCCTGTACCGTCATTATAAAAACCGGTTTTAAAAATTTATAATTCATGAGATTCTGCAATCCATGTGTAAAACCCTGTATCTGATTTCTTTGTAATAAACGACTTGTGACACGCTCAGTTGCACAGGATAAAAACATGAGGTACCTGCTCAACTGAAATACCTTATTACAGTTAATTTTTGACATCAGAATGCCTGTTGCAAGAGCCACCAACCAAAGGGAAAGGCAATGTAAGTTTGCTTTACTTTCTTCTGCTCTGTTTTACTAGCTGTACAGTGACAAGAGGAGATATCGATGGCAACATGTTTATTTTTTGCACTCCTTAGGTAATTAAAGAAAAGTTAGAATCTTTCTACATGTGTCTACACATTTCAACCTACTTGTATTAAGCTTATTCTAATACCTTTTTGCAACAAATATCTGACATTTTTTTTTGTTGCTGTTTTTCATTTTGCATTGGAGATTCTATTTTTATTTTTCATGTTTGGAAACATCCACTCCATTTGAGAAAGGCTGGGCCCTGGGGGATGGGGTACCCAAGGCAGAAATCGGCCCAGGGAGGAGGGGCACGCAGCCCCCTTACCCTAAATAAAAAATGTTTTTAAAAATGGCCAGGCCCCAGGGGATGGTCCCCGGGGCTGAAATCGGCCCAGCCAGTGGGGCCACGCACCCCCCTCCCCCATTTCAAAAAGGCCTGGCCCCAGGGGATGGGTTCCCCGGGGCCAAATTTGGCACAGGGAAGTGGGGGCATGCGGCTCTCCCCTCCCCAAAAAGTTTTTTAAAAAGCTGGCCCAGCAAGTCACTGGAGGCCCTGCCTCCTTTCACGAACACTCCTGGCACACTACTAGTTGGGAGATGAAGTCCTCTTGACTCCTGAGGGTACTTAGGGGCCAACTATCCCTCCTGTTACCTCCAGTAAGTCCCACACAGCAGGATTGCTGAGAGGTCATCAGAGGCACACCCCTTTCTCCACCACTCTGCAAACACACCTCCTGGCACACTACTTGTTGGGAGATGAAGTCCCCTTGGCTGTTTAGGATCCTTGGGGTTGCACGACAATGGGGAAACCTAAAGATCCACCGGACCTGGGTCAATAACAGAACAAGAAAAATGGTCACAGTGGAATAAACATATTCATTCTAATCACAACACCCAATAATAAACACATTATTCAAATAAATCTCAGATTCAAGTATATTTATATCTGTATAGGTATACTGCAAAACATCTATACAATTGCACAAAGGTGCTCCAAGGGGAAGTGAAAGTTGTGTGCTCGAAAAAGTGCTCATGTGAGGGTTTCAAAGAAGTGAAGTAGTGAAATATACAGTATTTACATTGTATTTACAAAGACCTGTCCAGCCACCTTACTGGCTACAAATAAATCAAGATACACAGTATTAGAAAAAGATACAGTAAATCAATTACTATTAACTATATGTGAGTACAGGTATAGTACAGGTATACAATAAGAAACAGTCGACGTTTCGACCCCAATGATATGTGGAGGCACATTGAGGGGCAGATTTACAAGCCCCTTGCGCCACTTTTGCGTCACTTTTCCCATGTTAAAAATGACGCAAAAGTGGCGCAAGGGCCTTGTAAATAAGCCCCTGAGTCCTTAAAATGGGGTCTTCATCAGGACGGGAGGAGCCACCTATGGATTATTTAAAGTAAAAATGACAAATTACTATGGGTGACGGATATGATTTAATATGTGCGATATGTGGATTGACAATAAATGTTCACCTTATTTCCATGGCAGACGTGTCAGTGGAATAAATCGCCTAGATGGGCCCGTAGGCTCCAGTGTCAGAAAAACGAGTAGTCTCAAGAATTATTTGAAGGTTTTGAAACATCGCGCTGAAAACTAGCAGAACAAACACAAGGAGATGATGGACGGAGCGCTGAAACTTTTCAGACACTCACCCCCAGTCACAGATCTGGGTTGAATCCATCATCGTTTTTTAGCTCACTTCGCCACCTCAGTTCAGACCCAGTTATATGCAAATCAGTCTTGACCCTGTGCCTCATGGGAACAGTCCAGCCCGAACTGCCAAGCCAGGTCTTCCCTGAACCAGAAACAAGCATCCTGGGACCGGGTTCGGGGTAACACCCCTCTTCCGCCAGGCTAGCTGAATCCAGTGGCAAAGTGAGCAAAGGACCCACGTCTGGGCATACCCTGCCAACTTAGGGCGAACAAAGCAAACACAAGGAGAGGATGGACAGAGCGCTGAAACTTTTCAGACACGCTGTTACATACCGTGTGCTGATGAGCGCTGACCACTCTCCGGAACGGACGAAACGGAGGGCATTTTGGGAGAGGGGCGCCTCCATCTATCGGGAGTTGCAAGCGGGTTGGCTGGATAGAGAAACCGGCTGTTTCTACGCCCCGTAGTGGAGAGGAACTACATTACCCAGAAGCCTGTGCGGCACGTCGTGTGCGCACAGGAAATGACGCTGTTTAGCCTCCCAGAAGGCTATGAAAGCCGGCACTGAAGGAGGAAACGCCGCAGATTATCCTGTTTGGGTCGGCTGTGCCAGGACGAAGGAATTGTCTTCTTGAAGTATCCGGTGGGGTAAGGGTGTCTCTGACACCGCCGTTCCAATTCCTATTACATCGAGCCTTTGTTGCTGGACAGGCCGCATTCTTTATTTGCTATTCATACCTCTGTACTTTTAAGTGTTTCAGGAACCAGTTCTTGTTTCAGGCTCGTGCCAAGTCAACAAAGTATTTGTTTCCTGGAGTTGTGTTTGCAGCAGATACTTTGATACTTCCTATATACCAGGTGGTATATTATCTACAATTCAAAGGCTATATAAGTACTTCAAACGATTTATAGTCCGCATTTCCTATATGTACGGTGTGTTATTAACACGCATTTCATTTGGAATGATACCCAGAGTGCTCAGCTAACAGTCATATGAATGTTGAATGTTGTGTGTTTTTTGTTCGTCTTCTAGCAGGGGGACAGTGAGAGGTTGCTGATTAACCCGTTCCGTGCGCACGTCGGCCAACGGCCGTCGCGAGCACTACCTGGCTAGTGCTGCGCACGTCCGTTGGCCGACGCAGCCCCGCCCACTCATTAAAACTCCCACACCGCAGTGGAATTCGTGCCGCGGTTAAGGAGTTAAGCCTTATCCTTCCTCCCTTGTGAAGCTCAAACTCACACCACTATTGGTGGGTACTATTTACTTACAGACAGATGCGTCTCTGGTTTAGATGTTTTTACTAGATATCGCATAATTATATGTTTCTATTCACAGTATCTAATGACTGAGCTCTGGGCATATGCCACTTCTAAGCACTAGAAGACGCGGTAGCCATTGGAAGGTCCTTGATGAAAACCAAATCGTCCTTCTAAAAATGCTACTGCAAAATCTTGTTATTTTGCTTTACAGGTAGTTCGGGGTAGAGCAATCATAGTGTGTTTCTTATATATGTGTAGAAGGTATTTACAGATCAGTTTCTATAATTAGCCTTTCTTCTTCACAGGTCTCCCTCCCCGCTGTTCCCATCCTTTCCTTCCCCCGATTGACCCCCTTAATCTTCCGTGCTATAATGGCAAGTCGGAATTGAGGATGTCAATAGGTGGACCCATTTGAGCAACGAACCGATCCTGAGAGGCCTCCGAGGGACACTTGACACACACCCCTAGTCACAGATCTGGGTTGAATCCATCATCATTCTTTAGCTCACTTCGCCACCTCAGTTCAGACCCAGCTATATGCAAATCAGTCTTGACCCTGTGCCTCATGGGAACAGTCCAGCCCGAACTGCCAAGCCAGGTCTTCCCTGAACCGGAAACACGCATCCTGGGACCGGTTTCGGGGTAACACCCCTCTTCAGCCAGGCTAGCTTGAATCCAGTGGCAAAGTGAGCAAGGGACCCACGTCTGGGCATACCCTGCCACCTTAGGGCGAACAAAGCAAAAACCGATCTGTGACAGGGGATGAGTGTCTGAAAAGTTTCAGCACTCTGTCCACCATCTCCTTGTGTCTGCTTTGCTCACCCTAAGTTGGCAGGGTATGCCCAGACATGGGTCCCTTGCTCACTTTGTCACTGGATTCAAGCTAGCCTGCCTGATGAGGGGGTGTTGCCCCACAAACGGTCCCAGGATGCTTGTTTCTGGTCCAGGGAGGACCTGGCTTGGTAGTTCGGGCTGGACTGTTCCCATGAGGCGCAGGGTCAAGACTGATTTACATATGCCAGGTCTAAACTGCGGTGGCATGGTGAGCAAAAGAATGATGGATTTAACCCAGATGTCTTGACTGGGGGTGAATGTTTGGATTTGTTCTTCATTCAGTCCATCAATTGTGTGTCTTTTAAA
The DNA here is from genome assembly GCA_963921515.1 of Calotriton arnoldi. Taxonomy (NCBI): domain Eukaryota; kingdom Metazoa; phylum Chordata; class Amphibia; order Caudata; family Salamandridae; genus Calotriton; species Calotriton arnoldi. Next base: position 514,858 of record CAWUFW010000862.1, read on the forward strand.
TTAACAGAAAGCATGTCAGCATTATAGAACAAGGACCCAGTTAATTAAGTCCAAGAAGGCCTGTCAAATATGAGCACTTATTAGACATATAAATCAAACAGTTAAGGAATGAGCCATGTAGCATCGGCAAGGGTTCTATTCGCGTTCTGAATGAAGCCGTATGCCGTATTTTGCAACACTGTAGCAGGGTGAGATGCAATGTCCCTGGTGCCCCATTAGTAGAACACTCCCAATCATTTAACCATCTACCAGAGAGTCTTAAATGGTTAGTTCTTGAAAAGGTCACACTGGGCCCCAGGGGGGAAGATCTAAATGCAATCCTTAATGTGCGCGAGTGCAACTGGATGCACTCTATGGATACTGTTCATAATGGGTTGAATGAACTGGATGAGACCGCTAGGCAGATGTCCTGCCTCAACAAGGATTGAATTCCATCATGTTTCATATTTCTACATAACAAAATACTTCATGATCCAACTTGTGATTTAACAATGCCATGTGTGATGTAACTATGCATGGTGTGTTTACACCAGCCAGTGAGATGACCATTTTTCTACACACCGCATAAACACATGAGTTTACACTGACCAGTGAGATTACCTTTTTTTCACACACCGCATAAATACATCTGTTATCGTTTATATGCGGAGACTTCCTATGCAATCTGGTCTTTATTTTACATCCTAGTTCCTTGTCCCCAATGGATTTTATCAGACGACTCCAGTGACTGTGCTCCCGATGTGAGCACAGCCGCGTGCACACTGACCTCCCCGCTGTCTATTTTTAGACGCGAGTAGATCAGCATCGGGCAACACATGGCTGGATTTTTTCTACGGTGTTCGAGGTATGTGTCACACTTCCCCAGCTGGCGGAATCCTCTATTCAACGATTTTTGGTAATTACAATGTTTAAGCCCTCATGAGCCCATAATGGCCTCTGATACTGTCTTTGTCCCTTGTCTAGATTCTTCCCGATTGACTCCAATTCCTGTGCATACGGCTTCATTCAGAATGCGAATAGAACCCTTGCCGATGCTACATGGCTCACTCCTTAACTGTCTGACTTATATGCCTAGTAAGTGCTAATTTTTGACAGGCCTTCTTGGACTTAATTAACAGGGTACTTGTTCTATAATGCTGACGTGATTTCTGTTAATTTTCAGCACGCTGTTTCAAAACCTTCAAAGAATTCTTGAGACTACTCTTTTTTCTGACACTGGAGCCTACGGGCCCATCTAGGCGATTTATTCCATTGACACGTCTTCCGTGGAATTAAGGTGACCCTTTATTGTCAGTCCACATATAGCACATATTAAATCATATCCGTCACCCATAGTAATAAGTCATTTTTACTTTAAATAATCCATAGGTGGCTCCTCCCGTCCTGATGAAGACCCCGTTTTAAGGACTCAATGTGCCTCCACATATCATTGGGGTCGAAACGTCGACTGTCCCTTATTGTATACCTGTACTGTACTGTCACATATAGATAACAGTAATTGATTTACTGTATCTTTCCAATACTGTGTATCTTGATTTATTTGTTGCCAATAAGGTGGCTTGACATGTCTTTGTAAATACAATGTAGAGCTGGTCAGAGGCCCCGTCCCCTTTCTCTACCACTCTGCAAACGTGACTACTAGTCAAAAAACCATAGAAATTCACTTAAAAACCAAAGGTTACAGGGACATTATAGTTAGGAAATAGAATAAAAAAAATCTTAGAAAGTCACTGAAAAAGAAAGCTTACATGGACGTTATAGTAAGGCTCAATTTTCACTTGTACAAAACCAGTGAAATTGAGCAGTTATAGTTACCTGAGCTAACTATAAGTTTTATGCCCCGCAATGAACTGTTTATGACCTCACATACTACATCACTCATGAGGTCAGTGACATCACTGATGACTTCTCAAATGACATCACTGATGACATCACCAATGACATCATTCACAGAATCACTTCCAAACCCACTTATACCCCCATACAACCTCTTGTATGCCCACTATGCCCTTGTATGCCCACTCACACAACCACTTACATACCCATTCACAGACCCATACCAGTGCTCACAGACCCACTCACTCCTCCATAGAGCCACTCACACACCCACTCACTCACTCATACAGTCACCCACACAACCACTCACTCACTCATATAGCTACTCATGCAACCAGTCAGTTATCCATACAGCCACTCACACAGCCACACACACCCATAGGGCTACTCACACAACCACTTATTTACCTACACAGTCACTCATAAACCTACTCACTCACTGTTAGACTTGGCATCTTTTGGCGTGTTTCCCCTGACTTTTTGCTTTCTGACCTCCCGGTTTTGACTCTGTTTTTGCTGGTGTAATGATTCTGCGCACTTTCCTCACTGCTGTCCAGTGGGAAAGTGCAAGTGCTCCTGTATAAAATGTGTTATGGATTGGTGTTTCCATGATTGGCCTATTTGGTTTATGTGTCAGTCCCTTGTAAAGTGCACTGCGAGTGCCAGGGCCTATAGACCAAATTCTGTTGGTGGGCTGCAGCACTGGATTGTGCCACCCACGCAAACAGCCCGTAAAGTGTAACTCGGGCCTGCCATCGCAGAGCCTGTGCGCAGCCTGGGGCTGCCATGTCGACTTGGCAAGTCCCTAAACCTTCCCTTTTCTACATGTTAGTCACCCCTAAGGTAGGCCCAACGTACCCCTGTGGGCAGGGTGCGTTGTATGCGAAAGGTAGGACATGCCCGGGTGTGTGTGGCATGTCCTGATAGTGAATTACAGCCTAGTTCGTTTTTCACTATTGCAAGGCTACCTGTTCCCCATAGGCCAGAACGGGCCGTTTTGATTATTACAGCTTATAATCCTAACTGACCCCGGGAACATGGTAGAAATTCGAGTTTAGTATGCCTGGACTCAGAATGATAAAATGCATCTTTTAGTGAAGTTGGTTTTAACATTCTGTGTTTGAAAATACCACTTTTAGAAAGTGGGTATTTTCTTGTCTAACCATCCAAGCCTGCCTCTGCGAGGTTGTGTATTCCTTGTCTGGAGTGTGAGTGACAGGGGCTGGGGGATGCCAGGAGACAGGGTGAGTCAGCACAGGGCTGAATAGCAAGATCTACATGTAGATGGGTGGGAGGAGTTGCACCTGGGCCCTGAATAGGACAGTGCCTTCCCTCCACAATGCTGGCTCCACCTCCTGTGGTGCGTCTGATGTCCCTGGCCTACTCTCTGAAAGAAGGGTCGGAGACTTGTCAACAAAGTGCTCCAGAACTGGTTTGGACTAGGCAAAAGCCTCTCTGCCTTCAGAGAACAAAGGAATTTGGGATATAAATATTGGGGCCCTGACCCCATGAATTTAGATCTCGCTGGAATCAAGGAACCTGCCAAGACGAAGAGCTGGAAGAGCTGCCAGGAGGAGTACTGCCCCTTTGCTGTGTTGTTGCTTTGTTGGGTTGGCCTGCAGCTGCTGCTTCTGCCTTGGGCAGTGAAAGGACTGAACTTTCTACAAACTTGTGCTGAGTATCTCCAAGGGCCTGGAACCGAGCTGGCCTCCTGTTAAGAAGTCTCAGGGACTACAAAGACTTCACAAGCCTCTGGGTACCGCTTCTGGAACGCTGTTTCAGTTGCCACAGAGGAAGGGAACTGCAACCGACTCCGTCAACCGAATCCATCCCTGACCGGTGACCTGTTTGCACCGCAGACCGCATCGCCCCGCTTCGCATCGCAACCCTGGTCTCACCGTAGGCGACGTCCGACGCCGTCAACACTGAGCCGCTGCTTGCACCGTGACCTGTGGGCACCGCAGTTCGCATCGCATCGCTTCACTGAACCAGCCGGACCCGACCGACGCGGACGCTGCAACTGACTCAACAGTCGTGACCGCATCGCATTTGGGGCACCGCTCGCACGTTTGCGACGCACCGCTCCGACTCGCACCGCTGTCCGACGCCAGCTCCCGCACTCCGGCTTGGTCGCCTGCATCGCAACCTGTCAGCACCGCATCGTACACCGTCTCGCCCTGCACCGCACGCCTTGGACTCACCGACTCCGTCTGCACGACGCTCATCGAGCCGCTGCCTGCACCGCATCGAGGGACACCGCACCTTGCATCGCTCCGTCTTGCACCGCAACCGCGATGAACGCCGACCGGCTCGTACACTCCGTACCAGCCACAACGAGAAAGGTACTGTGACCGAGTCTGTTCACGACTCTGCTGGCCCGTAGCGACGCGGTCGGCTGGAACTGTTGGACTCTGTGTAATTCAGCATCGCGGTAGACCCGGACGGGGCTACCGACTCGTACGCACTTTGCTTGTGTGTTATTCCTGCAAAGAAGAAGTTACCTTATCAAGCATTCATTTTTAAAGTATAGTATTGTGGATTTTTGTCGTAATTGGTCTTGTCTTGAGTATATAAAAATATTGGTTATTTTTCTAAACTGGTGTGGTGTCCGTTTGTAGTGCTTACACTGTATTACTGTTGGTTATGTGCAAATGCTTTACACACTGCCTCTAGAATAAGCCTGACTGCTCATGCCAAGCTACCAAGGGGGTGAGCAGGGGTTATTTTAGGAGTGTAACTCCCTTACCCTGACTAGGAAGACGGGTCCCTACTTGGACAAAGGTGCAAGCCCTTGTCAACTAGAGATCCCATTTCTAACATTGGTTGTCAGCGGTGAGGATAGGACTTGTGTTTGCACTTGACTTACAGTAATTGGTGTGCACTACTACCATATCGCAGACCATTACGTTACGTACCACATACTGGTTCTTTTTCTTTTGGCCTATTTTTGATCTTGCCAGTTTTCAACTCACTACTTTTGTCATGCCTGAATCAACTGCATCATCCGTTGCATCTCTGGAAGATATCTTTGAGGAGGATAGGTTGGAATCCTACGCCGTAAAGGAGCTACGAGCGATTTGTAAAAACCTGAAAGTCCAAATCAAAGGCCTCACAAGGAAGGAGGAGCTACAGAAGGCGCTGAGGGCCTGGGTAGCAGCCAGACATGCCAGTGGGCAGCCTGGTAATCTCAGTGAGGAGGTGGAGGAGCCTATTTCCAGGGTGGATGTGCTTTTGGGTGAGGGGGAACCCGCCAGGTCAGGCAGCAGCAGTCTGTCCCCAGAGGAGCTGGAGGACAGGCGGGAGGCAAGGCAGTTTGAGCTGCAGAAGCTCAGGCTGGAGGGTGAGCGGGAGGAGAAGAGGGAGGAGAGGAGATTGGCCATGGAGGAGAAGAAGATGCTCTTAGAGCATGAGAGAGAACTGAAGGAGCTAGAACTTAGGAGTAAGTCAGGCTCAGATGGTGGCAGCAATTTGTCCAGAAAGGCAGACAGGATTGTGCACATTCCCAAGAATGTAGGCAAGGAGTTCAAGAAGGGGGATGACATACAAAGGTGGTTCCAGGGTTATGAGGCAGCCATACACATGAATGGGGTCCCTGAGGAAAATTGGGGAGCAGGATTGTGGCCACTTTTCCCTGAAGAAGCAAGGGATGCTCTGATAGCTTTGGGTAAGGGGTATCACCTCACCTATGCTGACATGAAGGATGCCCTTCTCACTAAGTATGGTCTTACTCCTGAAAAGTACAGGGATCAGTTCAGGTCCAGTAAGAAGTCTGATGCCAACACTTGGTTGGAATGTGTGGATGTGTTCTGCAGGTCGCTGGATGGTTGGGTGAAGGGCAGTAGTGTAACAGATTTTCAGGGGCTCTACAACTTGATTGCATGGGAGCACTTGTCTAGTCTATGTTTTGCACATCTGCGCCAGCACCTAGTGGATAGTAAGCTAACTGACCCCAGGAAGCTTGCTATGGAAGCGGACCGCTGGGTGAGTACCAGGGTCCACAAGAAAGCATTTGGGGAGACTCAGCCAAAGGTGGGCAGGCTCCCCAGCAGAAAGGTGGGGGGACAAGGGTAAAGCACAGGAGTTCTCTAAAGGGCCCCAAACTAGTACCCAGGGTAAAGGTTCCCAGCCCCCGGTGATAAGAAGAAAGGGGTCTCTACAGGGAAGCCTGTTGAGACCGGCCCCCGCAAGTGTTATGCATGTGACCAGGTAGGTCACTTTAAGGGGGACCCCAAGTGTCCAAAGGGGACACAGCCACCCACCGGTGGACAGTCCAAAGTGTTGGCTAGTGTAGCGCTTGGGGAGGAGGGGTGCCCACAGGAGGGTGGGGATCCCGCAGAAATGACCCTTGTCTCACTAGGGGCAGTGAGATGGTCCCAGGAAACCAGGTGCCCCCTAACACAAAGAAATATAGCACCTGGGTGACCATTAATGGGAACAGGGTAGAGGCTCTCAGAGATACTGGAGCCAGTGTGACCTCAGTCCGGTGTCACCTGGTCTCTGAGAAGCAGGTAGTCCCAGGGGCATTCCACCAAGTAGTTGCTGTAGACAACTCTGAGCGCCAGTGTATGGTGGCGCAGGTTCCCTTTGAATGGGGGGGGTCTCAGGTCCCTTGAGGGTGGTTGTGAGCCCTACCATGCCTGTAGATTGTCTGCTAGGTAACGACCTGGAGCAGTCCTTATGGAAGGATGTTGAGCTCAGGTCTCACTTGGAGATGCTTGGGTTGCCAGAGTGGGCATGTGTGTCTACTCGGTCAATGGCAGCCAGAAAGGGTGATCAAGAGGACTTGGAGCCTGGAACAGTGGCCCAAGTCCCTGCCAAGAGAAAGGGCAGGGGCGCGGGAACCCGGCCCCCGAAGTTCCCACGGACCGGGAGGAGGCGGACCTCGAGGGGGACGCCCCGGTGCCTACAGGGGAGCAGGTAGCCGAACTGGGAGACATCTCTGAGCTGACCCATTGGCAGCAAGAAGGGGGTCCCACCAGGGAGGAGTTCTGCAGGGAGCAGAACGAGTGCCCTACTCTGGAGGGTCTGCGGCGGCAGGCTGCAGACCAGGCAGCTGGTAATCAGTCCGGGTCACATCTGATCTACTGGGAGAGTGGTCTCCTATACAGTGAGCCTAAGGTTGCTGAGCCTGGGTCAGCCCGTGTGCTGTTGGTACCCCAGCGCTTCAGGACCTTCCTACTGGGTCTGGCTCATGACGTGCCTTTGGCAGGACATTTGGGGCAGGACAAGACCTTTGACAGGCTTGTCACCCACTTCTTTTGGCCCCAAATGCGAAGGCAGTCAGATGCACACTGTAGGTCTTGCCAAACTTGCCAGGCAAGTGGTAAGAGTGGGAGGAAGGTCAAAGCTCCTCTCCAACCTTTTCCTGTTGTTAGTACACCCTTCGAAAGGGTAGGGATGGATATTGTGGGGCCACTGGATCCCAAGACAGCCATGGGCAACAGGTACATCCTGGTCTTGGTGGACCATGCCACCCGGTACCTGGAGGCAATCCCTCTCAGGACAACGACGGCGCCAGTGGTGGGCCGGGCGTTAATGGGGATCTTTTCCCGTGTGGGATTCCCCAGAGAGGTGGTTTCTGATAGGGGGACCAATTTCATATCCAAGTATATGACATCCCTGTGGAAGGAGTGCGGTGTAACCTACAAGTTCACCACTCCTTACCACCCACAAGGAAACGGTCTGGTGGAGAGATTCAACCAGACCTTGAAAGGCATGATCAAGGGTCTAACAGAACCCATGAGGCGTAAGTGGGACTTCCTCTTGCCATGCCTACTCTTTGCATACATGGAGGTGCCTCAGAAGTCTCTTGGGTACAGCCCCTTTGAGCTCCTGTATGGCCACCCTGTCAGAGGACCTCTGAGTTTGGTAAAGGAAGGCTGGGAGGCAGCTCCCAGGAAAACTCCCCAGAATGTGTTTAGCTACATGCTGGCCTTTAGAAACCAAACTGCCCGCTTCAGGAAACTCGCTCAGGCGAACCTAGAAGCAAGCCAGGAAGAAATGAAGAGATGGTATGACCAGAATGCCACTCTGGTCGAATTTCAACCTGGGCAAAAAGTGTGGGTCATGGCCCCAGTGGCACCTTGTGCCTTGCAGGACAAGTGGACTGGGCCATATGAGGTTGTGGAGCGCAAAAGTGACGTCACCTACCTGGTGGATTTGCAAGCTCCAAGGAACCCTTTGAGGGTCCTTCATGTGAACCGCCTCAAGCCCCACTTCGAGAGGTCCGAAGTGATATGCTCTTGGCGACAGATGATGGGGTGGAAGAGGAGAGTGAGCCTCTCCCTGACCTCCTGTCTACCAAGGAGCATGATGGGTCAGTAGAAGGTGTGATCCTCTCCCCTACTCTGACTCAGGAGCAGCAGGGGGACTGTCACCAGTTGTTGGGACAGTTCGCCCCACTGTTCTCTCTGACCCCCGGTGTTACTCACTGGTGTACCCATGACGTGGACACTGGTGACAGCCCTCCTGTGAAGCACAAGATTTACAGGTTGACTGACCGGGTCAGAGCCAGCATCAAGGAGGAGGTCTCTAAGATGTTGGCGTTAGGGGTGATTGAGCCCTCCCACAGTCCTTGGGCCAGCCCAGTGGTCTTGGTCCCAAAGGCTGCTGCGCCCGGTGCCACTCCAGAACTCCAGTTTTGTGTGGACTACCGTGGGCTCAGTGCCGTCACCAGGACTGACGCGCACCCCATCCCCAGAGCTGAGGGGCTCATTGATCGGTTGGGAGCTGCCCGGTTCCTCAGCACGTTTGATTTGACGTCTGGGTACTGGCAGATTGCCTTAACCGATGGGGCCAAGGAGAGATCAGCATTCTCAACCCCAGAAGGTCATTACCAATTCCGGGTGATGCCCTTTGGGTTGAAGAATGCCCCTGCCACCTTTCAGAGGTTTGTCAATCAGGTGTTGGCTGGGCTGGAGGATTTCAGTGCCGCCTCCCTGGATGACATTGCTGTGTTCAGTTCCAGCTGGGAAGAACATTTACAGCACCTTGAGAAAGTGTTGAGGGCCCTGCAAGGTGCAGGCCTCACGATCAAGGCCAGTAAGTGCCAGATCGGGCAGGGTTCTGTGGTGTACTTGGGACACCAGGTAGGAAGTGGCCAGGTGGCGCCCCTACAACCCAAGATTGACACCATTCTGGCTTGGGAGCCCCCCAAGACCCAGACAGAGGTGAGAGCCTTCTTAGGTCTAACCGGCTACTATAGGAGATTTGTTAAGGGCTATGGCACCATTGTTGCCCCCTTAACAGAGCTGACTTCTAAGAAGCAGCCCAGGAAAGTGATCTGGACTGAGTCCTGCCAGAAAGCTTTTGATGCACTGAAGGCAGCCATGTGCACGGCGCCCGTGCTCAAGGCACCTGACTTCTCCAAGGAATTCGTCGTGCAGACTGACGCTTCAGAGCATGGTGTGGGAGCGGTACTCTCACAACTGAACGAAGAGGGCCTGGATCAGCCTGTAGTCTTCCTTAGCAGGAGACTACTCCCCAGGGAACAGAGGTGGAGTGCCATAGAAAGGGAAGCTTTGGCTGTGGTCTGGGCGCTGAAGAAGTTGAGACCATACCTGTTTGGGACTCACTTCCGGGTTCAGACAGACCACAGGCCCCTCAGATGGTTGATGCAAATGAGGGGTGAGAATCCAAAACTGCTGAGGTGGTCCATCTCCCTACAGGGAATGGACTTTACGGTGGAACACTGTCCTGGTACAGAACACGCCAACGCAGATGGTCTGTCCAGGTTCTTCCGCCTTAGTGAAGAGAACTCCAATGGGGTTGGGTAGTTCTCCCTACTTTCAGCTGGAGGGGACATGTGTTAGACTTGGCATCTTTTGGAGTGTTTCCCCTGACTTTTTGCTTTCTGACCTCCCGGTTTTGACTCTGTTTTTGCTGGTGTAATGATTCTGCGCACTTTCCTCACTGCTGTCCAGTGGGAAAGTGCAAGTGCTCCTGTATAAAATGTGTTATGGATTGGTGTTTCCATGATTGGCCTATTTGGTTTATGTGTCAGTCCCTTGTAAAGTGCACTGCGAGTGCCAGGGCCTATAGACCAAATGCTGTTGGTGGGCTGCAGCACTGGATTGTGCCACCCACGCAAACAGCCCGTAAAGTGTAACTCGGGCCTGCCATCGCAGAGCCTGTGCGCAGCCTGGGGCTGCCATGTCGACTTGGCAAGTGCGCACACTTGCAAGTCCCTAAACCTTCCCTTTTCTACATGTTAGTCACCCCTAAGGTAGGCCCAAGGTACCCCTGTGGGCAGGGTGCGTTGTATGCGAAAGGTAGGACATGCCCGGGTGTGTGTGGCATGTCCTGATAGTGAATTACAGCCTAGTTCGTTTTTCACTATTGCAAGGCTACCTGTTCCCCATAGGCCAGAACGGGCCGTTTTGATTATTACAGCTTATAATCCTAACTGACCCCGGGAACATGGTAGAAATTCGAGTTTAGTATGCCTGGACTCAGAATGATAAAATGCATCTTTTAGTGAAGTTGGTTTTAACATTCTGTGTTTGAAAATACCACTTTTAGAAAGTGGGTATTTTCTTGTCTAACCATCCAAGCCTGCCTCTGCGAGGTTGTGTATTCCTTGTCTGGAGTGTGAGTGACAGGGGCTGGGGGATGCCAGGAGACAGGGTGAGTCAGCACAGGGCTGAATAGCAAGATCTACATGTAGATGGGTGGGAGGAGTTGCACCTGGGCCCTGAATAGGACAGTGCCTTCCCTCCACAATGCTGGCTCCACCTCCTGTGGTGCGTCTGATGTCCCTGGCCTACTCTCTGAAAGAAGGGTCGGAGACTTGTCAACAAAGTGCTCCAGAACTGGTTTGGACTAGGCAAAAGCCTCTCTGCCTTCAGAGAACAAAGGAATTTGGGATATAAATATTGGGGCCCTGACCCCATGAATTTAGATCTCGCTGGAATCAAGGAACCTGCCAAGACGAAGAGCTGGAAGAGCTGCCAGGAGGAGTACTGCCCCTTTGCTGTGTTGTTGCTTTGTTGGGTTGGCCTGCAGCTGCTGCTTCTGCCTTGGGCAGTGAAAGGACTGAACTTTCTACAAACTTGTGCTGAGTATCTCCAAGGGCCTGGAACCGAGCTGGCCTCCTGTTAAGAAGTCTCAGGGACTACAAAGACTTCACAAGTCTCTGGGTACCGCTTCTGGAACGCTGTTTCAGTTGCCACAGAGGAAGGGAACTGCAACCGACTCCGTCAACCGAATCCATCCCTGGCCGGTGACCTGTTTGCACCGCAGACCGCATCGCCCCGCTTCGCATCGCAACCCTGGTCTCACCGTAGGCGACGTCCGACGCCGTCAACACCGAGCCGCTGCTTGCACCGTGACCTGTGGGCACCGCAGTTCGCATCGCATCGCTTCACTGAACCAGCCGGACCCGACCGACGCGGACGCTGCAACTGACTCAACAGTCGTGACCGCATCGCATTTGGGGCACCGCTCGCACGCTTGCGACGCACCGCTCCGACTCGCACCGCTGTCCGACGCCAGCTCCCGCACTCCGGCTTGGTCGCCTGCATCGCAACCTGTCAGCACCGCATCGTACACCGTCTCGCCCTGCACCGCACGCCTTGGACTCACCGACTCCGTCTGCACGACGCTCATCGAGCCGCTGCCTGCACCGCATCGAGGGACACCGCACCTTGCATCGCTCCGTCTTGCACCGCAACCGCGATGAACGCCGACCGGCTCGTACACTCCGTACCAGCCACAACGAGAAAGGTACTGTGACCGAGTCTGTTCACGACTCTGCTGGCCCGTAGCGACGCGGTCGGCTGGAACTGTTGGACTCTGTGTAATTCAGCATCGCGGTAGACCCGGACGGGGCTACCGACTCGTACGAACTTTGCTTGTGTGTTATTCCGGCAAAGAAGAAGTTACCTTATCAAGCATTCATTTTTAAAGTATAGTATTGTGGATTTTTGTCGTAATTGGTCTTGTCTTGAGTATATAAAAATATTGGTTATTTTTCTAAACTGGTGTGGTGTCCGTTTGTAGTGCTTACACTGTATTACTGTTGGTTATGTGCAAATGCTTTACACACTGCCTCTAGAATAAGCCTGACTGCTCATGCCAAGCTACCAAGGGGGTGAGCAGGGGTTATTTTAGGAGTGTAACTCCCTTACCCTGACTAGGAAGACGGGTCCCTACTTGGACAAAGGTGCAAGCCCTTGCCAACTAGAGATCCCATTTCTAACATTGGTTGTCAGCGGTGAGGATAGGACTTGTGTTTGCACTTGACTTACAGTAATTGGTGTGCACTACTACCATATCGCAGACCATTACGTTACGTACCACATACTGGTTATTTTTCTTTTGGCCTATTTTTGATCTTGCCAGTTTTCAACTCACTACTTTTGTCATGCCTGAATCAACTGCATCATCCGTTGCATCTCTGGAAGATATCTTTGAGGAGGATAGGTTGGAATCCTACGCCGTAAAGGAGCTACGAGCGATTTGTAAAAACCTGAAAGTCCAAATCAAAGGCCTCACAAGGAAGGAGGAGCTACAGAAGGCGCTGAGGGCCTGGGTAGCAGCCAGACATGCCAGTGGGCAGCCTGGTAATCTCAGTGAGGAGGTGGAGGAGCCTATTTCCAGGGTGGATGTGCTTTTGGGTGAGGGGGAACCCGCCAGGTCAGGCAGCAGCAGTCTGTCCCCAGAGGAGCTGGAGGACAGGTGGGAGGCAAGGCAGTTTGAGCTGCAGAAGCTCAGGCTGGAGGGTGAGCGGGAGGAGAAGAGGGAGGAGAGGAGATTGGCCATGGAGGAGAAGAAGATGCTCTTAGAGCATGAGAGAGAACTGAAGGAGCTAGAACTTAGGAGTAAGTCAGGCTCAGATGGTGGCAGCAATTTGTCCAGAAAGGCAGACAGGATTGTGCACATTCCCAAGAATGTAGGCAAGGAGTTCAAGAAGGGGGATGACATACAAAGGTGGTTCCAGGGTTATGAGGCAGCCATACACATGAATGGGGTCCCTGAGGAAAATTGGGGAGCAGGATTGTGGCCACTTTTCCCTGAAGAAGCAAGGGATGCTCTGATAGCTTTGGGTAAGGGGTATCACCTCACCTATGCTGACATGAAGGATGCCCTTCTCACTAAGTATGGTCTTACTCCTGAAAAGTACAGGGATCAGTTCAGGTCCAGTAAGAAGTCTGATGCCAACACTTGGTTGGAATGTGTGGATGTGTTCTGCAGGTCGCTGGATGGTTGGGTGAAGGGCAGTAGTGTAACAGATTTTCAGGGGCTCTACAACTTGATTGCATGGGAGCACTTGTCTAGTCTATGTTTTGCACATCTGCGCCAGCACCTAGTGGATAGTAAGCTAACTGACCCCAGGAAGCTTGCTATGGAAGCGGACCGCTGGGTGAGTACCAGGGTCCACAAGAAAGCATTTGGGGGAGACTCAGCCAAAGGTGGGCAGGCTCCCCAGCAGAAAGGTGGGGGGGACAAGGGTAAAGCACAGGAGTTCTCTAAAGGGCCCCAAACTAGTACCCAGGGTAAAGGTTCCCAGCCCCCCGGTGATAAGAAGAAAGGGGTCTCTACAGGGAAGCCTGTTGAGACCGGCCCCCGCAAGTGTTATGCATGTGACCAGGTAGGTCACTTTAAGGGGGACCCCAAGTGCCCAAAGGGGACACAGCCACCCACCGGTGGACAGTCCAAAGTGTTGGCTAGTGTAGCGCTTGGGGAGGAGGGGTGCCCACAGGAGGGTGGGGATCCCGCAGAAATGACCCTTGTCTCACTAGGGGGCAGTGAGATGGTCCCAGGAAACCAGGTGCCCCCTAACACAAAGAAATATAGCACCTGGGTGACCATTAATGGGAACAGGGTAGAGGCTCTCAGAGATACTGGAGCCAGTGTGACCTCAGTCCGGTGTCACCTGGTCTCTGAGAAGCAGGTAGTCCCAGGGGCATTCCACCAAGTAGTTGCTGTAGACAACTCTGAGCGCCAGTGTATGGTGGCGCAGGTTCCCTTTGAATGGGGGGGGGTCTCAGGTCCCTTGAGGGTGGTTGTGAGCCCTACCATGCCTGTAGATTGTCTGCTAGGTAACGACCTGGAGCAGTCCTTATGGAAGGATGTTGAGCTCAGGTCTCACTTGGAGATGCTTGGGTTGCCAGAGTGGGCATGTGTGTCTACTCGGTCAATGGCAGCCAGAAAGGGTGATCAAGAGGACTTGGAGCCTGGAACAGTGGCCCAAGTCCCTGCCAAGAGAAAGGGCAGGGGGCGCGGGAACCCGGCCCCCGAAGTTCCCACGGACCGGGAGGAGGCGGACCTCGAGGGGGACGCCCCGGTGCCTACAGGGGAGCAGGTAGCCGAACTGGGAGACATCTCTGAGCTGACCCATTGGCAGCAAGAAGGGGGTCCCACCAGGGAGGAGTTCTGCAGGGAGCAGAACGAGTGCCCTACTCTGGAGGGTCTGCGGCGGCAGGCTGCAGACCAGGCAGCTGGTAATCAGTCCGGGTCACATCTGATCTACTGGGAGAGTGGTCTCCTATACAGTGAGCCTAAGGTTGCTGAGCCTGGGTCAGCCCGTGTGCTGGTGGTACCCCAGCGCTTCAGGACCTTCCTACTGGGTCTGGCTCATAACGTGCCTTTGGCAGGACATTTGGGGCAGGACAAGACCTTTGACAGGCTTGTCACCCACTTCTTTTGGCCCCAAATGCGAAGGCAGTCAGATGCACACTGTAGGTCTTGCCAAACTTGCCAGGCAAGTGGTAAGAGTGGGAGGAAGATCAAAGCTCCTCTCCAACCTTTTCCTGTTGTTAGTACACCCTTCGAAAGGGTAGGGATGGATATTGTGGGGCCACTGGATCCCAAGACAGCCATGGGCAACAGGTACATCCTGGTCTTGGTGGACCATGCCACCCGGTACCCGGAGGCAATCCCTCTCAGGACAACGACAGCGCCAGTGGTGGGCCGGGCGTTAATGGGGATCTTTTCCCGTGTGGGATTCCCCAGAGAGGTGGTTTCTGATAGGGGGACCAATTTCATATCCAAGTATATGACATCCCTGTGGAAGGAGTGCGGTGTAACCTACAAGTTCACCACTCCTTACCACCCACAAGGAAACGGTCTGGTGGAGAGATTCAACCAGACCTTGAAAGGCATGATCAAGGGTCTAACAGAACCCATGAGGCGTAAGTGGGACTTCCTCTTGCCATGCATACTCTTTGCCTACATGGAGGTGCCTCAGAAGTCTCTTGGGTACAGCCCCTTTGAGCTCCTGTATGGCCACCCTGTCAGAGGACCTCTGAGTTTGGTAAAGGAAGGCTGGGAGGCAGCTCCCAGGAAAACTCCCCAGGATGTGTTTAGCTACATGCTGGCCTTTAAAAACCAAACTGCCCGCTTCAGGAAACTCGCTCAGGCGAACCTAGAAGCAAGCCAGGAAGAAATGAAGAGATGGTATGACCAGAATGCCACTCTGGTCGAATTTCAACCTGGGCAAAAGTGTGGGTCATGGCCCCAGTGGCACCTTGTGCCTTGCAGGACAAGTGGACTGGGCCATATGAGGTTGTGGAGCGCAAAAGTGACGTCACCTACCTGGTGGATTTGCAAGCTCCAAGGAACCCTTTGAGGGTCCTTCATGTGAACCGCCTCAAGCCCCACTTCGAGAGGTCCGAAGTGAGTATGCTCTTGGCGACAGATGATGGGGTGGAAGAGGAGAGTGAGCCTCTCCCTGACCTCCTGTCTACCAAGGAGCATGATGGGTCAGTAGAAGGTGTGATCCTCTCCCCTACTCTGACTCAGGAGCAGCAGGGGGACTGTCACCAGTTGTTGGGACAGTTCGCCCCACTGTTCTCTCTGACCCCCGGTGTTACTCACTGGTGTACCCATGACGTGGACACTGGTGACAGCCCTCCTGTGAAGCACAAGATTTACAGGTTGACTGACCGGGTCAGAGCCAGCATCAAGGAGGAGGTCTCTAAGATGTTGGCGTTAGGGGTGATTGAGCCCTCCCACAGTCCTTGGGCCAGCCCAGTGGTCTTGGTCCCAAAGGCTGCTGCGCCCAGTGCCACTCCAGAACTCCAGTTTTGTGTGGACTACCGTGGGCTCAGTGCCGTCACCAGGACTGACGCGCACCCCATCCCCAGAGCTGATGAGCTCATTGATCGGTTGGGAGCTGCCCGGTTCCTCAGCACGTTTGATTTGACGTCTGGGTACTGGCAGATTGCCTTAACCGATGGGGCCAAGGAGAGATCAGCATTCTCAACCCCAGAAGGTCATTACCAATTCCGGGTGATGCCCTTTGGGTTGAAGAATGCCCCTGCCACCTTTCAGAGGTTCGTCAATCAGGTGTTGGCTGGGCTGGAGGATTTCAGTGCCGCCTCCCTGGATGACATTGCTGTGTTCAGTTCCAGCTGGGAAGAACATTTACAGCACCTTGAGAAAGTGTTGAGGGCCCTGCAAGGTGCAGGCCTCACGATCAAGGCCAGTAAGTGCCAGATCGGGCAGGGTTCTGTGGTGTACTTGGGACACCAGGTAGGAAGCGGCCAGGTGGCGCCCCTACAACCCAAGATTGACACCATTCTGGCTTGGGAGCCCCCCAAGACCCAGACAGAGGTGAGAGCCTTCTTAGGTCTAACCGGCTACTATAGGAGATTTGTTAAGGGCTATGGCACCATTGTTGCCCCCTTAACAGAGCTGACTTCTAAGAAGCAGCCCAGGAAAGTGATCTGGACTGAGTCCTGCCAGAAAGCTTTTGATGCACTGAAGGCAGCCATGTGCACGGCGCCCGTGCTCAAGGCACCTGACTTCTCCAAGGAATTCGTCGTGCAGACTGACGCTTCAGAGCATGGTGTGGGAGCGGTACTCTCACAACTGAACGAAGAGGGCCTGGATCAGCCTGTAGTCTTCCTTAGCAGGAGACTACTCCCCAGGGAACAGAGGTGGAGTGCCATAGAAAGGGAAGCTTTTGCTGTGGTCTGGGCGCTGAAGAAGTTGAGACCATACCTGTTTGGGACTCACTTCCGGGTTCAGACAGACCACAGGCCCCTCAGATGGTTGATGCAAATGAGGGGTGAGAATCCAAAACTGCTGAGGTGGTCCATCTCCCTACAGGGAATGGACTTTACGGTGGAACACCGTCCTGGTACAGAACACGCCAACGCAGATGGTCTGTCCAGGTTCTTCCGCCTTAGTGAAGAGAACTCCAATGGGGTTGGGTAGTTCTCCCTACTTTCAGCTGGAGGGGACATGTGTTAGACTTGGCATCTTTTGGCGTGTTTCCCCTGACTTTTTGCTTTCTGACCTCCCGGTTTTGACTCTGTTTTTGCTGGTGTAATGATTCTGCGCACTTTCCTCACTGCTGTCCAGTGGGAAAGTGCAAGTGCTCCTGTATAAAATGTGTTATGGATTGGTGTTTCCATGATTGGCCTATTTGGTTTATGTGTCAGTCCCTTGTAAAGTGCACTGCGAGTGCCAGGGCCTATAGACCAAATGCTGTTGGTGGGCTGCAGCACTGGATTGTGCCACCCACGCAAACAGCCCGTAAAGTGTAACTCGGGCCTGCCATCGCAGAGCCTGTGCGCAGCCTGGGGCTGCCATGTCGACTTGGCAAGTGCGCACACTTGCAAGTCCCTAAACCTTCCCTTTTCTACATGTTAGTCACCCCTAAGGTAGGCCCAAGGTACCCCTGTGGGCAGGGTGCGTTGTATGCGAAAGGTAGGACATGCCCGGGTGTGTGTGGCATGTCCTGATAGTGAATTACAGCCTAGTTCGTTTTTCACTATTGCAAGGCTACCTGTTCCCCATAGGCCAGAACGGGCCGTTTTGATTATTACAGCTTATAATCCTAACTGACCCCGGGAACATGGTAGAAATTCGAGTTTAGTATGCCTGGACTCAGAATGATAAAATGCATCTTTTAGTGAAGTTGGTTTTAACATTCTGTGTTTGAAAATACCACTTTTAGAAAGTGGGTATTTTCTTGTCTAACCATCCAAGCCTGCCTCTGCGAGGTTGTGTATTCCTTGTCTGGAGTGTGAGTGACAGGGGCTGGGGGATGCCAGGAGACAGGGTGAGTCAGCACAGGGCTGAATAGCAAGATCTACATGTAGATGGGTGGGAGGAGTTGCACCTGGGCCCTGAATAGGACAGTGCCTTCCCTCCACAATGCTGGCTCCACCTCCTGTGTTGCGTCTGATGTCCCTGGCCTACTCTCTGAAAGAAGGGACGGAGACTTGTCAACAAAGTGCTCCAGAACTGGTTTGGACTAGGCAAAGGCCTCTCTGCCTTCAGAGAACAAAGGAATTTGGGATATAAATATTGGGGCCCTGACCCCATGAATTTAGATCTCGCTGGAATCAAGGAACCTGCCAAGACGAAGAGCTGGAAGAGCTGCCAGGAGGAGTACTGCCCCTTTGCTGTGTTGTTGCTTTGTTGGGTTGGCCTGCAGCTGCTGCTTCTGCCTTGGGCAGTGAAAGGACTGAACTTTTTACAAACTTGTGCTGAGTATCTCCAAGGGCCTGGAACCGAGCTGGCCTCCTGTTAAGAAGTCTCAGGGACTACAAAGACTTCACAAGCCTCTGGGTACCGCTTCTGGAACGCTGTTTCAGTTGCCACAGAGGAAGGGAACTGCAACCGACTCCGTCAACCGAATCCATCCCTGACCGGTGACCTGTTTGCACCACAGACCGCATCGCCCCGCTTCGCATCGCAACACTGGTCTCACCGTAGGCGACGTCCGACGCCGTCAACACCGAGCCGCTGCTTGCACCGTGACCTGTGGGCACCGCAGTTCGCATCGCATCGCTTCACTGAACCAGCCGGACCCGACCGACGCGGACGCTGCAACTGGCTCAACAGTCGTGACCGCATCGCATTTGGGCACCGCTCGCACGTTTGCGACGCACCGCTCCGACTCGCACCGCTGTCCGACGCCAGCTCCCGCACTCCGGCTTGGTCGCCTGCATCGCAACCTGTCAGCAACGCATCGTACACCGTCTCGCCCTGCACCGCACGCCTTGGACTCACCGACTCCGTCTGCACGCGCTCATCGAGCCGCTGCCTGCACCGCATCGAGGGACACCGCACCTTGCATCGCTCCGTCTTGCACCGCAACCGCGACGAACGCCGACCGGCTCGTACACTCCGTACCAGCCACAACGAGAAAGGTACTGTGACCAAGTCTGTTCACGACTCTGCTGGCCCGTTGCGACGCAGTCGGCTGGAACTGTTGGACTCTGTGTAATTCAGCATCGCGGTAGACCCGGACGGGGCTACCGACTCGTACGAACTTTGCTTGTGTGTTATTCCTGCAAAGAAGAAGTTACCTTATCAAGCATTCATTTTTAAAGTATAGCATTGTGGATTTTTGTCATAATTGGTCTTGTCTTGAGTATATCAAAATATTGGTTATTTTTCTAAACTGGTGTGGTGTCCGTTTGTAGTGCTTACACTGTATTACTGTTGGTTATGTGCAAATGCTTTACACACTGCCTCTAGAATAAGCCTGACTGCTCGTGCCAAGCTACCAAGGGGGTGAGCAGGGGTTATTTTAGGAGTGTAACTCCCTTACCCTGACTAGGAAGACGGGTCCCTACTTGGACAAAGGTGCAAGCCCTTGCCAACTAGAGATCCCATTTCTAACACCCATACAGAATCTCAACACAGCCACTCACTCACCCATACAAGCCCTCACACACCCAAACAACCACTTATATATGGATTCAAACATCCCTGCAAGCACTCACACATCCACTCACTCAACCATACAGCCATTCACACAGACACTAACTCTCCAGTACACCCACTCACACACCAACTCACGTAACTAAACACCCACTCAAACAGCCACTCACTTACCCAATAATCCACTAACGCACCCAGTCACTCACTCATACAGCCATTCAGATACCCATTCACTCACCCATACAGTTACTACACACCCACTTACCCACCCATAGAGCCACTCACACCACCACTCACTCTCCCATACAGCCACTGACACACTAACTCATTCACCAATACAGTCGCTCACCCACCCATACACATAAGGATATATATTCAGTCACACAGCCACTCACATAATATATGTTAGAAGAACTGCAATTGCTAAGAGCAAGTCAATTATATTATTATTAAAGGGAGTGTGTAACCATATATCACATAAACTACCTCAAAATATGTGAACAATACTGATGGAAAAATTGACATGAGAAATGCGAGTCATTTGGGACCAAACATGCTTCCAAAATGATAAAATATTTGGGCAGGAAAATAACATGTGCATGAGATCTGAATCATAACATTACAAGAACAGCAATGTGAGGCAGTGGTTTTATAAACTCTTGCAATGGATATTGGAGTAATAAGCAAGCGATTATAGATAAAGTATAATGTCTGGGTAGTAATTGCAGCTCTGGATGATTTTTGCAATTTGGGTCAAATTTTATCCCAGAAGGAAACAGACCAAGAGATATTTAGATCTTTTTGCAGGCTAGTTTGATGTCAGATTATTGTCGAACATAAGATGTATTCAAAATAAATTTATAAAGACATTAGGGTTTAGGATTAGATAATAACATTGGGGAATTATCTTTCTCCTGAGGACTGTGTCAGTGGATGCTATCTAACAATAGGAAATATTTAAGTCTTTTATTTCAGACAGATTTATAGAGTGATTGGGAACTATTAGAACATTTTATTCTTTAACGAAAGTAAAAAAAAGGCATAACAGTAGAGTTCTGGAAAAATGGATGGACCCACAACACTTCTCTATTTCTCCAGGAAATGCCAGAGAATTTATTTGTGGTTGATTTTAATATGCTTGTTATACACGGAGGATGAATGAAGGGAGATTCCTGATGGTGATTTCCCATACTTCAGAAAAGGATCAAGAAGTTTGCAGGTAAATTTAAAAATAAAAGTAGAAAAGCAAGGTTGCCTAGCTGAAAAAGTAAAAAATTATTTAAATGTAAAAGGGTGAATAGAGGATTTTTGAATATCAAACCACAATAGAAAAAAAGACGTACTAGTGGACGTCAGCCAAAATGAAGCTTGTTTCAATGTGAAGGCTTTATGATATAGAGGGAAATCTGGACATTTAACACCACTTACATAGCGGTCTCTTTTAAGTTTTGCTAAAGGAAGTCTGGGCAGGTTAATATTCCATAAATAGTTTGAGAGAATATAATCCATTTTTTTAAGTGAAAGGAAGTAATACTAACCAGCAGCACAGAGATAAGGTACAAAATTAATGGAGAATGCATCAGTTTAATTGAGTCGAGTCGACCTCACCAGGAAAGAAATATGGTGGTCCATGTGTTGGTTAGGGATTCCACTTTTTTTAAACTTTGAAATTAATATTAACAGTTTCTTTAATTGACTTAGCAAACCATAAACCTAAATATTTAATTTTATATGGAGCTTATCAAAATCAGATGAATTAACATATCTTTGGTGCAATGTTTATTTAGTGGTAAAACTTCTGTTTTATCAGAATTCATTTTGTATCCGGAGACTAGAGAAAATTGGTGGTTATCCCTCAAAAGAGGAGGTAAAGAGGACTCCAAATCTGAGAGAATTAAAAAAATGTCATCCACATATGGGGCCAACTTTAATTGGTTCAAACCATATTTAATACCAGTAATGAGAAGGATTATCCATAAATCGTGACAAAAAGGGTTCTAATGCTGAGATAAATAACAAAAGGGGACAAAGGACAGCCTTGGCAAACTCCTCTATTGAACAAAACATAAGGGGAAATCTGTCCATTGACACAATTGCAGGCTCTTATAAAATTATATAACAAAGAGATCATAGAAATTAACTTAGGTCCAAAGCCATACACTTTAAAGATGCAAAAGTCCAATTCTAACCAAACCTGTCAAAAGCTTCATTATCAATAGTAAAGGCCTCTAGGGGTGTGTTGGAGATATTTGCTTTTGTTAAAACATTAGGGAATAGTTGGGAGTTTTCAGACAATAACATATCCGTAATAAAACAAACAGACTATTCTTTTCCAATAAGCTTAGATAACAGTGGATCTAATCCCAGTGCCAACATTTTTGCAAAGATTTTACAGTCAATATTAACTAGCGGAATGGGTCTGTAACTTTTGCAAAGTGAAGGGTCTTTACCATCTTTGTGAATAAAACAAATAATAGCTTCATGGATAGTACTTTTAGTAGAACCACAAGAGAGATCTAATAATTTAGGGACCAAAATATTTGAAAAATGAGAATAAAACTCAATTGAAAAACCATCCAGACCAGGTCCTTTCTGTTTTTTTAATACTGAAATTTATATATCATGTTCTAAGGATTAGAAGACAACTTGGCATATGGGAGGCTTCCAAACTGAGTCCAAAAATTATTACATATCTTCAGAATTAGAGGGGCATTCTGGAATGCATATATGTTTGTAGAATTTGGCAAATTTACAAACAATTTCTTCATCTTTAAAAATAGGAGAGTCAAAGCTATCTATCAAAGACTGCATTTTCATTTGTTCTCTTTTGTGCTTAAGGTAATTCGCCAAAAGCTTACCAGATTTGTTTTGACCATCATAATATCTGGTGCTAGATTTGAGAAGATAGACAGAGGCATTATCAGTAGAAGACTTATTAAAAGCTAACTTTGCCATAACCAAATCCTCTAACACCTGTTCAGAATTGGATGTGTAAAATATATGTTCTTAGGATTTTGTTTTGCATAAGAATAATTAAGAATCAGAGAGCATTTTCTTTTTCTGTTTGAAGGCAAAATCCATTATAAAACCCTGTGCTGATGCTTTGAGTGTATCCCACAGTATGTTCATAGGAGAATCAGAGGATTCATGAATATGTAAAAAGTCCATCATAAACTTTGTAAAAGAGACATTATAGTGGGAGTTTTCCAGTAAAGCATTGTTTAATCGCCAACAATTGTGACTATCTTCATAAGATATTAGATCACTATCTGTAATTACATGGAGGTGATCTGAAATCAATATGGATCCAATCTCAGAATTAATTACATTTTGTGGTAAAGAGGGGCTGAGGAAAATATAGTCTAGTCTGGAATCTAAATTATGAGCTTGGAAAAAAAGGAATATTCTTTCAAAAGAGGATTACTAAGGGGGTCATTACGATGGCGGTCGGAAAAGCAAGCCGACCGCCATGGTAGCGGGAAATCACCGCCCGCCTCAACCGTGGGAAAACCGACGGCCAGATTAGGATCCACGGCGGTAGAAATCCTACCGCGGCGGAAAGGTTCCCCGAGAAACCACCGTTCGCCTGCGGAGAAGGCCCAAACCCGTCCTCAGCGGACGGTTTCGCAGCGGAAACAGCCCAAATGACCGCAACCACAGCGGAGACACCGCCATCAAAAATATGATATTGCCAACATCGCCGCGGTGCAGTGCGCTGTTTCCGACCGCCGCGGTCGACAACAGTGATGAATGAGTGAGACGGCGGAAGCGCCGTAGCCAAGCCCCCGCTGCGGACACTCCATGAAAAAAATGGCGGTCGCGAGAAAAACACACAACATGGCCACAAAGTGCACCAACCAAACAAGGCATGCACCCAAACATACCTAACACAGCCCAAAGACACACCCCCAAGGGAAACTCCAAATCCCAGGACCAAACACACACCACACCTGCTACCAATACCCCATCCTGACACACCCACAGAGACCAGTATAAATCCAGCCCCCTAACAGACCACAATCCTTTGCAAAACTCCACAACTGAAGGGACATTCACCACAGCTGACAGGAGAGGCAAATCTGCACAACACACACATCACCACCACCACCACCACTTCCACACCTGCACCTCAAACACCTTGGCACATCACACACCATGTCACCACAGAGAATGCCCAAATTCACTGAGAGTGAGTTGAGGGTCATGGTTGATGAGATAATATGGGTAGAACCCCAATTGTTTGGTAACCAGGTCCAACAGACACCACTAGCCACAAGAACGCAAATGTGGAGAAGGATAGTAGACAAGGTAAATGCAGTAGGGACCGTGCCATGCAATAGAGATGAAATTGTGAAGAGGTGGCACAATCTGAAGGCAGTGGTCAAGAAGAAGAGAGCCAAGAACCATGAGCTGGCTCACAGGACAGGCAGTGGCCCTCCCGTTCCACTCAAAACATTCACTGAATGGGAGGAGAAGGTACTTGGCATTCTACATCCAGAGAGTCTCTCAGGAATACCCGGGGGAGTGGAGGCTGGTAAGTACAAACAAATGCCTAACATCACACAAATGTACTGTCTTGCACTACTACAAAGTAATACCTCCTAGGTTCAAATTTATTCATGTGCACAACACTCCCCCCAACACATCTCTCACAGATTCAACAGACACTCCCCCTGAAGCCCCCCAAAGGTAGCTAGCAACATCACCATGGGTACATGTGTACATGCTGCCAGCACTACAACTCCCAGCAGGTCCCCCTGTCCCTCAGCTGCGCAAGATGGAGCCCTCCACCCCAACCCATGTGCCACCCATAGCATTGCTCACCTTAACCTAACAGGTAGGTAGCCACCCTTACAGGGAGGTGGGTGGGTGGTTGGGAAGCCTGCACTACAACTCCCACCAGGCCCCCTTGTCCTACAGCTGCGCAAGATGGAGCCCACCACCCCAACCCATGTGCCACCCATAGCATTGCTCACCTTAACCTAACAGGTAGGTAGCCACCCTTACAGGGAGGTGGGTTGGTGGTTGGGAAGCCTGCACTACAACTCCCACCAGGCCCCCTTGTCCTACAGCTGCGCAAGATGGAGCACTCCCCACAGCCACAAGCATGTGGCAGATATTGAATGTCACTCATCAAACTTACGGGTAGGTAACCATTTCAACCGGGAGTGTTGTTTTTAATTGGTGACACAGCAGCACAACTCACAACAGGCCCCCTACTCCCACAGCTCAGCATGATGGAGCACTTGTCCCACTCATAGGCATGTGACGTCTGTGCAGCCGCACATGACACCATGCCACTTAGTCCACAGTCACCTACACAAATCATGCACAACAGTTGTGTTGTAGTCACCATGCACTGTATTGCAGAACAGCACCTTGTCTGACTAAAATTGTCAAAGGTGTCTTGTTCGAACCACCAATGTGTGTATGCATTGACAATGTTCACATCTCACACTGTCTCTCTGAACAGTGCTGGTATAGTCTGGCCCCAAAAGCACACATTGTCTGCACATGGCTGAGTACATCTCACACACACACCACTGTTGACCACAACATGTCAGTGTATGGATGCCCTGGAACAACTGCTTCACCAGTACTGTGCTCATGTTCTCAGGTCCACAAATACCATGAAACCATGACAGTGTGGAAATGTATGCTGGGTGAGATGTTCACCCTGCTGTATGTCACCACTGTGCTAGGAGCCTATACCCCTTGCCCTATTGTGCCTTCAAATGTTGGGGGAGTGAACCCCACAGCCAGATAGGTGGGACAACAGTGATGGGGGGGCTATACCCCATGCCCTATTGTGCCTTCAAATGTTGGGGGAGTGAACCCCACACCCAGATCGGTGGGACAACAGTGATGGGGGGGCTATACCCCATGCCCTATTGTGCCCTCAAATGTTGGGGGAGTGAACCCCACACCCAGAACGGTGGGACAACAGTGATGGGGGCTATACTCCATGCCCAAATGTAATCTGAAATTGTCTTGTGGATTGTTACCTGCCTTGTTATGTTGGCCTAGGCCTGGCTGCCATGCTGCTTTTCTTTGCGCACGTTACACTGAGCCGGGCCTCCCTCGCCCTTTGCTCGTGCCAAGTTCTTTTGCACTGTCTGCATTTTCTGTTGTTCACCTTTTTGGGCTCAGTCTGCACAAACATGTACAAGGTCGCATAACAATATATTTTGGTTCTTCCTGATATGGCCAGTCTCGCGCACCCAGACATAACATTATGTGCAATTGCCATGAAGAATTTGATATGCTTGTAATACTGTGGTTTACTAGCGCTTAGGACACTTGGAGAAATCCTTTTCAGTGAGAAGAGCTATGATGTCCTGCTGATGTAATTCTGCATCTAGAGACTGAGGTATGGGGGTTCGCTAGTCAAAGCCCAGAGGTCTTCTATTATTATAATAAACTATCTTATTGCAAGGGGAGGGTGGTAATGTTATTTATACGTTTATCCACTGAGCTCTGAGATGCTTTCCCCGTTTGTATTCTATGGAATTGTAACCATGCTGCTTATATTATTCGTATGCATTATGCTATTAGTACTGACACGTGTACTGTACATTAGAGCACGTAAGTTGGAATAAACATTTTAACCTATCCAGTGTCTCTTACTACGCACCTTGTGGACAAGTACGAGTGAGTGACGAAAGAGTGTTCTTGCTTCTGCGAGTCCTGAGATAAAGATACCGTGTTCTGGGTTGTCCAAACATTAGTACTTGGGTGCTAATGGGATGCTAAGCTAGTTGGGTTGGGGTTTTTGGGTGCTACGGTATATGGTGGCAAACCACTGTATTCCGGGGTCCCATTTTCCTGTGCATAGCTCTGTGTATGTGCAGAAACCTTATGACATGGCGCGACCAACGTGGGGCAGCTTATCTGCGAGACGCTTGACACATTTGTGGTTGTCCACAAACCCCTCGCGTACGCTTCCGGAGGCGTATGTGACGGTGATACCTCCTATATTGAATGTTTTATAGGTTCTTTCAAGCTTGATATTATTAAAAAAGGTTAGTTAAAAAACCCATTTTGTGCTCCCTGTTAGGTTGTCAAATATAATTGTTTAGTTATGGCTGGTGTGGCGATAGCTGCACATAGTCGAGGAGCACTCCGAGACCACTTAGCTGTGTATGGAGTGCCCGATACTGGGGTCGAGTTGGTCTTTGTGGTTCAAGCCGATGCGGCTTATCACTTTGAAGTGTTTTACACTTGGATCACTTTTGAAGCGGTGGATGCAGGTGATAAGCTGTTTCATGAATATAAGCCCACCGCTGTTCCTGCTGCCTATCGACCCTATACTGCTCTTGAAGTGCCTCTCACGGCTTGGCAGCACCGTGTTTGGTTCAATGGCGCCCTACCACAACCAACTACCGCAGTTCGTTTAGGCCCCTTGTCAATTCAGGGGGCCACTTGGCCTGTATTGGCCGGGTATACCCCGCATCCAAATTATCTGGCATTACCGCTTGCGGAACTGCGCACTATGCATACCGAATTGGTGCGAGTGCATCGAGCCTTGGTGACATACGTTACAGGTAGCCTCCATGGAGCTGCTCCTGTAGTCGCAGGCCAACCAGCTATTGCAGCTGGAGTGACTATAAGTCCTGTCATGGTAAATTCTGTGATGGGCAAACGTCCACAAAATAAGGACGACTATCCTTACTGGCTTGCAGAAAAGTTCGATCAGATAGAAGCAGTGTTTCCACATACATCCCCAGTAGATAAACACCGCATCCTCACGATAAGTTTGCCAAAAGACATAATCCCCGATTTGACATCATGTGAAAACTGGGGTAAGGTATTCGCAGCAGTTTATTCAAAATGTTTTGGAACTCCTTCCATGACGGTTCTACCCTCTGTAATTAAAAAAGTACAGGATGAACATGGCCCTGAAGCGGCTGTGGAATTAGGGATGAGACTAGTGGGAGTGTTTGATGTAGTAGCTGAGCTGATCCTTGGAAATGTCAAGGGCGATGCTATGAACTTTCAAGTAGCGAATGCTTTGGCTTTGGTCCCAGAGTTGGACAGGCCTCGCGAATTACCGAAAATAATAGCCCGGGCTTATAAAACAATCGGAAGAAATAGCCTAGGCAACAAGCCTTTTGTAAAAATGCAAACTCAATCGCAAACACAAGTTATACAGACAAAAAGTGCATCTGAGAAAGATGATAAACCGGTCTTCACTAAAAAAAGTTGGAGACAGAAAAAACAGGGTAAGCAACAAAAGAAGCCGGGGTCGAGAGGCGCTTCCCCAGTTTCGGTTTCTTCTGAACGTACTTATGATTTACGTGATAGGTCAAGGATTAAATCACCAGAAAGGTTTCAGAGCTCTGATACGCGTTCTCCTCGTTCTTCACAGGCCCAGACGTCGTCACAGGCTGGTGGAGGAGGACGGCAAGATAGAGGAAGGGGCCGAGAGGCTCCCCAGGAGCGAGACCAACCTCGACAACAAGTCAGAGGTAAAGCAGAAGACTTTCATCTTCCTCGACCGCAATTTCAGAAGAAAAAGGTTGCCGCTGTCACAGCGAAATATGCCTCAGACCGTGAGAACGAGACTCCAGAATTGGACGTGGGCAGTGACCCTCCTAGACAGCGCCGCGGAAGTTACCATAGTGCGGGAGGCGCTACGTCCTCATATGGAGGCGACAGCAACTGAAACATTCGTTACTGTAGAGACAGCTGACACGAGAGTGGCACCCCCTGACAGACTATATAATATAGTCATACAAATTGAAGGTGACATACCGCGTGAAATAAAAGGGATTTTTTGGGAAAATCTAACCTCTTCATATGACATTTTGTTAGCAGAGGTGGATTGGCCACCCCCATTCGTTTTAGCTGCACATAAAGGAGAGGAGGTAATCCTTCCAAGCTTTTCACGGCATGTCCCAAAAGACAAAGCTGAAGCACTTGCAGCTGAGTGGGCTGTGTACCTGGCACCAGCGTTATACCGCAACCATGTGGGATGGGATGAAGAATCACCTCCTCATGCAATACCTTTGCGGTCACTACCGCAGCCACAACCCCAATATCCCATAAAACGGCAGGCAAAAGGCCCCGTCTCCGAAATTCTGACACAGTTGGAATATCAGGGAGTAATTGAACCATGCGTATCACCTATGAACAATCCCCTTTTCGTGGTTTCTAAACCCGATGGATCGTATCGCTTAGTTTTGGATTACCGACATTTAAACTCTCATTGTCGGAACTTTGCGGTGCAAAATACACACAGTTCTGCGCTTGTAGACAGTCTTGTTCGTAAAAAATACAAAACGACACTTGACCTTTCAAACGGTTTCTACACGCACAACCTAGCCCCGGAGAGTGGTCAATGGACCGCATTTACATCCGGTGGTAAATTATTCCAGTTCCGGCGTTTACCCATGGGCTATAAAAATAGTCCGGGTATATTCGCCGCCCGTGTTGTTTCTTTGTTAAATGACATTGATCAAGACGCATGTTCGTACGTTGATGACATCTATCTGACAGACGACGAGTTATATCAGCATCTGTCCCGTGTGGACCGCATTATTCTTGAATTTGCGGAGCAGGGTTACAAATTTAACTTTGCTAAGTCACACATTGCTGAATTTACCGTTCTGTTCTTGGGCTATGAGCTCAACAACGAAGGTAAGGGCTTAGCCCCCCATTTCTTGGAAAAATGTGCACATTTGTGCCCCCCAAATACTCTGAAGAAACTTCAGTCTTTGCTGGGTTTCCTGAATTTCGGGCGTACTTACATTCCCGAATATGCCCAGCGTATCAAGCCTTTGTATGCTTTGATACAACCTACTTATTCAAGGTCTTGCTGGCTGCCTGAGCATACCTCAATTCTGCAGTCTTTGCAGACAGACCTTTTGGAGTCTAAATATCTTTTGACTCGTGATAACCACACAAACCTGGTGATTAGAATAATTCCGGGGGCGGTGGGATTCACCTATTTAACCTTTAATGAAGGTGATACAGTACCTATCGCATACAAGTCACATCTGTACACTTCCGCTGAATTGCGCTTTACATCTGTTGAAAAAGTTCTGACTGCAGTGCAAATGGCGATTCTAAAAGAACGCGCACTGGCACAGGGTAAGCGGATTCTGGTGGTAACACCCTGTCCTGCCCTGGAGGCAGTAACAAAGGCAAGTGTACCGAACTCAAAAGCAATGCATCCCCGTTGGATACAATGGGCTACATCCTTGACGTCTTCGGACGTCACTTTTGTCTTTGATTCTTCTCTTCAGACTCAGGAGTATTTACAGTATGAATTCGTTCATCCTCCTCCTTTGTTTTTACTGCCGCTTGAGGATTACAAATGTGTGATCTACACCGATGGTTCGGCGCAACCGGCCACTGGGTCCAAGCACGCTTATTCAGCTGCATGTGCTATTGTTGCGGGATCCTTTGTGAATGGAACGTTCAAATCCTCTGTGGTGCACACTCGCACACTTGGAGATAGTACCGCACAATTGGCCGAGCTGCATGCATTGCTACTAGCACTTGAGTTCGCTTCTCAGGATGAGACCACTCTTATTGTATGTGATTCCTTCTACTGTGTACAATCTTACAATGACAATCTGTTTTTCTGGTCGAAAAACGACTACAAGGACGCAAAAGGGAGCACAATCAAGCATAAAATGCTTTGGGTTCGAGTGGCAGAATTGCAACAACGTCTGCCCCTCACACAGGTGGTTCACACCTTAGGCCATCAGCGGGTGGGCGCACACGCTATTGGTAACGATCTGGCAGATGAGGCTGCCCGTTCAGCAGTAGTCACGTGTTCAGTAGCAGCGGTTACCAGGTCCATGTCTAAAATAGACCCTGTTATTTTAGCAGCTATTGCTGCAACCAAGGAAGGTGATAATTACCCTACAGGTTTCCCTTCCAAGTATTCTTACAAATTAAGTCCCGATCAGGTTCCTTATGTAACTATACCTGACGTTGGAGATCGGCTGATCCCCAACGCGGACCGCAGGAGTGCCTTGATATCAGCTGCACACGAAGGCATGGCTTCGGCACATGCAGGTGTGTCAGCTACGGTTTCCATCTTGCAGCAGCGTTATTGGTGGCGTGGGTTATATAAAGACACCCGTGCTTTTGTGCTTTCTTGCGACGTTTGTCAACAGATTAAGCCTTCCACGGTAACACGTCCACCACAAACACCTCTCTGCATTGCTAACAGACCCTTTGGGTGTGTTTACTTGGATCACTGCGGTCCATTCTCATCAGACACTGCTTATAAATACATCTTAGTGGCAGTGGACTCGTGCACACGGTTTCTCTGGGTCTGGCCACAACGGAGTGCTGACGCCCGAAATGTAATCAGGGATTTGCGTGTCTTTGTGGGAATTTTCGCATGCGGCACCTTCCATTCGGACCAAGGTCCAGCGTTTGCCTCTAGGGCTTACAAGGATGCAATGGCTTCGCTTGGGGTGCGGGTGAAATTTTCGTCTCCGTATAGGCCTGAGGGCAACTCTATCGTTGAACGAATGAACCGTGACTTAAAGCAATCCTTAACAGCTAGGGTTTTAGGTACTGGCAGGAACTGGCTGGCCCATTTGTATACCGTTCAGCGTGCACTTAATAATCTCCCTAGAAGACCTCTGGGTGGGCGGACCCCATACGAAATGCTCTTTGGCATAAGAATGTTTGTGCCTGACCTTGAGGGTCCAGACATCGCGGCGCAATCCGCCAAGTTTGATGTAGATAACCATTCTGCTATGTTACAGGACTTACAAGAAGCCCGAGACAAACTTGCAACTACACATTTACCTTCAGCCACAGACCCTGCGTTGCAGATTCCGGTAGCCGGCTGGCTTCCGAACATTGGAGAACTGGTTCGAGAGAAGGTTGAAAACAAAAAGGAATTTGGCCCCTCTTTTCGTGCACCGGTTCCAGTTCTTGGCCTGAAGGGAACACGTACAGTCATTTTACCACCGCTTCCTGGTCGCAAAGAGAACAGATACATCTCAATTGAAAATGTCAAGCTACAGCGCCTGGCCGATCCTGAATAGTGTCACACCAGCGGTCTCTTGTCCTGCCATTTATCGGACATATGTTCATAGTCCATCTGCGCGAACGATCGCTGATGCTGTAATTGAGATGGTTGATTTGCCTGAATCCTCTACTTTGCCTGAAACTATAATTGATCCCCAACTCTCCACCAACATCGACGAGGACGAGTATATTTATCATGCATCTGAATCGGTGGCGCATCAACCAATAATGCCATTAAGTCAGACTCGTTATTCCTTTGATTCGGATTCCACCTCTTCAAAAGTCCCATCCAAGTTCAGTATTTTTGTATCCTGGTTTAGAGACAAATTTTTGATTCCACCCTGGACATACCTCTGGTTGGTACTTTTCTTGCTTTTTCTGTTCATGTCCATTGGCTTTGTCACCGTGTTTTTTCTACTAATCAATGGTCACTATTTACCTGAACGCTCTGCTGTAGACTATGTTTCTGGAACTTTGGCTCCTCATTCCTCGTCTCACATCATGAAGCGTGACCACACATTTGTGAACATTTCAGCTTTTCCAGTTGCTGATGGCATCGTATGGGATGCGGTGAACTATCAAATCCATGGTCCGACGGAAATCATCAATGTACCTAATGTCCTTCGTGTTTCAATGGGTGATGTAGTACAAAATAATATTCATTCTGATGGTTGGGATGTGCATGCCGTTGAAGCTTTGTTTGCCGATTTAAAATATTATGCATCTTTTAATGCTGAGGATTTATATATGAATTCTGCGAATTATGCTGATTTGTATTGTTACCAACATTGGGGTAATCATTTTCTCCATAAGCCAAGTGCCCTGCGTAGTTCTGTTAACTACACCCAATGGGAACATTGTCCAAACCCCTTGCCAGGTAGCTCACAGGCTCTTCGAAATAAGTTTACCTATTTTACTGATTTTAATCGGTCGAACCCTGCATCCTATTATTTTAGACTTAATACAACATCAACTCAGAAAATTATGTTAACACACACAAAATTGCTATATTCGGGTTCCTTTTTGAGTGCCCTAGCTGTGGGTGGTTATGAGTACTGGGAGAGTACAGTGGATTTGAAATCTATTTGGGGCTCCAAGCCATGGCAGGTACAAGGAACTGAGGCGTTGCATCGTGCTTGTCTCATCCCTACTCAAATTATGTTCCTAAATGCTTCCATCTATCAAACTACATGTTGGGGCTTAGCTACCACTAAACAATTAAACTCGCCCTCAATTCCATCCCTTTCGAGTTTTCCCAATGATAGCTCACGTTTTAACCTGTCCCTGACGACCTTACAGGCTCTATTACAGAATAATTCATTTAATGTTTCCGGACTGGATCAGTCACCCTGGTTGGTATGGCCTATATCATCTAATGCATGTCAAATGCGTTTTCACGACTCAGGTACTAGATACACACAGGATAGGCCTGATCCGAGATTTATTACTTCTCGTACTGTCACTACATATTCTGTTGGTAAATTATGCAAACAATGGCTGCAACATTCGTCCCTTGATTCTGTTAAACAACATTTGTCCCTCCTTTCAGGCAATATTGATCTGTCCGACTTTGTTTTGGGACCTCGTGGTCCCCGGCCTAAGAGATTCATTTATGAAACGTATAATGAACTCTGGAAGCTATCACAAATGGAAGCTGCTTCCCGTCTTCGGGAAATAGATCAAGCAAATATGGAAAAGGTGCTTGCTGTTGTTGACAATAGTATTAATACCCTGTCTTCTCGCATTTACACTTTAGAGAATATTGTGTCCTCTGTTGTTGATATTGTACAAGATGATGTTTCTGTGTTATATCATGGTCAGAATCAATTGCGCTCAGTTATGCAGTTTGCATGGACTTTACAAACACTTAAGTTAGGTAAAGTGCCTTGGCATTTTTTGAACACCTCTGCCTTATTTCTACCTTTTAACTTAACTGACAAACAGCAATTTATGTCCATGAAAGATGCAACTTACACTCTATTACATATCGAAAAGGTGGATCCTTTGCCGTTCTCTGTTGCAGAACTCGATTCTGCTGTATGGCTAGTTCATGGGGTTATCGTTTTACCTTTTTCCTTGTTTGAATTTGACTCGTGCATGAAACATTATCCTGTGGGCCGTTACCGGCCATTGGGCAGTGCTTTCCTGCATGAACTCTGGTCCTTGCCTTTCATGTATAAATGCCTTCGGGACGGCAAGGAAGTCTTTCTCACGGGGGAGTACTGCGACTCGACTATAGGTCATTCGCTTATTTGTAAACACATTAAATTGCATGGCTCATGTAGCGTTTCCTCTCCTAATCTTGCTTGTGTGCTGAAAGGTATTCCTGCTCCTGTTATTTCTCCTACTTTCACTCTCCTTTCCAATGGTAGTTATTTACTTTTAAATAACGAAAACTGTTGTGGCCTGCAGGCTGGCATTCCTTACATTGTAACAGTTTCGCACAGGGTTGTCTGCTGCAAAAATGTGCTTTTTCCTCCCCCTCATGGCAAGGTTGATATCTCTATTTGGCCTTCCATCCCTACCATGGAAGCAGATTTCAATAGACTGAGCAGAATAAAGGCACTATTATTAAACGAGGAAGTTATGCTCACGTCCGCCCGGGAGACATTCATTCTCCAGGTGGCGAGTACCCACAGTGAAATACAGGCCCTTTTGAACACTAATCTCCCCCAACATTTTGGGGAGTTAATACATCGTATTTTTAACGCATCTAACACTGAAGGCCTAGTGCACTTTTTTAAGGTCGTGGGGTCGGGCTTAGTGTCCTCCTTCCAAACTATATTTGGTGTCATACCGGCTTTCATACATTCTATTTTTTCCAGTGTCTTTGGCGGTTTCCCATTGATCCTCGCTTTAGCGGCTGGTGTCTTGCTCTTAATTTGCTTTCTGCGCAATGGCTGCTCCCCGATGGGACCTGCTCGATCCAGAACGCCTCCAGCTGCTCCGTGAGCGCCTTTTGGCCGGTTTTGGTGTCTTGCCATTGGCGACACTAAGTGTGTCATATACTCTTTCATTTCGCTTTGCGTATTTCACTTGCGTGCAACCTGTGATGACTTGTGTCCGCTGTCCTTTCACCTGGACTCTGGATTATTGCCTCTCCAATTCGTCATTGTCTGTTCCGGATTTTGTTCAGTTGATGGGTCCCTTAGAGGCCCATGAGCAGGACTGTTCCGTCGCTGGCTGTATGGCGCGTGCGGCTGCACTGGGGATTTTGGCGCAATGGGATATCTGGGCGGCTGCCCAGGATCTCCTACAACGAAGCTGTTTCAATTATCACGCAAGCTGTCCCGCATTGCTTCTGGATGCTCCCTTTGCTGAGGAGCATTCCTGCTCTTTTGATCTCATGGATTGGATGGCTTCTATGTTTTTTGACGATTCCAATGATGAACTCTTGGAGGGTATGGCTTTTTTCTGCACCTACACTTTCATGGATTGACCTGCCCTTCGCCGTTTGGGCGCTCCCTGTGCTCCAACGGCTTTGTTTTTCCTCTAATGGGCCTCTGTCCTGGCCGCCGGACTGTCCAGGGGAGGGTGTCTTGTGGATTGTTACCTGCCTTGTTATGTTGGCCTAGGCCTGGCTGCCATGCTGCTTTTCTTTGCGCACGTTACACTGAGCCGGGCCTCCCTCGCCCTTTGCTCGTGCCAAGTTCTTTTGCACTGTCTGCATTTTCTGTTGTTCACCTTTTTGGGCTCAGTCTGCACAAACATGTACAAGGTCGCATAACAATATATTTTGGTTCTTCCTGATATGGCCAGTCTCGCGCACCCAGACATAACATTATGTGCAATTGCCATGAAGAATTTGATATGCTTGTAATACTGTGGTTTACTAGCGCTTAGGACACTTGGAGAAATCCTTTTCAGTGAGAAGAGCTATGATGT
The DNA here is from genome assembly GCA_963921515.1 of Calotriton arnoldi. NCBI lineage: Eukaryota > Metazoa > Chordata > Amphibia > Caudata > Salamandridae > Calotriton > Calotriton arnoldi. The sequence continues at coordinate 550,204 of CAWUFW010000862.1, forward strand.
CCTGCTGATGTAATTCTGCATCTAGAGACTGAGGTATGGGGGTTCGCTAGTCAAAGCCCAGAGGTCTTCTATTATTATAATAAACTATCTTATTGCAAGGGGAGGGTGGTAATGTTATTTATACGTTTATCCACTGAGCTCTGAGATGCTTTCCCCGTTTGTATTCTATGGAATTGTAACCATGCTGCTTATATTATTCGTATGCATTATGCTATTAGTACTGACACGTGTACTGTACATTAGAGCACGTAAGTTGGAATAAACATTTTAACCTATCCAGTGTCTCTTACTACGCACCTTGTGGACAAGTACGAGTGAGTGACGAAAGAGTGTTCTTGCTTCTGCGAGTCCTGAGATAAAGATACCGTGTTCTGGGTTGTCCAAACATTAGTACTTGGGTGCTAATGGGATGCTAAGCTAGTTGGGTTGGGGTTTTTGGGTGCTACGGTATATGGTGGCAAACCACTGTATTCCGGGGTCCCATTTTCCTGTGCATAGCTCTGTGTATGTGCAGAAACCTTATGACAAAATCAATGGGTACAAAAAGCCACACACACCTTCTGCTCACCACACGCACATTCCATCCAAAAATTACTACCAAGTCACATAGCCATGTCAGTGCTCACCTTCACCTCAAACGGTAGGTAGCCATTTTCACAGTGAGACGGTGTACTGTGTTTGGCTATTCGTCCCACAAAACGCAACATGCATGCTGTTCCACCCCTATGGAGGATGGGACACTACACCCCCAATAAGAATCATGTGGCAGGCAATGTATGCTACCCACTCAACTCACAGGTAGGTAACCGCATCTCACAGGTCAGGGTGTGTGGGGGTGGGAAGCTTGCACAACAACTCACACGGGCCCACCTGACCGCCAGCACACAAGACCCATTACTTCCTGGCACCAACATGCATGTGTCAGTTATTGCAATGTCCACTTCAAAAGAACTGCTATGTAGACATCTCATGCTGACTTGTCCCACACTGGACCAAGATGGAAGCCATCATCATACACACACAGAGAGGTCTCACAAATACAAGCAATAAACAGCAAACACAACATATCAACAGCCACAACATTCAGCCAGATATGCATTTCAAAAAACATGGTGGCATAGGACACCAGGCCTCTCAATGCACAACTGCACACCCAGATAGCATTGGCAACTATAGTGTGCACACACCTAAGAAAATGAAACTGTGACAGCAACGAAAGTGTGAAAGTCTGAAACACATGTAGATGGAACTCAGAGCACAACCATGCACACCACTACATGCCATCTGACAGTAGCAGTGGTCCAGACCACCTAGTATCCAATTAAAGCAAACTTAAGCATGGCTGGAATTGCAAATACAGATATGTACACCACATTGAAAAGGTATGCATGAAACTACAATGTTCACTCAATGTGCAGAGTAAACCGCTGCAAGGGCTCAACAAGTGACACATACGCGCAAATGGATGACATATGATTGATAAATAACTGGATGCCAACATGAGCCTGTCAATGTAAAAAATTTAAATTGTGCATGTCATGTCTTGACAACTCCCAATATGGACAAGTAATGCATGTACCACAACAGCTTGTAATGCATCACTGGATGTCAGTCACTGTAGTAGTAGTAGTAGTAGTAATTTATTTGTTGATTAGTTAAAATCATTACAATCAGCAAAATCCACGTACAAAGTGAAATTTAAAATAAGAGAAAAAAAAACAAAAATTCATTTTCCATTCAGATTTGTTTCGCGGCTACAGTGTAAAATTATATCCAAGCAAGTTCTACAAATAAACCTCAACATAATTCATTTAGCAGCAATGGAGGGCAATCGAAAAATAAAGTGCTTTGTGCTAGCAGCTGTAGTTTACAGTATACCGTGCATTACTCTAAAAATACTTTGTAACAATGTAAGTAGCAGCAAATGAGAAACAGCCATAGTAGAGTACATTTGGGATAACATTGGAAATAAAGTGCATTTGTGCCAGCAGACTTTAGCAGCTATGATTTAAAATATACCGACACTACCCCAAAAACACTTTATATCGATATAAAAAGCAGCAAAAGTACATTTGTGCTAACGTCCGAAATAAAGTGCATTTGTGCTAGCAGACCTTAGCAGCTATGGTTTAAAATGTACCGTGCATAACCCTAAGAATACTTTGTAGCGTTGTAAGTGGCGGCAAACGAATACAGCCGAAATAAAGTGCATTTGAGCCAACCTCCATATTATAATATCCCCACTGTCATTAAACATTTATTCTCTGTAAAATGTTTAATTAACTAATTCAGTGATAGTTCTTTTTAAAAATGGTAATAAAAACAATTACTTGATTTTCATGTCATAATAATGGCCACCTCGATTGTAAGTATTACTATATTATTAAGCAGAATCGTCATAAGACACAATTTTCTTTTCAGCTATAAGGATAAACTTAACAAATCGGGAAATTAGACGAGCCGAGGCTCCATTGAGGCATGTGATAATAGCATTTCTACAAGTTCTTACCCCCAATTCATTAAAAATAGGTTTTAAAATGGATTTCCGCTCTTCTAGCAATTGGGGGCATAAATTTACTATATGCACTAAGGTTTCCTCACTGCAAATGTGTACAGTGAACAACTGCTGGATGTACAAACAGTTGATGTAACACTGCTAACACAAACCTTGCTGGGTGCAACACAATGACCATTTCTCATCTGACCCACAGGTGACCAAGAACTCATTGCAGAGGATGACACCAACCTGCAGAGCCAGTCCCCCCCCCGGAACAGAGACAACTGGATGAAGACTCCCTGGATTCCTTGGATGAGGAGCTCCAAGCTGGCCCATCTGGTGTGGCAGCCCGCAACCAGTCCCAGGCCCCCATTGTCCCCACAACCACATCAGCTGCAGCCCATGACCATCCTCAGACAGCTGCTGTCACGGCCTGTGTGTCAACCACTACCACCACCACCACCACCACAGCTGGCCGCAACACCCTCCCTGCCCCAGGGGTTGAGCAGCCCACTACATCGACTGCGGAGGCCAGGGAGAGGATGCAGCGGGCCAATGTGAGGACCGGACAGGACCGTGACAGCAGTGCAGGTGGGAGGGACAGGGTCATGCAGAGGGGAAATGATCCTGGGACGGAAGCCCTGGCACACATCGACAGACTCCTTGGGGCCTACCAACAGGCCCAGGGACGAATGGGCCGGTTAGAGGAAGAATCTCGGGAGCACCTCCTGCTGCTGAGGTCCATGGACACATGCATGGGACAGATTGTGGACCTCTTGGGGCAGCTAGTGGCGGTTCTGAGGGACAGGCCAGCGCAACATTCTACCCCTCTGCCTCCCCCTGATGGGCAGCAGGATGACACTTCATCATCCTCCCCTGCGTCCACAGAGGGGGGTGAGTCCTCAGACACCACTGTCCCTGCAGCAGTGGCCCCTCCAGTCAAGCGCAAAAGGGGCCGTCCAAGGAAAGGCCAGGGGGCCTCACGTGCCAAAGCACCTGCCAAACGCTAGTCCCCGAGACAGCTATGATGGCAGACCACTGCACCACTGCATTGACCTTTTGGACTATCCTTCACCACACTGCCATGTGAATGGCATCTATCTGTTGGACTGGGTCTCCACATCATTGTGGGGACTACTCAAGTATCTCATCTACCATGACTGTCAACTCACTTCTTCAATTCCCCCCTTCACATTTTCTCCACCCTCGCATGTCACAATTGTAAATAAATACACCTTACACACATGTTGTTGTGTCTGCTCCTTCTTTAATACAGGATGTGCAACCTTCACCGTGTAGGACATGGTCCAGGGGAATGGAATGTAGGTAGGCAGTGAGATGCTGAAGGGACCTAGGGAAAACCGCAGAACAAGAGTCACTTGTATGGGTGTGGCATCGCACACATCACACAACACTTGTCAACAAGGTACTCAGATCTACAAACTTTACACAGAGCAACAGTCACCATAGAGATATTCTGTATCACACTAACCAATCACACATACATTGGCAGTCAGCAATGAGTCAACACAAAGCTGCAGTCACCAAGCTCACATACACCCACACAGCAACTGCAACACCATCAGACCATTTTGTCCCTTCTACATCGCCACTCACCTTCAAGTGAAGTAGCGGGTGATGAGCTGTCGACGCATGTCGACACCTTCCTCCTCTCCACTGCCCTCGTCACTGGATCCGGGTTGATTTGCAGGCGGGGGCCTTGGCTGCTCATCATCGTCATCCAGGATCAGGGGTATTGCCTTGCGAATGGCCAGGTTGTGGAGCATGCAGCATGCCACCACTATCTGACACACCTTCCCTGGCGAGTACATAAGGGCACCTCCAGTACGGTCCAGGCACCGAAATCTTGATTTTAGGAGACCAAATGTCCGTTCTATCACACGCCGTGTCCTCCCATGGGCATCATTGTATCGCACATCAGCTGGCGTGACGGGATTCCGCAATGGGCTCAGCAACCACAGGCGGTTCGGATATGCCGAGTCACCTGGGTGTGAGAAACACAGGTTAACCTTGCAGTCCCACAATGCCACACGACAGCATGTCACACACACCCCACTCTAATCCACTATGCATACTCACCCACAAGCCATGCACGCTCCGGAAGCAGATTGGCCATCAGCTGAGGAACGATGCTGCTGCGCAAGATGTGGGCATCATGGGCTGAGCCGGGAAACTTGGCACACACATGTGAGATGATCATGTCCGCCAGGCACACCACTTGAACATTTACCGAGTGTGAATGCTTCCTATTGCGGTAAACCTGTTCACGTGCCTGTGGTGGCACAAGCCCAACATGTGTGCAATCAATTGCACCAATGACATGGGGGATATGTCCAAGGGCATAGAAATCGCCCTTCACAGCCACCAACTCAGGCCCCCTGGGGAAATGGATATATCTGTCTTTGTAGAGCATCATGGCCGACAGTACATCCCTCAGCACCATGCTGAACATCGGCTGTGACATCCCGCCTGCACTAGCGACCGTGTGCTGGAATGAGCCTGTTGCAAAGAAATGCAGGCATGCCATCACCTTAAATGTTGCGGTGAAAGCTGTCGGATATGTCCGACGTGGCTGCAGGTGGGGCTCCAACATGGCACATAGGTTCTGCAGGGTTTGTCGGTCCAGCCTGAATTTGCGGATTATATCCTCATTCTCCATGTCTGCCAGGACTGTGAACGGACGATGGATATTGGGCCTCCTCCTCCTAGGACAGATCAAAGTGCACAGATGTCAATGCAAAAGACCATGAAATGTGCATTACATCAATTTAGTCAACAGACACATTGGCAAGTTTTACACATTGCACCATTAACCGACAGAGCACTTCACAAGTAGGTACACATCAGGCACACTACTCGTACACCTGTCCCCTTACCAGCAGCAATTATCTGTGCACCCCTCCGGCTCATTCGCATGCACAGTGTGATATACTAACAGATATGTGTGCACACCTGTGAGTATGACCCCCAGCATATGTTACTGATTGCAATACTACCCTAACACACCATGTTGCTGTCCCTGATACACCTCCCAACACAGGTTGCACATGGCACACATCAACTACACACTGACCACCGGCTGAGCATGGGGGACACGTGTGTGCATGTGCATTACACAATGTGACAGTTGCTGATGCCCCTAGTTCAGTAAATCAGACAACATTGTGCGTTACATTGCACACACAGACATTGACCATTACCAACATATGCTATGCAACACATTAACTGGACAGTCTACATTTCATTACACAGCACATGTGACATGTGCAAGTGTATGTGCCTATGCAATGTATTGGCGACCCATATATGGTATGTGTTGGTGACGTGGAGTGACATGTTCCTTTTGTGCATTTGCCCTCATGAGGACCCTTCAATTTATGAGACACTGGGCACTGTACATGTTTGCCTATGCACAGAGCTGGAGGACACGTTAGGTGCAGCAAAGCTACTCCACAACTCCATTAACGGTCACTCCAGGCACTGTATGGCACACATTTGGTGGTGCCTACCGCTTGGCCCCTGCGGACTGGCACCGCCCATACCCCAGGCACGATCGCGGTAGACACAGCCAGATATGTATGTGACAATGGCGGTGACTATGCACCGCTACCCAAATCACGGTCACTCCAGGCACTGTATGGGACCCATATGGCGGTGCCTACCGCTTGGCCCCTGTGGACTGGCACCGCCCATACCCCAGGCACGATCGCGGTAGACACAGCCAGATATGTCTGTGACAATGGCAGTGACTATGCACCGCTACCCAAATCACGGTCACTCCAGGCACTGTATGGCACCCATATGGCGGTGCCTACCGCTTGGCCCCTGCGGACTGGCACCGCCCATACCCCAGGCACGATCGCGGTAGACACAGCCAGATATGTATGTGACAATGGCCGTGACTATGCACCACTACCCAAATCACGGTCACTCCAGGCACTGTATGGCACCCATATGGCGGTGCCTACCGCTTGGCCCCGGCGGACTGGCACCGCCCATACCCCAGGCACGATCGCGGTAGACACAGCCAGATATGTATGTGACAATGGCGGTGACTATGCACCGCTACCCAAATCACGGTCACTCCAGGCACTGTATGGCACCCATATGGCGGTGCCTACCGCTTGGCCCCTGCGGACTGGCACCGCCCATACCCCAGGCACGATCGCAGTAGACACAGCCAGATATGTATGTGACAATGGCGGTGACTATGCACCGCTACCCAAATCACGGTCACTCCAGGCACTGTATGGCACACATTTGGCGGTGCCTACCGCCTGGCCCCTGCGGTGTGTCACCGCCATGGACCATGCCCTTGCAGCCAATGGGAAGCACCCTCGAAGGAGCCTGATGCGGATTTGAAACTCACGGTAGGCGTGCACCGCCACCGCGGAGCCGGTCACTGGAAGCATTCAAAAGATGCACCACCGCGGTAGCGCGCGCCTGGCCCCTGCGGTGTGTCACCGCCATGGACCATGCCCTTGCAGCCAATGGGAAGCACCCTCGCGGGAGCCTGATGCGGATTTGAAACTCGCGGTAGGCGTGCACCGCCACCGCAGAGCCGGTCACTGGAAGCATTCAAAAGATGCACCACCGCGGTAGCACGTGCATGTCCCCTACGGTGTGTCACCGCCATGGACCATGCCCTTGCAGCCAATGGGAAGCACCCTCATGGTAGCCTGATGTGAATTTGAAAATCGCGGTAGGCGTGCACCGCCACCGCGGAGGCGGACATTGGATGTTTTTGAATGAGGCAGACCTGGTACACCAATTGCAGCACCCTGGGACCACTGACACAGCCCCAGGGGCCTATATATGTGTGGGAGGGTGCCCCACATTCCCACAGCTACCAGGGACTGCTGACTGACAACCCTCACCTGCTGCTGCTTCCTCCAGGGACTGCTGGCTGCCACCCTCCACCTGCTGCTGCTGCCTCAAGGGACTGCTGGCTGCCACCCTCCACCTGCTGCTGCTGCCTCAAGGGACTGCTGGCTGCCACCCTCCACCTGCTGCTGCTGCCACATGTCCATTGTGATGTCGAGGACTCAGAAGATCCGCGCCAGTCCCTTCACCAGAAAGGACCTTGAGGTCCTGGTAGACGGGGTGCTTGCACAGTACCCATGGCTTTATGGTGGCCCTAATGTCGTGGTAAGTCTCCAGGACTGTGAGTGAGAGTGCAGGGTGGGCACACGTGAGGTGGAGGTGCTTCTGTATGTGTCAGTGGTTGTGGGGCTCTGACATGCACTGCCTAGCATGCTTACTACAGTGGGAAGGGCTTGGTGGGCTCTTTCACAAGGTACCCTGCATGCCCATCCTGAGTAGAGGGACATGTTTTGTAGTGTCAGCCATACAGTGCAGCTGCATTTTGGTGATGCAGGAGTCAGGCCAGTTATCGTTTGTGTGAATGGCTGTGTTGCTCCCAATTTACCCACTCAGTGTCAGTCCACCTGCCCTGCACAGTCCCCGCTGAATGCCACATGTCCACATCACTGCATGTACAGTGTGTTCCATGTGTGTTTGGTTCACGCCTCTTCATCTAAGTACCATCTCTGCCCTGTAGATTGCACAGGAGCAGCCGTGTGAGAAGGGTGTGTGTATGACAGTTGTTATCACTCTATGTGAGTTCCAGGACACAGTGAGGCTTTCACAGGGTTAGGACACTTAGGTCTGCGCAGTGTTGGACACAGTGAGTCCAACAACAATACACATGTTTTGCTATCTTCTCTATGTGTAGTTGTAGGTAACTGCTGACAGTAGCTGCGGGCAGACTACACGTCACTTGCTGTGTTGTATCCTGCATGTGAATGGGATGTGGAGGTACTGTGTCCACCATCGAACATGCATGCATGTACGTCTGATTGACCAATGACATTGTACCATGTTCACAGCAATTGTTGGCTCTGTTACAGTTGTAGCTGGAGTTTTGGATGATTGGATGAGTCACTGTCGTGCTACTGCATTTTCTTTGTGTTGTCATTGTACACTGTGTCACTGGAACCTCACCCCTCTTGTCTCCCATGCCTGAAGCTGAAGGTCCACCAGCGTAAAGCTGTGCGGAGGGCCATTGCCTCTAGAGTGCGAGATCTGGGTGTGTCAAACCGAAGGCGCACCCACTGTCATAATAGGTGGGACGACATCTGCCGGCTGAGCAAGAACGTGGCCGAGATGACGCTGGGGCTGCTTCCTCGGACTGGCAGGTTGGCTAGGCACAGCATGACACCACTAATGGTCCGCATCCTGGCTGTCACACAACCTGAGCTGGACAGACAACTGAAGGAGCATCAGCAGCAAGCTAGGGGTGAGTATGTGTTGCAGGCTGCCTTTGGCTGGGAGTGGGTGCATGTGTCTACAGAGTGTGCAAATTGTCAGCTGTGTGACATTGGTTGTGTGGTGCAATGTTTTGTGAGTGGCCTCTGTGCTGGGTGTATGTGCCATGCATTTGCCCAGCCTGTGCTTCATGAATTCAGTTTTGGCACTGTGCATCTCTCTTACATTTGGAGTTGTGGCCTTCAGGTACCTTCTGCTGTGGGGTAGTGTGTGAATTCTGATGGATGGGAATGCCAGTGTGCCAACTGTGAGTGCGTTTCAATGAATGCGTGCAATTACAGACCTCAGATGTCTGCCAGTCAGACATCTGAGGCCAATGTGCAACAGTAGATATGCCCATGAACTCGATATGGTGGATGGCATGTGTGCAGGGTCATTGTGGGCTGGTATGTTGTGGTCTGTGTGGTCCCCTACTGCTCCATCCATGTAGGTGATGAGCACCATGTTGTGGTGTTCATCCTTGCCACCATCGGGACAGTGTGTGTGCACAGGCCATTTTGTGGCTGTGTCTGATGTGAGCCAACAGCAGGATGGTGTGCTGAGTGAGTCACCTGGGGCACTTATGGCAGGATGTGTGTTGGACACGCACCGTTAGCTTGATATTTTGGGTGGCAAGATATATGTGTGCACAGGGTGGCTTGCGATGTGCTGCACACCTCTTCTAGGATGCATATGTATTGGCATGTGTTAGTTCTGTTGATGCCACTCATCTCACAGTACTTCTCTCTCCTATGCAGCATCTCCCGTATGTGCAGAGGGACAGGGGACGGACACCAGTGGTGAGGCATCCAGTGCAACAGCCGCACCGGAGCAGACTGACACAGATGTGACCAGCGCCGAGGAGGGGGACAGGAGTCTGCTAGATGATTCACAGCTGGAGACACAAAGCTCTACGTCATCTGACGCCAGCGGTGACGCATTCATGTTGGGGGGTACAGGGAACGGGGACTCTGCCTCCTCTTCCGCCGCACAGCGTCCAGTGCCCAGCCTCCCTTCAACCTCCACTGGTGCTGCCCGTGTCCGCACGAGTAGGAAGGGAAGAGTCACCTTCACCCCAGGCACTGCTGCCCCAGCCCATGTCAGCCCTGCTGCCCTCAGTGCTGAAGCAGTCGAGCTATTGCGCCAGCTGTGTGTGGGGCAGACAGCACTTCTCAATGCCTTCCAAGAGCACGACAAAAAGTTGGGGCAGGTTATAGCTTTCATGGAGGGCATACATTCCGACGTAGGTGGGCTACACCGGACTGTGCAGTCCTTGTCATCAACTGTGACAGCAGCCCTGCAACAGGCACATGGTCAGGGAGCGGCTCCCATCACTTTGTCCGGCCCCGTGTCACTGTGCACCTCTGATGACAGTGACAATGCTCAGCGGACCCCAAAGTCCCGGTACAGAACCCGCAGCACACAGGAGCAGCAGCAGCCCAAGCGTACTAGAGCGCAGACACCATCCCCACATAAAAGTAAGGCCACCCCAGAGCGCAGAGAGAAAATCCCATCAGGTGACAGCAAGGGCCACAAAGCAAAGAAACAAGCATCAGGGTCACAGGCCTCACCTTCCTCCCCCGCCAAAGACTCCCCTGTCCCAAAGACGTCTCGCAGAGGCAAAATTACATTTTCCACACCCACTGAGAAGTTGTTGCCTGGAAACATTACACAGGATGAGGGCCCCATGGATAATCCATCCTTGACCTCCACTCCCATCCCAAGCCCTGTGAAGCCAGCACGGGAGGACACTGTAGGGGGCAAACCTGGTGGACAGAGGGAGGCAGGGCGGCGGCAAACCCCAGGCAAGCGGACAGCGGAATCCAGCATGTCCCCAGAGGGAGGGTCACCATCAACACCAGAATCAGCTTTGGTAGTGGGGTCACCTGTTGTGTCCGCCCCAGTTCACCTCAATCCCCAGGCAGGGAAGCCTTTCAGGATCCCCAAGAAGTGGAGAGGCACCCCTCCACAATCTCCGGCACACACTGTGTCTCACCAGGGCATGAGTCCACCTCCCCGTGCCACCACCCCACCTGGTCCAAGCAGCCCCCCAGCTCCCACAAGCAGAGATGGCTCTTCCACAGTTGTTCCTCCCACTGCCCAGGGCAGCCCTCCAACTGACCCCAACACACAGTCAGCTCCAAGTCCGACAGACAGCCCCATCTGAGTGGTGGTCACCCTCACACACCTGTCTGTCCACAGCGGTGCGTGTGCTGCCCATTGTCAGCCCCATTACTCTGTGGCTGGGCATGGCATGGTAGAGTTGCATACATTCCCTGTGTAGCTTCTGATATCACTACTCTGCACAATGTACTGGCCTTATTGTTCACTGCTATTTGCCCCCCTGCCTCTGCAGCTTCTGATGTCCCTACTCTGCACATTGTACTGGCCACTCGCCTTGTTGTTCACTGCTATTTGCCCCCTGCCTGTGCAGCTTCTCATGGACTTCATCTGCACATTGTACTGGCCACTGGCCTTGTTGTTCACTGCTGTTTGCTCCCTGCCTGTGCAGCTTCTCATGGACTTCATCTGCACATTGGACTGGCCACTGGCCTTGTTGTTCACTGCTGTTTGCTCCCTGCCTGTGCAGCTTCTGATGTCCCTACTCTGCACATTGTACTGGCCACTGGCCTTGTTGTTCACTGCTATTTGCCCCCTGCCTGTGCAGCTTCTGATGCCCCTACTCTGCACATTGTACTGGCACACTGGCCTTGTTGTTCACTGCTATGTGCCCCCTGCCTGTGCAGCTTCTCATGGACTTCATCTGCACATTGTACTGGCCACTGGCCTTGTTGTTCACTGCTATTTGCCCCCTGCCTGTGCAGCTTCTGATGTCCCTCCCTACTCTGCACATTGTACTGGCCACTGGCCTTGTTGTTCACTGCTATTTTCCCCCTGCCTGTGCAGCTTCTCATGGACTTCATCTGCACATTGTACTGGCCACTGGCCTTGTTGTTCACTGCTATTTGCCCCCTGCCTGTGCAGCTTCTGATGTCCCTACTCTGCACATTGTACTGGCCACTGGCCACTGGCCTTGTTGTTCACTGCTATTTGCCCCCTGCCTGTGCAGCTTCTCATGGACTTCATCTGCACATTGTACTGGCCACTGGCCTTGTTGTTCACTGCTATTTGCCCCCTGCCTGTGCAGCTTCTGATGTCCATACTCTGCACATTGTACTGGCCACTGGCCTTGTTGTTCACTGCTATTTGCCCCCTGCCTGTGCAGCTTCTCTGCACATTGTACTGGCCACTGGCCTTGTTGTTCACTGCTATTTGCCCCCTGCCTGTGCAGCTTCTCATGGACTTCATCTGCACATTGTACTGGCCACTGGCCTTGTTGTTCACTGCTGTTTGCTCCCTGGCTGTGCAGCTTCTCATGGACTTCATCTGCACATTGGACTGGCCACTGGCCTTGTTGTTCACTGCTGTTTGCTCCCTGCCTGTGCAGCTTCTCATGGACTTCATCTGCACATTGGACTGGCCACTGGCCTTGTTGTTCACTGCTATTTGCTCCCTGGTGTGCAGCTTCTCATGGACTTCATCTGCACATTGTACTGGCCACTGGCCTTGTTGTTCACTGCTGTTTGCTCCCTGGCTGTGCAGCTTCTCATGGACTTCATCTGCACATTGGACTGGCCACTGGCCTTGTTGTTCACTGCCGTTTGCTCCCTGCCTGTGCAGCTTCTCATGGACTTCATCTGCACATTGGACTGGCCACTGGCCTTGTTCTTCACTGCTATTTGCTCCCTGGCTGTGCAGCTTCTCATGAACTTCATCTGCACATTGGACTGGCCACTGGCCTTATTTCTCACTGCTGTTTGCTCCCTGCCTGTGCAGCTTCTCATGTGAATACTGTGCATATTGAAATGCCCACTGGCCTTGCTGTTGCCCAAATTTGTTGTCTCACTATGCAAATTGTGAATAAACACAGTTGGTCCTGCTGTGAGTTGTGTCAGTGTCCTTCCTGAATAAAGTTGTTTCTGTGTGTGCATGGTTTACTGTGTCACATGCTCAGTATGCCACTTCAACATTGCCAATAGGTTGTCTCACATTTCATTTTTTTGCAGGGGTGGGAGGCACTTCATTTCTACCAGACTGTGATACTTATGGGTGCAGTGCAGGTGTTTGGCAATGAATTCTTGTTGTCATCATCCTTCTTTGCTCATGTTATCTATGGTGGACACATGTCAGGTTTGTGGGCAATGGCAGCACAGGGTGGGAGTTTGGGCACAGGCTTACAGGCAGGCAGGCCAGGGTCATGGGGGCTGTGTGAGCTTCCTTTCTGTGTGCCAATCAGTTTAGGTGTATGGACATCTTGTGGTGATGAGTTATCCAGGTCCCATGGCTTACTTCCAATGTGTGCACTTGGGTGGTGGAGAAGTGTATGGTGTGAAGGGGGTGACTTTGTTGTGACTGTGGATATGTGTGCACCGCATTGTCAACTACTGCCATGTGTCACCCTGGAGTGATGTGCCTGTATGTGTACTTGTTGAGCCCTGTGGTTGTGTTTTGTGCACATGGCAGTATTGTGTGGTGCTGTTGTGAGAGGAGGTATGTATGACATATCCTACTTGTGCTTGGCTGTCATGTAGTGTGTCACTGGGCCCTGTGTGTTGTGCAGCAGACATTCTCTTGTCCAGTATTTGGATGCCTATGTGTGGCTGGTCAGTGTTTGAGTGCAGGGCCTTCCTTTCATCCCTGTGCCTATACATGGGTGTCCTTGCTGTCTCCAGGAGTTGTTGCATTGAGGTGACCGTGGTTTGTGTTGACTGACTGTGTCAGCCATGTGTGCTGTGATGGGCTGTGTGTGTTCTCACGTGTGTCTTGTCTTGCATAAGCATCACACATGCTTGATGGTTGTGTCACTGCCCTTCCATTTGTGGGCACCTCACTTTGGCTTTCCTATATGTTGTCCTCCATTACTGCTGGCATGTGGTGTCTGTATGTGGCTGTGAGTCAGGGTGGTGTGTGTGTGTGTGACTTGTCAGGTAGTGTGTGCAGTGAAGTGTTTGGTCCTCATCTGTGTGTGTGTGTACATTTTGTGCCTGGCCTCAGTGTTCTTGGCTTGTGTGTGATGTTGTTGTGGTGTGTGTGTTGGCTGGGGCCTGGGCTTTTGTGCTATGTGTTCCTGTGCAAAGGGTCCTGCTGTGGCTGTATATGCAGTTGTTGGGACGTGGGGCATGGTGTGGCTTTAGTTGTGTGGTTGTTGTGCAGGAGTGGCACTTGGGAGGCACATGTTGTGTCCCTTCAGGGAGGTAGCTAGTGTGTTGTGGGTGGAGTTGTGGCTCTGTGCTATTTGTACGGTGCCCTTGGCAGGCGCTGGCCCTGGGCTCTGCGTTGTGTGCATGGTTTCCTGCACACTGACCGCGGCGGTGACGTGACCGGGACATTTGTTCATGATGGCGGAACATGGGTGGGCAGTATGTGGCGAGGTGTGTTTGTCACAGGTGGGACATGTGTGTGCAGTGATGGCTGTGTGCCTGTCCCCACAGGGGTGTGTGGTGTTCCCATGCGACGTTTTTCCACCCTTGAGCTGTGTATTGTGTTACTTGCACTGTTGTGTCTGTACGTACCTGCGGAGGCGTCCGCGGCGGACGATGGCTTGCAGGTGGTGTATCATGTACAGCACCGGGATGGCGTGTAGGGCAGGATCCATCGCGGTGTGTACCAGGTGTCTCTTTTCTGTCTCCGCTGTTGTGTCTCCGCCGTCTCTCGCTGTGCGGTTTCTCCGTCGCGGTGCGCTGCCATGTTTCCGGCATCGTAATATCTTCCTCGTACGGGACGTCATTCCGCACGGCGGTGTGTGGTGATTGGCTCACTCCGCCGCGGTGGCGGGCGCACTTTGATGGCGGTTGGCGTCGCACCGCGGCAGACAGGAAATGGGCAATGTGTGGCCATCCTAATATGGCGGGCGTGAAGACCGCTGGCGGCGTGCGGTAAATGGGTGTTACCGCCACCGCCGGCACCGCAGTCGTGTCTCCGTCCGCCATCGTAATAGGCCCCTAAGTCTCCAAAAGTCCGTTAAAGGCAATTGGTCAATGTAGAACAAAATTGTTTGTGCATCTTATTTGGAAAAAAGTGCACATTAGAAATCCTATCTGGGAAGGGATCCATAATATGATTACAGTCACCCGCCAGTAAGAAATATTTATTCTTAAATTCTAAACATTTCTTAATTATGTTCTGCCAAAAACTGTGATCAGGTTAGGTAGGATCATAAACATTAAATACAGTAATAGGAATATTGTTGATCAATAAATCAGTTGCAGCGTCCATCAGTATCTGTTTGTTGTGAATTAATAGAAACATTTAATTATTTATTACACAGTATAAGAAATCCATTTTTCTTAGTAGTTGTCGGGAAACAAGAACTTTTCCTACCCATTGTTTCTGTAATTTGCGAGCTTCCAAGTCTGATAAATGGGTTTCTTGAAGAAGAGCAAGTTCTGGTTACAATTTTTCCAGATGAGGCAAAGCTCTCTATCTTTTCATAGGATTCCTCAAACATCTAACGTTCCGTGATATCTCTGAATGGTATAAATGCAGGAAATACAAATAGAAAGGTCTTCTGGTAGAAGATACATCAATTAAAAAACAGCGTGCCAACATAATAAAAAAAGAGAAAAGGAAGAAACATGGAAGAAACATGGAAGGACAATAGAATGAGGAGAGAGGTACAGGGGAAAAGATATAAAAAAAGAAAAAGGGAAGTAAATGGTAAGAGAGATAAAACAGACAGTACATACCAAAGGGAAATATTACTGTAAAACATACTTGATGTAGAACACACGGATGTGGGTGGAAACAGCACAGAACAAGGATGACACATCCGTGGAGTCACAGGAGTGATAATATAATGACTTAATTATACGGTATGACAAAGAATTGAGCAGACAGCACCTGAAACAGAAAATGACTATTAACCACAAAATCCATGCAGTGACTACATCAAAATAGCAAATAAGAAAATTAGCTTAATATCATCGTGAAGAAGAGGGTGTGGAGGTATCCATTGTTTCTTCCCTGTGATCTTCAATACATTTTTTTAGCTTCTCCAGATCCTCATATGTGATTGTCTTAGCTGTGTAAGTTACTTTAAAGAAGCATGGCTGGATCAAACCATATTGGGCATTCATTAAATGGAGAGAGGGTCTGAGAGACAAAAAGCTATACGTCTGGATGCAGTTTCCTCGACAGATCTTGGGTAAGAAATATATTGCGGCCTATTCAGGGTAAATGCTTCTTTGAGCTCCCAGCACTAAGGACCTTAAGGAGATCAAGATATTCAAGGAAAAAAAGAATGACTCTTCTTGGTTTAGAAGATAGGGATCCTTTCCTAGGATCAAGTCTACGTGCACTCTGAATATTGAATTTTGTAGAGGATGGCAAATCAAGCAACTTTGGAAGAAATGAGGTAAAGAATGAAAGCAAGTCTGTGCCTTTGGAGTCTTCCGATAGGTGAACCATACATCCTTAAGTTGATTCTTGTATTCCTGTTTTCCAATTCCTCTATTACCTTTTTCACTTAAAAATTTCTTGTTGCATAGAGTCAATTCTAGCCATAGATTCCTGAAGATCACTAATGTGTTGCTCTGCCTCCGAAATCCTTTTGTCGAGAAAGAATCATTCGTCATCCGAAATTTGGATCTTCTTATTAGTTTCTTCCATGTGAGTGCAGAAAGCACAAATTTCGTCACGTCAAATCTCCATTAAAATAGTAGAGGAAGCTTTATCATGTGAAGGAGAATCAGGTGTTTAGTAGCAGGGATAGGATTAGAGGATTTCACTAAAAAACCTGGCTTAGGGATGACTGTGTATTATCTGGTTTAGAGACTAATCTGTCAGACATTGTAGTAGGTAAATGAGTTGATGAAACAATGTCAACGTTTTTAGATGAGGGCACAGTAGTAGCATGCAACTTAAGATGTCTTGTTTTCCCCATAGACTAATGTGTTGAGGCGAAAGTTTATCAGAGAAAGAACGCCGACAGAGAGAGAAGGAGAAGGTCCAGTAATATTAAAACATTTAAGAAAGTATACAAGAAAGCCTGCAATTTGCCCTGGTCATATACAGAGATAACACATTACTTTTGAGTGTAACCAAGAAAGGGTCCATGAATTACAAGTAGAGCTGCTACATATTTCTTCTTAATATGAAGAGCAGCATTCAAAATGTTGACAGAGAAACTCTCTTAAAGCAATGATGAGGAAGAAGAAAAGAGTCCCCACCGGTGGAGCGGAATTCATCGCCCACCCCTACTGAAAACCTCACAACAGGAGATATGTCCAGAAAATAACTCGTATGTCATTTCGCACTTGGGAGCTCCAGTGTCAGGTGGCCATCTTGTGCTTAACAACGCCGCCGCCAGCCAAATTCTTACTCACATGGTTGGTTATCAGTCAACCTGATCAAAAATGAATACATAGAAAATTAAGGAATTTATCAAACCGTCAACATAAATTTAGCCCTCAATACCCGAGCACCTCTAATAAGACACGCTAAAACCCCATGAGGGCTTTTACACGTATTGACATTTTTGAGTGTTTGTTCACATTGCTAGTCTGGAAGGAAACACATCATCTACAAAATGTTCTTTTACATTTACTGAGTTTCCACTAAAGAAAATGTATGTTTTTTTGTTGCCCGGCGGGTCAATTAATCTAGAACCGTTATCAATATTTGGGCCATTCAAAATGCTCCTAACAAGCTATTGTTTCCCATTACATTTTCCATAGTCAACCATAAAGGGACGCCATTTCAAAATCTTGAAATATGGAAAAGAAACAGGTGCCATAGATTTTGTCTCATAAAGGCGCTTAGTCAAACATCAAAATTATCTATCATAAATCTGCAAATAAGCAGAGGATGCGAGTTTTGTAGAGCTGTGTATAGAGCCGACACTAGAACAAAACTCTTTTTTATTAGGAAATATATGCATCTGAACTTCAAGTAACACTCTAAATTATAATCATAGCACCTATACACACCTTAGCTCAAAAATAAGATAGACATCCTTACCTTGTAAAGCATTCAATAACCTTTAACCTCCTAAAGGGAGCATTAAAAGTGACTGATTTTCTATTCTATGTTTTAATCTAAGTTTTAGGTCAATAGTGATATTTATTGTTTCAAAGCATTGTTCATCAGCTGATGTTTTTACACAAATTTTTCAACTAGTTCTTAAAGCACACTCAAATTCTTTTGAACTTGTTCTCTTTTCCTAAGTGACAGTCTAATATCATGTAATGTTGCATTATAATGTTCAGTTTAGAGACGCTTTCTACAACAATGGAAGGTTCGGAAGAGCACCTCTTCTGATTCCTCAGCAATTGACCACCAAGAAACCCAAGGAAATTGGTCTTTCAATACCACCTACTTTTTCTCTAAGTCCATGGCGGTAGTCCTGGCAAGGTACTCAATGGGCGGTCCTTAACATGACACTGCAAAAGAATTCAATTTGTTTCACTGAAGAACCCCAATTGAGGTTCAGAAACACAGGGTTTCCATATTAAATGCTTTCCGTAGCCCATTGCTGATGACATCACACATGTTCATGCACATAACTATTTCTAAATTGACACACATGCTTGTGTATAGTATTGCCTGTTCTGAAAATAATATTGGACTCACCACAGTTAGCGCTAACCAGAAGCTTGTGGATCCACCAATTCACTCCATGGCATTACTCATGAGACATGACATAATCAAGATCACTAGTGCATTAACCAAGAACCCATGATCGTAGTCGTCTTTGTATTATTGGTGGCAACTGGTTATTTTCAATAACGACTTTTCCCTGGTATTGTTGGCACTGGTCCATCATAAGAGCATTTAAACACAGACGTGATTCACACAAACATATGGACTGTAAATACGAGTCTCAATCATTCTCCCACCACACAACTGACATATGTAGTCATACCATGACATAATTGATCAGTAGCATCATGGTTCAAAACAAGGATCTAGTGGGGACTCGGGACATAGTGCTGCTCATATCCCCTTATGTTATCACGTAATGTGCATGCAATGATTTTGTGCCAAGTTTCTATCATCCTGAAATTCGTTTAAATCAGGGCAGAGCCCCACTTGAGTTTAAGGGATAGCCAGCCACCCCACACCTTACTACTTCAAGGCACAGGTCCCACAATGCCACCTAATAAGCTGCCAAGGTGCCGAATTTTGTATCTCAATTCAAACATAGAGGACCAAACATTTAATTTTAAATGACCCTTGTGATTTATTTCACTTTTCTTGTACATGAATCTCAAAATTTTTGGAACATTTCTCACGTGTCCTTTTGAAGGGCAAACTATTTTTTAGAAAGAAGGCTCAAATGTACACTTCAAATCATGTTTTGACATCAAAATCAATACAATAACATATAATGACAAAAAGAATAATAGTGCTTTCTACAATTTCGAAAAAAACTGTGAAGTAGACCAGTCCTTCATTTAATCAAAATAACACCTGGCGGAAATATTATTTTGTTAAAAACACAATATGTCCTGCCGGTGTAAGCTACTGGGGGTCACTAGCCCTGAATGTTTTTACTAAAGGAATAGACGCCCTGCCATATCTAATAACCAATACTAGTTAGATGCGAGTGTTCTTCCCCCAGAAGCTGGGTCAACGCGTTTCAAACCCTCTGTAATTGAAGGGGTTCTCCTCAGGACCGGGACCTGGTTAGTTTTGCGAAAGATAATGTGGGACAGTGAATTAAAATTTCGACATTTGAATGTTACCCTCGCCTAAGAAACCTGCACTTAGTTCCATTGTCATAAGATACCTTAATTTTTCTCGTACTTAATCAGGAGTCCGTGGCAATATCTTGTTCGGAACAACTTGAGGCAAGATCCAAGGTGTTGGTACTACTGTTGTGGCTTTTCGACGATTTTCTGAGAAAGGAGTAATGTGTTCCAACGTTAACAGGTCTAATTCGTAATTCAAAAGATGAACACATTTACATTGCCCATAATAAAACTTAAGATCGATATTGTTCTGCATCAATTGAGTTTATACATTATTTAAATCGCACTCTTCTCTTAGTCAAAGATGCGCATTTCAATTGCAGTGCGCAGAACTATTTCTAACATTCTCCCATGTTGTAATTAGCGCAACTTGCCTTATCCAATATGTAGAACTCCGATAACTTAACTTTTCCTTATGCGCAAGGTGTTTTTTTGTATCCCGTACCGGCACGCCTGCAGAGTGGAAGAACAATCAATCATTGATGTAGCCCGCATTGAAATAATGTTGCAAATTTTCAAGGGAAGCTTTTGCATTGTTTTTAGCCGAAGCCAATGAGATTACTTGCGTTTAACGTTGTTCTATATCGTTCGTGTCCATTGTCCATTATCCCTCGTCTCGTGGTCTGACCTCAGTTTCTGAACTACTGTGATTGAAGTGGTTGACTAGTGGGGAGTTGTTCAGGCATGATGAATCAAATGCCTAAGGGCCAGATGTACAATGGAATTTTGCATGCGCAAATGGGTTTTAGACCCGTTTGCGCATGCAAAAAACCTATGGCCCATGTACTAACCCTATTTTGCGAGTCGCTAATTAAATAGCAACTTGCTAAATAGGGTTAGCGACTCGCTATTAGGAAGGGGCGTTTCAAGGGCGTCCCTTCCTAATAGCGAGTCTGTGCCCTATGTAAGAATGTTTTGCGACCGCAATTGTGGTCGCAAAACACTCGCAGTTTACCACCCTCTGCAAGAGGGTGGTAAACCATTCGCAAACAGGAAGGGGTCCCAGGGGACCCCTTCCCCTTTGTGAATGGGTGCCCAAACATTTTTTCAGAGCAGGCAGTGGTCACAGGGACCACTACCTGCCCTTAAAAAATGAAACAAAAACGTTTCTTTTTTTTTTTTTTTAAATGCAACCCATTTTACTTTAAGGAAAACGTGCTGCATTGATAAAAAAAACTGCTTTATTTTAAAGCAGTCCCAGACATGGAGGTCTGCTGACCCCAGCAAGCCACCATCCCTGGGAGTGCCAGCCATTCCCAATGGGGTCGCAAATTGCGACAGCCTCATGAATATGAATGAGGCATGCAATTTGCGACCCCATTGGGAATCACAAACAGTTTATTCTTCAGTCTGGAACGATGTTGGACAATTCTTTGCTTACCTTCCTGATTTGTCTTGCCTATGTACATCCTGGGACAAGGGCAGATTATTACGTACACCACGTTCTTTGTTTTACAATTAAAAACTCATATGCCTCCATTGTACTTGACGATCCATGTAAGTGGACCCCTCAATTGTTGAACTGCAAACTGTACAATTTCCGCATTTGTGATGTCCGTGGACGGGTTTCAAATTCATGAGAGAACGTAAATTATCTGGTCTTATTTGCTGTGCATCACTGACTATGATTATTCATTGTCCAATACTGGTATTCTTCTTTAAGAAAATAATGGAAGATCAAAACCACGCTCCATTCCTCTAATGAGATGCCAATTATTGCATATGATCTTTTTGAACGCTTTGGTGTGGGGACCATAGGTTGACACACACCAATCTGTTTGTCGGTGTTTTAGGCTTCTTTGTCAGTAACTGTTCTCTCGGTGTGTACCAAGCCCTCTTCAAGGAATGCTTCAGCAGTTTATGAGGTTAGCCCTTCTGTTTCAATTTGTCGATCAACGTTTGGGCATGTAGTTCGTAGTCTACCTTACGGGTACAATTGTGTCTTATTCGCAAAAATTGTCCATACGCCAAATTGTCTTTGAGATTCCTAGGGTGAAAACTTTTGAAATGTAAGGCATTGTTTTTATCTGTAGTCTTGGTGTATAAAGTGGTAATTAATCCAGAATCAGAGGGTCTGACCTCAAAATCCAGGAAGGTCAGACTTGTTTTGCTGTGTGACAAGCTGAATTTGATGTCCGGGCTTCTATTGTTCTGCCAAATGTGGAATTTTATGAGGTCTGTTTCATTACCATTCCAAATGCACAAGATGTCGTCGATATATTGATACCACTGGGCTATATGGTCAATGAACGTATTGTTGTTGTAAATGTATTTGTCCTCGTATCTTGCCATGTACAGCACTGCCATTTAAGGAAGACTAGGAACTACATGCCCAAACGTTGATCGACAAATTGAAAGAGAAAGGTTACCCTCATAAACTGCTGAAGCATTCCTTGAAGAGGGCTTGGTATACACCGAGAGAACAGTTACTGACAAAGAAGCCTAAAACACTGACGAACAGATTGGTGTGTGTGTCGAACTATGGTCCCCACACCAACGCGTTCAAAAAGATCATATGCAATAATTGGCATCCCATTAGAGAAAAGGAGCATGGTTTTGATCTTCCATTATTTGCTTTAAAGAAGAATACCAGTATTTGCCAACGAATAATCAGAGCCAGTGACGCACAGCAAATAAGACCGGATAATTTACATTCTCTCATGAATTTGAAACCCGTCCAGGGACATCACAAATGCGGAAATTGTACGGTTTGCAGTTCAACAATTGAGGGGTCCATTTACACGGATGGTCAAGTACAATGGAGGCATAATGAGTTTTCCAATTGTAAAACAAAGAACATGGTGTACACAATAATATGCCTGTGTCCCAGGATGTACATAAGTAAGACAAATCAGGAAGTTAAGCAAAGAATTGTCCAACATTGTTCCAGACTGAAGAATAAAATCATAGCAGCACCGATGGTTAGGCACTTTAATGAGATGAACCATAATGAAAGAGATTTTAAATGGACTGTCCTCAGTGTCATCAAGCTAAATCCCAGAGGCGGGGACGTAGAAACTTTACTGATAAGAAAAGAAGCTTACTTGATTATGAAATTCAACACGACAACACGGGGATTGAATGAAATGACTGAGATTAATAGGTTATGAAACCAAGCAAGAACGAGGCTGTCAGGTATGCCCAAGTGCCACCTTGCATTGACAAGCATTATTGATATGTATATTATATAATCAATTGTACGATCATAGTCACTTCTCCCTTAGAAATGGATGAATATGCAGGTTAACATTTTACATGTCTACATATAAACCTGATAAACTATGTAACCCAGCATGCAACAATGCAGGATTATCCGGGGTTTTAGGCATTTGATTCATCATGTCGGGCCAACTCCCCACTACTCAACTACTTCAATCACAGTAGTTCAGAAACTGAGGTCAGACCACGAGACGAAGGGCAATGGAAACGAACGATATAGAACAACGTTAAACGCTGGAGGCAAGTAATCTTATGGGCTTCGGCTAAAAACAACGCACGAGCTTCCCTTGAAAATTTGCAACATAATTTCAATGCTGGGCTACATTAATGATAGATTGTTCTTCCACTCTGCAGGTGTGCCAGTACCGGATACGAAAAACACACAACGCGCATAAGGAAAAGTGAAGTTATCGAAGTTCTACATATTGGATAAGGCAAGTTGAGCTAATTACAACATGGGGCAATGTTAGAAATAGTTATGTGCATTGCAATCGAAATGCGCATCTTTGACTAAGAGAAGAGTGCGATTTAAATAATGTATAAACTCAATTGATGCAGAATAATATCGATCTTAAGTTTTATTACGGGCAATGTAAATGTGTTCATCTATTGAATTACGAATTAGACCTGTTAACGTTAGAACACATTACTCCTTTCTCAGAAAATCGTTGAAAAGCCACAACAGTAGTACCGACACCTTGGATCTTGCCTCAAGTTGTTCCGAACAAGATATTGCCACGGACTCCTGATTAAGTACGAGAAAAATTAATGTACCTTATGACAATGGAACTAAGGGGCTGATTAGGATGGCGGGCGGACTTGATCCGCCCCCCATCGTAGCGGTGTTTGGAACAGTCCCCCATGCATGCGGCGGTCCCGCCTACCCGATTAGGATGGGACCGCCACCGCTGCGGTCTGATTCCGCACCGTTAACATTGCAGCGGTGGCTGCTGACAGCAGCACCGCCGCGATGTCTAAAAGAGCATGTTGTGCATTTCACTGCACTACGTGGCAGGCACTACACTGTGCCTGCCACATGGTGCAGTGAAATGCAGGGGGGTACCATAGGTACCCCCCAGCGCACCCACACCTCCCCCCAACACAAGGGGGCCCACAACGGGCCCCCAAACCCAATCCCCGCCAGCCTTTCCATGGCAGCATCGCCGCCATGGAAAGGCTTCTTCAAACCCACATCCTAATATAGCGGACGGTGCCTGCTAGGCACCGCCACCATATTAGCGGCCCTGATCCACCCACCAGGCAATCAGTGCGATTGCCACTGGCGGAAAAGCGGCGGACGGACTTTGCGTCCGCCGCGATACCCACCGCCATCCTAATATGGCGGTGGGTAAATCTCAATGTGATGGCGGAACGATTGCCCCCGCCAGCCCTGCGGTGGCGATCGTTCTGCCATCGTAATGAGCCCCTAAGTGCAGGTTTTTTAGGAGAGGGTAACATTCAAATTTCGACATTTTAATTCACTGTCCCACATTACCTTTCGTAGAACTGACCACATCCCAGTCCTTAGGAGAACCCCTTCAATCACAGATGGTTTGTAACGCGTTAACCCAGCTTCTGGGGGAAGAACACTCGCATCTAACTAGTATTGGTAAGGAGATATGGCAGGGAGCCTATTCCTTTAGTAAAAACATTCAGGGCTAGTGACCCCCAGTAGCTTACACCGGCAGTACACATTGTGTTATTAACAAAATAATATTTCCGCCAGGTGTTATTTTGTTTAAATGAAGGACTGGCCTACTTCACAGTTTTTTTCGAAATTGTAGAAAACTTTATTGTTCTTTTTGTCATTATATGTTGTTGTATTGATTTTGATGTCAAAATGTTTTTGAAGTGTACATTTGAACCTTCTTTCTAAAAAATACTTTGCCCTTCAAAAGGACATGTGAGAAATGTTCCAAAAATTTTGAGATTCATATAGAAGAAAAGTGAAATAAATCACAAGGGCCATTAAAAATTAAATGTTTGGTCCTCTATGTTTGAATTGAGATGCAAAATTCGGCACCTAGACATTGTGTTTGTTTGTATAATTAAGGGAGGCCTAGTCTAGGCTGCTATTAAGGGCCCAACTCCCTCTTTTTCATATCACCTAATAAGCTGCCGGCGTTCTCCTCCACATTGTCCAGTTGCCCCCACGTCGCCATGTTTAGGTTTCACCTACACAGCACTTGCACTGTGATTGTGAAATCTATTGTATTCGATAGAAATTTTAAAAGGGGCTTATATCCCGCGCCCTTGCTTGTCATTGATCCGTGTGCTTGCCACTTACTTTTCCTCTGGTTTCTATTGGCTGTAGCATACTATTTCCTGTGTGTTGCTTGTGTGGTTCTCTTATCAGTCTCCCAAAGCCGAAGTACTGTTTTCATCCGCTTTGGCGACCTCGTGATCCCAAACTCCCTCGCTTGTTTTTTTGGCAGTTTTACATAGCTTGATCCCGACCTGAAGGTATTGAAGTGCTTAACATTCTCAACATGAGCACCAGTTACGTTACACATGGGCACATTCAGCAGAGACCCCCTTGAGTGCATCAGAGCCCGATGCTTGTTTAGATTGCAACGCGCACTGACCAGTCCCCCCGGCGACTCAGCAGGGACCCACTCGAGTTCATGAGAGGCCGGCGCTTGTTTGTTTCTTTTCTTTTTATCCACTATATAGCACAAACCACACCCATCGGCCAAAAACATGCAGCCCGTCTCTCTCCTCCCAGCTTGTCGCCACCCTCCTCCCCCGTGTGTCTGCAAAGGTATTTATTTTTTACATTTATGCAACTTACTGGATCCCGACAGGGCAATATCCTACTGCACCAGACTCCGTTCCAGGAGCCATCCAGCTCAGGGCCCCACAGATCACCAGATAGAAGCACAGTTGGATTGGACTCCGCACACCTCGGATCCACAGGCAGGCTCTGCCAGTGCCCATGGTGCCCTGCCCACCCTGGCATTCTGCAGAGCTGCGGTGACCTGACCCTCCGGACGGAACTCTGCTCTTCACAGGTGAGTGGTGCAGGAAGAATATGCAGCAGCTTTTTAAATCTGCTGTATGCACTGATCTGCAGAAATATTGCTTTACCCTTACTACATTCTTCTGAAGTGTTTCACAGCAAATACATATACAGAAGTCTAATACACAGTACAGTACCGTACCATCGACCAGTTAAGGGTCTGATTGAAGTGTAATAGCTTTTAAACAGAGGTTATTTTTGGTTCTGTCATTTTTGTAAGGCAAATAAGGTGAAGAAACTACATGAGAGACAAGGTTATTTGCCCAGGATCACACTGTTTAATCAAAGGCAGGATTATCTACTCACCAACTTCTCAATGTCAAATGAAGAGATTCCGTTCTATGCACTCATAGGGCCAGATGTATCAAGCGTTTTACCGTTCGCAAACGGGCCAATTCGCAGAATTGGCCCATTTACGAACTGTAAAATGCCTTTTGGGATGTATCATCCCAAAAGGCATTCGCAAAATAGAGAATCGCAATTTTTGCGATTACCTATTTTGCGAATGCATTTAGGAAATCGCAATTTGTGATTCCTTAAATGCAATGCAGGAAGCAAGAAAAAAGTGCGACCTGGCTTTAAGGAATAGCAAATTACCACCAAATTCAAGTTGGTGGTAATTTGCAAATTCCTAGAAAAATGCACATTTTTGCATTTTTCTTAAGTGCCATGTGGCGCACACACATGCCCTTAGGGCATGTATGTGCGCCTACATGTGCATACTTATCTTTTGTGGGTGCATCAGGGTGGCCTTTTGGCCCCTTGCACCCTTGAAATGCATGCGCAATTTGCGAGTACCTATTTGGTGCTCACAAATTGCGATGCAATCCTATTCATTCCTATGGGCCTCTAGGCCCATAGGAATGAATGGGAAGGTATTCCTTAATAGCGAATCGCAATTTGCGATTCGCTATTAAGGAATATGTAGGAATCCCAATTTTTTTTCAAATCCTACATACATTGCAGTTTGCGATTCTTAAATAGCGAATCGGTAACATTCGCTATTTAAGAATCGCAAAAGCAATTCTTGATAAATCTGGCCCTTAGCCCTTTGTGCCCGTGCCCCCTCTGTGTCCGAGGTTGAGGCATCTTCTAAGCGCTACCAGACTGATTCTGTTCCAGTAGCCTTTTTTTTAGTGGAACCAGGTTCTTTCTCGACCTGTCTAATCATGCTGACCTTGTCCCACTGCAGTCTGCTGACATGAAACGCACATTAATTGTGTGCTGCGACAGGCACATCAGCATTCTATGGTGCATCCCAGGTGTAAATGCCTCCCTTCACTGACAGTCCTGAATTCCTTTAGTCCAGTTGTGTCTTTTCTGGGAGTAGAAGGGAGGTCAGACTGAGCACAGCGGTAGCCTCACACCTTGCTGCCTTACTCAGCAATGAAAGATACACTCTGCATGTTACTTCACAAGTTGCCAAGAGAAAACATAATGACATTTGGATTCAAAACTGTGTGTATTGGTAAGGCAGTAGTGGTTTGTACAAAAAGCAGGTATGTGTGTGTGTGCCTATATGATTGCACTGAAAGTCTTTCGTATAGCACACAATAAAAAGGAATTATTTGGGAACTTAAATTAACTTAATAATAAGTGAAACTCGCGAGTTCTACACATCTGTCAAGAAAGTGTACCTCCAACAATTCATTTCCATACTGAATGCGGCAGTAATTATGGAACTGAAAGCAGTGGTAATGGTCTGCCTGACAAAATGATAACACAAGTGTACAATTATTTTATATTGCTAATTTTAGCCCGCTGTTTGAGGGTTTTAGAAGCATTTCTATGTAGTCCTGCGCTTGTCACCTAGACTCACACAGACACTCACCGAAAGACTCAAACACTGTCACTCACACTCAGGAACAAATTCTCACACACTTGCCCCAAAGGCACGAACTTCCAAACACACATAATTGAAGCTAGAATTCCAGCAATCTTGCTCTCTTACACACACTGTGTCACATACAAAATCCTATCCAGATTCCACTGACTCACACTGACACACAAACACAATCGCTCACACACTCACACACACTGGGGGGCATATTTACGTTCCCTGGCGCATCCCTGCATATCAGCAGGGATGCGCCAGGGAAAATGCGTCACGCAAGTTTACCCTTGCGCCACGTCCGATGCGCCGCATTTACAATGCGGCGCATCGTGGCGCAAGGATAAGCAGATGCGTGACGCATCTGCCGGCCGGAAGGTTGGCGCAGTGCTGAAGCTGTGTCGCAAGCGCGACGCAACTCCAGCACTGTTCCAACCTTCCCTATCCCTAACATGGTGCGTCAATCCTTACGCCTGCTTGAAGCAGGCGTAAGGATTTGACGCACCAGCGCTCGAGAAAAGTGACTGCGTGAAATCTTGTAGATTTCACTACGTCACTTTTCCGAGGCGTTCCTGCGCCGGAACGCCCCCTGCGCCAGTACGCCCACATGAAACCTGACGCAGGTTTCATGTGGCGCAGGGGTTTACTACGTGACGCATCTCCCTAGATGCGTCACGTTGTAAATATAGCGCAACGCGGCGCATGGTTTGCGTCGCCGCTGCGTCACATGCGTGACGCAACGGCAGCGCAAAAGTGGCGCAAGGAGCTTGTAAATATGCCCCAACATGCTCACAGTGATTTTCAAACACATATACTTCACACACCCAACTAGCAGCTTGCACTGCTTATATTTCACAACTGCTCACCAAGCTACAACTTGCAACAAAAACAGCTTATTATTAATCACTTAGGCAAACCAATTGCATTTACCAATGCGTGTTCTGTCTGTCGCAGCTTCGATCCTGCCCACCAACGTCACGTCAATGATGGGATATGTATTCATGTAGCTTCCAGGTCAACATCACAGCTTTTTTAACAAAAAAAAAGTAACTGCAGCACACGTAGTTAAAGATAACTGTAGTGTGAGTTAGAGTATTTTTCCTGAAGTCTGTGTGCTTCTGCATCCGCTTCCCCTGTCTCCCACACCCACCTATGGAATTAGAAAGGGGTTGGGGCCATATTTTTGTGCTCAAGTTGAAAGGGTGGAAGAATTTGATTGTGCTGGATACTCCAGGCAAGCCCATCTGAAAGCCATACTTCTTTTAATATTAAACCATCGGAGACTGACCATTTCCTACTATGAGGACCGATGCCCTATATAAAGGGTCGATAATTATAACTTTGTTTTACGGCACGGTTCAAAATCCAGTGTACAGGTACCAATTCAACCCGCCTCATAACGGTCACTAAGAAAAAGTTAGACAGATGGTAAGTTAACAGGCCATCCCTTTAGAGATTTGCAAAGCTGGATGCGCATGGATGTGTTCCTAATAAAAAGAGGAAGCTTATTCCAGCATTTGGCGGCACAAGAGGAAAAGACATGAACGCCAGCTCCTGTCTTCCTCTCTCTGGGTTTTGTATGAAGAACCAGGGGCGGCTCCTCCGCTTAGGCGGAAGAGCGTCGCCACACTGAGTGCAAAAAGAAAAAGAAAATGATAATAACGCAACATTAAGAACGTTGTTTTTATCATTTTCTTCTGCTGTAAGGAGCGAGCCAGGTTGGGGCAGTGCTGGGCTTGTCACAGGGAGAGGGAGTGGTTGCTGCTGCACCATAAGTGCGCATGACGGTTTGGCCAGCGACTTGGGCCGGCCAAACCGTCATGCGCACTTAGCATGTTCTCCACTGGTTGTATTGCACAGCCTGCGTGGAGAACATGCACAGCCTCCAAGTCCTCGTCTGAGCGCCGAACCACAGTGCTCAGACAAATCATGATGCTGCTGTCATGGTGACAGCAGCGTCGTGATTGGCTTAGGGGAGCCTGGGAGCTGCCCGGAGCCTGGAGAACAGCGAGGACGGAGAAGAGGCTGTAGCTGGTGACC
This sequence comes from Calotriton arnoldi, assembly GCA_963921515.1. Classification (NCBI taxonomy): domain Eukaryota; kingdom Metazoa; phylum Chordata; class Amphibia; order Caudata; family Salamandridae; genus Calotriton; species Calotriton arnoldi. The sequence goes on from CAWUFW010000862.1 coordinate 579,888, forward strand.
GGCAATGACAAGGTAAGTCTTCCTTTTTTTCGTACATAAATTACATGAAAAGGGCTTCATCCTGTAGCTGTCATAGGGCCAGATGTATCAAGATACTGGTTTGCAAACTTCCTTCTCAGAGTTGAGTCATAGTCTGGCCTACCTAATGAATATTGATTAGGGAGGTTGCAAATTGCAACACACTGCGATTGGCCACAATCACAGGGATGTAACCTGAAGAGGTCAGCAGACCACCTTCACTGTGATTGCTTTTGAAAAATGAAAACTTCTTTGTAAAAAAGGTTTTGTTGGTATGTTGTGATGGTATGTTGTGATGGTCTTAGGAAACATGTAAACACTTGCACCCCAATTCATAAAATGTAAGGGGTCCACAAAGGACCTCTCCCCTTTTGTGAATAGGATACCACTCCAACTTGGGAGTCAATTACCTTTTTAAGGTTTTGATCAGAATTCCAGTTACAAATCGTTGATACATCTGGTCAATTGACAATTGCAATATGGAGGAAGTGCCCACAATACTTTCCTACCATATTGCGATTTAATACTGAGTCGCAATCCTATTCTAGGAGACAGTAAAACTTTACTGGCTACTAAAATGGGTTTCATAATTGGTAGATAACTTTTTGTGGTCACAAACTTCATATGGAGTGTTTGCCACTGAAAAAAAAGTTTGGTACATCTGGCTCAGAGTACCTAAATACCCATATTTTCCCACTCAGGCACAGCCTGGGTGAGCTCTACAGGCAGCTTTGGATTTATCCAAAGAGGAACATACATGCACTCTCCAATAACTTTTACTTTCTTGGCACTAACATCCTTAAAACTGACAACCAAACGTAATGGTACTCACTTTATAGAACTCAGACGGATAAAAGTTCAGGCTTTCCTTCTAGACAGTTCTTCAAGACTGTGACCTGTACATTACACACAGGGCCCAAATCACAAAGTCATTTATGGCCATAAACCTACCTTGGTAGGGGTAAATGGCTCCATTTACGTCTGACAGCTACCCCCCAAGGATGTCTGTCAGTCATAAATGTTTATATTTCTGTGCAATGGTCCACCACAAGTGTATAGTATTGCATATTAATCAACCCCGACATGCTGGGTGGCATATGGAAGGAACAAAGTGTGGTTCAACTACTACATTTGTGAATACAAGAGTTTGCTGCATTCCCAAACTCAAATTTGACCCATTCTGATGTGGATATGATGAGAGATTTACCCCAGCAGAGGAATGGAGTAACCCCCCTAAAATGTGTAAAGAGGATTGGATTACCCGCAGACTAGGTGACAGTGTAAATATAGGGTTTTCTCCAGAGAAAATATTTTTTGACAGTTGGCATAGGTGAAAAAAACAGAAAAACATATTTTCATTTGCACATTGGGCTGTATTTCAACAGTACATAATAGACTTATTAACCGAACTGTGGGGCATATTTACAATAGAATGGCGGAGCACGGCGTCAAAGCTAAATTTGCTAACGCTGCTCTCTGCCATTCTGAAAACGCAGGTATGTGCCATATTTTCAATGATACAGTGCACCCCTGCGTTTTCCCTATTGCTGGACCTAAATTCAGCTGCCTAGCGCCAAAGCAGGCACCCTTGCACCATAGTGCAAGGATGCCTGCGTTGAGGGAATGATTGTTTATGTGCAGGAAGGTGTCCCTTCCTGAACATAAACAATCATTCATGGCGATTTGCTGGGGCTGGACTGTTCCCATGAGGCACAGGGTCAGACTGATTTGCATATGGCCATGTCTGAACTGGGGTGGCGGAGTGAGCTAAAGAATGATGATGGATTAAACCCAGATCAGTTGACTGGGGGTGAGTGCTTGCAATGTTCAACACTCCGTCCATCATCCCCTTTGGTTTTGCTATGTTCGCCCTAAGTTGGCAGGGTATGCCCAGACGTGGGTCCCTCGCTCACTTTACCACTGGATTCAAGATATGCCTGGCTGATGACGGCTGTAAGCCAGAAACCGGTCCCAGGATGCTTGTTTCCGGTCCAGGGAAGACATGGCTTGGCAGTTCGGGCTGGACTGTTCCCATGAGGCACAGGGTCAGACTGATTTGCATATGGCCATGTCTGAACTGGGGTGGCGGAGTGAGCTAAAGAATGATGATGGATTAAACCCAGATCAGTTGACTGGGGGTGAGTGCTTGCAATGTTCAACACTCCGTCCATCATCCCCTTTGGTTTTGCCAAGGACCACCTGAATGTAGCATACCTAGAGGCAATCATTTACAGTGCACAGTGAATAAATAGTACAATTAAAAATACTGTATAAATGCACTGATAAGGTATGGCCTCTCCTCAGATGTGTTTGTAAAATTGACCTTTTGCCTTGAACTTTTGTCCTGAACTTTTATTGTGCTGCCCATAATTTGAATCCATGCCAGGTGGTCACCCTATTTGTGCCTTATCACAGACCGAGAGTTTCTGGAGCAGTACCCATTTCAAACATTATAATTCAGCCATTAAGGAAGCTACACATGACAGAGCTCCAGATTGCAGCAATGACGTGCCACTCCCAAAGGTGGAAAAATATCACAACTCTACTATTTCATATGACTGCAATCTGCCTGAAACAGTGGTTAGAACATGCCTCGAGTTGGCATCACACATGCTCATTTTATGTGATCCAGCCAAAGTTTTTGCTTCAGGTCTATAAAGGAGTTCGCTCATTTTGTATGGATGCCACGTAAAATGCTTAAATATTTCAAGACATGGCAGTTAGATGCTAACATTTAAGCTGTAAACACTTCTGTGAACACGAGATGGCGCCAGAGATCGTACTATGTTCTCAAACTGAGCCAGGTCCTCTTCAGTTTTCGCAATGTGAACTTCTTTTTATCTTTATGAGCTTGAGAAGTTTAAGTAAGGACTGTATTCTCCCGAAAGCAAATTAGGAAGCATGTGATGGTGGCACAGTTGCAGACCTATGAAATAAAAAAGACTTTTCAATGAATTAATGTCTGATCACAAATTCTTCTCCTTTGACCCAAAAACTCAATGGGTGAACTCATAGCGAGATACATGGCAATATGTACAAAAGCATTTTAGCGGTCAGTAACGGACCGATTAGCACACTGGGGCCATATGTATCAAGCATTTTCGCAATCGCAAACACTGCGAATCGCTAAATTTCAGTGTTTGCGAATGCAAAAATGACGTTTGCGATGTATGAAACGGAATCGCATCGCAGAATTGCTAATCGCAAAAATAGCGATTCGCACAAATGTGCGAGCCCGATTATGCGAATATTTTATGCGAATTCGCATATTGCTGTACGCGATTTGCGAATTTCGCAAATAACGTAATCGCAGATAGCGAATTCGCAATGAAATGTACCAAAAATTCGCTATCTGCGAATTAGCAAAAATCGCAATTTAGCACCTCGCAATTACCACCAACTCAGAGCAGGTGGTAACCAGGTGTAACCCATATAAGCTGGCCCAAAATGCAACAGGGGCTTTCACAATGGCTGCGCTGTACATCATCACTAGGAGGCTGAGGATCAGAGCTGCTGGCCAGAGAAGGAGACGCAAAGAGAGGATCTTCAGTGCACGCATCACCTTGTTCCAGCAAACAGAGGAGCAGATCCATGAAAAGTACAGGCTGCACCCAGACAGCATCATGGATCTCATTGAGGAGCTAAAGCCCATGCTGGAGCACCCCACACGCAGGACACGCACCATCCCCACCCATGTGCAGGTCCTGTGCTCACTGCACCTGCTGGCGTCTGGAAGCTTTCAGGGGTGATAGCAGCAGCAGGAGGGGTGACACAGAGTAGCCTGTCACGCCTCTTTCACAGGTTCCTGGATGCCATGATGCAGAGGTTGCAACACCACATCCATTTCCCTAACACGCAGCAGGCACTTGACCAAACCAAGCAGGGGTTCTATCAGATAGCCCAATTCCCCCATGTAATTGGCTGCATTGATGGGACCCATGTCGCCCTGTCCCCCCCCTCCCAGACAGAATATGTGTACAGGAACAGAAAGTGTTATCATTCCCTGAATATCCAGGTAGTTTGTAATGCCACCCATGTCATCACAGACATAGTTGCGAAATATCCTGGAAGCACCCATGATTCATTCATTTTCCGCCACAGTGGGCTACACCGTCGCCTCTTGGCTGGGGAGTTTGGTGAGGGCTACTTGCTAGGTAAAAAATGGCTAACATTCACACATACAGTTGAGGCCTTGAGTGGGATGACAGTGTGTAACCCATTTCATTTGCACCCTGCAGGGGACAGCGCGTATGCAGTGAGGGATTTCATCATGACACCCTACTTGAATCCAGCCACTGCTGCGGAGCGCCGCTACAACAACGCCCACAGGTCGACCCGTAGTGTGATTGAAAGGACTTTTGGCATCCTAAAGAGCCGATTTAGGTGCCTACACAAGAGCGGAGGTGCCCTGCAATACAGCCCGGAGACCTGCTGCAAGATAGTGGTCGCATGTGCCATGCTGCACAACATAGCAACCAGGAAGGGCACCCCAGTGGAGCTCAGCGAATCAGAGTCATCCGATGAGGAGGGACCGGCTCCTCGTGCAGGACTAGCAGGTGGTGTTGGGGCAGCTGCCGGATGGCAGAGGCGCCAGGAGATCACGCACAACTATTTCTAGGTGAGTAATAATGACAGTATGCTATGTATTGGTGCACAACAGTGTTTTTATTCCATTTGGTGCTAGTACAATTCTGGCACACAGCCTGACGCACACCTAATGTGTGTGAATGATATTTGCAACTGTTAAATTCACAATGCAAAGGTGTCCTAGACACTTCAGTCCACAGCAATGTGTTAAGTCACCCATGGCCATGCTTCCCTGATGCCACCTTATCTTCTGCGTGCACGGCTGCTTGCACCTCGCTCTGGGTGCCCACTGCTCTCCCCGGGTCATCCTGGGTTCTCCCCTGCCTCACGCTCCGCCGTCTGACCTCAGGTACTGGTGGTGTAATGCTGCTGCGGCTTGATTGGTCTTCACTGTCCCCTGTGGGCAGGGGTCCTGTCCCACCTGAGCCAGCCGCCTGCATCAGTTCCACAGCATGTGTCACCTGCACCAAGACCGTGGCCATATCCTGGCTGTTATGTGCCATTTCTACCTGCATACTGACACACCTACGTGACAGCAGGGACGTAACAGTGCACAGGCGGTTGACCGCCTTGCTGTATGTGTCCATGCGGGCGTTGGATCTCCTCTGCACGGCACACAGTTCACGTATGGCACCAGTCATTTCCCTCATCTCACCCCTCATGTTGCTCATGTGATGGTTTAGGGTTTGGAACTGACGCTGCATTGACCGCATTGATTTTACTTGCAGCCGCTGCACCTTCACCATAGTGCCCTCGAGGCCGGAGAACACGGACTGCTGCTCCTCATCACCAGCACTGGTGGACTGCCTTGCCCTGCGTCTGTTTCCTCCTCCTTCCCTCTGGTGGTCAGGGGACTGTTGCCTGTGTGGGACTGTAAGCTGGGCCTGGCCTGCCTGGGATTCGTCTCCGCTTCCCTGTAGGTCTGCCTCCATCTGTGGTAGTGGTGGCACGATGTTGCGTTTTCTGCATGCAACAGGGATTTCAGGGGTCTGTGCCTCCTGCTCCTCCTCCCCTGCCTGCTCATCGGTGACATCTGCCTCCTCATGCCCTGCACTGCCCTCCTGCCTTGCCAGTGGTGCTGTGAAGACAGAAGCACAGACAATATTTGTAGTGTACTCATTCTCATTTTGTAAGAAGTTAAATCTACTTATTTTTGCATTACCTACATCCTGTCTGCCTGTATTTTGCATTCCCTAACTCACTGTCACTGTTACTACCTTGCTGTGTCTCAATACTACACTGTTTGGTGCATGTGACTACATCTCCCATGATGCATTTCAGGGTGTACACAACACCATGTACTGGAGTTGAAAAACTGTTTGGTTGCTGGGGGCTCATAACTGTGTGGGTGCTATGGTGGAGTGGAAGGGGACAGATGGCATGCATCTTACCTTGACTGGTGGTGGGTGGGTCGGAGCTGTCCAGGTCAGCCACTCCACTGACACTCTCCGATAGCAAGGTGGACTCCACCAACTCCTCCTGGGGCGTGGACTCTGTAGCACTGGATGTGCCGCCCCCGGTCTTCTTCGCCTCAGCCAACCTGGTTGCCAGCTTTTCTTTAGATCTCAGCCGCATATCGTACCAGCGCTTGCGCAGGTCCTCCACAGTGCGGTGGGTTACACCTATGGCATTCACCTTGTCCTGTATGGCATCCCAGATTTTCCTCTTCCTTGCCTCTGGCACGTTTAGGGCTTTTTTCCCAAATAGGAGCTCATGGCTGCCTACCATCTCCTCTATCAGGACTTCCTGCTCCCTGTCACTGAATTTGGGTTTTCTCTTCCTTCCTGCCTCCTCCTTCTCCTTCTCCTTCTCCTTCTCCTGGGGATTCATTTTGCCTCCCTGGATGTCAGTGCAGTGCTCTTCCACTCTCCCCTCAGGCTCTGACTGTGCTTCTGGCAATCAGGTGCAGCTGTGCAGTCACACTTCCTGGTTGTGATGTCATCAAGCTGCACCTGAATGGCAGATTCCCCATTTTGCGATTCCTTATTAGCGAATTTCGCAAATAAAGAATTGCAAATTGGGATTCTCAGAATTATTCTGCGAATTTAGGCGAATCGCTAAATAATTGAGATTTTCTTGATACATCGTATTTTGCGATTCTCACAATGCGATTCGCAAAATATCGCATTTTGAGAATCGCAAATTCCGATTTTCATACATATGGCCCTTGGTCTGTTTCTGACCATAAAAATGCTTTTACATATGTACAGAGCACAAAATGCGATAGCGGTAACATGTTACCAAATTGCAATTTGTGTTTAGCGATTCGGTATTTGGAAGGGGCGTGTTTAGGGTGTCCCTTCCTAATACCGAATCGCAGTGGTATGTATGAATGTTTTGCGACTGATTTACAGTCGCAAAAGATTGGGGGGCCTATTAGCAATAACCGGCGATAATTAACGCTAAGCGCAGTTAGCGCTAGGATAATTATCGCCGGCTATCGCAGGTTTCTATCGCGGAGATAGCGTGCTATCAGCAACGCTTATCTCCAAAGCGATAGAAACCCTGGAGAACAGTGTGAATATCGCTTGAAAACAAGCGATATTCGCACTGTGACCAGTGTTAGCTTGGTGATAGGGCGAGGGGATTTAGCCATGTAATCCACCTCCCATTGGATTACATGGCTAAGTCAGGTTTGGACCAGGCGTTAACAAACCAGCGCTAAACGTTTTTAGCGCTGGTTCGTTAATCACCTCCCCTGCCTCGCTAATAGGCGATAGCGACCTTAGCGACAGTTTCCAGTCGCTTTTAGGTTGGGAACGCCTACTTTGCATGCCATTAGCGATAAATATCGCTGGCATGCAAAGCGGCACTAACCCGGTCGCTATCGCTTAAAGCTGTCGCTAACAGCAGTTAGCGACAGCTTGCTAATAGAGCGATTGAATTATCGCTGCTTTAGCGGGAAAAAGTCCCGCTAAAGCGGCGATAATCACATTGCTAATATGCCCCTGGGTTTTTTACAGACACCTCAATGGTGGTGGTAAACATTCGCAAACAGGAAGGGGCTTCCAAGAGATCCTCTCCCCTTTTTGAATGTTGACCCAAATATTTATCAAGAGCAAGCAGTGGTCCCAGGGACCAAAATTACATTTTAATGTTAAATATTTTCTTTTTAAATGCATTACATTTTCCTTTAAGGAAAACAGGCTGCATTTAAAAAAGAAAGGATTTCTTTAATAAAAAGCAATCACAGACATGGTGGTCTGCTGACCCCCACTATCCCTGTGCTAGCCATGATTCTTAATGCATTGCAAATTGTGGCCTACCTCATTAATATTCATGAGGTAGGTCGATTGCGACCCCCATTAGGACTCACTAGTACTCATTTGTACATTTTTGTACATTAGGAATTACAATTTCCTGATTGCGGTCCAAAAGAAACGCAATTTGGAACTCGCTATCCCTAAAATCTGTTCATATGACCCATGGTTGTTTGCTGTTTCTTTTGGGGTTTCTTACCAGGTTCTGAGCAATGGCGCAACGCAGGTCCCCGCAGCCCCCGTGGTGCGGAAGGCCCCCAAGTTCCAGAGGGCCCCCTCAGCACAGTACTCTGCCCGGAGAGCTACTTAATGAGTCTGGAGGGGGCCCCTCCACGTACCTTGCACGGGGGGCCCCTCATGTTTCGTTACGCCAGTGGGTCTGAGGCTAAAATTGATGCTAAATATGTAAAAGAACATGTTAAGACTCTTATCTATAAGTTGCAAACAAAGGTACCAGTGAACAAATATACTATACTAACTTAGACATGAAAGGAATTCCAGTCTCGCAAAATATCGGTGTAAAGTTGTTGTCAAATATTTACAATAGGATGAGAACAGGGGCGTAGCTTCAGTTGAGGTGTTTGGGGTGTGACACCCACCAAATAAATGCATTCTTGGCTTGGTAGTTGTGTCTGCTATGTCTGTGTCGGTTTTCCTCGTCATGCACCAAGAATAAAAGACAAAACACTCACCTTTGATTTAAAAGAGGCAAGAGAAGAGAAACAGGCAGAGATACCCATCTAGTGGCTGAATTGCAAAATGTGAAATCAGATAACCTGGAATCAATACTGGCTTCCCTGCTTGTCTAAATAGTGTGAGTCTAGGCAAACATTTTATTTCACAGAGCCTCCCTTTTTCCCTATTATCACATATAGGAACACTTTTAAATAATTGAGTTCAGGATGTGCGCTGTACAAGCCCTGCTTATGTTTGATTTAGAAGACTATGATGTTGCTCCATCTATAATACGAATCTAGGCCACATTTAGGGTTTAGATGTCTACTGACCTGCCTCTTAGTTCACTAATGGCATTGTCATTGGGGGTAAGCCATTAATGTTTCTTAATTCATGTTTAAGAACTATCACTTTTAATAAATGTCTGTCTATACAGTGATTCTGTCATACAAATGTGAAATGCCTCAGCATATTAAAAAAATGCACTGTTTCGAATTCTGAAGAGAATGTATCATATTTTTACATTATGTTTGTTGCACAATATATATGCCAAACGTTTTCATGACTTGGATCTTGCATAGGCTCTTAGAGCCAAGTCAGAAGTTTGACTCGGCTCTGGCTCAGCTCACTCTATTCATTTGACTGCACGCCACCTCTATTTGTGACTCAGGCTCGGTGCATGGGACTGTCACTCACCTGATAAAATAGTTTGTAAAGGGTGAGGACTGGAAACATGGAGCCCTGCCTAAATGCACTGATTTCATAACTCTACCAACAAAGGTTCCCGAAGCAGAGATGTAAGAGTGTGTGCATTGAAAACACATTAAAAGTAAGTCACCCTAGGGCAGGGACTTCAGGCATTCTGTTGTACATGACGGTAGTCATTAGTTTCCAGGCAGAACTATCAGACCCAGGTGGAACTGGCACGCATGTAGCTTCATAGGGTGTTTAGGGTGTGACTCTCCCGAAATGCATTCTCAGCTTGGTAATTGGGTCAGAGGGCACTAAGTAGGATCTTCTATGTCAGTGTCATTTTTCTCGTCCCCATTCCACTAGGATTTTTAACCTAGCTTGTTCATTTTTTGGATTGAAAACTTTATATTGTGGCTAGTTTACCAAAAAAGTAGCAAATCTGTATCCGTAGAAGTACTCCTTGAATGGGTACAAATTGACTACTTTTTGAAATTTACATGTAGTGGTAGTAGTATGCTTGGAAAGCTGCGCCAGTCTCAGTTTTCCAGGCATTTAATTGGAAATCAGACACCTAAAAAGTGATGGTTTGAATGCCTGCGAATAGTCTAACCAGTGGAACTCGCTCAGGGTGGCATTCCAACCCATCTTATTTCAGCCTCTGTGCCATTCTAGACATAGACCCGCCAAATACAAATCAGTACTGACCCTGTTCCTCATGGAAACAGTCCATCCCAAACCTTGGTCATCTCACCCCTTCACTCTTGGCCCACTAATTCTTTTAGTTGGGAAATTTGATAATCTCACTAACTAAGCTACGACTCTGTATGAGACACTAAGAAGTTTGGTATCTTTAAACTCACCAGCTCAAGTAAAGACAGCTCAATCAACAAATAGTCAGGCGAGCAAAACAATTTAAACTAGTCTATCCTCAGAAACCCTTGGAGCACATGCCACCACAAGAACAGTACCAGGACTTAACATGTAATGATCAAAAAGTAAGTGTAGGGGCATAAATGTTTCAGTTAGGAGACTGCTGCCGGCGATGATGAAAGCAGAAGTTGCTGAATACCATAGCAATTTAATATTGATTTAAATTCAGTTAACTTTATTGCACCACTTTGTGGAAGCCGAACCCCAATAATCATCTAAACCCCAATAATTTATCACCCAGGTATTTACCAAATCTTTTCAGCTCCCAAAATCCTCGATTAATCTAACGGTTAGCGACTGCACCGCTGATCAGAGAAAACAATATTTTCGCAGAGTTAAATGGAATAAAATATTAGATGCATAAAGAACTGAGTTCTAGATCAAAAATAGGCAAAAGAGATTTTTATTACAGAAAGGAAGATACAAGCAGAGGTCACAGGGAAATAAATGCAAAATCAAAAAACCTAGGCATTATTCTAAACAAAAATTCTAAGTGTCAGACTCATGAAAAGCACTGACAGTTCAATAGAACTCCCGAAAATGGCAAAGTATCTCCATCTATGGAAAAAAAAGAGAATAAAGCTCACAGAATGTTCATGGGCCAAAATAATGATAATCTCCCACAAATAAATTAACACCGACAGTTTTATAGCAAAACCACTCATTCTATCAATAGATTCTTCAAATTCAGCATAGCATTATCATGGTTAGGGTCGCATTTGACACCTCAGAAACAACAAGGTCATAATTAAAGCTATGCAATTATTTAAGCACTAACCCATTTCTTAAGGTAAGAGAAATCTTGCATTGCTTCCTCAGCAACTGCACTCCAGAGATGTATAACACGAATGAAACATTTTTTGAACAATATCTCTTTTAACTCACTTTTCTGTTTTGGATACATCATGAAGCTTCACTCACAATACACCCTTTCTAACATAATATTCTACAATACAAATTAATTTACGTCATCTGCTTGACTCTCCGCGGAACAAGAGGAGAGATGGTTTTGCAGTGAGTCACTGATTGAGAGAGGGAATGAGCAGGAACAAGTGAATAGAACACAAAAAAGACAGCATGCATTTTAACATTAAGGGTGTATAAAATAAATATGCGGCCTAACTATTCATAGCATAATTTACTCTTCTATATAAACACCTCATTTCAGAAGCAATCTTATCAATTCTTTGGTTATGACTCTATGGACCATTAAAATTAAAGCCATTCAAAAATAATTTTCTCACAATATTTGCACATTTTGCATATTTTTTTTAAAACGCTATGACAACCCTACACTTCCTGACTCGATAGCTCACACTTGCAGTTTCATTGTAAGCCCTACTTTCTTCCTCTGTCACTGTTTTCCTATATTTGTTTTCCTCCTTAGTTCTCCCCTTTCTCACTTTTGGTCTGAATCAAAATCTTTTTTTAAACTTATTTTTATTACTGTTTGTAGACATAGAAAATTTGCACTTAAAACTATGAAATTACTACATCGATCCCCTTTGTCAGAATGTTGCATACTAGACAAAGCGTAGCAATAGGATTCAAATGCGAAATAGCAACATTAACACTTTTTAACACAATAGGAAATATCTCAGGAATCACATAAAATGCCATTCTTCGGGTTTAGTTGCACATTTCCATTTGTAAAATTAGAATCCTTGGGGCATATTCTCAAGGACACATCGCGTAGTTAGCGGCACTTTATCGCAGCCAAAGTGGCGATAAATTCATCGCACCATTCACAAGCTGGTGTTAACAGCCCATAACACGATTTTACCCGCGATAGCATCCGCAAAAAACATCGCCACAGATGACCCTGCAACTATCGCTAATGAGATGCAGAGTAGGCGTTCCCGAGCAAAAAGCAGCGACAACACCACACCTCAACATTCTCAACGACCAGCCTGATCAGCGATAAGACCACAAAACAGGCGATAAGGCGCATTAGCAGCAGGAATCTAACACCTGCTCTGACCTGGTGTAAAGTCGGTCGACAACCTGCACCATCAAAGGGAGCCCAGCCCACAGCCACACATGAAGAACAACAGATGCCATGGAGATACTCACCATGCATCCCAGAGCCCCGAGAGGGCAACAACACCCACCGCCACCACCCCTCCACCCCCCGGACACCCACCGCCCCCGGACCAACACTGAGGCAGCGCAGACAAAGACAGCGACCCTCCGAAAATGCACCAACCCCACAGACCCAACACCAGAGAATGTCATTGCCCACTATATGCCCAAAGGGACAACCCTCCTCCGCATCCTGACCACCATAGCCCACAGGCTGACGGTACCAAAACAGCGGACAACCAACATACCACCGCAGACAAAGCTGCTGGCCGTGCTGCACGTGTTGGCCTCTGGTACCCTCCAACCAACCTCCGCCTGAGATGGAGGAGTCACACAGCCTGGCCAATCCGAGATCCCCACAACGGTCATGGATGACACCATCAGCTTGGTACCCCACTATCCATACCTCACACACACTGCGCAGGAACAGCCGGAGATCAAGCAAGGCGTGTACGCCACAGTTGGCTTTCTGCACGTGTCAGGGGGCAAGTGACTGCACACATGTCCTACTGGTGGCCCCTTGCGACACTGCACACAAGAAGCGCAACAGAAAGCGCACGGATCCCACCAATGTGCAGGCAATAGTGGACCACCGTGGAATCTCCACCAACGACGTCGCCAACCACCCAGGCAGTGTGCATGATACCTGCCCCTCCCGACAGTCCATCATCAACCTGCGCCACCAGGATGGCACCCACGGAAATGCACTGCTCGTTGGCCAATACCAAATGCACACACCACACACCTCAACTCCACAATCATGCAACACACAACACAGGAAATGCACACGTCACAGGCTCACATACAACATGCACACCCACCAGACACAACAGCACAACTCACTGTGGGAACCTGTGCCAGCCATGTACATGAGCCATCTATGGCATGGCACCTCGGACACACAATAGCAGATTGTCGGAAGAGGTGGGGACCAGGCATGTGCGAAGGAGGCAAGGGACTCATGAATGAGAATGTACACAATGCCAAGTGTGTCGTGGATGTGCTGGCCAGACTGCAGTATGCAGACCACACACATATCCATATCGACACACACCGCTGGTGTTTGGAGTGTAGTGGACAGTGGACGCAACCATGTCACCCCAGCCAGTGGGGAAGTCGCGGAAATGTAGCTTGTGACGTCCCCCCCCATAAGCGTGAGTGGAGTGGGCTGGCCCGGCATACGCCAGGCCAGCGTAGGGGTGTGAATAAAAGGCACATAACCCTGGGCGTGGTCCTCTTCCGGAATGCCCAACGTCTCTGCCAGGGCGGCGCCCCTCACCCCGCCACGAGGCCGACGCCATGAGCGGTGTTGGCAGCCATCCTGTGCGCCTGCTGCACCCCTGGACGCTGGTCCCCGAATCAGTCCTGCCCGCCCCTGCGCACCCAGGCCTCAATGCCCACCTTCCGACACCGGCGTGTGTTGATGAGGGCCCACCACGTGCCGGTGCAATCTCCAAGCCCGAGGCCTGCGACCTTGGCAGCCTCCTCAGACCATCACGGCCTCCGCAACACAGGCTCACAGTATTCCTTTCACGTTGACGTACTCCACCGGCATGCACAGCGGACAAGTAGGTCACACATTTGGAACTGAGTCTTGATTACAACATGGCAGAGCACATAAATCATGGCTGAGTGTATGTCACTATACACCCTTCGATGTGGTGCCAACAGGTCTTAGTGTTACATCACAGCCGCAAGATTCTGTGGGCCCACGCGGACTACTGCTCTCGGCCTACGCTGCGCTCGAGTAGGTCACAGAATTGGAACTGAACATCGATTATTCAAAGGCAGAGTAGGAATCATTGCACGCAAGGAGAGGCATATGAGGATGACGCGTTGCAGTTGGGAGGAAAAAAGGATCATCATTACGAAGGTGATCGAACACTACCGACAATTGCCCTGATGTCAGTAACTCTGTGCATCGTGAGCCTACGACACGTGGCTGTGGCCCACTGCTGACCGCTGCCTCCGGCCTACACTGTGGTCCAGTAAGTCACAGAGTCTGGAATCGTCAATGCCGGAGTTCATATCAGTGTACCGGCATCATCGCAGACTGCATCCCCTCTCAGCCCCGGTGCCACTAAGTCTGTTCCCCGACATTCATGGACACTCTCTGGTCGTACATTGGTGGCGTTTGAGTCTATGGACTAGGGGGTAGTTTTCATCCTCATGCAGCTGATACCAAATTGGTGGTGGCAACGAGGCAGTCGCTTTCCACTCCTCCATTTGCTGCTTCCGGATAGCTTCTGCCCTCTGCATCATGCCCTGGAAGAACACCTTCCACTGTCCCCCGAAACACTCCGCGACATTCACCTCCGACATTGACGAGGACCCGCTCAGTCTGCATGGCCCTACCTCATTGGACCGTAAGTTACCGTCCCGTGGCGGTGTGCCTGTGCCTGCCGCTGTGCACCCGGGGCCACTAGCTCTGTGAAGCTCAAGTCCGGGACCCTGTCTGAATGAATATTGGATGACCTCTGTGACGGTGGTCTTGGGGTCATCGACGCCATGTGCATGCGGCCCTGCGCTGTCCGCTGCCTCCGGCCTCAACTGCGGACCACCAGGGCTCACACATTAAATCGAGTCCTGACCGGCCCGGACGTCGCATCACCGCAGGAGGCACATGCCACCATTGCCAGGGCCAACTCCAACCACCATCTGCCAGAGTTGAGACAGTGGTACTGGCAGACTGACGGAGTTGCTCAGACCTGTCGTGGATGCCATCATCTGCCTGATCCCCTGCTCAGCACTCCAGGTGCCACTGACTCAGTGCACCGCAACCAATGGACCGTTACTGATTGAGTTTTGTGATGTGGAGATGTTGCACAGCAATGTCACCTCAGGCAGTGTGGGAGACCTGGGACGTTGATGAGGAAGTTGCTGCAGGTCTAACACACCCCACTGCATCTGCATCAGGAATATCCCGAATGGACACAATCCAAGTTACTTTCATCACATGAGCGCGCACAGCTCTAGTGCCCCAACCTCAGTGCACTGCAACTCACGGACACTTCTGTTTGTATGTTGGGTGACCTCTGTACTTGCTCCGGCTCCCTCCATGTTGCTCAGCAGTTGACTCTGCTGTGCATGTGTTGTCTGTTTCCATTGCACTGGTGTCCACTGTTCAAGTTGTTGCCAGCACCGAGCACTCCGTGCGGGCTGGCTTATGCTCACCCCACACACATCCAGCAAAGGCGTCACTGTACATGTGGCCCTGCCAATAAAGGGGCCGGGCGCACGTGCCCGTAGCCAGTTCAACATAATATCTGCGTGTGTCTCTATGGCAGTGTGGGTCTCCTTTGTGTGGTGTAGGTGGTCCCTGAAGGGTAATTGACACCCACGTATGTGATCTAGTTCGCCTTCCATGGGTTCGGACCACACCCGCACCTGTTCGGCCACCTCCTTTTGGTCTTCTGACACCTGGCATTGGGGTGCCATGTGTGGGTCAGTGAAGTGTTGTGTGCCAGCCTTGCTTGCGTGTGCTTCATGCTGTGTGGTCTGTTGCAGGGGCTGGGTTCTCCTCAAAGTAGCTTGTCTGCCCTGGTCCTGGTGGTGGGTTGCGTGGGATGTCCATGGGCTGTTGTAGGGCGTTGGTGTCGAAGGTGTGTTGGTCGTGTCCTGCATCACTGATGGGTTGTCTGGTCTGACCTGCTGGAGGTGTTGTTTGTACCTCTGCAATGTGAAGGGGAGATGCATGTTGACATTGTGTTGGCATTTATGTTGGCGCATTGTTCTTGTAGACATGCAGACTGTGTGACAATGTACATTGTGGCTGTTTGGGCGGTGCTGGCAATTTGAGGGGGGACAGTGGACATTTGGACTACATGACTGTTGTGAGGTTGTACCCGTACATATGCATCTCACAGTTCCCTGCTCTGTCAAATGTGATTGGCCTGTTTATGCGCATGGGCGGACCCA
Organism: Calotriton arnoldi; assembly: GCA_963921515.1. Taxonomy (NCBI): domain Eukaryota; kingdom Metazoa; phylum Chordata; class Amphibia; order Caudata; family Salamandridae; genus Calotriton; species Calotriton arnoldi. Next base: position 596,051 of record CAWUFW010000862.1, read on the forward strand.
GTTGTGTCCCCTGTTCTGCAGTGTCAGTATTGCACTTTGTGCCACATTGTCATGGGATGTGCTGTGTTGGCCATGTGTGTGTGCTGCAGTGTGCCACGGGGATGGGGGACATGACCCTGGGTTATTGTGGGTGTGCAGTGTGCTACACGTCATTGTGCATGTGTGCCATTGTGCCCATCTCCCCCCGTCCCCCCAGGACCTGTTCGTTACTCACCCTGTTGTTGTTGTGTCAGGTCCTCTCGAGCTGTGTCCGTACTCCCACCTCCTTGCACCGTCTCCACACTGATAGCTGGCCTCCATTTCCTCCAGCTCCTCCTGTGGCGCAGGACTCCCACCTCCTGTCGCCGTAGCTGCCTTCCTGTTGGCAGAAGCTTTGGGCCTGGTTTAGGTTTTCACGTCATGCCAGCGCCTCTTGGCCTCCTCCATTGGCCTCCTCGGCACTCCGGCTGCATTCAAGGTGGTCTGAATGTGGGTCAGTTGCTGGTAGTGTTCTGTCACATCTGTGAACCTGGTCTTGTTTTCCTATGGACTGCACCCCGTCTTCCTCTCCCTCTTCTCCTTGGCCTTCCCCGACCCAGTTGGTCCTTGCTGGTGGTCTGTGGGGCTTGTGGGGTTCGCGTTGGCCTCTGCGCTGGGTCAGGGTGCATCCATGTTGCTACGCACTTTGGATTGTTTCTGGTGTGTTGTTTTTGTTGCTTCTATGGTGCATTTTCCCGCCAGATGCGTGGGATTTACAGGCCTGCCGCTGGTTTTCACTGCTTTTTGTATCGCGGTCGGCCTCATCGCAGCTTTTTTGGCGTTCGTGTTTCGCATTTTTGCGGCGTGGCGTTGATTTTAATGCGGTCAGTTGACGCGTTATCTGGAGACTATCGCATGGTACTGCCGTGTTGTGAATACTTGGTTAACAGGGCGTAAATGTCCCGCGATGGACTGCGATGTTGAGGGTTGCGTTAAGTCACTTTTGCGATGGTTATCACACGTTCTTGAGAATATGCCCCCATATTTCTAGAGAGAAAAGTACCAACTACTTAACTTATTTAGGCTATCCATGAAGAGGCTCCTTGTGGAAGGGGGAGAGGATGGAAGGGGGTTGCTAAACTAAGTAGAATATTATGTTTATCAACACAAATGACATGCTTGTTAGGGTGGAAGGATTGAGTGGAATGGAAATTCACCACAATGGCTCACTAGTTTAGGGTGCAAAACCATCTGAGTAGAAATAAAGTAGGGTTGCTACAGGGGACAGCCTTAAATATTGTCTTTCTCTGAATCAAAATCTAATGATGAAATAGAAGTCCTCGTCTCCGCAAAGGAGTTCTTGCACCCACCACAAATTAAGCACTGGCAGAGCAGAAACAGAAGGAAAAGTCTGAAAACATCACAATTTGATCTTCAACAACAAAAGCAGAAGCTGGAAAATTAAATTAAATATACCCCACTTACTATTGTGAACCATAAGACTGATTGCAATAAACAAAAAGAAGTGTGCAAGGAGGACGATCCCTAGAACCGTCCCCTCACCTTTCTCCATTGCTTTTCATCCATATATCATCTGCCTTTCACTAGTTCATCCATCCTTTCACCTTTCCATCCATCCTCCCACTCATCCATCATTCTATTCATCGATCGATCATCCATCCTGTCACCAATACATTTTCCATCATTTCACCAACCCATCCATCTTATCACACACCCTTTCACTCTCCCATCCATCTTTTAAATCTCCCATCCACCTCCTCAACCTTCTATCCATCTTTTCACTCTTCCTTACTACTTTTCACACTTACTTTCACTATACCTTCTTTCCTTTACCTTCTTTCACTTCCTTACTTTACTGAGTCATTTCTTCCTTTCAACCTTCCACTTTTTTCCCTTCTTTGTACCAATTTTTTCTCAACATTCTCTGTCATAGGTTGTACTTCTGAATATTGCCCCCCGAATATATAGGCCTACAAGAATATCATGGACAGACTATTGAGGAACAAAATATCAGAAGTTAAGTACATATAGAGAAGGATAGATTTCCTTTTCTAATTCCACATCTACATACTTTGAAGATGTACATATATATATATGTGGAGTTAGGTAATGAATATCTATACTTAGTTATACAAGAAAACATTGTGGGATTGTTGGAAATTGGGTTACTGGTTGGGGGGGCAAAGCCCTACTCAAGCAGCAACCTCAATCTCTGTGAGGATGAAACACAAGCAGCCTCCAAATTAACCTGTGCTTAACCCTCTGGTAGCTTGGAACAAACAGGCTTAACTTAGAGGCAATATGTAAAGTATTTATGCAGCACTTCGAACAGTAATAAAGTGAAAAGACCACACAAGAAAATTCCCAACCAATTTAGAAAAATTGAGTACAATTTAAGAAATTATTTGACACCAAAATGACAAAAATCCAATCAGTAGAAACGGATATATGCAATTTGAAAGATTTAAGTGAAAATAGTGCCTAGAAGCACAAAATGCCAACTGTGGTTATCTTGTCACACTGGACTGTGGCCAACTGTGATGGAGCACAGGAAGCTAAAGGGTCCAAGTGAGACCAGCTAAACAAAAATGCCTTAAATCCTGGTGGCAGAGGGATGTGAAGTCCCTGCGTATAGGATGTGTCATGCAGTAGAGGCGATGCAAGGTTCTTGAGTGGAGATTCATCACGTAGCAGTTGTTCCAAGTGAGCAACGGTGGTAATGCGATGTCCTGTGTGGATATGCATCACGCCACAGTGGTTCCGAGGGGCTGTGATGCGAATTCCTGCATCGGGGTGCGTCACTCAGCGGCTCTGATGCGCAATCTTGTGAGGCGATGCATCATGCTTTGTCCGATATGCTGGGTACGCAGATGAGCTGGCAGAGCACCTTCAGGCCCACTTCTAAGGCTTCAGGATTGGGGTGGTACCACTTGGGGAGACAGTACTCACAACTGGCAGAGTTCAGGGACTGGGTTCAAAGTTGTTAGAGCCTGTTCTATCCGTGAGGCTCTGATCAGGAGGCAAGTCAACTGGCCCTTTGAGTCACTCTGGTGATCCTAGATTCAAGATATAGGTACAGTCCTTCACTCAGGCAGCAGGGCAGCAGACTGCAGGCATCAGGCTAGCAGGACAACAGGGTAGCAGTCCTTCTGACAGAGCAGCACAGCAGTTCTTCTGGGTCCAGAGGAGTACTGAAGCATCCATCCTGAGGGTCCATTATTTATACCTGGTACCAACCTTAAAGTAGGAGAAGGTTCTGGAGGAATCCACGCTCAGAGGTTTGTTGAATTTCCTGCCTCCCTGCCCTGGCCCCTGCTTTCCTGGGGTCACCACAGACTAGTGTCAAACCCTTACTCTGCCTGAGTATAACATACTCAGTCAGAGCTTTTGTGATATGCAAGTGTGGTCTGTGACAGCTCCTCTCCCTCATCAAGTCAGAGATGGCCCATTCTGCCAACATCTATGTTTCTTTGTCTCACTATCTAGGAGCAATACACAAAGACCAAACAATGACCATGCAATAATTGCTAACATATTTTTTTTTTGTCGTTATTTATCGGATGAGCCTGGATTGCACAGTTTCTTGTGTTCGCTTTTATGTACTGTCACATTCACTTGAGCCCTGCGTCGTTTGCACTTTGTATATAATAAGTACACTGATGATTACTGAGACCTGTTGAGAGAATATATATCAGCAAAAGAAACCCTTCAGACCTGTCTTCTGCTTTTTTATGCTATAATTGAGAAATGTTCTCTATATTGTAGTAGTTATTACACTAAGTGAGGGGATCACTTACTATGGTTGTTATTCCTACCTACTGCACTCTGTATATACATATAATGCTTACCCCTGTCCAGATGGGCGTATAGGGTGGTCCTTGCTATAACATACATGATTTAGAGCAGACGCTGGTCTGCAAGAACAAATTATTTCAATTTGTTACCCACTGTGTATAGTGGGGATTAAGGCTAAGGAGACAGTGTCATATAGCGAAGACTATATAGCAAGAAGTATTGGGGTGCATCCCTTCTAGCTACTGGTACAAATCCATCCTTTGGGAATAGGGCAGATGTTGAGGAGCTAGAAATACTAAAAAAGAAAGCAGTACGTACTGAACTCCATGGCAAATTATTAACAGAGTATTTGAAAGCAGACGTGATACCGCTAGGGCTACAAGTGAGGAACATATCGGTCATTTTTACCCATAGTGAGAAATTTTAAAAACTTTTGTTTCATAAGAAACAACTGTTCCAACCACTGGATGATATGAAGGATTGATAGAGCACTTAAGGAACTCAATATTTAATATTTAGAAAAGACAGATCAAAGAACTAGAAGACGAGATAAAGAACAATAAGGCAATATTAGACTCACTACAGAAAACTATAGAAGAGTTCCACTCAATACAACTTGGGAAAAAGATTGATAAGATACACAGGGATAAATACAGGTTTAACATTGAGACTGTATATCCGTACTTGAGAGCAGAATTTTACACGGGCAACGACTAGTCACCCAAAAGAATCACATTTCAAGACACGTCAGCGAGTTCTGACAAAGAAATAGCAGGACCAAGCACAAGTGATCAGAAACAAGGACCAGCACCCACTACTGGTCTTTTTTTTAGAACAGGATCGTGGGAGAGTCAGGCACAGGGGGAGAGGGAGAGGTCAAGGCAGGGCGTGGAGAGACAACAACATCAACTACCAAGCGGGGGACAGACAAACAAGGAACCAGTTCTACAGGTGGTAGCTAACAAAACCACTCATCAGTCAAATATGAACGCTCAAACTTCCCCGATATTTAATATATCTAAGTATGTCCTTACCCACGATGAGAACAGTGTCCTTAGCAAAGGACTGGGATTTATCATCACAGAGAGACCTGATTTCTTCAAACTAAAAACTGAACTATACAGGTTTTTCAGAACGATTATATTGAAGTATTTGTTCAAGGACAAACCTGAGATTACTTCCACTGTGGAAACAGGCCTCCCCATGCCCTCCCAGTTTGACCCCCAAACCATTTAATGAGCCACGAAATATTGGCATTTGAAAACATGGTACTTAAAAAAGTCTGTGCTTTGGAAAAAGAAGTGAGATTCATTCCCTAAAACATCCAGAGGAATGAGAGACTAGCTCTCAATTCTCTTGCCCATAATTTGGATATAACAATGAAACCTGCAGACAAAGGCGGTGCAATTGTTATCCAGGATACCTTGAGTTTACGAGGAAGAGACTTACAGACAACTAGGAGATATCAGACACTACCAGAAAACAGGGTCAGATCCTCTTAAAAAGAGACAAGAAGAGATAAGAAATTCAACACAAGATGCACTATAGGTAGGCACTAATAATGAGAAAAAGCATACCTACCTCAACAAACCACATCCACGGCCATCTTCGCCTTACCGTTGCTGCCGCTGTCAGGGGACTCCATCCCCCATCACACCTCGCGCCCAGGAGGCGCCAACACGAACCCTGCACGCCCGGAGGCGCATCAACTCAGGTCAGAGCGGGACGGGCGCAGGCACCTCCGGGCAAAGCCCGGCCCAAGGACGGGCCCATCTGCGCCCGTCAGAGCCCGGAGGAGGCTGGGCTGGGCCATCCATCTGAAATTTGTCACCCGAGACAGACTTTGGACTCTTCTTTTCATTAAGGTACTGTGACTGTTTTTGATTCCATCTAGCCTCATACAGTCCTCCTAGCAGTAACTAGCCGGTTTGGTGCCAATGGGAAAAAGGAAAGTGACTGAGGGCGGGTTGGGAGGTGCCCAAAGGAAAAGGTCTAAGAAACGACCCAGGAATCCTAGCCCCGAGTCTGAGAGGGGTGGGGAATGCGGGGGAAGTGTGCTAGATCGAATAGATAACATACTAACTGACTGTGAGGGCTTACTAACGGCACCTGCACCCCCCTCCAAGGGTCTGCAATCCCCTAGCCGCCCCATCACATCCATTGCCAGCCCAGGCATTGGCAGTATTTTAAGCTTATTTAAAAAGGCTGCCATCAATAAGCGGCCATCTCAAGCATCTGTTGACATTGAGGCACCCTCTACCAGTTCCACGAGCGACCATACTGAAACCCAAAGTGGGATCCCAGCAGATCTAACCCTGAGCAATAGAGTCGCACCCCTCGCGGACCAGACAACTAAGCATAAGCAACCAATTTCGATGGAGCTACTGGGGCTCTTGGGGCTCTTGGGGCTCTTGGACATAGTTCCGAGCGGGGTGAACCTGACCTCCCACCATGGTGACTGTTGGCTGGCAGGCACTGAAATATCCCCAAACAATTTCGAACTTCAGAGGGAAATCATAGCCCTTAAAGAAACAATATGGGTTCTGAATGCCCTTATCTCTAGATTATATCTCAGTTGCAGATCGCAACAGTATGGAGTCAGAGCTACCTAAGGGTCCTCCGGGTACAACTAGGACCATGAATCTTAATCAGCCCATTTCCTGCAGCCCTAGATCAATATGCAACATTCCACCCATCAACACTGCTCCCCCGACCTGCAATACTGGCCATCGGGAAGGGGATCCCCGCAACACGCTACCCCCTCAGGATAAATACCTAGATTGCCCCAGAGGAATCATCAGGGGGCCAAATGGGCCAATGGTGGCCACTGTGAAAGAACGATTCCATCAGATCACTGGCCGTAGCAAGGTGTTTCCAGTTTCTAGGCCTCGCCCAATCCCCCCTTATGCCTCCCAGTGTATCATTTATATGACTAATGTCCCCAAAGCAGATTGCAATAACAAACACGAGTCGGGGGAGGTCCTTAAGAACAAAGCCATACATTGGATTAGGCATGTTAGGGGCTGTCTATCAGTGATTAGGGACGATATTCTGAGGGCAAGAAGATGCGTCCTGAGTAATAGTACTGTTGACGCAGTAGAACTCACCCTTGTAAATGAAAATTTAGTGCATAATTTAGTCGCCCTGGAAGCACGAACTTGCCCCCCACATACCACCAATATCGAATTGAAACTTAACATCACCCCCCTTGCAGCTACTCTCAAGACCACAGCAGCGTCGCTTAGGGACACACCACTCTCGCCTCTCTCGCAGAACGATTGACTGCCCTCAGTGCCCCCCTGGGGATGTGTGCGTCCTCCTAATACTGACCAAGATGTTACCTTTCTCTTGATGTCGATGGGCCCAGAAGGCCACACCGTCAAGCATGAGCTAACATCTCCTAGTAACCATCCTCCTTTATATGTTTACCCTACTCAACAATTGAGAGACGATGATCAGGCTGGCGTTGCAATCACATCTACCCATTTGCCCAGCCGCATGGCCCGACCTGCCACGCTATCTACCACTCCTAATCTATTGCTTCCCTTAGATGTAAGGAAATTGAAAATAGCCTCATGGAATGTGGCGGGCATCAGGGGGAAAATAGATCTCCTGCATTGGCAGTAGTTCTTTAACCAACACGAGATTTGTATTCTGCAGGAAACCTGCAGTCTGACCCCTATTTTTATCCCAGGTTTCATAACTTTCCATAAACTGGCAATCCCCTCCAAACATGGCCGCCCCTCTGGAAGGCTCCTCATTTTGATTAACATCACATTAAATTGTGCCACTGAGGAGCTTCCAACCAACAACTGTGACATCCTCTGGGTTAGACTCAAAGGCCCACTGGGCAAGTGCATTGACATTTTTAATGTCTACGCAAGGAGCACAAGATCAGGCAGATCACCAACCCTGCAGGCCCTAGATGAGGTACTGGACACAAAGCAGGCACCATTCCCCTCACTTGTGGGAGGTGATTTTAATGTAACCTTTGAGCCCCATGACTGGGAGGATATCCTTGAAGTCACCGAGGAGGATAGCAAGTGGTTGGTTCCATTCCTGGAGTTACCCCCAATAAAGAGGTGGTCACAGGCAGCCTTCCAGCTGAATTCCCTAACTCTTGCACATAGGCTACGGGCCGCAAATGGGAGGACCCCTTCTGATAAGAGTGGAGGAATGACTTTTGTCGGGCCAGATGGATAAAGTAGGATAGACTACATACTTGTGGACCACACGCTATGGCCAACTGTAGTAGACATGACTATACCTCAGTCATGTGAGAGTGACCACAACCCTCTTAGCCTGACAATGGAGCATCCGTGGGGTGAAAAGGCAAGGATAGCTCCTGCTCTTCTTGCCACAAGGGAGGTGATACCCTCAAATGACAAACGCCGGCTCAAATGGCCCACAATCATGGCTGATGAACAAAAACTCAGCACCTTAAAGCTTGACCTTCAGAGCCCTCTAGAGGTGCTGTTTCTCGGACAAGCGACCAGTCTACACCTTCTAGTTGTAGTGCCCTACATCCTACGTTTTTCAATCACTTGGCAAGAAACTTTATTGTTCCCTCGCATAAGGTTCACTCAAACCAGGCCAAATCGACCAAAACAACCCTATGGTTTTCAAAGTAGAGTAGATCCTGGGAAAAACGTTTGCCCCTAGCCCTAAGGCAAAAGGACATCCCGTTCATTCGGGAATTGAGGGGGAAATACAAGCTGGCGCTGCTCAAGGCCAAAAGAGAATGGGACGAAAGGAGGTGGGAAGAACTAGGGGACTTGTTGGGTTGTATCGTCATGACGATCTCTCACCAGAACTTCCATCTTGGGGAAGTTCTGGAATGTTTGGGGAGAAGTTGTCAGTTGATGATTACTGGATGTGGCTGTATATCGTTGCTCCTGTCTTGTCGGCATTAAAGAAGATTTCTACTCTTACCTTGCGTCTTCTTTGCACTGGCGACGATCTGCCTTCAAGACGAGCACGCGTGCCGGTCCCCTTCGACTTAATCAGTCAGCTGATTACCCGGAGCAGCGATCGATCTACTTTTGAGCTGAAGATAGCTGACCAAGTGTGGAGCTTGCGAAGATCCGTAGCATAAAGGGGTCTCCATTTCAATTCAAACGCTTGTGAATATTCAGCAAAGGTATGTGTACCTTCTTAAATTTTCTGGGATCATCTCGTTAGCTCGCGCTCTCGCCTCACGCACCTACGCTGACGTATGACTCGAGACTGTCTCCTTGTTCCTTCACGCGCTTACGCTAACGTCTGACGTTTCACGTGCAGACGACCTCACGCAACATAGCGCCATTTTGTTTTGGGAAGTTAAAGGATACTTTGTAACAGTATCCGAAATTTGACAGCGCGTCCATTTCTACGTCAGCGACGCGCACGCTAAAATATAACTATACAAGTTCTTATTCAAAACCTACTTCGAGCGCATCTATCTCATCATTGAGATTTTAATACAGCAGTGCACTAAGCCAGCCACACGTTCTGGAGTTTATATCTGATATTTAACATTATAACAAGTTTTGTTACTTCAGCGACACGCACGCTAGCGTTTTAACTTTGCGTGTCAAGCAATTACTCATCAACTGAACCACCTCTGAGTAAATAAACCAGCTTGCAAGTATAATACGCACTCCTTACACTACATTCCACGTGGGAAATCTATATCATTATATTTTGCCAGTGTGTTGTTTGATTCTTTTAATTTTCCTAATTCTTCATTTATTTTAAAGTTTTAAAGTAAGCCTTCCTTGGTGATACTTAATTGTAGTTTCTCTTTTCAACATGCAACAATCATTATCGGCTCCGCCTGCATTTTCCCCTAATCCCGCATCTCCTGAGTTGGATTGGGAGAAATGGAAAGAAAGTTTCGAAGTATACCTAGATGCTTTGGAAGGTGAGTCATTCACACACAAGAAGAAATTTGCGATTTTAAGACACTGCCTTGGTTCGGAGGGTCGCACCATTCTTAAACATACTACTAAAGTAGTAGTATTACTGATTGAAGGCGAAGGTGACAGAGTAGTGGACGATTATGCCACAGCGATCAAGTCTCTTGACACCAGGTTCAAAGCTTGTAAAAACATAACACTGGAAAGACATAAATTTCGAAAAAGGGCACAGCTTCCAGGAGAGTCTGCCTCCACATATGTTGATGATCTACGCATTTTAGCGGTTTCCTGTGACTATAAAACATTTGAAGAAGAAATGATTAGGGACCAGCTGGTAGAAAAGACTAATAACAAAAAAGTCCAGGAGGCTCTTTTAAACAAACCTGACCTTTCTCTACAAAAAGCAATAGAAATTGCTACTAGAATTGAAAGCACTACATCGTATCTGCAACAAATGTCGATTTCTAGTTCTGATACTCCGTCACAAAGTGTTTCAGCCATTAAAAGTAAATTCGATTCCACTCCTAATGACAAACAGAAAGGAAAAAAAGAAGCATATTCAAAAACTAACACTGGTTTCAAGCCTTCTAACAAACGTTGGGAATGTTACCGTTTTGGTAGCAGTAACCACCTTGGTAATGCTAAATTTTGTCCTGCCTTGAATAAGACTTGTAGCAAATGTTTTAAAAGAGGACATTTTGCAAGTGTTTGCAGATCCGGTGGTAAATCATCTGTCAACCCCAGCACTTCTTCGTCAAAGAAAATCCTCAACATTGAACAAACCTCGGAGGTATCAGCCTCAAGTGATGAAGATCAGATTTGCTTATTGTCTGAGTCTCTCAATGCTGATCTCGTTTCCACTGTTATTCAAGAATCAAAACGACCATTATGTACTCTGACTGTGAATGGAAAGAATATCAAAGTGCTGGCTGACTCAGGGTCTCCATTCACTATAATAAGTGATAAAATTTGGGAAGATTTGTTTCAATCCCAAGGTCATGCTCTAAGTCATTCACTGCTTCAACCTATTGCTTATGGTGGTAAAAAGATCAATGTCATAGGTGAATTTCATGCCAAATTATGTTTTAATGGCAATTATGCACAGGGCACTGTATATGTGGCCAAAGATGATACATGTCTTTTGCGTTGGAAAGACCAAGGCAATCTAGGAATAGTTTTAGATCCTAATGATCCACATCAAGTTATACTTAAAAAAGATTTGATTTTGGTACAAGCTCTTAAGGAAGAAACATGGGAATCTACCCATCCTGAGATTTTTAATAACAAACTAGGTTTATTTAGAGGTTTCAAGCACAAAATCAAATTACTTGATGGTAGCCAACCTGTAGTACATAAGGTCCGTAGGGTACCATTGGCCTTGCGTGATGGACTTAAGAAGGAGTTAGAGAAACTTTGTGCCAGTGATGTCATAGAACCAATAGAATCATCGGACTGGGTTTCTCCTATAGTTTTAGCCCGTAAGGCCAATGGATCTTTGCGCATGTGTGTTGACCTGCGCGATTTAAATCGTAACATCTGGATCGACCAACACCCATTGCCAAATATCACAGAGATGACTAGCACCCTTAAGAATGGTAAAACGTTTAGCTTACTCGACATGACATCGGCTTACCATCAAGTCGAGTTGCACCCTGACTCACGACATTATACCGCATTCATCACCCCAGAAGGATTATTCCAATATAAACGCATGCCATTTGGCCTTGCATCTGCTTCTGCAGTCTTTCAGAGAATTGTGGAAAGCATGTTCAAAAACGTCCCTGGGTGATGACTTTTCAAGATCATGTTTTGGTTTACGGTTCGGATCAAAAACAACATGATGTGATATTACGTACTGTGTTCAATATTTTGAAAGAAAAAGGGGTCACTTTAAGTGTTGAAAAGTGTAAGATAAATGTAACCTCTGTGGATTATTTGGGGTACAAAATATCCGAAAAAGGTGTTGAACCTAAATCCTGTTTAGTCAAGGCCATAGAAGATTTTTGTGTTCCCAATGATAAGGATCAGTTGAGATCTTTCATGGGACTGATCGAGTTCTATGCTAGATTCGTACCCAATTGTTCCTCAAAAACTTTTCACATGAGAAACCTTCTCAAGAAAAATGTTGTTTTTAAATGGTGTGAAGAATGCTCCAAAGAATTCCAACAAGTTAAGTATGAAATTGCACATGCCATTCCCCTCAAGCCTTTTGATATTAATGACCGCACCATAATAATGACGGACGCAAGTCAGAAAGGTTTAGGCGCTGTACTAATGCAGCGCAGAAATGGTAGAGATGAGGTGGTAGCGTTTGCGTCTAGAGGCCTCAAGGGTGCAGAACCCACATATTCTGTAATAGAACGAGAGGCCTTAGCATGTTGGTGGGGCATTGTTCATTTTAAACACTACCTGTGGGGCTCAAAGTTCACTGTAAGGGTGGATCATAAACCTTTAGTCCAGTTTTTCACTACAAGAGGGGGAGAAAAGGCTACGCCCGCATTGCGAAATGGCAGTACAGATTGTTAGAACATAATTTTGTAATTGAGTATGTTCCTGGAATACGGAATATTTTGGCAGACTGTTTATCTAGATTGGCAAGTATCAATGACACAGATGACTGTGAGGACATAATTGGAGATGATGTGTTTTGTTATGCCATTTCTGAGTCTTGTGGTGCTATGTCAGAAAAAGAGTGGCGAGATGCTTATTCCACAGATGAGGATATCAAGAAGCTTATGAATATGATTAACACGGGTTGGAGTAGAGAGTGTTCCCTTGATGAATCCATTGGAAAATTTAAACATGTTTTTGAGGAACTTTCAATAATTAAGGGTTTTTTGTATCGATCTTCTTCACTTGTGGTTCCTGCAAGCATGAGAAATAAAATACTTACCCTAGCTCATGAGGGACACATAGGCATGCGTGCAATGAAGAGGAGAGTCAGGGAGCAGTTCTGGTGGCCAGGTCTTGACAGACATGTAGAACATTTTGTTAGGGATTGTTTCTACTGCGCGACTAGTGACAAGCCTCAAGTAACTGTTCCTAGCCCAGTTCAAGCTGTTGATGTACCTTCCAAACCCTGGTCTAAGTTGGCCATCGACATCATTGGTCCTTTAACGTTATCCCACTGTGGTGTTCCTGAATATGGTATTGTTCTCATTGATTACTACAGCTGTTGGCCAGAGTTGAAGTTTGTTAAAGTGCCCTCAACTTCTTGTATTATAGAATTTCTTGAGTTCCTTTTTGCTAGGGAGGGCATCCCTGATGAAATTGTATCTGACAACGGTTGCCAATTTACTTCTTCAGAATTTGAAAAATGTATATGTTTTATGGACATCAAGCACACCAAAACCTCTCTCTATCACCCTAGGAGTAACGGTCTTGTTGAGAGGTTTAATAGAGTGATTAAGGACAATGTACAACTGTCAAAGGCTAGTAATTTGAATTGCAAGCACAAGCTAAAAAACCTGTTCTGGGCTGTACGCACTACTCCTAACTCTGACACAGATGTTTCTTCATTTGTTTTACTTAGAGACCGCATTGCTTCTTCAAAACTGTTAAGGGGATGGATGGGTGCGTTTAATTTACCAACAGCCAAAATACAGGATGTAAGTAAGAAAAGAGCTGAAGCTCAAAAGAAGTATACTCAACCTTGTACAAAAGAACTTAAGGTAAATGTAGGTGATTTTGTCAGAGTCAACTGTTCCCGAATCTTGCCCAAAGGTTCGTCTAAATTCTCTGATCCCAAGCTTGTAGTGAGGATTAACAAAAGTGCTGTACAACTGGAAGACGGGAAATGCTGGAATAAAAGTAAAATCTCTGTTTCTAAATTTCCCGATGCAACTTGTTCTGATTATAGTAGCACATATCATGGTCCTCACATCCGTAAACCTTCCACCAGATCTACAATGTCACCCAGTAAGTTTCATGATTATGTTATGTATTAGTAAATTTTCTGTGATATGATTTGTTCTTTTACGCGCTATTCACAGTTCTATGTTTTGTTCTTTGGTTATGAATCTTTGTATTTATTTTGTTCCAATGTTTTCATTTGTATAGGGGGAAGATGTGTTGGGTTGTATCGTCATGACGATCTCTCACCAGAACTTCCATCTTGGGGAAGTTCTGGAATGTTGGGGGAGAAGTTGTCAGTTGATGATTACTGGATGTGGCTGTATATCGTTGCTCCTGTCTTGTCGGCATTAAAGAAGATTTCTACTCTTACCTTGCGTCTTCTTTGCAGGACTCCACTTTGCACCCAGATCCCAGGCTGTTTTGTTTACTTGTGGGCAAGGGTAATCACGAAAGGTCCCCTCCTCTGGCTAATAATATCCCAGCCAATGAGTGGCAAAATTATTTTGGAGCCCTTTATTCAATCCTTGGTAATGTCAACAACGAATCATCAGTACCTGCCCCCACTCCAATCATCAATCGATCTCTCATTCACTAGAGACGAAATATTGACCGCCCTGGATGCAATCGTACCTGCTAAGGCCCCTGGGCCGGATGGCGTCCCTGGAGACCTTTTTCGATCGGACAGGGAAAACTGGGCAACATATATTTTTACGCTAGCCAATGACATCGCAAGTGGGGGGAGGATCCCAGATTCCTGGAAGGGGGCGGAAGTGATTCCTATTTTCAAAAAGGGCGACAGGTCAAATCCTGCCAATTATCGACCAATTAGCCTGATCGACTGTGTCCAGAAAGTTTTCTGTCGATCGCTCCTAGCTAAAATCTCGGACTGGATAGAAGAGAATGACATCCTCTCCCCCCTCCAAGCGGGCTTTCGACGGAAAACTGGCACAGTCGATCAGGTGTTTCGCCTCCTCATGCTCTATTGGAAGGTAGTTGAGCTGAGTAAAGGGAGCCTATACATCGCATTCATAGATCTAAAATCTGCCTTTGATCTCGTTCCAAGGGACAAACTTTGGCAGGTGCTTAGGGAAATGGGCATGCCATTGAATATTCTAACACTCCTTGTCAGGCTCCATGCAGAGAATTTTGCCAAGGTTAGATAGGGCAGCCAGGGACAGGCCACCGACCCCATTGAAGTACAACGAGGGGTCCAACAAGGCTGTGTCTTGGCACCAACCCTGTTCTCACTCTACATTAATAATGTTATTGAGCTTTTAGCAGCCATCTCGGCGGATGCCCCCTCCTTAGCCAAGCAAAGAATCTCCACACTTTTATTCGCAGACAACACTCTTCTCATCTCAAAGATGCCTATGGGCTTGCAAAAACTCCTAAATCAATTCAAGCTCTTCTGCGATACAAGGGGGCTCGAAATCAACACGTCCAAAACCAAACTTATGTTATTTAATCCTCACAAGTCCTTCAAGGGAAATTGTCTTTAGGCACCACTCCCCTGGAGAGAGTGAGCTCCTTCGATTACCTGGGGATTAAGCTGTCGGAGGACATGGCCTGGAAGCACCACCTCAATAAGGCCTACCTAAAGTTTTCCCAGGTAACCGGGGCTCTGCGCAAGGAGCATTGCCTTTCTTACACCAAGCCAATCGCACCAGTATTAAAGCTATACAGCTGCAAGGCTGTGAGCAGCACACTCTATGGAGCGGAGTTGTGGGGTACGGAAAGAGCAAGCAATCTGACAATTCTAGAGAATAAGTTTCTTAGAAATCTGACCTCTCTCCCGCAAAGCACACCCGTTGCCTACTACTGCTTGATATGTTTCAAGTTTAAGTTTCAAGTTTAATTTTATTTTGCATAGTTACCAAAAACCATTGCAATATTTTTTGTAATAAGGATGCAGTAGAATTAATATTATATATTAATAAAATCATTAAAACACATGCTTAAAAAATACTGTACAGTAGAAAAAAAGTTGATAGTGCTGATGATGGCAACATTCGTTCGTTCGCAAGATAAAGCAGTGCGATTGCTATGCTTTGCTGATGCCAGGCGTGGTGGAGTGCCATATAGTGCATAATGTTCAAATGTTGGCGCCTGCTCAAAATGTATACAAAAAAAGTGCTAGTGCTCCATCCTTGATGTGGTCAAGAAAAGCCACTCCCATTTCGCGGGCCGATTGCACCACAGGAAACTTCTTACTTATGTGGCCGTGATTGGACTATTAAATTTTAGGCATTTTTTGTTCGGGCAACATAAGATATTTTACCAATCTGCAGTTCAGTTGCATGTTCCCCGGATTAAAGCAGGCCAACACCGCTTGCCTCCTAGTGCGGATGCCTTTCTGCTTAAAGGGTGCTTTTAGTAACTGTAACTGTTCTTGATGCAGTTCCTTGCATGTGCAAATTAGATGTAAGATGTCTCCTTGATTGGTGTTGCACAGCCTGCACGTGCTTTGGATTGTTACCCTCAGCCATGGTGGAAGGTGCTGAGTGCACGGGAGGATACCCAGTCTGTGCCTTAAGAATTTCATTTTTATAACTTTGGGATAACCCCGGTTAAAGAACTTTTGCGGTGCAAGTGTTTTATATGAATTTAAGGTCATCCAGGCATGAGATCTAACTGAAAAAGTTGCCTTGTCCTCCACCAAAGAGATTTATTTTATGCATTTCCAGACCAATTATTTGAAAGTTAGATGGCCGAGTTGTGTATTCCAAGTTCCGTGAGCCTGGTAGTTTCCAAAGATGTCTGAAGGTAGCTTCTCGCTTGGGAAGTTTCCCTGTGCTGGATTTCGTGCCACAGCAGTTGATTTAACGTATTTGAGGTAGCGCTTCTGATCTTATGCCAGCAGATGACGTAAGACCCGTACCTGGCCAGGGATTGTTGTAAGAGTCCAAACTCCAGCCTTATTTGAGCCAGTGAAGTGTAATGCGGGAGGCAAAACATGGTCCTATAAGCTTTGACCAGCGTGCTGTCTAGTACCTTGGCATCTCTCCCCCGCATTGCTTCACTGCCATAAGTAATCGTGGGGAGTAGTTTAGCCTGGACTACCTTCAGAAGCGGGCTCAGTGTCGGCCCCATCAGTTTGTTAGCAAGATTTTTCATCGATAGTGCTATTACCAGCCCTCTCCTTCTTATTTCCTCTTTTTGGCGCATAAATGTCCCTTCCTTGTCAATTATACTACCTAGATACTTGTAATCCTGTGATGATTCGTGTTGAGTGCCACCCAAAAACCAATTCCTCTGCCGGTTTCTTTTGTTGTTTATTGTCATTGACCGGGTCTTACTAAGATTAATTTTTAAGTTGATTTCTGTGGCATAGTTCTGCATTTCCATTAGTAGATGTTGAAGACCCACGTAAGTGTGACTAAGCAGAACTACGTCATCTGCGTACATAAGATTGGTTAATGTTTTGCCTCCTAGCTCGGGGGAGTGTGAATTGCAGGCGTCGAGTGCCTTTGGGAGGTCGGTCATGAATAGGTTGAACAAAGTGGGTGCGAGCACACAACCCTGTTTCAGGCCTTTGGTTGTAGGGACTTTTGAGGAGAGGTGAGTGCCGCCGCCTAGTTTCACCTGCACCCGGGTGTCTGTGTGGAGAAGTGACAGGATGTTTAAGATGGACTGTGGTATTCCCCAGCGCGCCAGCTTACCCCACAGTCTGCACCTCTCCACGTTGTCGAATGCAGCACTGAAATTGATAAAGCATAGGTGTAAAGGAAGGTTGGATGTTTTTGCTGTGTCAATCAGTAAAGAGATTACGAGAATGTTTGTTGATGTACCCGCCGATTTGCGAAAACCTGTCTGATTTAGCAGTATTATCTCGTTTGCCTCTGCCCAAGTTGTAAGCTCTTCTAGAATGGTGCCCGCAAAATATTTTGCTTCATTATCTATCAGGGCTACTATCCGATAGTTGCTTGGCCCGGCCTTATCTCCTTTTTTGTGGATTGGCACAATCGTCGTGCCCTTCCATGATTATGGTAATCTGTTTAAAAGCCTGACTTCCAGAAAAAGAGTTTGCAGGATGTCAGCCCAATCCACCGACTTGGCTTTGAACAGTGCGGGCGGGATACTGTTCGGTCCCGGTGCCCCTTCTCTCCTCCCTTTTGCGATCTGCTTTTTTATTCGAAGTGACAGTGGGCAGATAGCTTCGCAAGGTGGTATAACTTCTTTGGCTGGCTTGTTCAGCTCCAGCGTCTCTTTGTGGCGCACTCCTAATTGTTCTTCTGTTGGCCAGCTATTAGGATCTTGTATTCCGGCGCCTCCCGTTTGGTTGTTAATGTGCTTGGTGAGGAATTCCACCCAGATTTCTTCCGAGAAATGTGACGAAATGCCCTCATGATAAGGGTGGATTATCCCATTCACGGTTTTCCAAAAACGGGCGCTATCATTGCGATTTAGATCATGTAGAAGTTTTGCCCAGGTTGCATTCTCTTGGTCTTTGTTGATGTCCCATTTCAATTTTTTGAGTGATGTCCTTTGGTCCCTCAAGAGTGAGCGTGTGCTAGCGTCACCCGAAAGTCTTCTCAACCTGCGCATTGTGCTGTTTATTGATTTTTTGAGGAGCTTAAGGCGATCTCTTTAACCTTTCGGTGTTCTATTTCTCCGGCGCATGGCATGGGAGTGGTCTTTTTTGGTTGAAGTGGCGGCATGACGTTCTGAAAGTGTGACTGTGAACTGTCCCCATTGGGCTATTTGATCTTTTGAGCTTGTCGCTTGAGATTTAAAAAGTTCGATTGCAGCTTCTGCCTGAGGATCTGTGTTCGTTGCTGAGCATTTGATCCTTCTTAAGTTGGAGGTGTAGATGGGCCCCAGGGTTAGATCTTGCTTAATAGAGCTGGGTGCGGTGGCTGTTAGCTGCAGTTCTTGTGGGCGGTGGTCGCTCTCCCCCTTGTCCCCCATTCTGAACCCCAGGATGTGTGGGAACAGTGAAAGACTTGCAAATGTATAGTCCAGTATGGAACTTGTTGTTGCGGAGTAGTATGATTCGACAGGGGATGAGTCGTCGGGGAATCTGCCATTAAGCGCTCGGAGGTTTAGATGTTCTAAATCTGCTAGGAGGCGGCTTTTCTTGCGGATCTTCCTTCCATGTGTTGGTGCACATTGGGTGGGGATGTTATAGATTTCAGTTTGAATGCAAGCCTCCTCTCCCTCTGATGTGCCAAAAAGGTATTGGTTTGGGTCCCCTGACAAGACAAACGTTGAAGTTTTCATCTCTGGTGCGTACTTTGTGACTTGATCAGTGAGCTTTTTTGAGTCTTTCCCTTTTTGTTTTGAATGAATATATGTGTTGATTAAGCCCACCTCTGTTTCTTCGCCCTGAAGGAAGATGGTGATTATAACTGCTATAATTGCTGCTGAGGTCGAGCGCACGAGCGCTGCTGAGGGAATGCTAGTTGTAGACACGTAGGTAGCAAGCCCCCCTGACCGGTGTCCGAATTTACCACCCCTTGTGGCTGGTGTGGCAAAACACATAAAACCCTGGATGTGCTGTGGGTCCGTGAGCCAGGTTTCTTGCAGCATAATTATATCGAAGGCACTGACATATCTCAGGAAGCCCGGATCCTCTATTTTTGTTGCTAAGCCATTGATGTTCCATGAGCATAATTGAAGTGGGGTCTCCTTTGCTCTACTGCTGCCTTCGTCCTGTGAATGGCGTCAGTACCCCTCTGCGCATGTAGTTATAGTTCGGGTAATTAGTTCCTTGTGTGCTAGTTGGCTCCGAGTGGCTGGTGCTATCCGAAATCTTTCTCTTGGGTCCGGCGATCCACTGGCCCTCTGTTGTGGAGATCTTCCCAGAGCCCCTCTGAGCACAGAGTTTGTGTATGCATGATGTGCTGTTGGTGCAGGACTTGAGTTGCCTGGTAATAAGAGAGATGGATACCCTGGTTTTTGGAAGGGGGAGATGTCAATACCCCAGTCTTGGAAAGTGACCTGTTCTGCTAGAATTTTCTCTGCAATTTTACTTGATTTCCACGTTGCCTTTGTGGCCTCTGGCCTTTGAGGGTTTGCAGTGCGGATGAACTCTATGGAGAGTAGGTCAGTTGAGCTCAGACCAGCAAGATTTGGAATTGCCTTCATCAGTCTTATGATGTTACCTCTATTTAGAGTGTCCTGATGACCTTTGGAAATGTACAGGGGGTGGAAAATCATAGCCTGTGTTTCTTGCTGCGTGATTCTTAGGTGTTGTAATACCGGCAGATGAACAGAAGCTGTGGCCGTCGGTTCGGATTGGTATGTGAGGCTAGTTGCTTCTTTTGGCTGGGTTTCCGCTCGTTTGCTTGATGCTCTTAGCATTAAATTCCATGGGTTTGTTTTGGCTGTTATTAGCTCAGAGGGTGCCTGTTTTGTGGATTGCGCACAGTTCTGGTTCTCCTTATCTGGGTTCCTCCAGCTGGAGCGGTCGTTGGACGATGGAGAGGCCTGTTTATCCTCTATAAACCGTGAATCCTAATTTAACCTAATTTTGTTTCCTGTACGTTCTCCACTGTGCCCGTTGCTTGAATTCTTGTTGGTTGCTTTGCCCATTATTTCTGCCAACCTTTGGACCCCCGAGTAATCCGCAGTTGCATTTGGCTGTTGGGGATGTTCAGGGGTTTTAGATGTTGTGAAGGGCTCTCCTGTCAGAGCTTCGCTGTGCGGCGGCTGTTGGCAATGGCCTTTGCAGGGCTTTTTAGTTAGAGGGTTAGCTGTGGTTCCTTGTCCTTTTTCTTCCCTGTTTTCCGCATGTGCCCTGGCTATGTTTAGCAGGGGTGAGATTCCTCCTTGTACCGGAGATTTGTTAGGGCTGTTAGGCGACCGTGGAGCCTGACTTTGTGGGCTTGATTCGCCTGAGTTAATGTCTCGTGCGTTTTGATGACCTGAGAAAATAGAGAAATAGGCTATTGCATTTGTGGGGGTCTTCTGATGGCGCCCTTTCCTTTTCTGTTGGCGACGTTGTTTGGCATTAAGCTTTGGAGCTTGAGCCCCTTCTAGTTGGTCTTTTGTCGATTCGCTATGAGCTCCTTCGTTGCCAGGCCCGTCTGTCTTCTCAATGTCCTCTTGTGAATTGCCTTGGAGTGACTTACTTTGTAAGGGATTTGTTGATTGACCGTTAAGCGTTCCCCGCGTGGTGTTAAGATTGTCCTGGCAATTGCTTGTGGTTCCAGCGGTTGCGCATTTTATATACTTTATCATGCTGTTTAGCATTGAGGGTGTAGGAGAGTAGGATCTGCTTCACATGGGTACCCCCACTTTTTGCTGATGCTTCACTGTTTTTCGACATTAGTCTGGCTGGGGCCCTGCTAATCAGAACCCCAGCCTAGCTGCTTCCTCTCTAAAATGGTTTCCATGTGCCTTAGGCACATCACTGATTGGAATCTGGAGTGCCCTTATAAGTCCCTAGTATATGGTATACTATGTACCAAGGGCATAGGTACCTCAGAGGCCTACCAGGGGCTGCAGCATGTATTATGCCACCCCTGGAAGGCCATCCAAACTGACACCACAGGTCTGCTACTGCAGCCTGGGTAAGGTGGTGCATGCACCCTTACTGTGATATAGGTTACCTATATCACTAAATACATACACACATATAAACCTATAAGTCACTCCTATGGCAGGCCTTATCAATCCTGAAGGCAGAGTGCGTGGTTCCTATGTGAGAGGGTGCCCCTGCATGAGCAGGGCTCCTCTGCAGCGTTCGGAGACCCTTCTCTGATGCTGTTTGTAGTGCAGCCTGACCATATACTCTTAAGCGCATTATAACCTCGCGTTATATGCTAACTTTGGAATGGCTGCACCTAAACATGTCGTGTTTGGTGTCAAACATCTTGGAATACTACCCCCCCCCGCCAATTCTGGCGGCGGGGGTAGCATTCCACCCTTCTAGAGGGAGAGACATGTTAACTCTGGCCTGGCCGGTAACTTCTTTCTAAAGCCCTGGCATCACAAAATGGATGCTGCTGCCACAGACACGAGTCTGGCCTCCTGCTGCTGGACGAAACTCCGGCAGGGGAGGCCTGGACAATAGGTTTCCTGTCCCAGGGAGGTGTGACCACCTCCCCAGACAGGATAATGTGTATTGGGGCTGGGCGGGAGCACTTTCGGGTGCTTTGAAGTCCTGCACTGGGGGCACACTTGGTGTCCCTGTGCATACCCCAGTTCAAACCGGATCACGGGCTGGCAGCCCCTGCTTTGGCGCAAACTGGACAAAGGGAAAGGGGTGTAGCCACCCCTCTGCCCTGACCCACCCATAGGTGGGGCCACAGAGTAGTCCAACCCCTAAACTTAGTATAAGTATAGGAACCCAGTCCTTAGGACTTTAGATTATCCCTGGACGAAACTCTGAAACAGAATCCTGGACCTTCGATGCTCTACTAAAGACTAGAGGACAGAAGAATCTCCCTTGGGGTCAAGGAGTGACTCCCATGCTTGGCAGGCACCAAAGAAGCAATTGTCCGGTCTGCATCGCCTAATCTCCCATCAGACGCCGAAGTCTTTGCATCACCAGAGGTAGATTTCCAGACTTCCCCGAGGCTGCCCTGAGTCCCCAGCAAAGCTGAGGCCTGTAGCTGTCGTGCGTAATGTGGAACCATGACCCCTGGACACCGCACGCATTTGCTAGTACATCCTCTTCTGGGTCTCCCACAAAGTCGTGCTTTGGGCTCCGAGTAGCCCTAGCCTCCAGCACCAACTGCACCGAAGATCACTGGCCTCCACTCCACGAGTGTCCTGTGAGCCAGATCCACGTGCGACGTCTTGAGGCTCCTTTGCGGTCGCTAGCCCGTTAGCTAGTAGCCCTTCACGAAGGCCAATCCTTTTCTTCTTGGGCTCCCTGGTTGCTCCAGGCTTGCCCTCACTTACCTTTGCTGGGTGAGTTCCTCAGACCTTGCTGGTCTGCACCATCGACGATCTTCATCTTCATCGAGACTTGCCGTTGCCAAGGCTTGTTGGGTCCAATCCGGTCGCCGACACCTCACCACTCGACAAACATTGTGTACCAGCCCGAATCCTGCTCCTGGTCACCGACAATGCCTCCTGGACCTCGTGGCTAAAGAGTCAAGATGACCATCAATGCACTTGAAGCAAGCGACATTGGTGGCCATCTGTCCATCGCCTTCCCGGTCACTGGCTAGTGACCCAGACTCTGTCCCCTCTGCTTTCAGGTTCTTCAGATCTCCGATCCACTATTGGATCCACCCGGACACTTTCCACTTGGTCGCCAGCAGCACTTTGCAGCAGATCGCCATTCAAATCGACGACGAAACCCGACCCCGAAAGGCACCTATGCACCCGGCTTCCCTGGGTGAGGTAACACGAGTACTCCGGTGCTCCCGTGGGTAGAGACTCTAGAACGACCTAGTTCTCAAAGGGTTTGCTCCAAGTCCTCCTTTAAGTGTCCCTTTTCTTTAATTTCCTGATCGCGACTTTCTCCATAGAAGTTAACGGCGTATCGCGGTTGTGTATTTACACTGCACGCGTCCCCCGTGGGTCCCCTGTGTCACTACCTTGGGTGGTTCCTTGTGGTCCAAGCACTTCTAGAGGCTCTAGGCCTAGTGTCTAGTTCAGTCATGGTTCTTATACCACTTTATTGGTATATGGTTTGGTACGCCCCTAGGGCCCAAACGTGTATTTGTGCTATTACTGTGTTTAAATAACTTAGAACTTGTGTACTTCGAACTCTAGCCTCATAAAGAGACTAGAGGGGTGTGTTTAGCAATAAATACATATATTTTGAATATATACCTGGTGTGGTGCTCTTTCATTTGGTCACTCAAGAGATTATAGACTGGTAAAACAAGCTGCTTTACATTCCTTCAAGACTTAGCCTGAAGGCTGCTCTCCATAGCTACCACTAGGATAGCTTTCAATAAGGTTGTCTTTAACCTATCTCCAATAAGGGGTTGTTTGGACTGGTGCAAGGTGCCCACTATAATTAGTGGACAGCATATGCCAGGCCAACTTCTCACAGAGGGCAGGGTGGAAAGCTTATCAACAATCTGGCTACAACTGCAGCTGAGGTGGGTGTCGGATTGAGCTCTCTTTATCAGGCCATTCAGGTCTCCTAGTTTCTCATCGATACCTGCTGTGAAGAGTGCCAAGGTGTTCAATAATGAAAGCTGGATCTCCATCTTTTCGGACTGGTATTGAAGTGCTTCGACGGCCAGTTGTATTGTGTTTAGTAGAGAAGCCCAAGTACTAACTGCTTGTTCATTCGAGGTCGCACCCGCCTTTGACTCGTTTTTGATCGAGTCCATGGGTGGTGGGTCCCGTTGGGGCTCTTGGGGGAGGTGCTCCCTTTGTGACTGGTCTGGTGAGTAAGTGGCGAGCATGTCTTCCCATTCTTGTGTATTCAGATAGGAGATTATCGCCTTCCCCTCCTCTTGCTGAGTTAGGTCTGACGCCCCTGCACATGGTCCTCCTTGATGCGTAAGCGGACTTGCTTGGGCAAAGAGTAATGAGGTAGTTGGTGATTTTGCATTTACTGGCTGTGATGTCAGTGCGGGAGTGCTATAGGTGCTGGTCATCATCTTCTGTATGGGGCTGAGATTGATGTCCATGGTTTGTTCCCCTATCGCTCTCCCTGTATCTCCTGTGGTGTCGCTTGCGCCTTTAGTCATAGTGGCACTATCCCCTGCCCCGAGCCCATGCGGTAGCAACTGTATAATTCTATTGTGGTCCGGATCTTCCTGTCAGAGGCCCTGTTGGCCAGTTGTTATTAGTGGAGGCCCGGAACACACGGGCCCTCCGTCGGAAGCCAGGGGGGTTGTTATGGCTGCTGCTTGTTCTGACGCTGGATTCGTTGGAGTTCGAGGCTTGATTTGGACTTGTTGCCGGTATTGTTGTTGCAGCTGATCCGGCAATGTTGAATATCCTGGTGGGCCCGGTAGCCGTGTTGGAAACAAGTTGTTTTCCATGGTGGAGGGCAGATCCCATGGGCTACCCAGTTGTTCAGGGTCGGCCGTGCACGTAGATTTCCTGGTGCCACCCGCCTCTTGAGCTGTTAGAGTGAGTTTTCAGGTATGTTGGTTAGCTGTCACATTTGCCATGTTGTTGCCGGGCTCTAAAGGGCTCTTTAGGTCCCTAGTGCCCGGGCTGACCTCCTCTGATGACGATGTACTTGAGGCAGACAATTGCGACTGTAGGGGTTGCAGCGGGGTTTGCAGACCTTTGAGGGTGGCGTTGCTTGAGCAGAGAACAGATCCTGCGTCCCTTAAGAAATTGAATTTTGTGTAGATTTTAGGTTGGTTTGAATAAGTTCCATGCGTGGATCCAGTCGGAACTGACATATCTTTTTGATCCAAGACTGTCGCTATAAGCTGTGGTTCGACTCTTGTTTTTCGTTTCTTCCCTTTTCTCCCCCCTGTCCTGGGGGGATGGCCGCCCTAGTTCTTCCTGACCTCATCTACTTAGATGTGTAGTGCTTAGGGTTGCTTGGAATTTGCAATTGCTGCGCTTGCTGGCAGTTGGTGCTTCTGAGGTCCCGGAACCAGACTTTGTGCCTCGAAGGCTGGATGGGGCTGGATGAGGCTGGTGCTTTTTGTTGGTTTTATTGGCTTTTGTGAGGGAGGCTGGTAGGCTGGTAGGCTGATAGGTTGGTGGGTTGGTAGAGCGCTGGTGTGGGAGACTCTATAGGGGACCCTGTGGGAACTCCTGTGCGGTCCTGCCCCCCGCTTCTCCTCGTCTTCTCCTCACCTGTCCCTCCTCACCTGTCCCTCCTCAGCCTGGGTGCTGAGCTGTGAAGCTGGTGGGACTCTTGGGCAGAGGCTGGCTGTCGTTATCTGTAGGTAAGAGTGCCTACTGGAGGGGTGGAAGGAGAAGACCCGAGCGGGAGCACCCAGGGACGCCGCAAGCCATGCCCAGCCTAGCCGGGCCGCTTCCGCGAAAAGTCCCTGGCTCGCTCTTCATAGAGGGGGAAAGCCCCCCCTGAGCTTGGGCCCCTTGGCAAGTGCCTGTGCCAGGTCGCCTGTGCCAAGTCATTGTCCGCCGTCGCGGCTTCTCACTATGCCGCTCAGGGATTTTTGCTCCTTTACCACCGTTTACCACCGTTGCAGCAGGGCAGCGGACTCCGCGCACCCTCTCCCTCACACTCTCGCCATGCGGCCACGCGGCTCGCTGGCTCGCCGGCTCACTGGCGCACCATCTCGCCCTCGAGGTGGAAGTGGGGGCCCTGGGCCGAGTATGCCGAGTGTGCCGAGTGTGCGGCACCACTGCGGACCGCCGCCTCACCTTGCCAAAGGCTCAGTGTGTGGCGGTGGATGCGTCCGCTGCTCAGTCGACTCTGAGATGAGCAGAAGCCGGGTCTCGGGGGTCTCATTGGCCGCGTCGACCTCCAGTCAGCTACAGAGCTGCAGAGCAGAGCGGCAGAGCGGCAAAGCGGCAGTCAGCAGCAATGGGGGGGTTTTCGAAGCCGTCTGAGCGGCAGCTTCGCCTCAGGAGCGTGGCGTTTGGCGTCTGACCTCACCCAGAGTGTGCACCAATCCGCTGAATCCGTCTATTGTTGTATCAGTACATTGTATAAAGTGGTGAAGGTATGATATTGATATGGGCATTAAACCCATTAGCGGCCTAGCGAAGCTCCGCCCCTTGTTGGTTTGGCAGCGGATGGTTTCCACACCGGAACTGTCATCCTATGCTGCAGCTTTTGAGGAGGTCTGTGCCTTAGATACTGCGAATAAAATAGGCTGGATCAAATATGTCAGAAGCCTTATGTCTAGTTCAGGCTTCCCCAGCCATAACATTGCCTGTCCCCCAATTTGCAATAGATGTCAGATTAAATCTTTGTATTGGGACAGGGTGGAGCTAAAAGCATACACAGATGGTGCACAGGGTAGTCTAACTGAAAAATTTAGAGATTTTAAAATCAGCCGCACGTTAGAAAGTTACCTTGATGTAATTAAAGTGCCAGCTGACAGAAAGCTATATATTCAATTCAGGCATGGTAGTCTGCCAGTTAATGCTTTTACAAACTCATGGCTGGCCAACAAAGCACAGCAAAAGGGTTGTCCCTGTTGCCCTTGCTTGCACGAATCCATCGGTCACTTTCTTTTTGCCTGTACAGCTTATGTAAAACCCAGGAGTAAATGGCTGACTCCTATTTGCAGGCAACTTGGCACTAGAGACTTTAGAGAAGCCGTGCGCATACTGAAAACTGATGCAAGACCATTATTTGTATGCGCAGTTGCTAAAATATTAGGTCACTCATGGGCAATTAGAAGGAGGGCACAGACAGCCCCCAGGCCAGCCACTGAGAAACTGCAAACATGACTCCCTGTCTCTTTGAGCACCTCCTTGGCTATCAAATTCTAAGATGCAACTAGTCACTTTATATTTCTTGCGTATTTGCACATCTGTGATTGTTGTTTAACTGTTTTTATTGTGATGATTGATTTTTATAGTTGATTTTATTAGAATTGTGAGTTGTTTATGACTGCACCAGTGTTATCAATGCACATGCACTTTATACAAGAGATTTTTTTAAATTTGCACATCATCTTCTCCTTGGCCGACAGGACTCTGTGATGCAAGCTTGAATTGTAAGATATCTGCTGCTATTTTACTTTTTGGATTGTTTTTAATTGTATTGTCAAGTTATACCACACGTATTGTTCCGTCGATACGTGTGAAGCTAACCCTTGAATCTTTGTCTCTTTTATGGTATTTTACCGAAATAAAGAGTTCTTGATTGACTCCTATTTGCAGGCAACTTGGCACTAGAGACTTTAGAGAGGCCGTGCGCATACTGAAAACTGATGCAAGACCATTATTTGTATGCGCAGTTGCTAAAATTTTAGGTCACTCATGGGCAATTAGAAGGAGGGCACAGACAGCCCCCAGGCCAGCCACTGAGAAACTGCAGACATGACTCCCTGTCTCTTCGAGCACCTCCTTGGCTATCAAATTCTAAGATGCAACTAGTCACTTTATATTTCTTGCGTATTTGCACATCTGTGATTGTTGTTTAACTGTTTTTACCGAAATAAAGAGTTCTTGATTGATAAACACATCCACGCACCTCCGGCATATACACGCTGCCCAAAATTCATAAAGACCTCACACAGCCACCAGGTCGTCCCATAGTAGCGGGTTGTGGTTCTGTTCTATAACCCATTTGCAGATACATTGATCAGCATATAAAGGACGAGGTATCCAAACTAAGATCATATGTCAAAGACAATACTGCCCTTTGATAATAAACAAGATATATTGGTGACCCTGGATGTCGAATCCCTTTACACCAATATCCCTCAAGAAGAAGCTATTGAGGTTGTACTGGAAAATATGGTATGGGCTAAGTTGAGTGATAACATCTGTAGATTCATCACCACACTGATGGACATAGCTCTTAAGAAGAACTACTCTATGTTCAAAAAAGTGTTCTTCTTCCAAAATGAAAGGATTGCCATGGGAGCTTGTTTTGCTCCAAATGTAGCAAATCTCTTCGTGGGTAATTTTGAGGAAAATACCATATACCACCAAACCAACCCATTTAAGAATAATATCAGAGAATGGAAGAGTACATAGATGACATATTTCTTATTTGGCATGGCTCAGTACTTGAACTCAATAACTTCTTAGCATGGTTTAACACACAGAGTCAAGGTTTGAAATTCACTGTGCTCTTCAGCCACACAGAAGTGAGCTACCTGGACTTGTGGGTGACACATGAAGAGGGGACCCTATACACCACACTCTTTGACATGAACTTACTATTGCGGTATAACAGCCATCGCCCATGGGCCCTCAGGCACAATCTCCCGTATGGGCAGTTTTTACGCCTCCGGAGGAGTTGTAAACAGATGAATGATTTTTTTCGGTGAAGCAGAAGGACTAAAGATGAAACTACTTGAGAAAGGCTACCCAAGAAAGATCATCTCCAGGTCTCTATCAAAAGGGCTTTGTTTTGCCCCAGGGAAAGTACACTTACACCTAGACCAAAAAAGAACACTGATAGGGTAGTTATGGTCAGCACCTTTTCCCCGACCAGCAATGAAGTGCAGAAAATCATAAAAATAATTAGCTGCTGGTCAGTGACACTATCACAGAACTTCCACTCTTTGCCTTCAAGCGTAATAAAAATGTTAGGGATTACGTAGTGAGAGTACACAAGCATGGTCCATGGAAGAGTGACATTAGAACACTTTGGGGCCTCCCCACAGTGGTGGGACGTCACAGGTGTGAAGGGTGTACTGTATGTGCTTTTACAACCAACACGGAGGTGTTAGAAGGACATAACAGAAATTTCACCCTCAATGCATTCTCAAATTGCAACACTAGAAATGTTATATATGTCATCAGATCCCCATGCAGAAAAATGGAAAAATGGATGTGGGTCAAACAACCAAACTCGTCAAACAACGGATCATCCAACATTGGACTTGGTTCATCACTATGTGGAAATGAAACACTCCGAAAATGAAATTTACTGGTAAGTTGCCAATGTGATTACACTGGATAGTCGTGGTGGTAACATCAAAGATATCTTAGATAGAAAAGAATGCAAATGGATGGACTTACTCAACAATACCCATATTGGCTTGAACGACGTTAATGATATGAGACATCTTGCTTTGCTTACTTGAGTTTTTGTATAATCTGTTCCTATAATATTGACCTCATGTGAGGATGTCTATTACCATGAATTTGAGGTACTATGCATCCGTAACCCTAAAACAATTTCCATGATAACCTGATTTGATATACAATGGTTCAGACTGTTTATGTTTTATCTTTCTCACAATGATTGTAACTATTTGGTGATTTTCCATTCTGGATACGAACCGAACGTGATTACTATTGAGGAATATATTAAGTGGTTCCATCTGTTCAATCATGCATATACCGTACTAGGCTACTATTGAAAAATAGATCAAGTGATTTCATCTGTTCAATCATTCATAAACCTGACTAGGTGTATGTTGCAAATAACTAGCATCTATGTGATACAGCGATGGTTTGAATTATTATCTACCATGCTGGATAGATATTATATCGTTTTTTATGCAATTGATGCATTTACTTGTTCGGATCATATATAGTCAAACTCTGACCTTGGACCACCTACTGTGGAATATTAGGATTGCAGGTGTGAGAGTTTAAAATGTTTGTATTTTCGTGCACATCACTGAGTTGTCAGGGGCTAAAAGGCATACATACTCATGATTATGGTACTATCACGGCATGTTGCATGGCTGTGGCATTATCCATATACTAGACCCACACCAAAAATGGTGGTATCGGTTTGCGGTATAGTTTTCACATGCGACTAACTTCAGATAAGGAAGCAGCCTTGGCAGCTTCTTCACTATGCGAGAGAGACAACAGTCTCTGCTGTTGTGGGAAGCATGGCTATTAGGAGTCTCCTTCCAACCAGGTAAGTGGATACGTGTAACAGCTGTTTTCACGTTGAGGAATGGAGACTATGCGGGACTAACTATTAGTTTAATTTTGCAGTTCGAGGTTCGATTTTTGGAACTTTTTTTACTTTGATGGCAGATGTGAGTGATTCCGCTTAGATGTAGGAAGGTCTTGTCCCTTCCTATTTTTACACCACAGGTATTAAGTTACCGCCAACACGTGTTGAGTCTCTTGGGCACCTAGCATGGCATGATACGGCTTACATACAGTGCTATGTTATAGTCTTGCCTCCACCATTTTATACACAAAGTATTTGTTACCTTGGCTGAATTGTTGTGATGCATGGTGTGTTATTTGAGACCCACCATGTCCCGCGGTCTTCACAAGGTCAGTTTGGAATTGGCAGCATCTCTCAAAGTAATTCACAATTCAGTTCTTGCTGTTTAGTAACTTGGGCACCGGCGCATGCATGCCTTACGTGTGCTGCATTAGGAATGACTCACTGCCAGACCCTTTATGAATGCAATGCGTGTGCATGCTGCATATAGCACACGTTTAAGACGAAGCAGCTCCTTAACTGGGTTGAGCATTATAAATGATCCTCCCTCCCTTCCCATAACCCTTCCCTCTTCCTTCGGCCCCCCCCCATTTTTCTCAATAGTATATCATAATCATCAAGAGATACCTATTGAGATTAGGAGTAGGATGGACCTAATGAGCCCCTGTCTTCACCTGTCATTTGATGATGCTATGGATAACAAATTGCAGGATTTCATGAGATGTTTTACATACTCAGTGGTGAGTGGTCACTTTCGCAGAGGTTTATGACCCGGACGAGTAAAATAGATTGACTAACTGACTTGTGGTTGCTGGGTTTCTGTCTCCTTCTCCCACAAGGCCAAATGACTTAGTCCTGAGTAGACCCTTCTATTCAACTTGGGTCGAAATGTTGACATCTTATTTCTGGCTCACTTTTCTATTATGATGATTATGAACGTGCAATAATTGCTAACATATATTTCTTTGTCGGAAATTATCGGATGAGCCTGCATTGTACAGTGTCTTGCATTCGCTTTTATGTACTGTCACATTCACTTGAGCACTGCATTGTGTGCACTTTGTATATATTAAGTATACTGATGATTACTGAGATATGTTGAGAGAATATATATCAATAAAAGAAACCCTTGTCAGATCTTTCTTCTTCTTTTTTATGTTATAATTGTGAAATTTTCTCTATCTTGTAGTAGTTATTACATTAAGTAAGGGGATCACTTACTATGGTTGTGATTCCTACCTACTGAATATTGCCCACAGCACTCTGTATATACATATAATACTTGACTCAATTGAAAGTTATCACTTATTAAATGTAATAAGTTAACCCAATATTATCCTATGGGACAGGTAGGTTTTGCAGTAGTTAAAAAAAAAATTTGGAGTTTCCACTACCAGGACATATAAAAGTGAAAAGTATATGTCTAACTTATAAATACACTGCACCCTGCCCTATGAGCTGTTTAGGACCTACCTTAGGGGTGACTTTTATGTATTAAAAAGGAAGGTTTAGGCCTGCCAAAAGGTTCATTTTGCCAGGTGGAATTGTAAGTCTAAAACTGCACTAGGCTGCAATTGCAGACCTGAGACATATTTAAAGGGCTATTCAAGTGGGTGGCACAATTAGCTCTGCAGGCCCACTAGTAGCATTTCATTACAGGTCTGGTGTACTTGTAGGACTTACAAATAAATTAAATGTGCCAATTTGTTGTAAGCCAATTTGACCATGTTTAGAGGAGAGAGCGCAAGCACATTAGCACTGGTTAGCAGTGGAAAAGTGCACAGGGTCCTAAGACCAATAAAAACAAGATAAGAAAAAATGGAGGAGGAAGGCAAAACTTTTAGGAGAAGACCACCCTAAGGCTGTTAGGTCTAACACTATGGGATCTATGCAAGGCACACCACCCTGGACTTCCCTAAGTATCTAGTTTTCAGGAAAGTCTGGTTTGGCAGCTTTCACTGCTTGCGGCTGTGCTTGGGACCAAAATCCAGAGCTAGCCAAGATGCAAAAAAAGGGTAGGTTTTGAGTGGAAAATGTTGATCTGTCCATTTTGCATTTTGGACCCTTTCCTATTGTGGGGGTTAGGACCAACCACACAAATAAGGTATTGTTTTATCAGGAGAGATGGGGGAATGCTGAGTGGTAGGACATTTGTGGCTCCCTACAGATTCTAGAACTTTCGATCACAGAAATAAGATGACAATGTGTGTTTTAGGCATAGTTTGATGTTTGCAATGGTTAATAAATACTTGTTAGAACCACACAAGTCACACAACCTTTGGCACCCTGGGTGTCTAGTTTTCAGAAATGTCTG
The DNA here is from genome assembly GCA_963921515.1 of Calotriton arnoldi. Classification (NCBI taxonomy): domain Eukaryota; kingdom Metazoa; phylum Chordata; class Amphibia; order Caudata; family Salamandridae; genus Calotriton; species Calotriton arnoldi. Next base: position 628,293 of record CAWUFW010000862.1, read on the forward strand.
GGTATGGTAGGTTTCCTTAGGTGGCACCTAAGCAAGGGCCAAAAATTCGCAGCTACCCACATTGTAAAAAAAAAGCATGTATTCTGCTGGGTGAAATGTGAGGTCTGCAGGTTGTGATGTATGGTGTTTTAGTTTCTTAGGAACTAGGGCCAGCAACACAAGTGGTGTACCGTTTTTATCAGGTGCATGTGGGAACACAGAATAGTAAAACATTTATTGTTACCCATTGGATTTTTCTGCGTTTGCACCTTCCAAATATAAGCCAGCCTGCAACACAGAAGAGAATTTGCAAAATGCCCTCTGAATCGCATGCTAGTATAGGTATCCACAGATTCAGAGGTGTACAAATAACCACTGCTCCTAAACTTAGTACCTGGTTTACATTTCAGAAAAATGTAGGTTTCTTTCATTCCCTATTTTAACTCTTTATATTTTACCACACAAATTGCTACATATTTGTTCCAGAATGAAAAACCATTTTAAGGTGCAGTTTACTTGCTAGCTCTGGGTACCTCTTGTTCTTGAAAACCCTACAAACCCAATATAACCCCATGACCAGAAGGGTCTAACGGACGTAACAGTATATAGCTTTTGTATATCATACATCATGACAATAAATTACAGTCACGAATGGCTGTTTTTTTCCTACTCGTTTTCAATATTTTTTATTTTCATAGTGAGTTCCTTTGGGAAAACCTTGGAAAAGCAACACAAATAGCCCCTAACTGAATTAAGATTTTGTCTACTTTTCAGAAATGCATAGACTTCTGGGATCACCCGTGGGTATTACATCTGTTTGCACCACAATCTAGAAGTAGGTTTAAAGCACAATAATTAGGAAAAACTAGCTACCGCTAAGAACAAGCATTTGCAATGCAATAGGTCTCGCATTCACGCCAGTTTGAGCTATTGGCATTGTAAATGACAAGCCTTTTATTTATGTTTTGGGTTTTAAAACATAAATAAAAGGCATTGTCATTTACAATACTGACAGCATAAACTCTCGCAAATGCGAGACCTATTGCATTGTAATAAAAGGCCTTCTCGACCACTTGTTACATTGTAAATATCAGAGGAAGAGACCGGCCTGCAACGTCTTCAAAGTAGTGATAAATAGTGCAGTGAAGAAGATGTGTAAGTGTTGAAAATTACACAGACACAAAGTGTGAAGTGAGAGTTACATATGATCTGAGCTATAAACACTAACAAAGCGCTCCAACACCTTTCGCTCTGTGATTACACTGTTGTGGCTCAGGAGGAAGAGTGGGAGGGGGGTGTTATGTTTCATATAGGTACCCTAATATAGGCCTGGGTAACATCATACCCTTTCACCTACACCACCTTCCCTACATTACACACTAACGAGCCTTCTAAGGATTGAACGCCTTTTATGGACTGAACCTTTTACCTAGTTCTAGGCCTGGGTGCAGAAGGAGGGTTTTTCCCGAACAATAGTGTTCTATGACTTCATCTTTAGACTGACACTGCATGAATAAAATATTCATGAGGCTAATTGGAAACCAGGCAGGGGCTATACACCACCTTCCTAATATCTACGCACAAGGTTCATCCCATACGTCATCCTCATACCCAATAATGGCTAACACAAGAACAAGGGACAAAGGGACTCTATATACTTTTCTGTATAAATACAGCACCTCTTGCTATCAGTAGTTAGAGGGAACCAAGACTTCCAGGCCAACATACTGACCAGAGACGCTGAGGCTCCTGCATGCAGACGCTCCAGCTGACAGTGGTCTGAACATCCCTTGCGGGGTGTCCAACTCGAGACCAAGAAGGGCTCCTACATTCACACTTCAGGTAATGGGGTTCGACTAAATCCTAGAGGGATTCTTGGCTGCACACCTACTCACATGCTAGGTACACTTAGGTACATCTAGACAGGCATCGTAGGAGTACGCACTTTCTTTTTTCAATGCATTTTATATTCATGTATTTATTCATGCTTGTGGTAAGATGATAGAACTGTACTATCCTTTTATATTCATAGTACTGCTAATCATATATCTCTGCTACTGTCTAATGGTTGTTTCAGCTCATATACTTTACACGAGAATAACAACTGTTCAATAAATCCTTATTGAAACGCCCAGACTATTTATTCTGTGTACCTCTGAAAGAAACTAAATAAGCACGAGTGACTGAGCGAAAAGTAGTACATTGTTTCCACGATCTTGAGGGATCAGGGTTGTCATGTTCTGAGGTTGCCAGAAACTAATCTCTCCCCGATAAGAGGAGACACTAGTGGCACTGTGAGCTAGCTAATGCAAACAGGCTAACATTTCTCGGTGGGGGTGTACAGAATCAGTCTGCCACCAAGCCCACAGTTTATGTTTTCCAAACGCGCAGGTCCTGCATGGGTACTATAGGAACTACACGACATGACGCCATCAACGATGGTTGGGCTCTTATTTAACAGTAGAATCTGAGTAGTTCAGTCATGCTATTCTCGGAGACCCCTACTCACAAAACGCCAGAGACGTCTGGAGTGGGTGGGCGCAATCTCCGCCACAGCTGAGTAGGTGAGAAATCCTATTTATTGGCTGTTGGTTAATCAAGCTTGAAGGACATTTTTGTTCCTAAAATTGTGCAAAACACATTATCTTAGTTCCCTTGAACAAACTACTATCCAAAATGACTGAGGACACGACCAAGATAACCCAGTGGTGGAGAGACGCATCTCAGTAGAAGATGAAGAGGTGGATGGAGTACTCATTGCACCTAAATTCAGACGTACTATCACCCTGAAACTACTAGAATATGGGGTAACACCTAGGGGTGGCTTAGTAGCTTTTGTGATTGAGGCACACAAATCAAACAAAACAGAGGTATTCTATCCTGGGTTACATTCCCAGAAGCAGATGCACGAACACACACATTTCACTTCTATACAGAAGGAGATGCACCAGCGGAATACGGTCCTTGCGAGGACATAGAGGTTCCACTCACATACCTGGAACACCTATACTGGTTTAAAGGCGCCCTACCCCATATAAGACACAGAGTAAGATTAGGCCCGCTCGGAGGAGACGGTGCAACATGGCCAATATTAGCGGCCTACACACCACATCCTGACATTGACACAATGCCACAGCCAGACTTACTCTTACAACACAAGGATTTAATTAAAATCTACAGAAACCTGACACAGTATGTCATGAGGACTTTCACAGTCCAACCAAAATCAGTTGCAACAAATGGAACTCAAATTCAGGGTACAGCAACTAAAATTACACCACAAACATTACACGCAGTAATGGGCAAAATGCCCACGAGACGTGAACAAATGCCATTCTGGGTAGCTCAGAAAATAACTCAGCTCAAGTCAGTATTCCCGAATACTACCCCGTTTGAAAAACACAGAATGCTAACAATCTGTTTGCCCATGGGGATAACACCACAAGTAGAGGACTGCACCTCTTGGGGCACAGTCTTTGCTGCCATATATACCAGAACACATGGTATCCCGTCATTAGCAGTAGTACCAGACGTATTGAGACAAATACAAAACGAGCACGCAGCAGAACCTGCCCTAAATTTAGAGATGAAGTTATTAAATAACTATTACCAGGTATCAGACATAATACTAGCTAATATTAAAGGGGAAGCAGCTTCAGTGGCAATCCGCCAACGCCTAAGGGAGTTCAGTCCGTTGGCTCAACAACACGAACTGCCCAAAATAATTGAAACTGCATATGCAGAATTAGGCAGAGACAGTTTGGGTGGGAAAGCATTAAATCCACAACTGATGGGCAGTCCTGAAAAGGACACTACAAAGCAGACACCTGCTTCTTCTAAAAAGAAGTGGGATAATAAAAAACAACAAAACTTTAAAAACAGATCTCAATCCCGGGGCAGATCTCCTCCACAAGAGCCCTCTGAAAAGAGGTATAACCTCAGGAATAGGGATAATATTAGGAAACCTGACAGGTATCAGGATACTGATACACGTTCCTCTCGTTCCTTTCAGGGCTCGACGAAAAACTCAGAGAGAGAAGGACGGTCAGAACACAAAGAGGAGCGTACAAAGTCCAGAGACAAGCAGCACGCTTAAGACTATACTTCTAAAAAAGAAGACAAGCCAAAATCAAAACCACAGTTTAAGAAAAAGAAAGTTGCAGGCATAAAGATCAGACATGCCCAGAATTCTGAGGACGCAGCTTCTGAACGGGGAATGGGCTATGACGATGCTAGACAGTGCGGCAGAAGTAACAATAGCTCGCCAGAACCTGAAGGAATTTCTGGTGACAGCGGACTTGAATGATTACATCACGGTGGAAACACCAGACACCAGGGTGAGCGTCCCACATAAGTTACACGAAATAACACTCCAAATGGAGGGGGACAAGCCCAGGAAAGTCAAAAATCTCTTTTGGGAAAATCTTTCATCCGGTTATGACATCCTATTAGCAGAACAAGATTGGCCGCCAACATTCGTTATGGAGAGCCCCATGGGAGAAACTGTAATTTTTCCATCATTCTCCGACCTCGTTCCCATACATCTTAAACATGCTTATGCACAGGAGTGGGCGGTGGCCCTAGCTCCAGCACTATACAAAAATCATGCTGGTTGGGATGAGGATTCAACCCACCACGTGATCCCGTTAAAAGTTTCACCAAATGCTCAGAGGCAATACCCAATAAAGCAAGAAGCTAAAAAACAAGTCAGGGAGATCTTAGATCAACTTGAATACCAAGGGGTGATTGAAACATGCACCTCACCAATGAACAACCCTTTGTTTCCAGTATCAAAACCGGACAACTCATATCGTCTAGTTTTAGATTACAGACATTTAAACACATGCACAAAGACATTCGCTGTCCAAAACGCACACAGTGTGGAGAAAAAGTACAAAACTACACTAGATATCTCAAATGGATTTTTCTGCCAAAATATAGCGCCTGAAAGCAGGTATTTGACCGCATTCTCAGGAGACTGCACGGCTCAGTTGGCAGAGTTAAAAGCACTGATACTGGCACTTGTAAATACGGATCACGAATTCCCCACACTAATTGTGTGTGATTCCTTTTACTGTGTGCAGTCATACAATGAGTATCTACATCATTGGGAACTAAACGGGTTTAAGGACGCGAAAGGTGGCACAATTAAGCATAAAATGCTATGGGAACAGGAGGTGGAGTTGAAAAACGACCTACCAAGGGCTCACGTGATACACACACTGAGCCATCAACGTGATGGCGTTCTCGTTGAAGGGAATTCATTGGCTGATGAAGCCGCAAAGGGGGCTGTGCCAACGGCTTCCTTAGCTGCAATCACTCGTTCAAAAACGAGGATAGACGTGAGATTATGATGGCTGTAATTGCCTCAAGCAAAAACAGCGGTGCAGTACCAAAGAAATTTCCACTCAAGTACTCCTACAAGTTAGATGCAAACAACATTCCATTTGCTCAGATTCCTGGAGTGGGGGACAGAGTAATACCAAATATGGATCGTAGGCAAGGTTTAATACTAGCAGCACACGAGGGTTTGGGCTCTGCACATACAGGCATTACAGCGACTATTTCACTGTTGAAACAGCGCTACTCGTGGCCCAGTCTAACAAAGCAAACTAAAGACTATGGGGTCAATTCCGATGTCGGCCGGAAGCGCACCTAACAGTATTCGTCCGGAAAAAATACCAGTCAAACGCGTGTTTTCCGACCGACTCGAACACTCTACCGAACGAACAAGTACGATGCGCATAACAGCCCAGATTCCGAGCGAGCCGTACTTACCCATTCCAGCTCCTGTTCCCCGCCCGAGCCGGATCCGTAAATGCTGAATCGAGTCGCACGGCACCAAATACACAGCACCTTCCGGCCATACTAGTACGATGCGTCTTCCGTACGCTACGAACTCGTCGCTACGTCCGGCACGTTTGAGCATCCGGGAGAGCTGCACATAAGCTCCGATTCGCGCCACAAGACGATCCACGGCGACGAGACGAACAAGCCAGCGACGAGTACGAGTCGAAGCCACGAGAAACCCGAACGAGACGACCCAACCATGAATCCCATCGCGCAGGTCCTACCAATACTCTACATCTATTACCGGTTCCGGTACGGACGCGTACGGCGCAGACGGTAAGTCAAACACCCACAACACAAACAAACGACACGTACCCGAAATATGTCACACACACATAGGGATGCACAAATGACGTACACTAGCAACAGCAGAACCATAGGGGCGGGATGGCCATCACCAATGCCATACACACCCATAGGGGGATGGATGTCTGCCACTACTACCATCCCCACCCATAGGGGGATGGATACCTACCACTAACACCATCCCCACTCATGGGGGGCTGGATGCCTACCACTACTACCATCCCCACTCATGGGGGGCTGGATGCCTACCACTACTACCATCCCCACTCATGGGGGCTGGATGCCCGCCACTACTACCATCCCCACTCATGGGGGGCTGGATGCCTACCACTACTACCATCCCCACTCATGGGGGGCTGGATGCCTACCACTACTACCATCCCCACTCATGGGGGGCTGGATGCCTACCACTACTACCATCCCCACTCATGGGGGGTTGGATGCCTGCCACTACTGCCATCCCCACCCATAGGGGGCTGGATGGCTGTCACTACTACCATCCCCACTCATGGGGGTCTGGATGCCTACCACTACTACCCTCCCCACTCATGGGGGGCTGGATGCCTACCACTACTACCATCCCCACTCATGGGGGGCTGGATGCCTACCACTACTACCATCCCCACTCATGGGGTGCTGGATGCCTACCAATACTACCATCCCCACTCATGGGGGGCTGGATGCCTGCCACTACTGCCATCCCCACCCATAGGGGGATGGATGCCTACCACTAACACCACCCCTACTCAGGGTGGGCTGGATGCCTGTCACTACTGCCATCCCCACCCATAGGGGGCTGGATGGCTGTCACTACTACCATCCCCACTCATGGGGGTCTGGATGCCTACCACTACTACCATCCCCACTCATGGGGGCTGGATGCCTACCACTACTACCATCCCCACTCGTGGGGGGCTGGATGCCTACCACTACTACCATCCCCACTCATGGGGGGCTGGATGCCTACCACTACTACCATCCCCTCTACCATCCCCACTCATGGGGGGCTGGATGCCTGCCACTACTGCCATCCCCACCCATAGGGGGTTGGATGGCTGTCACTACTATCATCCCCACTCATGGGGGGCTGGATGCCTACCACTACTACCATCCCCACTCATGGGGGGCTGGATGCCTACCACTACTACCATCCCCACTCATGGGGGGCTGGATGCCTACCACTACTACCATCCCCACTCATGGGGGGCTGGATGCCTACCACTACTACCATCCCCACTCATGGGGGGCTGGATGCCTGCCACTACTGCCATCCCAACCCATAGGGGGATGGATGCCTACCACTAACACCGCCCCTACTCAGGGTGGGCTGGATGCCTGTCACTACTGCCATCCCCACCCATAGGGGGCTGGATGGCTGTCACTACTACCATCCCCACTCATGGGGGTCTGGATGCCTACCACTACTACCATCCCCACTCATGGGGGGCTGGATGCCTACCACTACTACCATCCCCACTCATGGGGGGCTGGATGCCTGCCACTACTGCCATCCCCACCCATAGGGGGATGGATGCCTACCACTAACACCACCCCTACTCAGGGTGGGCTGGATGCCTGTCACTACTGCCATCCCCACCCATAGGGGGCTGGATGGCTGTCACTACTACCATCCCCACTCATGGGGGGCTGGATGCCTACCACTACTACCATCCCCACTCATGGGGGGCTGGATGCCTACCACTACTACCATCCCCACTCATGGGGGGCTGGATGCCTACCACTACTACCATCCCCACTCATGGGGGCTGGATGTCTACCACTACTACCATCCCCACTCATGGGGGGTTGGATGCCTGCCACTACTGCCATCCCCACCCATAGGGGGCTGGATGGCTGTCACTACTACCATCCCCACTCATGGGGGGCTGGATGCCTACCACTACTACCATCCCCACTCATGGGGGGCTGGATGCCTACCACTACTACCATCCCCACTCATGGGGGGCTGGATGCCTACCACTACTGCCATCCCCACTCATGGGGGGCTGGATGCCTGCCACTACTGCCATCCCCACCCATAGGGGGATGGATGCCTACCACTAACACCACCCCTACTCAGGGTGGGCTGGATGCCTGTCACTACTGCCATCCCCACCCATAGGGGGCTGGATGGCTGTCACTACTACCATCCCCACTCATGGGGGTCTGGATGCCTACCACTACTACCATCCCCACTCATGGGGGGCTGGATGCCTACCACTACTACCATCCCCACTCGTGGGGGGCTGGATGCCTACCACTACTACCATCCCCACTCATGGGGGGCTGGATGCCTACCACTACTACCATCCCCACTCATGGGGGGCTGGATGCCTGCCACTACTGCCATCCCCACCCATAGGGGGCTGGATGGCTGTCACTACTACCATCCCCACTCATGGGGGGCTGGATGCCTACCACTACTACCATCCCCACTCATGGGGGGCTGGATGCCTACCACTACTACCATCCCCACTCATGGGGGGCTGGATGCCTACCACTACTACCATCCCCACTCATGGGGGGCTGGATGCCTACCACTAACACCACCCCTACTCAGGGTGGGCTGGATGCCTGTCACTACTGCCATCCCCACCCATAGGGGGCTGGATGGCTGTCACTACTACCATCCCCACTCATGGGGGTCTGGATGCCTACCACTAGTACCATCCCCACTCATGGGGGGCTGGATGCCTACCACTACTACCATCCCCACTCGTGGGGGGCTGGATGCCTACCACTACTACCATCCCCACTCATGGGGGGCTGGATGCCTACCACTACTACCATCCCCACTCATGGGGGGCTGGATGCCTGCCACTACTGCCATCCCCACCCACAGGGGGCTGGATGGCTGTCACTACTATCATCCCCACTCATGGGGGGCTGGATGCCTACCACTACTACCATCCCCACTCATGGGGGGCTGGATGCCTACCGCTAGTACCATCCCCACTCATGGGGGGCTGGATGCCTACCACTACTACCATCCCCACTCATGGGGGGCTGGATGCCTACCACTACTACCATCCCCACTCATGGGGGGCTGGATGCCTGCCACTACTGCCATCCCCACCCATAGGGGGATGGATGCCTACCACTAACACCACCCCTACTCAGGGTGGGCTGGATGCCTGTCACTACTGCCATCCCCACCCATAGGGGGCTGGATGGCTGTCACTACTACCATCCCCACTCATGGGGGTCTGGATGCCTACCACTACTACCATCCCCACTCATGGGGGGCTGGATGCCTACCACTACTACCATCCCCACTCATGGGGGCTGGATACCTGCCACTACTGCCATCCCCACCCATAGGGGGATGGATGCCTACCACTAACACCACCCCTACTCAGGGTGGGCTGGATGCCTGTCACTACTGCCCTCCCCACCCATAGGGGGCTGGATGGCTGTCACTACTACCATCCCCACTCATGGGGGGCTGGATGCCTACCACTACTACCATCCCCACTCATGGGGGGCTGGATGCCTACCACTACTACCATCCCCACTCATGGGGGCTGGATGTCTACCACTACTACCATCCCCACTCATGGGGGGTTGGATGCCTGCCACTACTGCCATCCCCACCCATAGGGGGCTGGATGGCTGTCACTACTACCATCCCCACTCATGGGGGTCTGGATGCCTACCACTACTACCATCCCCACTCATGGGGGGCTGGATGCCTACCACTACTACCATCCCCACTCATGGGGGCTGGATGCCTACCACTACTACCATCCCCACTCATGGGGGCTGGATGCCTGCCACTACTGCCATCCCCACCCATAGGGGGATGGATGCCTACCACTAACACCACCCCTACTCAGGGTGGGCTGGATGCCTGTCACTACTGCCATCCCCACCCATAGGGGGCTGGATGGCTGTCACTACTACCATCCCACTCATGGGGGTCTGGATGCCTACCACTACTACCATCCCCACTCATGGGGGGGCTGGATGCCTACCACTACTACCATCCCCACTCGTGGGGGGCTGGATGCCTACCACTACTACCATCCCCACTCATGGGGGGCTGAATGCCTACCACTACTACCATCCCCACTCATGGGGGGCTGGATGCCTGCCACTACTGCCATCCCCACCCATAGGGGGCTGGATGGCTGTCACTACTACCATCCCCACTGATGGGGGGCTGGATGCCTACCACTACTACCATCCCCACTCATGGGGGGCTGGATGCCTACCACTACTACCATCCCCACTCATGGGGGGCTGGATGCCTACCACTACTACCATCCCCACTCATGGGGGGCTGGATGCCTGCCACTACTGCCATCCCCACCCATAGGGGGATGGATGCCTACCTCTAACACCACCCCTACTCAGGGTGGGCTGGATGCCTGTCACTACTGCCATCCCCACCCATAGGGGGCTGGATGGCTGTCACTACTACCATCCCCACTCATGGGGGGCTGGATGCCTACCACTACTACCATCCCCACTCATGGGGGGCTGGATGCCTACCACTACTACCATCCCCACTCATGGGGGGTTGGATGCCTGCCACAACTGCCATCCCCACCCATAGGGGGCTGGATGGCTGTCACTACTACCATCCCCACTCATGGGGGTCTGGATGCCTACCACTACTACCATCCCCACTCATGGGGGCTGGATGCCTACCACTACTACCATCCCCACTCATGGGGGGCTGGATGCCTACCACTACTACCATCCCCACTCATGGGGGGCTGGATGCCTGCCACTACTGCCATCCCCACCCATAGGGGGATGGATGCCTACCACTAACACCACCCCTACTCAGGGTGGGCTGGATGCCTGTCACTACTGCCATCCCCACCCATAGGGGGCTGGATGGCTGTCACTACTACCATCCCCACTCATGGGGGTCTGGATGCCTACCACTACTACCATCCCCACTCATGGGGGGCTGGATGCCTACCACTACTACCATCCCCACTCGTGGGGGGCTGGATGCCTACCACTACTACCATCCCCACTCATGGGGGGCTGGATGCCTACCACTACTACCATCCCCACTCATGGGGGGCTGGATGCCTGCCACTACTGCCATCCCCACCCATAGGGGGCTGGATGGCTGTCACTACTACCATCCCCACTGATGGGGGCTGGATGCCTACCACTACTACCATCCCCACTCATGGGGGGCTGGATGCCTAACACTACTACCATCCCCACTCATGGGGGGCTGGATGCCTACCACTACTACCATCCCCACTCATGGGGGGCTGGATGTCTACCACTACTACCATCCCCACTCATGGGGGGCTGGATGCCTGCCACTACTGCCATCCCCACCCATAGGGGGATGGATGCCGACCACTAACACCACCCCTACTCAGGGTGGGCTGGATGCCTGTCACTACTGCCATCCCCACCCATAGGGGGCTGGATGGCTGTCACTACTACCATCCCCACTCATGGGGGTCTGGATGCCTACCACTACTACCATCCCCACTCATGGGGGGCTGGATGCCTACCACTACTACCATCCCCACTCATGGGGGGCTGGATGCCTGCCACTACTGCCATCCCCACCCATAGGGGGATGGATGCCTACCACTAACACCACCCCTACTCAGGGTGGGCTGGATGCCTGTCACTACTGCCATCCCCACCCATAGGGGGCTGGATGGCTGTCACTACTACCATCCCCACTCATGGGGGCTGGATGCCTACCACTACTACCATCCCCACTCATGGGGGGCTGGATGCCTACCACAACTACCATCCCCACTCATGGGGGGCTGGATGCCTACCACTACTACCATCCCCACTCATGGGGGCTGGATGCCTGCCACTACAACCACCCCTACTCATAGGACGGGTAATGCATGACACAACTAGCATACTCCCACATAAGGACTGTCTGTAAATTACATCCCACCCCCAACACCATGACAAGCGTGTGTGATCTGTGTCAAATGCATACAACACTGAACATGACATTGAACATACAATGTGACCCCCTAACACATGTGTCACACATAATTGTGTGTGTGGCCTACACAATGCAAGCAGACCATGACCACTGTGGCAATGTGGCCCAAAGCCCCATCACCACAGTGCCCAAAAGGTAAGTGTGTGCTCCATAGCTGAAGCACATTTTGAACAGTGTGGTAATGGGGCCCAAAGCCCCATCACCACAGTGCCCAAAAGGTAAGTGTGTGCTCCATAGCTGAGGCACTTTTTGAACAGTGTGGCAATGTGGCCCAAAGCCCCATCACCACAGTGCCCAAAAGGTAAGTGTGTGCTCCATAGCTGAAGCACATTTTGAACAGTGTGGCAATGGGGCCCAAAGCCCCATCACCACAGTGCCCAAAAGGTAAGTGTGTGCTCCATAGCTGAAGCACATTTTGAACAGTGTGGCAATGGGGCCCAAAGCCCCATCACCACAGTGCCCAAAAGGTAAGTGTGTGCTCCATAGCTGAAGCACTTTTTGAACAGTGTGGCATTGTGGCCCAAAGCCCCATCACCACAGTGCCCAAAAGGTAAGTGTGTGCTCCATAGCTGAAGCACTTTTTGAACAGTGTGGCAATGTGGCCCAAAGCCCCATCACCACAGTGCCCAAAAGGTAAGTGTGTGCTCCATAGCTGAAGCACATTTTGAACAGTGTGGCAATGTGGCCCAAAGCCCCATCACCACAGTGCCCAAAAGGTAAGTGTAGTCCTGGTAAAAGCTGCAAAAACAAAACTGCAGGGATTATTCCTGGCCACACAACACCAAACACTACAGTGGCATTGTAGTGCTTGTGTCCCATAGCAACATAGATTGTGTGAGGCAAGCAGTGCAGTGCCAATGACACATCGTTCTGGCCATGTGCACACAAACATCAGCCATGGGGGCCCACATTGTCTACATTCACAAATAACACAATGACAGAAGTGAGCATCATAATGCAGACCCACATATCTGCACCAATGGACACACAAATGTAGATATCCTGTGGAGACTGTAGATGTCAGGTGAACAAATACCATACCATGGCAGCAATGGGACATACTAACCATGATCAATGTGCTGACTGATGACCTAGCAGTCCCAGGGCCAGCAGGGGAAAGCCAACAAACAACATACAGCCAATGGCAAACTAAAGATATGCCAATGCAGTGGTGCAAATGCACAAACACAAACAGGCAGACTCACACTGCATATCATACACAACAGGTGAGGGGGTTGTGTGCCAGTGTCCCCAGGCAAACACACAACACATGAGGAGGCCAGATTCACTAATACACAGATGTCAACACAGTCACATACAAAAGTAACTCATGGATTGGATTCCCCTATGTGGGCAAACAGGCATTGTGAGATGAGAGGGAGCCCAAATTACACATGTCACACAAGCTTGTAGGAACAGCAACAAACACAGCAAGAGACAGAACCACCACAGCACTCCCCCCAGGGACCCCACATTGTGGTGACACTAGCCTGCATGACAATCACACTGTGATGACAAAGGTAGATGTCATCCACACTGTGAACCACAGCCATGTGTCCTGAGCAACAAACTACCATCACACCTATACAAGCACAAAGCACTCAGCATGGCCTGCCAGCCAAGGAAAATATGGAGGTAGTGCCCCAGCCGTGCAACAACTCACATTTGCACACACTCAACGCCACACACCTTGAACTCCACCAATGTGCAGCAGTGAAGCTCACATGGACTGCTGACATTGCACATGCACCCATGACAATCCCAGGGGTGGTGGGGGGAAATAAGGTGCAGAAACACATCACACATGGCCAGTCAACAATACTTGTGAATGTCTGACACACTGCACAGTATGCCGTACATGGGCATGACGTGAAATCCACCCCAAACAATGGGATCCTGGCCATAGTCACACACCAATGAAGAAGCCAAGCTGACCCACAAAGGACACACATAGACAACTTCCAACATTGCAGCTCTGACCCTGAGGAGTGGCAGCAGTCACACACACAACGTGTCACAATCACTGAAAGCATACACAAACAGAAAATCACATTACTCGTGTAACCAACAAGTGCCAAGAGGAATCCTGACTGTGTCCCATCTGCGTTTGCCCACATCCCCAGCCCTGACAACAAAGACAACTAGGGATGACAACCTCATGAACATTAGTTTGCCATGCACCCACATCCCGGAGAAACCAGGTCCAAGATGCTGGATGAACACAGAACAACTCAGCAAGCATCACAAACAGGAACATCCGTAGGGACACAGCCTGTGTAGGAAAAGGAGAAGGGAACACGCACAGACATGCCTACACAACACACAACACGGGCACAGCCTATATCACGGAATCACGCACTGCCATGAGGGCACTCCACTCCTGTGGAAGGTCAGCTGTGCCAAACCTTGTCTGTGCACGACTCAAACATGTCAGCAGAACACTCGGTCAGTGAGTCAACAACTACAACACACTGAAGGCTCTGCTCATATCAGCCTGGGCACGGGAGTGTCACGTCAGTCATCTGCATACACCCAAGACACGTGTCAAGCAACTTGCACTGTGTACACAGATGAGTCCTCCAAATTTGATGTGCTAAACTGCATGTCCATTGGAGACGGGCACACAGTCAGGGTACTAGGAACATTGGACAGTGGTAAGCCCACCAGATGTGCATCAGTGTAGGACAAAGATGGTAATCTACAAATGCTAAACGTACATCCCTGTGTCAAATGCTGAACATTACACCCTCAGACTGCAGCAAAGGATGCTATAGATCCAGACTAGATTAGGACACATATCCCATGGACCACATGGAGCCCATCACAGCAAAACTTCATTTACCTGATCTGAACACTATTACAACAGCAAATGCATGATTCTACACATCTACATCATGTACCTCCAAAGATTAACCACAAGTAAACAAAAAGAGGCTTTATTCAGCAAGTGTGCAACTCAAATCAAAAGTCCAAAATAAACTAAGGCCAATGGCCAGTCCAAATATACAGTCCCAACAGGGTGATGTGTGACAACTTGTCAACAATTGCTTGCCTGCACAGGTACGGACAGGGGACATCCCCCTTGGAGGGGCATACGAGGGGCAGGCCAGGCACCGCAGGGACAGGATCAGGGGATGCCAGAAGGAGGCAGTGAAGGGGAGGTGGGTGCAGGAGTGTCACCGGCAACTGCAGTGGAGGTGTCTGACTCAGGGGGCTGGCACCACCGCAGGGCTCAAGTCAGATGGTGTTGGTGCTGCAACCACTGCAGTGGGCTGGTCAGATGGAGTGGACTGGGTCCCCAATGCAGTGCCCGAGTCAGACGGGGTGGTTGTGGACTCCACCGCAGTGCATGACTCCAAGGTAGTGGAAGGGGGGCAGAAGAGCTGGGCAGGACAGAGGGGGGGACACGGTCTCCACACCAGTGGCACAAACAGGCAGAGCGTCTGGTTTTGGGGTGGAAGAGCAAGTGGCAGGGGGGAGGGCCTAAGCAGTTTGGGGATGCGGTATCGGTGTGTGGGGGAACCTGGGGCAGGGTGTGGCGGTGGAACCTGTGGAGTGGTGGCCTGGGGGATGGAGGTGAGAGACTGGGTGGTTGACTTGCAGGGCGGTGGCGGGGTCTTGCTCTTCCGGGACCGGGGGGACTTGCGGGTGGGGGGCTCACTCTGCCTGCGCCTGGGGGAGGGTGTCCGGGGGCGAGGGGCACTCCCTCTGTGTGGGTGGACTTCCTCTTCCCCCGGTATGCTGGATCAGCGGGATTGGAGGGGAAGAGGCCGAGGTCACAGAGGAAGAGCTGCTTATCAGGTGGGGTTGCAGGTGAGGCAAGGGAAGGGGTCTTGGAGGGAGAGGATCTTGAGGATTGCGGAGTGACTGTGGTTGCCTGTGTGTGTGTGTGTTCCCCATCCCCTGTGTCTGTGGTATCAGTCCCCTGAGGATGCTTGTGTGCACGTCTTGCCTTTCTCTTGGGTGTGTCTGTGCTGCTCGTGTCTGTGTGTTTGGGTGACTGTGCAGGTGTGCATGTGCTTTGGACAGGTAGGGGGGCAGGAAGTGTGGATGGGGCAGAGGTGGGAGGGGTGAGGGACTGTTGGAGGAGGGACACTGCTGCCGTCAGGGAGGAGTCCATGGACTTATTGCTCCTCTGTAGGGCAGACATACCCGTCGAGATGCCCTCCATGAACGACACCAGCTGTGTCAACAGAGTGGTGTGTGCATGGAGGACACTCAGCATTGCTGTCTGCCCTACATGGAGCTGCCGAAGGAGGTACACAGACTCCTCACTCAGGGCAGCAGGGGACACAGGGGCAGGGGGTGCGGTGCCTGGCATGAAGGAGACACGCTCCCGAGTACGGGAGCCTCCACGGACCTCAGGAATGGGAGCCAATGGGAGGGCGGTGGTGGTGGTGGTGGTGGCGGGGCCAGACAGACTAGCTGGCCTTTGGTGGCTGCTGAGACCCGCCTCCACAAGGGAGTCATCCTCCGAGCTGCTGTGGTCCTCAGCTGAGGTGGATGGTGCTGAGGACTCCTCGGTGTGGCTCCCCTCGCCCTCCGTGCCACTGGGTCCCTCTGACCACTCGTCCGATGCTGACCCAGTCTGGCTCCGCTGCTCCTCCTGGTCCGTGGAGCTGTCCCCTCCTGTGGCCGTGGATGTATCTGCAAACAATTAGGGAAACAGACAAACATCAGTCACCTGCACTGACCGCACACACCACAGTAAGTACAGCACATTACAGAGCAAGCCCTGGCATCCTTAGTTGAACATTGCCTAAAGTCCTCACACAGATTCGGGGAAGCCAATTGTCAGTCTGATGGTCAACCATGGGACTCACACCCCTCCTGCCCTTGCACCCATCTGTCTGGTGCCTGTCTGATGGTAAGACCCCAGTGTGGACACATGCACCACCTACACAGTTGTTGGACATTGCAGGGAACACAGTGAAGTATGTGAACATGCACACATCACATCTCTTGCCACTGAGTCAGTGCAGGTGTCCGGATAAAGGGATGGCCAGAGTCTAAATAGAAATGCATGTGATGCATACCAGCACCAGACACCATGATGCACCCATGTCCGGATAGTCAATGCCACAATGGGGTGCATGTTGCACATGTCACTCCCCTGCAGGATCAGTCTCAGGAAGTTTAATGCCATGACACAGGAATGCGTGCAAAGTCATACATTACTGTCTCAAGTCACATGGCCATGGCAGCCAGCCAACAACAGTCTGCACTGTGTCACAATCCGAGGGCATGGGGAATGCAAGTTATGTGACTGACAAGTGCACATGTCCATCCCCCAAATACCACATCATCTGTACTACTATTTGTCCACGTCATACCAACTGGACATATGGGGGACATGAAACACAACTCTCTGAACATGAGCACCTCACAGTGTGCTGTGAATGACAATACAGCTGCCTGAAAGTCACAGTCGCAAACACCTGTGTGCACAGTCAAGTGATCAGACACCTATAAGTCACAGAAGTATCGTCTATCATGGTCACATCTCAGATGGCATGCTGAGCCCTAACCGATAAACATACCAGTAGTCCTGACAACGAAGACACAGCACAATGAGACAGAGGCAGACACCTGAGGGTACATTTCACTGATCACAACATGCCAGATGATACACGGGAGTGGGAGTACAGAGTGTATTGCATGCCCTGGAGTAGGCATGACTGTCCAGCTCCACCTGTAAGAGGGATGAGTCCTGGACAGTAGGCAGGTGGCTAAGCATGTGTGACACACTGGATACACATACTCCTGAGGCCCAAACATTGTTCCCACCAGCAGCATGGGTGTGTGCCAAATTCCCCAGGGACATGTGGTGAGTCAGAGCAGCAAGCGGACCACATATCAAAGTTACACCCAGATTACATGTCAGAACTTAGGCATTGTGTAAGCAATTGACCCACCCATGAATCGCACAACATAGTCACGGGAACAAATGCTGTCCCCCACCTTGAGCAAAGCAAAATGCAATGACACAGTCCCCAAATGACACAATTTCCTGACTATAAGGGCCACACATATGCGTATCAGAGGAGAAGTGGGCATGTCACAAATGAGGGACATGGGTCCTGGACCACATGACTGATGTACTGTGGAAGTTTAACCAGGCCAGAGGAGGGCACATAGCATGTCAGACAAAGTGCACAGTGCAGTCATGGACTCACCCCCTCCTTGCTGCTGTCTGTCCTTCAGCTGCCCATCCAGGTCAGGGAAGACCACCGCCAGGATCCGGAGCATGTGGGGGGTCAGGGTCCGGTGTCCGCCCCTCCTGCGAGGAGGCGACAGCTTCAGCTGGACCCTTGCGATCCTCCGGGTCCAGCCACGAAGGTCCTGCCACCTCTTCTGGCAGTTGCGGATCCTGCGCCTGTAGACCCCCACGGATCTTACTTTCCGGGCGATGGTCAGCCAGATTTCCTGCTTCTGGTGGGCATCAACCTGTGAGGATGACAAAGTGAAAAGGCCATTACTACACATGCAACATATACGTGCATCACACAGTTGGATATACATGTCTCAATCACAGGGGCATATGATGTACACAGGCAGTGCAACAATGGCTATGAACAGTTTGCCAGCAGTCACTACATGGTATCATTGCATGGGAAGTAAACCTAGTTGGAATGCACTGTTACTGCACTGTACCAGTTCAGTGCATGTAACTACACACTTTGGGGTGTGACAACTACTCAGTGGGCATGCTAGCCAGTGGTGTGCACACTGAAAGTCCTGCTAGTCAGACAACATGCACAATTAGTGAGGCAGTGGACAGCACACTCACCTGCTCCCCTGGTTTCCCATACAGCTTGCTGTACTGTGGAAGGAGGCTGTCCAGCAGGGCCTGGTTCTCCTCAAGGCTGAAGGCTGGGGCTCTCTCCACAGTACGTGCCATTGCAGGAGCCAGAGGATGCATAAACAGCAGCAGTGTTGGTGGCAGATGTCGTCCTGGAGCATGTAGTGCAGGCAAGTGAGCTCTCAGGGGAACAGCCAGCATTATATGTGTGCTGCAGAGGCAGATACTGTCCCATGTGTCCAAAGTGATAGGTCCAAGTCGTTTGCATCTTCTGAATCTGACCAATCCATGGAATAGCAGCACTAATACACGCCCACAGCATCCTTCAAATCTTCAACTTCATGACACCCATGATTTTGCAACATTGTTGTGGCTGGCCAACTGAATTCACTGCATCAGACTCGTTGGAGCTTCGAAAACGCGTCCGTTGCCATGCCAGGCCCCAGCCAATGTGTGCGCACCGTTCGGTCCACTGCTGTACAACGCGTACTTCGGGATACAACGCGTACCCGCTCACATCATATGCAATGGGCCGGCCGGGCACACCGATCGGTCCATTGCTCTACAACGCGTACCGGGATACAACGCGTGCCCGCTCACATCATATGCAATGGGCCGGCCGGGCACACCGATCGGTCCATTGCTGTTCAACGCGTACCCGCACACATCATATGCAATGGGCCGGCCGGGCACACCGATCGGTCCATTGCTCTACAACGCGCACCCGGGATACAACGCGTACCCGCTCACATCATATGCAATGAGCCGGCCGGGCACACCGATCGGTCCATTGCTCTACAACGCGTACCCGGGATACAACGCGTACCCACTCACATCATATGCAATGGGCCGGCCGGGCACACCGATCGGTCCACTGCTCTACAACGCGTACCCATGGATACAACTCGTACCCGCTCACATCATATGCAATGGGCCGGCCGGGCACACCGATCGGTCCATTGCTCTACAACGCGCACCCGGGATACAACGCGTACCCGCTCACATCATATGCAATGAGCCGGCCGGGCACACCGATCGGTCCATTGCTCTACAACGCGTACCCGGGATACAACGCGTACCCACTCACATCATATGCAATGGGCCGGCCGGGCACACCGATCGGTCCACTGCTCTACAACGCGTACCCATGGATACAACGCGTACCCGCTCACATCATATGCAATGGGCCGGCCGGGCACACCGATCGGTCCATTGCTGTTCAACGCGTACC
Organism: Calotriton arnoldi; assembly: GCA_963921515.1. Classification (NCBI taxonomy): domain Eukaryota; kingdom Metazoa; phylum Chordata; class Amphibia; order Caudata; family Salamandridae; genus Calotriton; species Calotriton arnoldi. The sequence continues at coordinate 648,414 of CAWUFW010000862.1, forward strand.
CGCACACATCATATGCAATGGGCCGGCCGGGCACACCGATCGGTCCATTGCTCTACAACGCGTACCCGGGATACAACGCGTACCCGCTCACATCATATGCAATGGGCCGGCCGGGCACACCGATCGGTCCATTGCTCTACAACGCGTACCCGGGATACAACGCGTACCCGCTCACATCATATGCAATGGGCCGGCCGGGCACACCGATCGGTCCATTGCTCTACAACGCATACCCGGGATACAACGCGTACCCGCTCACATCATATGCAATGGGCCGGCCGGGCACACCGATCGGTCCATTGCTCTACAACGTGTCCCTGGACAGGTCACACGCATATGTCACCATGCTGGTCACTGGTGAACCTATGCCAGCCACATATACTTTCCAGGGACTCAGGGGCACACCTACAACACCACACCCAGTCCACACTGTATCTAAGGCATGTGTGGCAGCATAACCTTATCTGTGTATGTGGGTGAACATGTGGTTTTTGGGGTGGCACTTGGGGGCAGACACACCCAGGCTGTGCACGTGTTCATGGGGACAGGGTCCTTTGTGTGTTGTGCACCTGACCACTGTGGTGTGCAACTTTTCATTTTGGAGCATGTGTCATGGTCACATTTCCAGGTTGTGTATGTGTATGACATGTCACATACCCCCAGGCTCACATGTGGGAAGGCATGTACGTCACAGGGTGGCCCATTGCCACAATAGTGATGTCCCTCCGCAGTCTGTGTGCATGTTGTGTTTCACATGTCTCTGACTCCATGTGCACAATGGGAGACAGTCTCCACATCCACGTGGTTTGTGCATGAACTTTGATGTTGTGTGTGTGTGTGTCACAGACGTCCATGTCTGTCCTGCAGAGGCTACAGGGGCCACTACCTGTGGGTGTCATGTTTGTTTTTCTGACGTGTACATGATACGCCATGTCATGCCAGTGTCCATGTGGCAAGACAGGGTCCCTGGGAATCTACCTGTCAATGAGCTGTGATGCCTGTGGAGCATCTGTCCAGACATGTCACTGTGGTATGTGTGTGGAACGTGAGAGCAGTAAATGGGTACTGTGACACAGCCTAATGGTTTCCCATAGCACACCCTGGAACCTGTTGTCAACACTTGTTGAACAGAGATGTTAGATGATGTCCATGTAGGTGCCATATATGTCCAAACAGAACGACACACACATCAAGTACTTGTGTTTGTTAATGATGTATCATGTGAAATTGAGTATGGTGAACGGCACATAGGTGGGGTGACTGACAATCTTGCTTTCTTCACCTATGCACTGCAGGGCTCCTGCTGTCCATCGACCATTCCCAGACCTGGCAACGATGGTGGAACGTGACAGCATCCGACGGTACCGCTTCACCAGGCAGCTGATTGAGGATTTGGCAGTGCGGTTGGACCCACATTTGCAGCCTGGCCGTCCGTATCCTACAGCGCTGACCCCCAAGGTGAAGGTGATGGCAGCCCTACACTTCTTTGCCACCGGTACCTTTCAACACACTGTGGCGACTGCCGGTGGGATGTCACAGACTATGTTCAGCCGTGTGCTACGCGATGTTTTGGGGGCAATGTTGAGATACCTGAACCAGTACATCTATTTCCCAACACGTCAACGACTCACTGACGTCAAGAGTGACTTCTATGCCCTGGGGAGGATGCCACATGTAATTGGCTCCATTGATGGGACACATGTGGCTTTGATACCACCACAGGCACATGAGCAGGCATACCGGAACCGTAAACATTACCATTCGATCAATGCTCTGGTGGTATGTCTTGCAGATATGACCATCACACATGTGTGTGCCCGTTTCCCCGGTTCGGCACACGATGCCTACGTGATGAGGAGTAGTCGCATCCCGAGGATGATGTCACAGATGCCAAACCAGCGTGCCTGGCTTGTTGGTGTGTACTGACTTTGTACCATTGTGTGTGTTCTGCTATGTTGTTTTCCGCACACATTTTCAAATCGGCTAATGTGCAATTGTCTGTCTGTAGGTGACTCGGGATACCCCAACATGCCGTGGTTGCTGACACCCCTCAGGAACCCTGTGACACCAGCCCAGATGCGCTACAATGAGGCACATGGTCGGACGAGGAGGGTGATTGAGCGGACCTTTGGTCTCCTGAAGAGCCGCTTCCGCTGCCTGGACAAGACAGGAGGGGCCCTCCCATATGCCCCAGCAAAGGTGTGCAAGATTGTCATCGTCTGCTGCATGCTACACAACCTGGCAGTGCGGAAGGAGTTGCCTCTCATCCTGGATGACGATGACCAACGTCCGCCACCTGTGGAAGATCCTGGCCTGGGTCACGATGCCAGTGAAGATGATGATGATGATGATGATGGTGATGTCCGCACACAGCTCATCACCAACTTCTTCAGCTGAATGTGAGTCTCCAGAGGGTTGTAATGTCAATGATTTGAGTTTGCATGATATGTGTGTGTGGTGCTCTGGTGCTGTTTGAGTGTGGCCATGTGCTACTTGACTGGATGCGTGCAGCGATGTGTCCTTGCAGGTGGTCTGTACTGCCCAACAGTGTTGACATGCTAACTTGGTTTTGTGTAGTTATCTCGTGACATGTATTAGACATGAGTATTGCCGTTCTGTGCTGTTCTTCAGTGGTTTTGACTGTGTGTCATGTCTGTCCTTCACAGGGTGCTGCCGGAGTTGTTTGATCAACTTGGATCCCACAAATCCATGATTCAACTTCCAAGGTGGAACCAGTCGTTTCCCTACAGGTGATGTGCCACACACCCCTGGACTTTCTATCTTCTGCACTTTTTGACTTTGTGGCCACAGCCAGGTTGGATTAGCTAGCATTTGTAGTGGAAACAACATGTTGCAAATGTGTAATAAACCTGTGCTTCACTTTGGGATGTGCGTTGTCTGTAGTCACACATCTGACTGACATTTGCTTACTGCACCTGTAGTCTAGTTGACACAGACTGTGAATAGGTGGCGTGTCTGTGCATTCCACTGTATTTAGTTGCAACATCAGTATAGGTGATGAGTCTGATGGCCCTGGTGTGTATGTGTTGTGTGGCCCTAGTGGTGTGTCTCCCTCATATGTGTCACGTCGCCATGACTGACATGACGGTGTTGGACTTGCTGTAGCAGTTAGCATGCACAGTGTCATTTTTCTGATCACCATCTCCATGACAGAGAGCACGTTGGAATCACAACAGAGGCAGATATGGTGTATTTGTGAGTTTATTTACATACAGGTGTGAGGATGGTGCACAGGATGGTGGGTGCTGTACATAGAAATTGGAATCCAAAGTTCCCATGTGATTCGGAAGTCTTGGTAGCTGAAATGTCCAGAGTAAAGTCCACAGTCATCTGATAAATTTGGCCAACTATAGCTCCCCATGTCATGTCGGAGAGTTGGGTTGGCTTCGACAGGGCGTGCAGTTTGCACACAGAGGAAAAGTTCCAGAACAGGTGTTGGCTTCCTGGGGGATGTAGATGGCCATCGGCCTCTCAGTTTGTCCTCCTCGGACGGCCCCTCTTCTTGGGGGGGACCCTCAGGTGCAGGCTGCGGCGGTGCAGGGGACTCTCTGCCAGAGTCCTCCTCCCTCCCTGTGGCATTTGCAGTTGTTTCAGCAGCAGATGTTGTGGGCACACAGGGAGGTGAGGCCATGTTGGTGCTGATCTGGCGGAGGCATGTCAGTATGTCCCTATGCACCGCTGTCAGTTGTTCCAATGTGTCCCACTTGGACTCCATGCCAGACATGTGTGTCTCGACATGTGACATGTGTGTCTCGACATGTGACATGTGTGTCTCGACACGGGACATGTGGGAGTCCAAGCGGGCATGATGGGCAGCCTGCTGCTGTTGTATGTCCTTGAGGATCCCCACTACCTGGCTGACCTCTCCGGTGCTAGTCTGGTACGCATCCGCGATGCGTGCCAGTTGTGGGTCATCATGCAGTCCAGACCCCTCTGCAAAGAGCGACCTATGTCTGCCACCCCTCCCACCACCCCTGGCGACACGTGCAGGACCTGCGGTGGCACGCACAGGTGACCGTGGGCCCACTTGGGTGTTGTTCCTGGGCTCGTTGTCACCAGCTCCAGTTTGGGTCTGGGTCCCTGCGCTGTTGTCATCTGTGTTCCTTGGTCTGTCCGTGTTGGCAGGGGTGGCCTGTGTGTTGGCAGTTGTTGGAGGGGTGGGTGCAGGGGGTGCAGATGTTGGTCCTGCTGGTGCTGCATGATGACTCACACCGGAGGGTCCAGCTGGTTCTTCGCCATCCGAGGAGTGCAGAGGCTGATCCACACCAGTGAGCTCAGTGTTCACCGGAGCCTGGGACAGGGACTCCTCCTCGTCTGCTGCTGTGTCCCCATCATCACCTGTTTTGGGGAGAGACACAGATTGTATGTTATGTTTCTACTGGCATCAATTGTTCAAACACCTGACAGTTGTGACTGTACCTCTGGATGTGGGCCTGGACATTGCATTCTCCTAAATTGTGACAGTCAGAGAGTGATATTGGTGTAGCACATTGTCCTGCCAACCTGTGGCATGTCAATGTGAATGTTGAGGTGTGTGCATGACCAGCATTGGTGGTATTTGCTTGCCATCCGGGCCTCCTTCTCCCCCAGCCCAGTTATCCCACCATGAAGCGTGCTTCCATTGCAGGGAGTGCAAGTTGTCTTTCAGGATGTCAGTCAGTGGTGTCCTGCTGTTGGTTGTTGCACAGTTCCCAGCAGGGCCTTGTGCTCCCCCAGCAGTACCCAGTGTCAGCCATCTTGTGAGTCCTTTTCCACTCCCTGTGATGTGAGCATGGTTCAGGGTGGTGTTGATGGACCAATTGTGAGGCTGACCACTATCTGTGACTACCACACCCATCATGCTATTGCCTCCACCCCCCTTCCCAGCATGCCCATACTTCCTTCCTTTTGACTCTGCTCCCTGTGGGGTGGGGTGCCTGTGCTGACAGGATGGCTGGGAGTGTTGTCCTGGCAGTTGTTTGGCTACAAGTCCCAAGAGTGTCCCTGTGCTTCACACAGCATAACCCAGGGTGGTGGTTCTTTGTGGGATCTTCAGTTAGGATGTGAGGCATTGCATTCTCCCAGGTGGGTTATGTGGAGTTAGTGTTGAGGGGGTATGTGAGGGGAGGTGCTTGTAACTATGGTCAGTGCTGTGAGTCCTCCTTCCCACCCAGCCAGATATCCCACCATGGAACGTGCTTCCATTGCAGGGAGTGCAAGTTGTCTTTCAGGATGTCAGTCAGTGGTGTCCTGCTGTTGGTTGTTGCACAGTTCCCAGCAGGGCCTTGTGCTCCCCCAGCCGTACCCAGTGTCAGCCATCTTGTCAGTTGTTTTCCACTCCCTGTGATGTGAGCATGGTTCAGAGTGGTGTTGATGGGCCAATTGTGAGGCTGACCAATATCTGTGCCTACAACTCCCATCATGCTATTGCCTTCACCCCCCCTTCCCAGCATGCCCATACTTCCTTCCTTTTGAGTGGACTTCACTGTGTGTGAGTGTGACAGCAATGGCAAGATGGCTGACAGTGTGGTCCTGTTGTTTGTTGGTGCCCAGTTCCCATCAGGGCCTTGTGCTCCCCACAGCAGTACCCAGTGTCAGCCATCTTGTCAGTTGTTTTCCACTCCCTGTGATGTGAGCATGGTTCAGAGTGGTGTTGATGGGCCAATTGTGGGTGTGACCAATATCTGTGACTACCACTCCCATCATGCTATTGGCTACACTGACTTCACCAGCATACACAGAATTCCTTCCTTTCAGTGAGCTTCCCTGTGAGTTGGTGTTCTAGTGGTGGGTAAATATCTGGGAGTGTTTGTTGGTTCTATTTGTGCCACTGCCTTGCTGTATTTGTTGTTAGGTTTGTACATGTCATGACACAGTTACATATCACTATGAGATGGCAGGTATTGTGTTTGTCTGACTAGCATTCACATCTTGGGATGAATATCTTTTGGTTGCTGTGTATTTGCTAAGGGTGCATGGTTTGCCTATCCCCTTGACTGTGATGTGTGTGTGTTGTCACACCATATTGTGTATATTAGTTGTGTACTCACCAGGCTCTGGGATGTCTGTTAGTCCGTATACGCTCACTGGTGGTAGGATGGCCCGCACCTTCTCCTCCCAGGGCCTGAGGTATACTGGTTTTGCAGGAGGGCCACTGCCGGTGTGCTGGCTGAGGAGATAGTCCTTTTTGAGTAGGTCCCGGACCCTCCTGCGCACATCATACCACCTGTTCTGGATGTCTTCCTTTGTGCGCAAACATGGTGATTGTGCGTTCACCCTGTCGACAATCCTCTCCCACATCTTGGTTTTCTGCGACATGGGGGTCTGTTGTTCCAATGTACCAAACAACTGTGGCTGTACCCTGAGGATCTCATCTACCATGACTTCCAATTCACTGTCTAGGAACTTGTGATTCTTCTTTGGGGGCATGGTGATGGGTGGTGGTGGTGATTGATGTGTGTGTGCAAGTGGGGGGGTGTGAGTGTAGGTTTAGCTGGGTGTGTTTGAGGGTGCTATTTGTAGGTGTGGTAATGGTGTGTGGCTTGTGTGATGTATGAGCTGTGAGTGTGTCTGTGGTTGCTGTGTGATGGTGTTCTGTGCTGGCAGGTCAGTGGAATTTGCAAAGGATCATGGTAGGGATTTGTGGCCTTTATGTAGGTGGAGTTGGAGGTGTGTCCTTGTTCCATTTTTTTTCCTCCCTGTATTTATTGGCTTTGTGGTTGCTTGTTTGGCCCTTTTTAAAAAAAAAATTTCCTTGGTGTTTTTGGTGCATGTAGGAGTCGTTCTTGTGTCCGAGTAGGACGCTGCAGTTGTCTGGTGCGATCTTGTCCGACTCGTTCCCGCTGTGTGTCAGCTAGGTTTCAAATGCGGCGTACGAGTCGGTCGTGGAGTATTGGGTTGCTTCGGCTGGGTTTTGTATACGTGTCGGTCGTACGGATTGTGCTCCGGGCGATTCGGTCGTGTTTTGCACGCACAGCATCGTACTACGCGGGTCGGAGTTTGCGGGTACGTTTCGTTCGGGTTCAATCCGGGTGCGTGTCGGTCGGTTCGTTTCGCGTGATTTCCCGGCCGGATGGCTTGTTTACGTCCGGCTCGGTCGGTCGTTTTGTATTCCGTCCGAGTCGGTCGGATTTCACATGCATTTCATAGTACTACCCGGGTCGTACGGCGCCGGTCCGAGTCGGTCGGACTAAATTCCCGTATTGAGTCCGTCGGTATTTTTTCCAGCCCGAATCGGAATTGGCCCCAGAGTCTTGAAATGCGACATCTGTCAACAGATGAAAGGCTCCACCAGGGCACGCCCGGCGCAGACACCACTACTAATATCGGACAAACCTCTTGCATGCGTGTATCTGGACCACTGCGGCCCCTTACAATCTGATGGGGCTTACAAGTATATCATGGTTGCAATGGATTCCTGCTCAAGATTCCTTTGGGTTTGGCCTCAGCGCTCGGCTGACGCTCGAACTGTTATAAAAGATTTGCGAGTCTTTATCGGGACATACGCAGTTGGCACGTTACATTCTGACCATGGCCTGGCGTTTAGCTCTCAGGCTTACAAAGAGGCCATGAAAAGAATGGGCGTTGCACTGCAGTACTGCTCTCCGTACCATCCTGAGGGAAATTCGGTTGTGGAGAGGAAAAACCGGGACTTAAAGCAATCTTTAACAGCTAGGGTATTAGTTAAGGGCGGTAGTTGGGTCAGTCACCTTTATGGGGTACAAAGAGCACTAAACAACCAGCCAAGAAATTCTCTAGGGGGTGTCACTCCATATGAGGTCCTATTTGGGACAAGAATGTGGGTAGCTGATCTTGAGTATGAAGGCACAGTGCCAGATGAGAAACCATTTGATATCGATGATCGTTTGGCTGTTTTACAGGATCTAAATGAATCCAGGACACAACAAAGCAACATTGTCCAGAAACAGACCGCCACTGGGGAAGTCAAGGCAAACATGGCAAGACCTGTCTGGATTTCAAAAATCAGGGATCTGGTCAGAGAGAAGATAGCAGACAAGAAAGAATTTGGACCATCATACAGAAAGCCTGTACCTGTCCTAGCAATCCAAGGAACACAAACTGTTCTTCTGCCGCCTCTTGCCGGGAAAAAGGAGAAAAGATTTGTCTCAATCGACTTAATCAAACCACACTATGTGGCCAATACTGAACAGTAGGCCTTGTGGACTCCACAGTAGCAGATGCCCTCCTCTCGCTACAATCCAAGAAGTTAAAACAGAAAGACTCATAACGTTTTAAGAGCCTCCTGTACGGAATGAAGGACTAAGCAACAATGCTATGGAACTCGTTCCCCTTGAACCCGAAGTTCATCTACAAAATGAAACTCAAAACAACACTCAAGTTGCAATCAGACCAAATACAGACGTATACGTCAACATGCCTCGACGAGAGCAAAATGCGATTTCAACAAATCCCAATGCAATTCCTACAATTGATCAAACTGCTTCTGGCTACTTCATGAATTTTGATACGTTTTCTTTAGATCTAAGTGAACCGGAAACGACGCCAGCCCAAAAATCACGTAAACAGCAAGCTAAAGACTTTCTGAACTTTCTTAAAAAGACTTACCTGGTATCGCCTTGGATTGAACTTTGGGTAATTACTGGGATTCTATTTTTTCTCTTCTGGCTAGGCTTAGTGATAACTTTGCGCATGCTTATTAATGGATGATATCTTAAACAGAGCTCTACAGACCCAAAGGTTAATATGATTTTAAAACCACATCAATCGTCTCATCGTGAACAGAGAGACTTGTCATCAGTGAACATCACAGCGGTTCCTATACCGGATGGTATAGTTTGGGACAAGGTTGATTTCGAAATATTCGGTCCGACTGAACATTTAAAAATTCCTCATTTATTTAAAATTTCATTAAGTGATATCATTACCTCCAGTACATTTTCTGATGATTGGGACACTGAAACTGTTAATAACATGTTGTCTGATTTAGAAAAAACTGCTGCATTTATTATAGGGTTACACCAACATCAGCACTGAAAATTATGTTGACAAACACCAAACAGATTTACTCTGCTTCCTTTATTGCCCAACTGTCTGAACAGGGTTTTGACCTATGCAAGGACACAATAGACTTAAAATCAATCTGGGGTTCTAGGAACTGGCAAGTCCAGGGAACAGAAGCGCTATTGAGAGCATGCCTCATTCCACAGCAGATGATATTTCTGAACGAAACTGTGCAACAGACATCTTGTCTTGGATTAGCCAAGGTAAAGGACCTGAACACACCTCGATTTCCAACACCATCACAGATGGGAGGGTGGCAAAATTCGACTTCACAGGAAGGGACAACAGTAGATGACATTCTAAAGTGCAACAGATCAGACCCACATTGGGAAAAATGGGTGGTTTGGCCCTTAGACACAAACATATGTCATAAACGATTCTTGGGTATTACCGAAGGATACAGTATCCACAGGCCAGACCCACGTTATGTACAAAGAGAACATCCAGGGGTAGTGACATCCTACAGTGTTGGTAAGTTGTGCCTTGATTGGCTAGAGACCTCAACACTAACAGAAGTGAAACAACATTTAACCTTACTCTCACAAGACATGGATCTTAGGGATTACAAGGTCCCAGGAACCAACGTCAGAAACGTTTCATATATGCTGGCATCTATGCTGCCTATAATGAAGCAATCTTTGCACGCAGGCTTTGTGCCTTGGCGTTTTATAAACAGTACGTCTCTGTTTTCTGAATATAATCTAACAGATAAACAGGTTGAAATGGCACAAAGGGGAGCTAAATATACAATGTTGCGTATTGAAAAACTGGACCGACTACCATTTACAGTGGCGGAAGCGCCGTCTACTCAGTGGCTGATCCATGGCCATATAACTCTACCGGTCACCACTTTTCAGTTTCAATATTGCCTTGAGCAAAGGCAGGCGGGCAAATATAAAAAAAATGGGTAAGGAGTACATTAGGGAATCCTGGGATTTACTGTATAGACTTCGATGCCAGACTGGGGATCGAGAAGTGTTTCTAAGTGGCACTAACTGCAAGAACGCCTTGAGCGGTTCTCTCATGTGCCGGGACATTACATTGCACGGAGCATGTAATTGTTCGATAGCAAACTTGTCCTGCCATATGAAAGGGACTCCAGCTGCCATGATTAAGCCGGTATTTGAGCTGCTCTCAAATGGGAGTTACTTGATGCTGAACGATCAAGGTTGCTGTGGTATGCTTCCGGGCATTGCCTATCTGGTCACTGTGAACTCCAGGGTTACTTGCTGTATGCAAGTATTGTTTCCCCCAACAAGTACAGTCAGGGAGGTGCCGTTATGGCCTTCATTGAATGTTTCCTTTATACAAATTGATACTTTGAGCAGACTGAAAGCCATGCTTTTACAGCAGACCGTACCCTTAACCTCCGCTCGAGAGACCTTCGATCTTCAAATCGCAAGGACCTCGAGTGAGTCACAGGCACTTATACGTACAAACTGCCCCATTCATTTAGCAGAAATGGTGGGTCGTATCTTTAATATGTCTGATACGAGTGGTATTGTACACCTATTTAAGACCATAGGGTCAGGACTTCTTAGCACCTTTCAGACAATCCTCGGAGTCATCCCGAACTTTATACACTCCGTATTTGGAGGCATTTTCGGAGGTCTACCTCTGATCCTGCTATCAATAGCGGGAGTCCTGATTGTCATCTGCCTACTACGCAATGGACGGCCCAATTACCAACTAGATGGCAAAAGCGCTCCTGGAGCGGAAATACCGTGAACGCATGGTACAACATCTGGGTACACCTCGCCTAAGGGAACTAAGCGCCTCTTGGTTCCTATCGTTTAGACCAGTCTGGATGGACTGCATCTTACCTGTTCTTCGATGCCTGTTTTGCGGTGAAGAATGTGTGTTGGACCTCTGTCTGACACTTGCAATGGACACGCCTGCGGACTTGAATACCCGGCTGGAACCCTTGAGGGCCCACGCTAGGCAATGTCCCCAGCATATTCCCATCTTGATGGCCGCATTCCTTGAAAATCCGCAGGTGACGTTTACAACTGGGGTAAGCTTTAGCTCCACCATTAGCACTGAGGTATCGACTACAGCACCGGCTGCCTCTACACCAGCTATTGGCAGTACTGAATGTCATCTCTGCTCCATTGACGTGCTCTGTGAGGTGTTACAAGGACCGTCCCCTGCAGCAGCAAGCAGTGATGATGTTGAGTCTCCCAGCCAGGACATTTAATCTGTAATTGGCTCATCGTGTGCTGTGAAAGAATTCAGATTTTTACTTTTCTAAAATTAACTAAATTTGGAACACTTCCTAAAAATTGACACTTTCTCGCTGAAAAACATGGCCTTTCGACGCTTGTAGACATTCAACTTATGTAAACAAACTCAATTAGGACTGTGGCTTAAGTGACAATTCCAAACAACTAATTTTCGTAGCAAGAATTTTAATTTTTACCTTTTTAAACTGTTTTTAAAATGATTTTAAAACAGGATTTTAACAAAGCTCATTGAAAAATGTTCTATGCACTACTATCTAGTAAAGAGAATAGTCCACTAGCATTTTTATCATTGTTGACTATTCGGAAGAGGAGTGGGTGTTATGTTTCATATAGGTACCCTAATATAGGGCCGGGTAACATCATACCCTTTCACCTACACCACCTTCCCTACATTACACACTAACAAGCCTTTTAAGGATTGAATGCCTTTTATGGACTGAACCTTTTACCTAGTTCTAGGCCTGGGTGCAGAAGGAGGGTTTTTCCCGAACAATAGTGTTCTATGACTTCATCTTTAGACTGACACTGCATGAATAAAATATTCATGAGGCTACTTGGAAACCAGGCAGGGGCTATACACCACCTTCCTAATATCTACGCACAAGGTTCAACCCATACGTCATCCTCATACCCAACAATGGCTAACACAAGAACAAGGGACAAAAGGACTTTATATACTTTTCTGTATAAATACAGCACAGTATTGGTGGTGGTATTTGTAATGGGATTGGTATTGGTGGTGGTATTGGTGGTGGTGGTATTGGTTGCAGTGATATTGGTATTGGCAGTGGTATTGGTGGTGGTGGTATTGGATTGGTGGTGTCGGTATTAGTGGTGGTGGGATTGGTGGTGGTTGTATTAGTGGTGGGATTGGTGGTGGTGTTGGTGGTGGTGGTGGTATAGGTGGTGGTATTGGTATTGGTGTTGGTAGTGGTGTTGGTGGTATTGGTGATGGTATTGGTGGTATTGGTGGTGGTGGTATTGGTATTGATGGTGGTATTGGTGGTGGTGGTGATATTGGTGGTATTGGTGGTGGTGGTGGTATTGGTGGTGGTGTTTTTGGTGGTGGTATTGTTGGTATTGGTGGTGGTATTGGTGGTGGTATTTGTGGTGGTATTGGTGGTGGTGGAGGTATTGGTAGCAGTGGTATTGGTATTAGTGGTGGTATTGGTGGTGGTGGTGGTGGTATTGGATTGGTGGTGTTGGTATTAGTGGTGGTGGTATTGGTGGTAGTGGTGGTATTGGTGGTGGTATTGGTGGTGGTATTGGTGGTGGTATTGGTGGTGGTATGGGGGTGGTGGTATTGGTATTGGTGGTGGTACTGGTATTGGTGGTGGTGGTGGTGATACTTGTATTGGTGGTGGTGATACTGGTATTGGTGGTGGTGGTACTGGTATTGGTGGTGGTGGTATTTGATGGTGGTGGTATTGGTGTTGGTGGTATTGGTGGTGGTATTGGTGGTGGTATTGGTGGTGGTGGTGGTGTTGGTGGTGGTGGTAGTATTGGTGGTGGTGGTGGTGTTGGTGGAAGTATTGGTGGTGGTATTGGAGGTGGTATTAGTATTGGTGGTAATATTGGTGGTGGAGGTATTGGTGGTAGTGGTGGTATTGGTGGTGGTGGTATTTGTGGTGGTGGTGGTATTGGTGGTGGTGGTATTGGTTGTGGTAGTATTGGTATTATTGGTGGTATTGGTGGTGGTGGTGGTATTGGTATTGGTGGTTGTATTGGTGGTGATGGTATTGGTATTGGTAATGGTGGTGGTATTGATATTGGTGGCATTGGTATTGATGGTGGTGGTATTGGTGGTGGTGGTATTGGTGGTTGCGGTGGTATTGGTGGTATTGGTGGTGGTGATGGTGTTGGTGGTGGTATTGGTGATGGTATTGGTGGTATTGATGGTGGTGGTATTGGTATTGGTGGTGGTATTGGTGGAGGTGGTATTGGTGGTGGTGGTATTGGTGGTGGTGGTATTGGTGGTGGTATTGGTGGTGTTGGTGGTGGTATTGGTGGTATTGGTGGTGGTATTTGTGGTGGTATTTGTGGTGGTATTGGTGGTGGTATTTGTGGTGGTATTGGTGGTGGTATTGGTGGTGGTGGTATTGGTTGTGGTGGTAGTGGTATTTGCAGTGGTATTGGTGGTGGTGGTGGTGGTATTGGATTGGTGGTGTTGGTATTAGTGGTGGTGGTATTGGTGGTGGTGGTGGTATTGGTGGTGATGGTATTAGTGGTGGTATTGGTGGTGTTGGTGGTGGTATTGGTAGTGGCATTGGTGGTGGTGGTATTAGTGGTGGTATTGGTGGTGGTATTGGTGATGGTGGTGGTATAGGTGGTGGTGGTGGTATTGGTGTTGGTGGTGGTGTTGGTGGTGGTATTGGTGATGGTATTGGTGGCAGTGGTGGTATTGGTGGTGGTGCTATTGGTATTGGTGGTCATGGCATTGGTGGTGGTGGTAGTGGTATTGGTGGTGGTGGTATTGGTGGTGGTGTTATTGGCGGTGGTATTGTTGGTATTGGTGGTGGTATTGGTGGTGGTATTTGTGGTGGTATTGGTGGTGGTGGTGGTGGTATTGGTGTTGGTGGTGGTGTTGGTGGTGGTATTGGTGATGGTATTGGTGGTGGTGGTATTGGTGGTGGTATTGGTATTGATGGTGGAATTGGTGGAGGTGGTATTGGTGGTGGTATTGGTGGTGGTGGTATTGGTGGTGGTATTGGTGGTGGTGTTATTGGTGGTGGTATTGTTGGTATTGGTGGTGGTATTTGTGGTGGTATTGGTGGAGGTATTGGTGGTGGTGGTATTGGTATTGGCGGTTGTATTGGTGGTGGTGGTGGTATTGGATTGGTGGTGTTGGTATTAGTGCTGGTGGTATTGGTGGTGGTGGTGGTATTGGTGGTGGTATTGGTGGTGGTGGTGGTATTGGTGGTGGTATTGGGGGTGGTGGTATTGGTATTGGTGGTGGTACTGGTATTGGTGGTGGTGGTGGTGATACTGGTATTGGTGGTGGTGATACTGGTATTGGTGGTGGTGGTAGTACTGGTATTGGTGGTGGTGGTATTGGTGGTATTTGGTGGTGGTGGTATTGGTGGTATTGGTGGTGGTATTGGTGGTGGTATTGGTGGTGGTGGTGGTATTGGTGGTGGTGGTGGTGGTGGTGTTGGTGGTGGTGGTGGTGGTGGTGGTGGTATTGGTGGTGGTGTTGGTGGTGGTATTGGTGGTATTGGTGGTGGTATTGGAGGTGGTGGTGGTATTGGAATTGGTGTTGGTATTGGTGGTGGAGGTTTTGGTGGTGGTGGTGGTATTGGTGGTGGTGGTATTGGTGGTGGTGGTGGTATTGGTGCTGGTGGTATTGGTGGTGGTATTGGTGGTGGTAGTATTGGTATTATTGGTGGTATTGGTGGTGGTGGTATTGGTATTGGTGGTTGTATTGGTGGTGGTGGTATTGGTATTGGTGGTGGTATTGATATTGGTGGCATTGGTATTGATGGTGGTGGTATTGGTGGTGGTGGTATTGGTGGTGGTGGTATTGGTGGTATTGGTGGTGGTGATGGTGTTGGTGGTGGTATTGGTGGTATTGATGGTGGTGGTACTGGTGGTGGTATTGGTATTGATGGTGGTATTGGTGGAGATGGTATTGGTGGTGGTGGTATTGGTGGTGGTATCGGTGGTGGTGTTATTGGTGGTGGTATTGTTGGTATTGGTGGTGGTATTTGTGGTGGTATTAGTGGTGGTATTGGTGGTGGTGGTATTGGTTGCGGTGGTAGTGGTATTGGCAGTGGTATTGGTGGTGGTGGTATTGGATTGGTGGTGTTTGTATAAGTGGTGGTGGTATTGGTGGTGGTGGTATTGGTGGTGTTGGTGGTGGTATTGTTGGTGGTATTGGTGGTGGTGGTGGTATTAGTGGTGGTATTGCTGGTGGTATTGGTGGTGGTGGTGGTATAGGTGTTGGTGGTGGTGGTGGTATTGGTGTTGGTGGTGGTGTTGGTGGTGGTGGTGGTATTGGTGATGGTATTGGTGGTGGTGGTATTGGTGGTGGTATTGGTATTGATGGCGGTATTGGTGGTGGTGGTGGTATTGGTGGTGGTGGAATTGGTGGTGGTATTGGTGGTGGTGTTATTGGTGGTGGTATTGTTGGTATTGGTTTTTGTGGTGGTATTGGTGGTGGTGGTGGTGGTGGTGGTGGAGGTATTGGTGGCGGTGGTATTGGTATTGGCGGTGGTATTGGTGGTGGTGGTGGTATTGGATTGGTGGTGTTGGTATTAGTGGTGGTGGTATTGGTGGTGGTGGTGGTATTGGTGGTGGTATTGGGGGTGGTGGTATTGGTATTGATGGTGGTACTGGTATTGGTGGTGGTGGTGGTGATACTGGTATTGGTGGTGGTGGTACTGGTATTGGCGGTGGTGGTATTGGTGGTATTTGGTGGTGGTGGTATTGGTGTTGGTGGTATTGGTGGTGGTGGTATTGGTGGTGGTACTGATGGTGGTGGTGGTATTGGTGGTGGTGGTGGTGGTGTTGGTGGTGGTGGTGGTATTGGTGGTGGTATTGGTATTGGTGGTGGTATTGGTGGTGGTGGTGGTATTGGTGGTGGTATTGGTGGTGGTGGTGGTGGTGGTATTGGTGGTGGTGGTATTGGTATTATTGGTGGCATTGGTGGTGGTGGTATTGGTATTGGTGGTGGTATTGGTGGTGGTGGTATTGGTGGTGGTATTGATATTGGTGGCATTGGTATTGATGGTGGTGGTCTTGGTGGTGGTGGTATTGGTGGCGGTGGTGGTATTGGTGGTGGTGGTGGTATTGGTGGTATTGGTGGTGGTGGTGGTGATGGTGTTGGTGGTGGTGGCGGTATTGGTGGTGGTGGTATTGGTGATGGTATTGGTGGTATTGATGGTGGTGGTATTGGTGGTGGTGGTATTGTTGGTGGTATTGGTATTGATGGTGGTATTGGTGGAGGTGGTGGTGGTGGTATTGGTGGTATTGGTGGTGGTGGTGGTGGTATTGGTGGTGGTATTGGTGGTGGTATTATTGGTGGTGGTATTGTTGGTATTGGTGGTGGTATTGGTGGTGGTATTTGTGGTGGTGGTGGTATTGGTGGTGGAGGTATTGGTTGCAGTGGTATTGGTATTGGCAGTGGTATTGGTGGTGGTGGTATTGGATTGGTGGTGTTGGTATTTGTGGTGGTGGTATTGGTGGTGGTGGTGGTATTGGTGGTGGTGGTATTAGTGGTGGTATTGGTGGTGTTGGTGGTGGTATTGGTGGTGGTGGTGGTATTATTGGTGGTATTGGTGGTGGTATTGGTGGTGGTGGTGGTGGTATTGGTGTTGGTGGTGGTGTTGGTGGTGATGGTGATGGTGTTTGTGGTGGTGGTATTGGTGATGGTATTGGTGGTGGTGGCATTGGTATTGATGGTGGTATTGATGGAGGTGGTATTGGTGGTGGTGGTGGTGGTGGTGGTATTGGTGGTGGTGGTATTGGTGGTGGTATTGGTGGTGCTGTTATTGGTGGTGGTATTGTTGGTATTGGTGGTGGTATTTGTGGTGGTATTGGTGGTGGTGGTGGTATTGGTGGTGGAGGTATTGGTGGTGGTGGTATTGGTATTGGGAGTGGTATTGGTGGTGGTGGTGGTATTGGATTGGTGGTGTTGGTATTAGTGGTGGTGGTATTGGTGGTGGTGGTGGTATTGGTGATGGTGGTATTGGTGGTGGTATTGGTATTGGTGTTGGTGGTGGTGGTGGTGGTATTGGTGGTGGTGGTGGTATTGGTGGTGGTGGTGGTGGCGGTATTGGTGGTGGTATCGGTGGTGGTGGTATTGGTGGTGGTGGTGGTGTTGTTGCTAATAAAACAGGCTTTTGAAAACAACTCGTCAGGTGGCTTCAGCTGAAGCAGCGCATGTCCGGCCTGCAGTAAGAGAAACTCAATAAAGTAAATAGTGCTTACAGACGAAATAACAGGTATCGTGTAACAACGGAAGTAAAGGTGCCAGTAGCCGTGGGAGGGTACAAATGAAGACAAGACCGTACTAAGGAGGGACTAACAAGCCTATTAACGAATCCGAAGGCAGCATTTACGAAAGACAATGACACAAGCCAATGAAAAATATGGGCGGAGAGTGGGCGCTGGCTTCTCTCCCATACTCTACTACAGCAGTCTCTCAGAGCGAGCACCGCATACGCTCTGCCACTAGGCTCGACCTAAAAATGCAGAAACTGTGTTTACAATGAATGGCAGTTTATTGATGGGTTAATAAAAATAATTACAATAAAAGATGAATACAAAACTATTGTATAAGTTGTGCCCCCATCTAAAACAACCTTTTAAGTAAAAACAAGGAACTGAGCAAAATGAGTGAAATCATCCATCAGTAAAGGGCCACATGTATGAAACAATTTTGCATTTGCAAATGATGGGAACCGCAAAATTCGGCCGTTTGCGAATGCAAAGTAGCCTTTCATGATGTATGAAAGGCTCTGTAGTTGCAATTTTAGGCAATTGCAAAAATAGCAATTACTTAAAATTGAGACTACAAATAGGGAATTGCAATTTGTGATTCCCTCAGCACATGTACCAGCATTTTTTAAATGCAAACTGTGCATTTAGGAAAATGCTATTACCATCAACTCCAAGGCAGTGGTAACCATGTGCAAATTTTGAAAAATGCACAACAATGCATTTTTCAAAGAGCCATGTAGCGCACACACATGCTCCTAGGGCATGTGTGCGCTTTACATGTGCACATTTATTTTTTTAGGTGGTGCTTCAGGGGGGCCCCCGGGTACCCTTGGCTTTGCATTACCTAATTTGTGATTACCAATTAGGTAATCGCAAATAAGCTAATGCAAAACCCTTCGCACCTGTAAGCCTTTAGGCCCATATGAACGAATAAAGCAGTATTACCTAAGAACGATTAACTATTTAGCGAATCACTATTTGGTGAAGTTTAGGAATAGCTAAATCTTTCCTTACATACATAGCATTTTGTGATTGGCAAATAGCGATTAAGTAAAAATCGATATTTGGTAATCGCAAAATGCTTTTTGAAACATGTGGCCCAAAGTGTCTTGTGCTTAGGCAGCTCAATGGAGTTATGTTATGTTACATTCAACAGTAGAGACATAATTAATGGACCTTTTAAGAACCCCACGTATGTCCATTGGAGGTCAGTCCTTGTCAGCAGGGAAAGTTAATTCGTTAATAATTGTTGAGCATCCGCTATAAAGTGCTTTGTGTTTGGTAGACTTGGTTGAATATTTACACAATACTGTTTGGCCTGGAGCTATTTGGAGTGTGCAATTTTGCTTTTCTTTTCTCTAACTGTGCGGCTATTATATCTAAAAATGAAAGTAGTCTTATCACAAACTGCACATCTGTTCAACTGAGGCATTCCTCGAGTACTCCCTTGGTTGTTCTCAGTCCCAGACAAATGAAGCATGAATCCAAGAGTTTTCTTTCCAACAGACAAAGGCATATTGCATGCAACCGCGATTCAGGACTACTTACGCAGAATCTGCAACAGATACAGTCATCCCGATTCTTCCAGGGTAGGATGGACTTTAGAGGTAGAAGCAGGAATCTGCATCTTATAAATTTAAGTCGTACCAATTGTTTACTTTAGTAAACAGATAAGGTTGTGGAGATGGAGAGATAAAAGAAGTCAATAATAGCTGTACTCTTGATAGCTTTGTAAGAGCCTCCAAGTTGTACCTAAAGGAGAAGCTTCTAGCTGCAGATATAGCCAATATTTTGAAATGAGTATAATCTGTTTTGTTCTCCCGAAGTCCACTAACTGTAGATCTTTTAAACTTTTTATCCAGGTACCATGTACAATTCTTATGATGCACTTTAGGAAAATCTACTAGCTCTTTCTACATCAAGCATTTTAGAGACTCTTCAGGTGTGTTTCTCATCCTCAAGCAGTACTTCATGAAACATAAGACAACAAATATGGTCATATCCATCAGTCCAAACTCAAGCCTTAGCTGACTTGTAGGAGGGCTCTTCACCAAAACGAATATTGGCCTGATTGCTCCTGCATATAATCACTTGAGGCATTTGTAAGGCATGAGAAAACCAGATAGGAGAAACGTATAAAATTGCCAGGATGAATTTAGCTCTGATATATTCAGGATTTTGGATACCTTTTGGGCTCTTTAGTAGGTGGGAGATTTTCCTCAGTAGATTCTGGAGATGGCTGCAGCAGGTGGACAGTGCTCTAAACTGGCGGTTGAACTTTAGTTTTCCAAGCCAAACCCCTTGATATAAATAAGCCTCTGTTTTTAATATCCTTTGGTTATTGACGCTCCAGTCATATTTGGCCTTACAATTGCAAATTGCAAACGTTTTGTTTTCAACAGATTTAGATTTAGGTCATTCTTCTGATTGTAACTGTGGAGACCCTTTAGGGCCCTCTGTATGCCAATTAACGTATGATCGAGCAATACTGTGTTGTCTGGGAACTGTAGCAGGGGCACATGATAGCCTCCAGGTTTGGGAGAATAAATCCTCAGTTCACCAAAGATGGCATTAAATCAGCAGTGCAGAGGTTGAAAAGTACTGGGGCCAATGCACAACCTTGTTTTAGGATCCAATTAGTGGGGATTTTCTTTGAGAATGTTGGACCATTGCCCAGTTTAATTTAAACCCATGTATCTGTATGCAGAAGTTGGATAGCTTTAAATAATATCTCAGGGATACATCACCCTTTCAGTTTTTCCCACAGGGTATTACAGTTCTCCTTATTAAAGGCCACGCTACAGTCTGGAAAACAAGCATATAGAGAGAAATTCTGCATCCAAGCCTTGTTTTCAAGTAGGCCTATGGTTGTGATGTTTAATGTTTCACAGCCTTTCCTAAAACCAGTCTGGGATTTTGAAAGGATGTTCAGGCTAGCAGCCCAGACCTCTAGTTCACCAAATAGAATCTTTGTGAATGCCTATGCCTCTACATCCAGAAGGGCAATGGTTCTGTAGTTTCCGCAGGTTGTTTCTCTGCCCCTTTTATGGATGGGCTGAAGTATTGATTGTAGCCAATTGTCAGGAATAATGCCATTAGCTAATATCCACTGATAGAGAGTGGACAATGGGGTTGTCAAAGTTGCTAAATCTTGCTTGAATACTGCCATGGGGGCTCCGTTCGGACCGATGAATTTAGGGCTGTGGCCACCTCTTCACTAGGAATGGCTAATAGAAGATTGTGGGTTTTGAGCAGATTATTTGTTATCCTATTTCTATTGTTGTTATAGGCTCCTGAGATTGGGTCATTGAAGGAGAATTCATACTCACTGCATCAAATAACGTTTTTATTTGGCGGTTGATGAACATAACAAAGGTTTAGCAAATATTCCTCCTATGTCTGCTTGCCAATGGAGTTTGCTGATGGCTCAGAAATTATAAAGGGATTAGCCTCCAGAATGCTGTGGAGTCCCAGGTGTGGGCCTGTTTGTTGATATCAAACTTTCTCCTGGCTTCAAATTCATCTTTAGAGTCCTAGACTTTTTTGTTATATTTTTTCTTAGTTACTGTATGCGAGATTGTTTTGCTATGCTCATGCCGCACTGATGGGTTGTTTGATTAATTTGTTTAGTTCTTTGCAGAGCACTCTTAGTTCTACAGAGTAGCAGGTAGTTGCTGTCTCATTTTTACTTTTTGCACTCGTGCCCCATTCTAGTGGGTATCTTTGGTGCTCCTTGATTTGCTAGTGGTCTACCAATGATATCAGCATTTTGGTACGTCCAGAAATTATCAAATCCTCTGGATTCATCTGGACTATTTTTGTAAGAACTTTCCCTTCAACCTGCTACCAATCTTGGTACTTGATTTGAGAATGAATATCCCATTTTATTTTGTATTGATGAGAAATGTTACCCTCAAATGAGATTCTTTTCAGGTTGTTGTTAAGCCCAGTTTCCATTCAATTTAAAGAACTTGAGGAAAGTGATCACTTTTGTCACTACAAGCTATTTGGAAGGATTCAATTATCTCCAGTAGTCATAGGGTGATTAGCGTATAGTCTAAAATGTCTGCTGAGTGGCTTGTCTCATAGGTTGGACTGACTGCTGTTGCAGCAGAAGCAATAAACTTCAAATTTCAACCTTAACACTCCTACTGGGCCCATACTGGTAGAATTTTTTCTCAGGTTCAATACTTCACCCCATAGACGATTGCCCTCAGATGGATCTTTCTCTGTCATAGTGAGGGCTGAGAAATCAGGATGTCCCACTGTAGGCCACCCAATGAGGACCATTAAATGGTAGCCAACTCACAAATTTGAGACCAGGTTCAAATATAGTACTCTTATACCATGCTGCAAAAATAGAGTATTGCAATTGGAAGACCCAACCTCCTAAAGAGGTTTAGTCTGACAAGAGTTATACAAACCAAGAGCTCTGCTAACAGGTTAGTTGACAAATAGAGTTTTTACTATGTTGTTCTCCATGGATATAGTTTAAAGGTCACATTTCCACCATTCATACACAAAGATGAGCAGTGAGATAGTTTCTTGTCACTTAAAGAATGTCGCTTGAACAAGAACAAATAAAGCAACATTTGAAGAAACGTATCAAAGCCCATTGCACAAGGCTATGAAATAATGCAGCCTAAGGAGAAAAGACTTCTCAAACGTATTTTAGAGTTAGCATTTCGTATTTAATAAAATAAGCTCCTAATTAAGTTCAAGCATAACTAAACAAATCAAACATATTATATATAAGGATTTTGTAATATTGTCAGTAATTGTTACACAGAAATGTTCAACTCTAATTGTGGCCTATTACCACAATTTCAAAAGTAGCAACATTTAAACTATTTCTAAAAATAATTAAAATAACATAGTTTTTATTAATAAATGATCTTCATAATGTTAAGCACTTCTACGGAAAGTTTCAGACATCTAGCATATTGCGTGCACAAATTGTACCAATGTCAAGTGTGTTAAACTTATGACACTCTTCAATGAAGTCAATAGAAAAGCTAAGTTCCATCCTTATTTTTCATTGCATCTTTGTTAAGAATATAAGGTAATCACATACTAAACATCTTAAATTCACTATTTGATTAATCCTACTGTTTCTACCTCATCAAGCTCACTTTTACGGTGCTGGTACATCAACTTTTCTCAGTTTCAGTGTCGTTTTTCTACACGTGTGCAAAGTGCACATTTGTTTTTTGTTTTCAAGATAGGTTCATGTGTCGTGCAAAGCATGATCAGTTTTACACTGCATCAAGCCCCCTCTGATGGCGACTTAAGCCAGCACAAAAATTAGATTGTTACTTGTTAGACCTGGTATCATTGGCGTGAGTCTCCCTTCCATTTGTTTTCTGATTGCCTCCTCTGTTTTTGATCTGTTTGCTGGTTTTAGATGCTTTGGGCACTGTGCCACTGCTATTCAGTGCCACAGTGCAAGTGCTCCCTATGGTAAATTGATGCATTGATTAGTGACTCCATGATTGGATCATTTGATTTACTTGTCAGACCCTAGTTTAGTGCACCAGGTGTGCCCAGGGCTTGTAAATCAAATGCTGCTGGTGGGCTTGCAGCACTGGTTGTGCCACCCACAGAAGCAGCTTGTAAAGTGTGTCTCAGGCCTGCCATTGCAGAGCCTGTGTGCAGTCTGACTGCCATGTCGACTTGGCAAGTGCACCCACTTACCAGTCCCTAAACCTTCCCTTTTCTGCATATTAGTCACCCCTAAGGTAGGCCCTAGGGCAGGGTGCATTGTAAGTAAAAGGTAGGACCTGCCCTGATGTGTGTGGCATGTCCTAATAGTGAATTACAGCCATTTTCGTTTTTCACTATTGCAAGGCTACCTGTTCCCCATAGGCCAGAATGGGCAGTTAGATTATTACATCTTATAATCCTAACTGACTCAGGGAACCAGGTAGAAATTTGAGTTTAGTATGTCTGAACTCAGAATGATAAAATACATCTTTTAGTGAAGTTGGTTTTAACATTCTGTGTTTGAAAATACCACTTTTAGAAAGTGGGTATTTTCTTGCCTAACTATCCAAGCCTGCCTCTGCCAGGTTGTGTATTCCTTGTCTGGAGTTTGAGTGACAGGGGCTGGGGGCTGCCAGGAGACAGGGTGAGTCAGCACAGGGCTGAATAGAGAGATCTGCATGCAGATGGGAGTGAGGAGTTGCACCTGGGACCTGAATAGGGCTGTGCCTTCCCTCCACAATGCTGGCTCCACCTCCTGTGGTGTGTCTGATGTCCCTGGCCTACACTGTGAAAGGAAAGAAGGAGTCTTGTCAACAAAGTGCTCCAAGACTGACCAGAACTGGTTTTGACTAGGCAAAGGCCTCTCTGCCTTCAGAGAACAAAGAGAAAAGTAGTATAAATATTGGGACCCAGACCCAAGAACTTTAGATCACTTCTGGAACAACAAGACGACCCTTTTGCCAAGGAGAAGAACCAAGGAAGCTGCAGGAGTTGGACTGCCCCTCTGCCAAGTGTGCTGTTTGCTGGGTTGGCCTGCAGTGGTTTCTTCATTGCCAAGGAAAGGAGAAGGAACTTTGAAAGAACTTTCATCATCTTGCAGAATATTACTCCAATGGCTTGAATTTGTGCTTGCCTCCTGCTGAAGTCTCAGGGCCGAAAGACTTCACCACCAGCTCCCTCCTGAATTCCCTTGCTGGGGATTCTGTCTGCTGAGACCTGCGTGTCGCTGGGAGCTGGAAGCGTGACGCAACGAGAAGAAGCGTGTCGCCATCGTAGCTGTTGCCGCCGCATCGCCGGAGAAGCGTGTCGCCGCCGCAGAGGCTGCAGCCGCATCACCAGAGAAGCGTGTCTTCATCAACAGCCGCTGAGTGTCGCATCACCGGAGAAGCGTGTCGCCACCGCAAGGGTCGCCGTCGCATCACCGGAGAAGCGCGTCGCAGGGCCTGTCGCGGCTCCAAAGGTACAGAGTTCGCCGCACGGCCTTCGGCGTGCACGCATCGTCTTCACATCGTCGCATCAAGGGCGCCATCGTATCGCATCCCAAACTGAGTGTCGCATTGCATCGCTGCGCCATCTTGCGCATCGCAACCGGAACGCAGCACGAGAATCAATGCATCTACTTCCCTCCGGTAAGGAACGGACGCATCCCCTACTCTGCGCAAGCATTGAGGCTCGACGCATCGCATCCCCCGAAGTACGGAAACCGACGCATCTCCTTCCCTGCGAGCCTTTTGTTTATTTTGCGTTACGCATCCAGGTACTGTTTGTGAGAACTGTGTCGCATTTATCATCAACTTGAACTAAGTAACTTCACCATCTTTTAAGAGTATTTGGAGTACAGTATTGTGAATTTTTGTCGCTTGTGGTCTTGTGATAAGTCTATATAAAGAATACTTATTTTTATAAAACCTGTGTGGTGTCCATCTGTAGTGTTTTCACTATATTACTGTATGTGTTCACAAATGCTTAACACACTGCCTCTTAGATAAGCCTGCCTGCTCGTGCCAAGCTACCAAGGGGGTGAGATGGGGTTATCCAGGTGTGTAATCCCCTTTCCCTGACTTAGAAGCAAGGGTCCCTATTTGGACAAAGGTGTATACCATTGCCAACTAGAGACCCCCAGTTCTAACATTACTCTTCACAGTTTTGTTGTCTTAAGCCTTTTTCTCCCAAACCCTTCCAGAATTTTCATTTCGTCATTATAATTACATTGTTCATCATCTAGTTCAAGATCGGATCTTGTTCTTTTCACTCCTCATTTATTCTTTTTATATTTACAGAATTCGATAGATAATATCATCAGCAGTATGCACAAAGAGATTGCCACTAATGGTTTTAAGATTGAAATCACTAACTCATTCCCTAAGTTAGCCAACCGGTTGCTAACAGTTGACAATCCCTTCCCTATTATTTCCCAGGCACCATCAGATTTGAATCATTTCAGATCTTTGATTAAGTCAGTAATATTTGAATATAGCTCTCTAGATCTCTTCTCTTAACCA
The DNA here is from genome assembly GCA_963921515.1 of Calotriton arnoldi. Taxonomy (NCBI): domain Eukaryota; kingdom Metazoa; phylum Chordata; class Amphibia; order Caudata; family Salamandridae; genus Calotriton; species Calotriton arnoldi. Next base: position 673,624 of record CAWUFW010000862.1, read on the forward strand.
GTATGTAAGTGCAACATTGTTGGATTTTTAATAACCGACAGACTCCGTCCTCCTTTGCGGGAAGAATGTGAAAGGCAAGTCAATTTTGATTCACCATTGATCTTATTGAAATCATTTCAATATCTACAACAGAAAATTCCCCAGCTGTACTGCTGGCTAATTTATCAACTATAGTAGAAAGTTTTCTAATTTTAGGTGAGTTTAATGCCACTCCTACAGAAGGTATTAATGCTCTAAAAATATCACCTACTATTTCACTAGCTCTCGCACCTCTCTTTATTCTTCTGTTTGGCTATTTTAATTCTCCTTAAAGTTATTTCACATGATACATTTTTGGAAAAACAATTCCCACATTAAGGCTTCCATACCATCCTTTCGGTAATCTATAAAAAGCATTCTTTCCAAAAATATAGTACACTCCAGAAAAGATAGGATCAACTCCTTCTAAGTATCTTTCCCAGTTTTCATAAACATCAAATGTATGTTCACATTCACTAAAACCTATAAATTGTGTGTTAATATTCGGTCTTTTTCTATATATACAAAGTTTTCCTTTATGTTGCCAGTCTAAAGCCAAAGAAGCTATTCCTTCTACCATTTTTTTTCTACTTCTGGTAAATTCCAAAGAGTTAGTTTTAAAGTTGCATCAGTTTTATTTGTTACATTATTTCATCTTCTTTTTACGAGATCCATAAATTTCTTTTCAGCTCTCCCTATTTTACATGTTAGAATATTTCTATGTGCATAAGCTATGTCCAAAGTTTGAGGTGGTCTAAGTAGATAGCCCATAGTTTCAACAAGTGAAGCTTCAGTATGTGGGTTTAAACTTTTTAGTACAGGAAGTTCAGAAAAGATCATATCTTGATTTGAAGAATAATTTTGTAAGCAATCAGTACTATAAAACAAACTAGTCAACACACTGAACGAAATTCCATATGTTAATTGTAGACTATGCCAAGTAACACCTTTGGCAACTGATGCAGGTAATTGCACACATACTTAGAAATCACTAGCATCCACTGTATCAATGTATTCATTTACTCACCTAGTGTAGACATTTATTGAACATTCAGTTTTTGAGGAATCAAGATGTAAAGTGTTGCCATTCAAAGCAGTAAAATCAGCAGTTTTGAAAGAAATGGTAAGCTTAGGATCTTCAACGGATACATAATGCAGTAAGTTTAAAATATTAAGCACTGCAACTAGTATCAAGACAATAAGAGAAATAATTCCTGCATATAGACATTTGCATCTAAGAGAGATTTCAGTGTTAGGCTTCATGGCATCTCACAATTCAGACCGTTTAACTAAATAAATTTAAAATAGCAGCAAGTGATTTGCTCAGTTCAGCAAAGTTTGGCTCAAAAATACCAATGCACAGTTCAATGGTTCTGTTCAAAATTTGAAATATGCAGATCAGCTTCACTGATAAGTATATTTAGGATAAATTGTGTCAGTCCTTCAAGTGGTACACCAAGCTTGAAATTCAAATCTACAACAAAGTTTGTTACAAGGAGGTTCAGGTGGACTCCTATTGTTAAAGCAAAAGGTAGCAAACACCTGCTCCCATTCATTTGCGGCCAGATAAGTCCATTCAGGAGACGAGTACTTTTGGTTGGGTACTCTCGCTCTTTTTGATCTCCTTACAGCTGTTCGCTCATCATCATTGTCACTCTGATCAGACTGCTTGGAACTTTCAGGAATGGTTTGTGCGACCAGCACTGTGCCTTCTGTTAAGCAACGTTGCAGTATCTCACCCTTTCTGGAGCAACTGTCTCCGGGTACAACTTGCTTTCTTGCTGCACTAGGCCTTTCGTTAGGGTCAACACTTCTTGTAGTCAACTCTACTGGATGGGACCTTTGGGTACTGACAATAGTTAACTCTCTCTCGAACCCCCCCTTAGCCCAATCAAGTGTAGTCCCAGCTGCTTGCTGGTCCCCAACAACTTGACTAACCTGCTACCTCTGTCATACTGTAATGACCGGCACAGCAGGGACAGGTGCTGTTATATCATCAAGGGGACATGGGACTCTGCGAGTGTGGGCAGCATGTATCCAGTCAGGAGACCCCCTGCTCTTCACAGCAGTGTTGTTAAACAGGCTCACCTAGTAAGGTCCTTTCCAACGGGGTTCCAGGCACGTCTTTCATACGTGCTTCTTCACCATTACCTAGTCACCAGAACTGAGGTCATGACACTGCTCCTGTTAAGTCGCAAGGGCAGCCTCGCCAACCTGGTGAGGCACAGAATGTACCACATCAGTCAAACCTTTACAATAATCCAAAATCAGATCATCTGTAATGTTGACACAGGTGTTTGCAAGAACAGCTGGCTCAGCCCATAATGACTTCATGGGGCGACAATCCTGTTCTCCAGTCTGGTGTGCTTCTCAGACTCATCAACACAGGGGCAATGCATTAGACCACTTCAAAGACATTGAAGTGCACACCTTAGCCAATCTGGATTTCAAATATGTTGTTGACTTGGCTCACAAGTCCAGAAACCTCTGGACGGTAACTGCAATGGAGCTTCTGCTCAACTTGTAAAGTTGCACAGAACATTTTCAGGACCTCATTATTAAAATCAGTTATTCTTTCTGATTCAAGAGAAGTCAGAAATCCGAACCATTGAATCAACTCTCTCAACAACAATTTGGCTACTGTAAGGCTGTCATTTCTGCGTGTTGGATACGCTTCCACCCAATTTGAGAAAATGCAAACAGTGACCAAAACATATCTCAAGCAGTTGCAAAGGGACATTACTCTAAAGTCCATTTGCATCCGGTAGAAGGGACCTGTTGATTTCCTTACATGGCTCATTGTAACAGGCGTTCTCTTTCCAGCATTTTGTTGTTGACACACTACACATCTTTGGCAAAGGCTTTCTGCAATTGATCTGAACATGAGGTTAACCACACTTGTTGAAAGAGGCACATCATTGCATCTCTTTCTTCATGTGAAGGACCGTGATAATGTCTAGCCATTGGTGGAAACAAACTATGAGGTAATACAGGTCTACAATCAGTGCAAACCCAATCTTCATCTTCCCTTTTGGTACAACCTGCTTGCATCCAACTTTGCTGTCCAGCTTCTGTCACCTCTTCCTGTAATCATCTAACTTCTTCCCAGGCATCTATTGCAGTTAACAACAGGTTGCAATTTGTAAAGTCTGATGTTTAATTCATGAAATCCCTATTAAAGGTATGGGAATTTATGGCGCAATATTTGGCTATCTTGTCAACATATTTATTGCCAACGGTCACATAGTTTGATTTGATTTGAATTGTTACTTATTGAGCGCACGAATGCCGAGGCGTCTTGGCGCTGACTGTGATACATAGATACTAAGGCATCCTGACTCTGTGTTTTTAGATTTTAGAAAACAGCCAGGTTTTCAGCTCCTTCCTGAACCTCAACCGGTTCGGTTGAAGTCGCAGGGTGGATGGCATTTGATTCCAGAGTTTGGCCGCACAGAATGACAACATGCGGCCCCCCCATCTTGCCTTGCAGATTTTTGGAATACAGACGAGGCCCGTCATAGAGGATCTGAGTGTTCTCGCTGGAGAGTACATGGTGAATAATTTGCGTATCTCTTCAGAGATTCCTCCATAGAGGGCCTTATGTACTAGACAGAGAGACTTAAAATTGGCTCTTTGCTGGACAGGAAGCCAATGTAAAGCTCTAATGGCCTCTGAGGTGGGACGACCTTTGGGGATATTCATGAGCAGTCTGGCAGCGGCGTTTTGCAGAGATTGAAGCTTCCTCTCCTGCGCCTTATCAATCCCCACAAAGAGCGCGTTGCAGTAGTCTAATTTGGATAGAAAAAGTGCCACTACAACGGTCTTTTGGAGTTCATATGCAATGAACGGAAAGATCTTCCTCAGTGTTTTTAAGAGGAAAAAGCAGGAGGAAGTTAGCAGGTTGACTTGGGCCGAGAGATTGAGCTGATCATCAAGGATCACCCCCAGATTCCTGACCTTGGTAACTGGGCAAGGACAGACTCCTGCTTCCGTTGGCCACCAGTTGTTATTCCATAGCGAAGGTCCCTTACCAAATTCTAGGACCTCGGTTTTATCAGTATTTATTTTCAAGATGTTTTGGCTCATCCAGATCATGACGTCTTTCAGACATGCATGAAAACTGTTCGCCACTAGCTCTGATGGTTTAGAGACCGAGATTGTAAGCTGCGAGTCATCGGCATACATGATCAGGGAGAAGCCATGCTTCCTGACTATGTTGGCCAGCGAGGACACATATATGTTGAAAAGAGTTGGTGACAAAGCAGATCCCTGCGGGACACCGCATGGGAGCTGGAAAGTTCCAGACTGTAGGTTCTCCCAGTGAATGCTTTGTTCCCTGTTTTCTAGGAAGGAGGAGAGGAGGGTCAGAGTGGTGTCCTCTACTCCCACATCTCTCAGCCGCTGCACCAGCACCGTATGATTCACAGTATCAAATGCCGCCGAGAGATCTAGGAGGATAAGGACCGCTCTGCCCCCCCCCCCATCAACTATCTTCCGGATCCCCTCAGTGGCTAGTACCAGAGCTGTCTCCGTCGAATGACAAGGCCTGAAACCATGTTGTGTAGGGTCTAGCAAGAGGTTAGCTTCTAGATAGTTTATCATCTCCTTGTTCATGGCTTTTTCCAGTATTTTTGCAGACAAAGGCAGCCTGGAAATTGGCCGGTAGTTTTTGTGCTCTAGGGGGTCCAGGGCTGGCTTTTTAAGAATTGGCCTTATATGGGCCTTTTTCCATGCGCTGGGATATTTACCCGTTTCTAGAACTTGGTTCAGAAGAGGGGTGAGATGTGTACTAATAGTCTTTGATACTAGTTGAAAGATGACTGGAGGGCAAGGGTCATTAGGCGAGCCTGATTTTATTGATATCATGAGATCATAGACCTCCTCCTTGGTAAGTGCCCTGAAACGTGAGAGCCTACCCTTTGCTGTCCACACATTTATGTTAGAAGGGATATTTCCTGGCATAGTGGTGGCCACGTTTAAAAGATCATTGTAAATCAATTGTACTTTATTCTGGAAAAATTTAGCCATTTGATTACAGAAAGCTTGATCTGGCCTAAACTGAGCAGTATGCTGGGGTTTGACTAATGGATACACAGTTTTAAAAAGTTCCTTTGAGGAATGTACAGCATCTCCAATTTTGGCAGTGTAATATGCCTGTTTTGCTTCAATGATTGCTTTCTTATATTCTTCTAAGTTTGCATTGTAAGCTAACTTATGCTTGATACTATAATCAGTCCTCCAGGTACGTTCACTCCTTCTATAGTCAGTGCCTTGCCTGTGAGCTACGCACTTGATTACTGCAATTTGGGCAAGCAATTGTAGGGTCCGCAAATGGTTCTTCACACTTTCTCCATTTTGTATTGTCGTTCCAGAGGAAGTCATGCACCCCACGCTTTGATCCACAATTGCCCGAAGTCATGTTCAACTCCAAAGCTGCACTGAGATTGTGACTCTGAGTTGTTCTGAGATGTTGCAAGCTTGTGTCAATGCGATCAGCTTGGCCACCTGAGCCGAATTCACTCCTTGCAACCAGGGCGCTTCCACAACACCTGCAACTGTACAAACAGCATATGCAGTTTTCATATTTCCTTCATTGTCTCTCAAACAAGATCCATCAACCAACAACACATGATCAGATTCAGGCAATGGCTCATCCAGAATATCAGGTCGGGGTTTGTACATAACTCAGTCACATTCAAGCAATCATGTTCAACTTCATCAGTCACAGTTTCATTTCCAGACAGTGGCAACAGAGTGGATTGGTTCAAGATTGTACATCTTTTAAGTGTTATATTCTCTGTACCCAGAAGTATCTGCTCGTAGTTTGTAAGGTGACTATTGGTTAAATACTGTGTTCGAGTACGTGTCAACAATATTTCCACTGAGTGGGGCACAAACACAGTCAGTGGATGCCCCATGACTGTGCTTTTACGCTGTTTAAGACTCACACATGCAGATGCAACCACTTTCAAACATTCAGGCAACGCTGCAGCTACAGGATCAAGAGTCGGTGAAAAATAGGTGACAATTCTACAGTTGCTTCTGTGCATCTCTGTCTGTACTGAAAGAGCGCAGCTTTCCTTTTCACTACAAAACAAATCAAAGCACTTGTTATAATCCGGCATTCCCATAGCCAGTGTCCTACAAAGGCATTCTCGCAACTCAGTGAAGGCAGTCATACAACTGTCATCCAAAAGTACCGGATCAGGCACGTCTTTGTGTGTCAACCTCTGGAGAGGTTTTGCTGTCAAACAAAAGTTGGGAATTCATTGTCGACAATAGCCCAGCCTTCCTAAGAACATACAGACTTCTTTTTGGGTAGTTGGCAGACTCATGTTAAGAATTGCAGAGATTCTCTCTTGTGACACTTTCTTTGCTCCTTTTTCAATGTTCTGTCCTAAGTACAGAACTTCAGTTTGGCAAAACTGCATCTTAGTCGGGGATACATTCTGTCAATTTTCGGCCAGATGATTCAGAAAGGCAATGGTATCAGTCTTGCAAGCTTCCTTAGGTCATCAATATTCTGCACTAACACTGAGTGATTTGGCATTACCAGAGACTCGAAATTGCTCTTGAGAAACTGATTAACAATTGAGGGGCTCTCCATATACCCTTGTGGGACTCTGCACCATGTCAAAACATGATTGCTGAAATAGAAAGAAAAGAGGAACTGACTATCCTCAAACAAAGGAATAGAAAAGAAAGCTTGACATAAATCAGTGACTAAAAACCAGGTCAGAGCAGTGCAAATGGAGAATTCTATAGCTGCGCTTTTTAAATTTGCTTAGAAATTAGGGTCCATGCCACTTGATGCCGCCACCATTATCTATAAAGCAAGATCAGTCTCAGTTGCTTCTTATGACGTAGGAGTGTGGGTGTTTATTGACTGTTCCCCTCTTCAGGTTATTGAAAATTGTTTTTTACTGAAAATGTTGTCTCTTCCCACATGCACTTTGCTGCTGGTAGTAGACGGGGAACTAGGGCTGCAATGCCTCGATGATACTATTAGGATAGCCTCAATCAGGTTGTGATTGTTGGTCTAATCCAGGCCAGAGGCTGCACTGAGCGAAACAGTGATTGTCATCTGTCTTAAACTAGAACAGATAAATAAAATAGGGTGGTTTACCCATGTTAGGCAGGATCTACGGGCAACTGAAAGAAATTAACTTTATGCCAACCCGCAGTCCATTAACCAGACAGTCAAGGCTTTTGTAAAATGCGAACTATTTAACCATTTTGCTGTTAAAAAGCTGTCTCTTGAGTCAAAGAAAAAGACAGTAGCAACTTATCTTCCATTGTGCAACACTCCTAGTATGGAATGCTATCTGACCAAGGCACAGCGCCACCATAGGTTTGATTTGGTCAGATTAAGGCTTAGCACAGTTCATTATTTGTTATCTTATCTATCCAATGTTTATAATAGTCAGGATATGCTACTATGCCCCTGTGAGTCAGTATCGCCCCATTCTCAATTATATTTGCTTTTTTTCTGTGATCTCTATAAAGAACCAAGGCTTCGCATTTTAAGACCTCTCTTGCGAAACCTCAATATTAGAAAGTGTAAAGAAGCTTTATTGTATCTGCAACTTCTCCAGACTGAGGCAATTTGTATTACTATATATAGATTTATTGCCTCAGCAATGCAATTGGGCAGAGTAGTAGGGAAATGATTGCAGTTTTAGTTGATGTGATGAATTTTAAAGCCCACTTTTTTAAAGTGTTTTCATCTATGGTCCTATTTACTGCATTTTTAAGCCTTGCTATACCAATCGGATTTTTAATGTGGTATTATGGCATGAAATTCCAGATACGGTTTTGTTTTCAAAATGGTTTAAATATGTGCTTGGTTTTGAATAGTTTTTTTTTTTTTAAAGTATATGTTTGTTTTTATATATGTGATGCGTGTCATCATATGATTTTATGTGTTGTATTAAAAAGTTTGATTATGACTGAAAATCATTAGGCCTAACATGGAATCTGAAATAACATCACAGCTGGATTCAGTACCATGGGACAACAAGGGGCAACAATTGCATTCACCTTCCACAAATCCTGCACAATATGATACTTGCCATTCAACTTCTGTAAGCTAAAATGGGAGAGTTGCATGGACTCCCAATTATCTCCATCAAGATCCCTTGCTCAATCATTGAGTCTAGTACAGGAGCAATTCCGACAATAGTATCTTGTGCAAAATTGTATTGTGGGATTCTTGGATATTCTGCATTAGGTTGACTGTAATTTGGACTGGCTTAACACCTTTGATTAGTCTGATAGCTTTACATGTAAATTCCCAGACTTTGGATAACACTGTGTCTCTCAATTCAATGGGCAGATCTTCTTTGGTTAGAAGGGAATACATTCCCATGTCAGATCTCTGTTGGGCAAGTTTAAAAACAACATCCTCATCAAAGGTATAAAATTCATTACCTTTTGGAGTGCAATAGATGGAACTATTAAATTTACACAGTAGATCTCGTCCAAGCAGATTCACTGGACACAAATCTATGTTGATCCTCAAAGGACCCTATTTTAACAGGAACTGAGGGCCAGATGTATGACCATTTCATTTAGCGCCTCGCAATTTGTGACACATTGCGAGTCGCAAATTGCGAGGCGCTAAATGAAATGTACAACAGTGTGTTTAACACTGTTTGCGATTCCCAATGGGGTCGCAAATTGCGAGGCTCATTAATATTAATGAGCCTCTCGTAATTTGCGAGCCCATTGGGAATTCCAGCCCTCCCAGGGATGGTGGCCTGCTGGGCTCAACAGACCACCATGTCTGGGACTGCTTTTAAATAAAGCAGTTTTTTTAAAATGCAGCCCGTTTTCCTTAAAGGAAAACGGGATGCATTTAAAAAAAAAAAAAGGGCAGCAGGCAGTGATCCCTGGGACCACTGCCTGCCCTTAAAAAATAATTTCACATGCATTTGCAAAGGGGAAGGGGTCCCCTGGGGACCCCTTCCCGTTTGCCAATGCATTACCACCTACTTGATGTAGGTGGTAATTGCGAGTGTTTTGCGACCGCAATTGCGGTCGCAAAACATTTGTACATGGTTTTGAGACTCGCTATTTGGAAGGGAACACCCCTTCCAAATAGCGAGTCGCAAAACCTATTTAGCGAGTCGCAGAAAAATTGCGACTCGCTAAATAGGCTATGTACATGGCCCAATAGGTTTTTGCATGCGCAAACGGGTTCCCAAACCCGTTTGCGCATGCAAAAACGGGTCGTACATCTGGCCCAGATTCTGAAACTGGGGTGGACAACTTTTTATTTGAAACTCCTACAACTTGGATACTTTCTCCTGAGAGGAGTAGGATAGGAACCTCTGCTGTTCTTATAGTAGAGTGTGTAGCACCAGTGTCAATGAAGAATGAGACATGATTCCCATTTACCTCTCCATCCATATATGGACCACTCTGATCTACCTCTAAGGCTGTGCCAAGTACGCAGTCCTTCTGCCCCCTCAGGCACTGTCAGGCTGACGGGTCCTGGTCAAAATCATCTGTCTGAATCAAATACTGTTGTGACACATTTTGGTTTGGGAAAGAGCTTCTGTTCATCCTCTGACTCTTATTCATATTGTACCTTTTTACCTGAACATTCTGATGAGGCTTCAGAGCTTGAGGTATCTGCATTAATTGGGATGTATTAGAATTTCCAACTCTCTGTCTTTGTGTCTGTTGAGACTGGATCATGTTATTTACCTGAGACTGTGCATACCCTCCATTCTGAATCTGATTTACAGGATTGTTCACATTAAATTTACAGTCACATTTCCAATTTCCAAGTTTTTCGCACACGTGACAAGGATTAGTTTTCTTCAATGCTGACAAATCAACACCCGTTCTAGAGTCTACTAGAATACCACAACTTCTACTCTGTGACTGGAAATTCTGCTGCTGAAAACCATTAACGCCCTGCATTTCAGGAACCGTAGTAAATCCTCCCTGGGCTAGATCTGTATTGTCAAAACCCAAAGGATTCGGACCTCATTTTACTGCTTTCATCTGTGCTATTGTTAATTCTCTTTCAGCTTTTTGTGCTTTTTCTCTAATTCATCTCCGCAGTGCTTGCATAATGTCAATCGTCAATCAGTCTGCGAATGCAGAGATTACACCATGGGTGCGGAGTGGAATCACCGCACTCGGTGTGGAGATCCTGCCTGACTTTGTACATAAAGATACTACTCATAACTTACCTTTGTAAATATCGAAAGTCTTAAACTTAGACTTTTGGTTTAAGTTTACCTTTGTGAATGCTGAAAGCCTGAAACTAAGAATTTTGGTCTAAGTTTACCTTTGGGACTCGGGGACTACGTGTCTTCTAGGCTAAGACCACCACGTAGGTACATATCCCGGGATCTTAGGCCATAAACGGACCCAATAACAACTTCTTTTTATTAAGCGATATAGCGCATACACCTTTTTCACCTTGCATAACATCACACGGCCATTTAAAACACTGCAACCTAAGCAAAAGAAATCGCAACGCGCATTCACGTTAACACTGACACTTCTTCGCTGCTACAAGGTGTCAAAATCAGTCGGTATTCCATCATTCCTTCAGCCGAACCATGGAATTTGGGGATTTTTTGGACTGGACAAGGGAAATCTATTTTAGACACCCTAAATCCTTCATGAAACTAGACTAAACCACTACTCTGCTACCAAGTGTTGTTGCAGTGGAAGCAATAAACTTCTACTTCCAACCTTACCTACTGGGCCCATATGTGTAGGATTTTTACTCAGATTCAATGCTTCATCTCAGAGGCGATGGTCCTCTGATGGCTCTTTCTCTGTCATAGTGAGGAGTGAGAAATCAGGATGTCCCACTGTAGGCCACCCAATGAGGACCATTAAATGGCAGCCAACTCACAAATATGAGATCAGGTTCAAATATATTACTCTTATACCATGCTGCAAAAATAGAGTTTTACAATTGGAAGACCAAACCTCCTAAAGAAGTTTAGTCTGACAAGAATCATTCAAACCAAGAGCTCTGCTCTGGCTACACAGAACAAAAATGTTCTGAAATTGATCTATGACTCTCACTATTAGACATTTAAAAAGTAGTGAAATAATTGTAGGCACAGTTTCTGTGGAAAGGACCGCGAGACTCAGTCGATTTAAGATAATTTGGTTATTGAACTAAAGATCCAAAATCAATGCATGTAAGTAACATGTTAAGAAGCTATGTCAAGTATCGCACAGCACGAAATATAAAGTCACACATTTTGTCAAAGTAAATCTATTGCTAAATATAAACATCCATAAGAGGATGGTTCCTAAGTGTTAGTGACTTCTACCACCAACAAAAGCAGGAGGATAGCTTCACAAAGGTTATCTTAGCATCGGCAAAGAGTTCAAGTTAAAGTCCACTAGGGGAAAAATCCATGGGCATGGGCAAGCTGCATGGAGCATAAATCAGTTCAAGGCAGGTTTCTCATCAAAGTGCTCCAAATCATCTAACAGGCAAGTTCCTCAGCAAATGCAAAAAGGCAAGGAGCATAATAGAGAAATTCAGACAGGCAGGGGGCAAAGAAAGTGAAAAGGGGATAGCCTCCCTCCTCCTAGGAAAGACACTTTTTATTGTTCAATTTCATTTCATTATGACATCAATAGTCGTTCCACAATGGTCTGATCGTCATGTGATCATTCTTCCGTTTTCCAGATACAAATTGATATTCCAGCATATTTTCCCATGCTCTCACATGAATTGACTGTCCATACCATCCCCACAGGTTAGTTGACAAAGCTTATTTACTTTGTTGCCCTCCATGGATATAGTTTAAAGATCACATTCCCACCCTTCATACACAAAGATGGGCTGTAAGAAAGTCTCATGTCGCTAAAAGAACGTCGCATAAACAAGAAAAAATAAAGCAACATTTGAAGAAACGTATCAAAGTCCAAGTCACAAGTCTATGAAATAATGCAGCCTAAGGAGAAAATACATCTCAACCGTTTTTTTAAAGTTAGCATTTCTTATTTAATAAAATAAACTCCTGATTAAGTTCAAGCATAATGAAACAAATCAAACATATCATATATAAGCATTCTGTAATAGTGTTACACAAAAATGTTCATCTCTAATTGTGGACGGAATCCCATCACCCACCGAGGTGGCATGCTTCATCATCTGGGATCTCCTCTTGGTTGCAAAACCTAGTGCAACCAAGGGCTACAACCCCCTCACTGGGAGGGAGGAGCTCAGGGATGTTTTAAGTGATCAAGACTAGGATCTACTAGAATCCACAAGAAGCGAAGCAATATAGATAATGTTTTGGGTAATGGTTGCAGTGCGTGCATTGATGAAGTGAAAGGTGATCTAAAATTGGCTATCAGGAAGAAAACACCTTTAATTTGATCTATCCCGGTGTCAAATATAAAACCAGTGCGTATGCAGCTTAAAAAAAATAACTGCATCAGTCCGAAAAAAACAGGTCTACATGTTTCAGCCGTGTTGATCAAGATATGATCTCGGCTTTCCTCAGGACCTAGATATTTAATCGCTACTGCAAAAGGAGTTGTGAAAAAATCTATATAGAAATACAAGTGTCCAACAATTCAATGTATGTGGTTGGAATCAATACAACCTACATGGTCCTGTGGCTTCAAAGTTTGGAAAGATGTCACAGGAATGTGGACGACACCTGTAAAGAAAAGAGCAAAGACACACACTGACATCAAGGCCATGATACAGTGGAATCAATAAAATTAAAACTTGTACTGTACTAGTGTGCTCCGCGATGGCATCATGTTGACATCGCTAGATATCAATGTGTATATCGCATACTCATTAGTGTATGTTACTACTATGTAGTGAAACAAGTATATGCTTACCCGTTGATATACGGGTGCACTCCTCACCTCACCTGGCAACAGCTCAGGACGTGAGGCACCGCTCTGTTAAAAAGGAAAAATGAAAAACCATAATCACAGATCCATCCGGCAGTCTGTAAATATGGCTACCTGGTAGTTTTACTGTCATCAGTTTGCATGATCATAATGGAATTCAAGATAAAATAGAAAATTACAAACCACATTGTGGCTCACACGGCATAGATGACACTGTTTTGAAAGATGTCTCCAAATGCCCATTAGTATCAACAGTTCATATCTGGATTCTAAAGTCGGAAATTTTTTAAAAACCAAGGTGTGGATCAAACAGTGTATATGATACGAACTTGAAAAATGGTTCTAGCTAACTACTGGTATTGTGTTCTACTTTCTTGCATACACAGTCATTAGATCAACGCTTTCCTAAAAAGCTTGTAAGCGCGTTTAGTCTCATCAGCATTTACTCACCTGTCCGTCGGTATCCCGGCCCGGACACGAGCTGGAACCAGAGGTAACCGGCGGAAGGCGAGACCCGTATTTAAATACTCGAGAAACCTAATCCTGCACCGCTGTGAGCCATCGAATTGGCGCTTGCAAAACACGTATCTATGATGCGTGAAACTAGTGACAACTGCCAAAAACTACAAAAAGAACCCTCGGCTCATGGGAAGTGTAGTTTCTACATAAGCGTCTTACACGTTACAGTGATGTTACTTTTGAATTCGTGAAAGGGCGCATATATTTAAAGGAGATTTGAGCAAAAGCGCGCTCCTAGTAATAACCAAGCGCGGCTCCTCTATTATGGAAAAATATAAAGTATGGAGTATGCAAACTCTCAAAGCATGTGGCTTAGAAAACTACAGAGAAAAGCCCGGGGGTCATGGGAAATGTAGTTTAGGAGATCCCGCGTGTTGCAATGATACTCCCATCTAGGTAGCGGAAAGAGCTAATGACCTCTGGGAGATGTGGGTAAATGCTTACTTGGGACTATAAAGGCACAACACCTTTAAAAAGGGAGATATATAATATAAATGAGTATGTTTGACTAATGTATTGATTACACTTCAAGTCGAATCAGAGGCCCAAAGGATTAGTAACGAGGGGGCACTGAATTCTATCTGTAAGACCTATGTTGCAAAGAATATATCTCTAGTATATAGCACAGAGTACTGGGATGGTATTTTACATGTAGCCACAGAGATGTCAACAGACACTCACAAGTGATATGGGGCTATGACATAGTTACAGTAAGGTCCATGGAATATCATCGTTGAGCCGTCGAGTATCACTTTTGAGCTTAAAAATCCATTTTTGCTCTTTTATAAACAGAAATTTAGTAATGTCTGTCACGTGGGGAGGGATAAAAGGTTGTTCTAGAACCGTCGATTTCAATTCCTCAGCTTGATGTTTCTGCATCAAAAAGTGATCAGTGAGTCTGGTGGCTTGTTTTTTGCACCTAATAGTGCTTTTGTGTTCGTTTATCCGTAGTTTGACCTTGCGTGTGGTCATACCCACATATCGGAGTAGGCACGGGCAGGTTATAAGATATATGACTCCATCACTATTACAATTAGTGTGTTTTGTTTGTATCCATGGTCTTGCAGTGCCTATATCTACTGTGGATGTATGTTCAGTTTGAGGACAGGCAGTGCACGAACCACACGGATAATGCCCTTGAACTGCTGGCATGTCCCATAGCGTGTGAGGTCTATTTTGTGGTTTCGTTTTAGGTCTGGTGTGAACTAGATTGTCACAGAGATTGGAACTCCTTTTAAAGGAGAATAATGGTAGAGGAATATTCCCATTTCTCACATTCAGAATCCGCCAGTGTTTTCGTACACTCTTTTGTACACCATTTGAGAGTGTGCTAAACGTATTGACAAACGTGAGTCTTGTCATGGGTGGTTTGGGAACTGGTGGTTCTAGTAGGGCTTCACGGTTGTTGTTGCACGCTCGCTTGTACGCTCGTCGTACAAGATTCTTGGGATAGTTTCTGTCCTGCAATTGTTAAGACAGTTGTTTGGCATGATATTGAAATTTTTCTATCTCTGAACAGTTCCTCCGGATACGGAGGAATTGTCCCACGGGTAGATTTAAGCGGAGCGACTTGGGATGGTAACTATCGAAGGCCAACAACGAGTTCCTTGCCATTGGTTTTTTATATAGTTCACTTTATAGACCGGTATTAGAAGGGAAAATGCAGAGATCCAGGAAAAGCAAACTCTCTTTACTGTGTTCAACTGTAAATCTAAGAAAACTGTTCCTTGAGTTTAACCAAGTCTGAAACTCCAAGATGGTCATTGCATCCCCCCGCCAAATGACGAAAATATCGTCTATATATCTTTTCCACAACATAATCTGGTCTCGGAAGGGGTTGTCGTTGGTCAGCACCTGTTCCTGCTCAAAAAGATGGACATAAAGATTGGCTAGACTAGGCGCAAAAACGCTGCCCATCGATGTTCCCGATGTCTGGAGATAGATGGTCTCTTCAAATTTGAAAAAGTTCTCCTTCATGGCTATTCTAGCACATTCCATTATGAAATGCACAGGAGTAATAGTGTCCATCTCTCTCTGGTCTAGAAGTATCCGTATTGCATCCAGAGTCTCGTCCTGGGGGATGCAAGTGTACAGGGACTCGACATCAAAGGAGACAAGGAAGTCCGTTCCCACGTCAAATTCTACCTCTGGTAACACCCTCAGGATATCTTTCGTGTCCTGAAGGTAGGTGGGCATCTCTTTTACAAGAGGTCTCAAAAAATGGTCAACAAAAGTTGACAGCGGCTCCAACAAAGACCCTATGCCAGAAATAATTGGGCGACCCAGCGGTGGTCTCTGGGTCTTGTGTATTTTTGGCAATACATAAAAGTATGGCATAACCGGATGGGCGGTGATCAAAAAGCTGGCTTTCTGGCGTGTAATCCACCCTTCAGATTTGGCTTCTTCAACGAGGTCGGAGATTTCTTTTGTGAGCCTAGGCGTAGGATCCATCTTCAAAGGACGATAGAATCGTCTGTCAGTCAGTTGCCTTAGACATTCTGTACGGTACGAAGGCGTGTCAAGAATGACAATCGCACCGCCTTTGTCCGCGGGTTTAATAGTAATCGAGACGTTATTGGCTAAAGTTCGTAACGCTTTCTTTTCAATTGAGGGAACATTTTGATAAAATCTGTTCTTAGTGGCACAGAGTGTTATGACGTCTTGAGTAACTGCTTTCTAAAAAGTCAGTACCTGATCCGGTATCAGGTGTGTTGGAGGATTGAAGGTGGACCGGGGTTTCAGGCCACTATTTACAGATGAAACATCCATTGGGTTGTTGTGAGTTTCATTCACCTGAGATTTGAAAAAGAAATGGAGCCGAATTTTTCTAAAAAACTGGGCTAGTTCGCATCTCGTCTGAAAGGGATCACCAGAGTAGGTGGGAACAAATCCCAGACCTCTATTTAGCACTGATTGTTCATCTTTAGTAAGCATGCGTGCACTCAAGTTAACCACTAGGTTGTCCTTTCTGAGCTGGTGCCCGCTTGTGGAGGGCCCTTCTTCGTGCTGCTTGTGTTCGGTGGAGAAGGCAGAGGGTTCCAATGAACCTGTGACTGCTGTCTTCTTCTCCTTCCTCTAGCGCGTCCACGGCCTGGTCCTAAAAAAGGCTGGTTACTAAAAAATTGGGGTTGTGGTTGGTAGGGCAGCAACTGTTGCTGGAAAGACGGATGTGGAAAGCCCCACGGGGCTGGAGGCCACCAAGGTCCTTGTTGGGGGCCTTGTGCACCTCTCCTCCAATTTGGTCAAGTGTACTGTCCTCGGCCTCTGTTTGGCTGTGCACTATTATTGGAGGAGTCAGAGTCGCTTGACCATTCATCTGTACCAGATGATGAATAATTTGAGCCATAGCATTTACCCTTTTTGTTAAAATCAGGTGGTGTAAAGGTTTCACTGGTATATGGATATACTTTTTCAAGAAAAAACCGATCCAGGTCTTTTTTGAATTTTTCAATCTTTGTCATTAGAACTGAATCTTTATGTTCTTTATTAGATTTGTTGGATTCATCTAAATTTCTCTTGAATAGAGTGCTAGAGATAGTAGTTTTAATCTAACCTTTCAGTGTCTGAATTTCGATCAAAATAGCATCTGCCACACGCTTGGCAGTGCTAATGATCAAAATAAGCCAGTCGCACATGCATCGCCACGCGATTAGCGACCAATCTTTGAGGAATGCTTTGTCTTATAAAAAAAGCCTCGGAGTATTAGTAACAATTAAGCCCATAGGTGCACAGTTCCCACGGAGATACTCAGTCATTATTGCACCATGGATTAATGTGCGAGAATGTGATTTTTTCAAGCCTAATAAAGTGTGCCAGTCATCTTGACTATTGGTTGTGGTGTCCTGTATCGTGTCTAGAATACTGGGAGTGGTAAGGATGGACTGTAGTACATCGTCGTCAAATGTCAAGCCAGTGAATTCCGCCATGATCAATGCAATATGACTATTAGAGCTATAAACTCAACTTCCATACTAGGAAGGATGCTTAAAAATACCCGCAGCCTCAGCTGCTCAAGAACGAACACAACAACACTTTTGATAGAGGTTCTAAGGGAAATGTTAAGAGACCAGCACGGATTAAATCCCCAAATACAATAGTTTAACAAACCAAAAGAATCCGCAGGTCTAAATCAGCTTCAACAAGCTCAAGAGCACAGACAGTACAGGTTTATGTGTCCCTCTTAAATCTGAGGGGAGTCCTTTATAGAGGACGGAATCCCATCACCCACCGAGGTGGCATGCTTCATCATCTGGGATCTCCTCTTGGTTGCAAAACCTAGTGCAACCAAGGGCTACAACCCCCTCGCTGAGAGGGAGGAGCTCAGGGATGTTTTAAGTGATCAAGACTAGGATCTACTAGAATCCACAAGAAGCGAAGCAATATAGATAATGTTTTGGGTAATGGTTGCACTGCGTGCAGTGATGAAGTGAAAGGTGATCTAAAATTGGCTACCAGGAAGAAAACACCTTTAATTTGATCTATCCCGGTGTCAAATATTAAACCAGTGTGTATGCAGCTTAGAAAAAATAACTGCATCAGTCCGAAAAAAACAGGTCTATATGTTTCAGCCGTGTTGATCAAGATATGATCTCGGCCTTCCTCGGGACCTAGATATTTAATCACTACTGCAAAAGGAGTTGTGAAAAAATCTATATAAAATACAAGTGTCCAACAATTCAATGTATGTGGTTGGAATCAATACAACCTACATGGTCCTGTGGCTTCAAAGTTTGGAAAGATGTCACAGGAATGTGGACGACACCTGTAAAGAAAAGAGCAAAGACACACACTGACATCAAGGCCATGATACAGTGGAATCAATAAAATTGAAACTTGTACTGTAATAGTGTGCTCCGCGATGGCATCATGTTGACAGCGCTAGATATCAATGTGTATATCGCATACCCATTAGTGTATGTTACTACTATTTAGTGAAACAAGTATATGCATACCCGTTGATATACGGGTGCACTCCTCACCTCACCTGGCAACAGCTCAGGACGTGAGGCACCGCTCTGTTAAAAAGGAAAAAGGAAAAACCATAATCACAGATCCATCCGGCAGTCTGTAAATATGGCTACCTGGTAGTTTTACTGTCATCAGTTTGCATGATCATAATGGAATTCAAGATAAAATAGAAAATTACAAACCACATTGTGGCTCAAAAGGCATAGATGACACTGTCTTGAAAGATGTCTCCAAATGCCCATTAGTATCAACAGTTCATATCTGAATTCTAAATTCGGAAAGTTTTTAAAAACCAAGGTGTGGCTCAAACAGTGTATATGATACGAACTTGAAAAATGGCTCTAGCTAACCACTGGTATCGTGTTCTACTTTCTTGCATACACAGTCATTAGATCAATGCTTTCCTAAAAAGCTTGTAAGCGTGTTTAGTTGCATCAGCGTTTACTTAACTGTCCGTCTGTACCCCGGGCCGGACAAGAGCTGGAACCGGAGGTAACCGGCGGAAGGCGAGTCCCTAGTTTAAATACTCGGGAAACCTAATCCTGCACCGGTGTGAGCCATTGAATTGGCGCTTGCAAAACACTTATCTATGATGCGTGAAACTAGTGACAACTGCCGAAAACTACAAAAAGAACCCTCGGCTCATGGGAAGTGTAGTTTCTAAATAAGCGTCTTACACGTTACAGTGATGTTACTTTCGAATTCGTGAAAGGGCGCATATATTTAAAGGAGATATTAGCAAAAGCGCGCTCCTAGTAATAACCAAGCGCGGCTCCTCTATTATGGAAAAATATAAAGTATGGAGTATGCAAACTCTCAAAGCATGTTACTTAGAAATCTACAGAGAAAATCCCGGGGGTCATGGGAAATGTAGTTTAGGAGATCCCGCGTGTTGCAATGATACTCCCGTCTAGGTAGTGGAAAGAGCTAATGACCTCTGGGAGATGTGGGTAAATGCTTACTTGGGACTATAAAGGCACAACACCTTTAAAAAGGGAGATATATAATATAAATGAGTATGTTTGACTAATGTATTGATTACACTTCAGGTCGAATCAGAGGCCCAAAGGATTAGTAACGAGGGGGCACTGAATTCTATCTGTAAGACCTATGTTGCAAAGAATATATCTCTAGTATATAGCACAGAGTACTGGGATGGTATTTTACATGTAGCCACAGAGATGTCAACAGACACTCACAAGTGATATGGGGCTATGACATAGTTACAGTAAGGTCCATGGAATATCATCGTTGAGCCCTCGAGTATCACTTTTGAGCTTAAAAATCCATTTTTGCTATTTTATAAACAGAAATTTTGTAATGTCTGTCACGTGGGGAGGAATAAAAGGTTGTTCTAGAACCGTCAATTTCAATTCCTCAGCTTGATGTTTCTGCATCAAAAAGTGATCAGTGAGTCTGGTGGCTTGTTTTTTGCACCTAATAGTGCTTTTGTGTTCGTTTATCCGTAGTTTGACCTTGTGTGTGGTCATACCCACATATCGGAGTAGGCACGGGCAGGTTATAAGATATATGACTCCATCACTATTACAATTAGTGTGTTTTGTTTGTATCCATGGTCTTGCAGTGCCTATATCTACTGTGGATGTATGTTCAGTTTGAGGACAGGCAGTGCACGAACCACACGGATAATGCCCTTGAACTGCTGGCATGTCCCATAGCGTGTGAGGTCTATTTTGTGGTTTCGTTTTAGGTCTGGTGTGAACTAGATTGTCAAGGAGATTGGAACTCCTTTTAAAGGAGAACAATGGTAGAGGAATATTCCCATTTCCCACATTCAGAATCCGCCAGTGCTGCTGGCATGTCCCATAGCGTGTGAGGTCTATTTTGTGGTTTCGTTTTAGGTCTGGTGTGAACTAGATTGTCACGGAGATTGGAACTCCTTTTAAAGGAGAATAATGGTAGAGGAATATTCCCATTTCCCACATTCAGAATCCGCCAGTGTTTTCGTACACTCTTTTGTACACCATTTGAGAGTGTGCTAAACGTATTGACAAACGTGAGTCTTGTCATGGGTGGTTTGGGAACTGGTGCTTCTAGTAGGGCTTCACGGTTGTTGTTGGAAGCTCGCTTGTACGCTCGTTGTACAAGATTCTTGGGATAGTTTCTGTCCTGCAATTGTTAAGACAGTTGTTTGGCATGATATTGAAATGTTTCTTTCTCTGAACAGTTCCTCCGGATACGGAGGAATTGTCCCACGGGTAGATTTTCGCGGAGCGACTTGGGATG